>OU426987.1:224801788-226008551 GCA_911387755.1 Chrysotoxum bicinctum
AGTCTGCAAGATTCAATGTGGTATCAATATGGATCAACTCATGGTCCTACTGACAGCCACCTAGCTCCTGCTTCACTAGTAATAACTTTGTGAAAATCAAGGTCTAGTAACGTATAGCTTTCAACAAATTCTGTGTTAGTGTCATTGCTAAGAATTGAGAGGACCTTCAATTTTCTATTGAACGGTTAAACTTGGGGAGACTAGTTCACAAGACGAAATATATACTTCATCGCAGAAAGCAGTACGCTTGACAAAATTTTGTTTTGGTTTAGAACTCACCAGGTTGTAATCGATCGCAAGACATTCGCCGTGACGGTTTGATGGACTAAATATTTTATCAAGGCGTAATAATAATTGTTTAACAGTTCTTAATAGACGTAACGCTGTAATGGAGAATCATATAAAAAGTTCTTTATGTGTCAATTTCGACCTTAAAAGGTAATTTCATAAAAAGCAATTAGAAAAAGGAGGGTTTTCATACAAATTCCGGACGATTAAGTTTTTAGTTGTCTATTGAAACTAGATAATGACATCTTATGAAACTTACTCTCAACTCTCAATTAACGAAAAAAGAAAAAGCTAAGTGATGATTACATCTTTTTTTGATTTTTTTTAATGAATAATGAATAATTTTAATGATAATGAAGCTTTAAAGAGTTCACACTATTTAAATGTCAGAATCTGTGTTTTTTATCTTTGAAAAAGTTTGTGTTGAATTTTAAATTCTAAAATGTGATTTTAATTAAAATAATATAGCTTTACAATTTGAAGTGCTAATAATGAAAAAAAAATAACATCCACAAAAGTTACTCTAGAAAAAATTAAGATTTTGGCGGGTCGGGATTATATCCAGGAGAATATTGAAACCAAGTGGCGACGTCCAATTAAAAAATTAGGCATTTTGACTCACTAGGATCACGAAGAATAACTGCTATAGCTGATTATTTAAACTAAGAAGGAAATAAAATATCAAATCTATTGGGTTGAGGTCGCTCTAGGACGTGTTGAGAGGAACACTTTTGGGTGATATTCGGTCATGTAAGCAGAAACGGTCAGTGTGTATGCGAGAAAAATGTATAAATGCTGAACGCCCTCAGCGAGTTCAACCTAAAAACAAAAGAGTAAAGTTTCAAGGCTTTTTTAATGTAACACGGATGGACATCAAAGCTGGAAAATCTTCGAAATTCATACCATAAGAATCGGTGCTCTAGATAAAAACTGTGACGGGGGCGTCAAGAGCAAGTTGAAGGCGAAACTTGAGAAAGTTGATTCAATATCGAGTCTGTTGGAAACAGTTGCTGTTGTTTTCGTTCCAGGGACAACACGAACTGTGGTCTCTACTTAAGGAAAGGACTCGAACTTTACTCTGTACAAGCCTAATCGTTTTCTGTGGCAAATTTAAGATTTGGTGTTATTGCTTTCGCTCTCCCTTTTTACTTGCGACATACGTAGGTACTATAGGGCAAGTTCTGCATTTGGAAAAAAAATCGAACATGAGATTTTGATCAAAGTTGACATTACGATGATAGCGAAGACGAATAAAGTGGGTCCGACAATTCCGTCTGTCTGTCTGTAGGTATATCTGTATGTCTGTATGCCTGTACCTCGATCTACAACCTAAGCCACTGGATCTATTTTCTTCAAACTCGGTACTTAAGGGTCTTTGGTGATTCCCTAGAGTAGAAATTGAAATTTTGTTTTTAGCTCTAAAACTAACGGTACCTTCCATAAACCCGTAATGCATAATCTTATTTATCTCGAAAACGGCTCTAACGATTTTGATAAATAAAATTAGGTGTAATATTATGGATATGGACTACATTTTGGTAAAACAAAATTTTGGAGGGAAATGTTATTAACGGTACCTGTCATAGAACGTTTTTTTTTTATTTTAATTTCTCATTTAAGGCTCTAACGATTTTTACCAAAATGTTTATGCAGAAGCTCCTATGCATTTAAAAATATAAAATCTAAAATTTTTTTCGAAAAAATAGTTTTTGGATTTTTAAAAAAATAATACAATTTTTTTTTTGAAAATTCAATATCTTGAAAACGTGTTAACTATTATTGTTTGAAATTATTTCCTAAAATCTATATTACTAAGCACTTCAAATTGGCATCCCAAATTTTGTTCTAGAAAAATTTGAAAGAAATTTGTTATATAAAAAATTACTTTAATAAAACTATTTTTAAACTTTTTTTGCGTAAATTCATACTTTTCCTAACATCAGCCATGCATTTGAACATTTGTATCTCATTAAATCCATGTTTTATATTTATAAAATTTATTTTAAATTCCAAAGTACTTTTACATTTTATTTGCCTTGTAACCGAAAAACAGACAGCTGTCAAATCTATGTCTTTCATTGACAAAATATAAAACATGTTGGCCTAATTGTTTTTTTTGTCTGTCAAATATAAAGTGACATTTCGGTTGTAAGTTAATCTACTTCCATTTGTCTTTCAAATTCTCTGTCTTTCATAGATAAACAGTGTTTTATGATAAGACACAGTGGGTGTTTTATGATAAAACAAGTTGAAACCTAGCATAGCTTTTTTATATATTTTTTTGAAAGTGGAAGATTGAAGGATTCTTCTTTTTTCTTAGATATAGTATATTATATACATATAACTAAAAACTTTGGTATAATTGTAGTCAAAAAAATAGGATTCTAAGACTATGTATTTTAAACCATTTTTCAAATTTTCATTGAATTTACCACCATTAATTTTATTAAAGTTTAAAATTGAATATTTATTTTATGTATTTAGTTCTCATTTATTTAGGTGTGTTCCGAGGCAGTTTCTTCATTTGTATATACTGTTCTGATTTTATTATAAACAATGATTGAAACTTAAAAATATATTCCCTGGCAATTGGCTGGAACTTTGGAAGTACATACATACATACATATTTCGACTCGATTCGAATTTGATTATTGAGCGAATTGAGCGATTCGAAAAAGAGATATAAAATTGAAAACGCTTCACTTCGTATTTCATAATCCGATCAATGTATTTTAATAAAAACGAGTATATACCTTTATCAATGTATAATCATGTCAACTTCCCACACTCCATCATCGAGCATAGTGTGACATTCGTATCTTGAAACATAATAACAAGTCCGATACCTAGGTGTTCCGCTTATTAGCACGTCAACAAGTTGTTGGCGATATTTAAAACCTGTCTCCTCGTTTGCTAGCTAGCCACTCGCCATGTCATGTAATTAGACCCCTAAGAGAGAATCCATTTATTAAGTGAAAAAGTCAATTAAACGGCCTCCTTTAATCCCCAACATGACAATCAATGAATAAATGCATAAATTAGATATTTACGGCTGCTTAGCGAGCCGATTTACCAAGACTCGATGTTACCCATTATTATATGAATGGGGGCTGACGCTCAAGCATATCTTGTCGCTTCTTGTTTTCTGATAGAGTGCACTGGACTTAAGATAGATGGTTTCGCCTTGTTAAGTTAGGCATTGTCGACGAACGTGGTCGTCGTCGTTACTGTGGTGCAATTGTCTGAACGAAACACTGAAGGCTCGCACACTCTTCTTTTGCTTTTTGATTGCCCTCGCGGCCAGAGCGATACAGGTGCTTCCATTGTAAACTACTTGTCTATGTTGCTTATGACCCGCATTTGAGGGTACACATATACTCATTCGCTTAGCTATTTCCTACCATTAGATACGGAGGCGCAGATATATGTTATTTGTGATGTCAATTGTGCCACCAGTGTTTCCATGTGTGGCGAAGTCATTTCCCATGTCCATGCATCGATGTGATGCATATCATCTGCTTTTGTCGTATTTTCCATTTTCGTCTAGGTTGCCTCCCTCTTTCAGAGACCTTCCAGAGGATCCATGTTAACGCAATTCGGCCCTGTTCAATGTTTGCACCCATCTTATCTGCATGTCCAAGTCGAAGGCAGCAGCTGCTGTTGCTGCTGGTAGAATATAATGTTGCAGTTTAATTGGAAAGTTCATACAGAAAAGGTGCACATCAGCACAGTGTGTTGGTATGGTTGTGACCAAAGTGCAATGGCTTATGGGCTATCATGTGTACTGAGGGTTTATGCAAATTACATTTTGCCGCAACTGAAGCTTCTATGGAAAACCCTGCCAATTTGTAAAATTGGCTGAAGGTAGGAGGAGAATTTTTCGTATCTACTTGTACATTCTTTGAAGTTTTAACCATATTGCACAGTTGATGATTTGCGTGAGAAATTCAGTTACCTACTAACTAGATAAATGATGAGATTTTTTAGAGAAACTGTTTACTTAATGTTCGGATTCTGGCTTTTATTTCTTCTCTATTTGTATAATAACCTGTTATTCGATTGGTTTTAAATCAAGTCCATACCTACTTACCTGATCTGTAAACTTGGAAAATAGATAGCAAAGCAGTTCATAGCTTCGAAACTAGCCCATATATGTATGTTTAAGAAAACATTGGTCTTGTAAATCAAAAATAAGAATTATTCTTTTTAAACTTCAAGAAAAAACATATTTGTTTATCATAAATCTCCACAGTGGAAATGGATTCAAATTTAATGAAAAGTAAAGTAAAAAAACTTGATTGACCAATATATGCCATTATGTATAGAGTACGAAGTACGATACCGTTTAAATGCCCGCCTGGGCTCCTTACGATGGCACGGATCCGAGTGGTACAATTTTCAATGAATCTTTCGCATAGATCCATCTAAATTTGTGCGACGGCCTGTGATACGTTAACGTTAAGGGCATGTTCGATTGTGGTGTATTCGTATAGACCTGCGACTCGACGAAACCCCACAAGAAAAAGTATCACGTCGCATTCACGTCATCTTTGCGAAAGATACCTTTAAATCGTTCTTGAGAATGTCAATCGTGGCGTCCGCTGTGTGGCACGTAGCGCCGTCCTCAATGGTTGAATTTGAGTAATGAGAAATTGGTTATCATCGTTCTGAAGCACTCGCCAACGTCGTTTTCGAAAAAGTATTGACCAATGGCACCGCCGCCGCCGGCCTTAAATTCACACCAAAGGGATTAAGGATGCATTGTCACTTAGTGAACTTCGGGTTAGTTTCATCCATGGCAATTTTGTTTGTTAACATAGCAATTCATAAAAAATGCGCTTCATCGCTAAAGATGATTTTTCGTCCAAAATTGGGTTACTCTTACAAACGCTCCGAAGCCCAGTCAGCGAAAAAACGGCGTTACCTTTGGTCATGAACCTTGAACTCCTGGTTCATTTGGATTTTGTATCGGTTAGGTGTAGTCCTAAAGCAAAATTCGCCAAGTTGAGGTCTACGAGAAGCAGCCGGGGCCTTGTACACGGCGAGGATGCGACTGCTTTGGGTTTCACTGTACACTTTCACGGACCGCAACGATGCTCCCCGCTGATCTTGCGTTCTTTTGACGCAAATATTGGCTGATTGATTGCCGAACGGATCTACTCAAATTTGGTCACCAAAAGTTGAAGAGTTGACTGTGAATGGCTACCAAGTTTACCGTAAAATAGACGCAACGTTTGCACTAACGAACACACATTTTGATAATAAAGTTTTATCATTTGGACGGGGTGCTCAAAAATATATTTTAAGAATTAACCCTATGGAGAAGGAGATGTTCTTGGGTCGTTGGAATAATTGTCTTATAAGCAAGTTTTTCTACATTTGTCATCGACTGTATTCATCGTCATTTTCAAGTGATGATGATGAATTATTGTGCTAATAAATTCATCATCTGCAAATTATTCCCAAAATGGAGAAAACTTCCTTCTATTCCTGGGTTTTCGCGGTTATAATCGTTTATTGAAAACGAAAACTCCATTTCCACTGTCCACCATCTCGATTATTGTGTTTTGATTTTGAAGTTTTATTTCATTTAATTATTTGTACATATAATTATTTTCGTTCTAGGGTCTAGCTAAAGGAGAAACACTAAAACTTTAGTTTTGAAGGTCCTTTGTATTTTTATTTTATAAATTTCTGGTTTTTGAAACGAATTTGTTATTCTTATACAAGGCGTACTTCTAGGGATGCTGTAGGTACATATAATCCAGATTTCTTTAAACCGCATATTCGGTCTTCCATATGTTGCCTTGAACCTTGGGGTTGGGATTTGAAGACTTGCTTAGCTGGAGCATTGTTGCTGCTCTATGTTCTAGTAAATGTATTTCAACCTGTACGTACAGATCATAAACTTCGCGGTTGTACCTTCGACTTGGTGCCATATAGCAGGATTGACTTTACAAGGATTTTGTAGAGGGTGCATGTGCATGAGTGGTTTGAACTCGTTTCACAAATTAAATTATTTGCGGCTTTCTTAATTCTATTCCTTCGTCGAATTTCCACATGGCTGTCGTTTGTGGAATTAATATTTATTCCGTGGTAGATGAACACCTTAAACACTTCAAAGTTAATGGTTTAGTATGATGATAGATGTTTTATAGTCTTATAGTGGTCTTATCCTGATTAACTTCAAGCGCAAGAAGTATTATCAGGGGCCAAATTACCGCTTCAGTGACCGAGTGAGTGTCCTATTTGGTATGATGGCATTCGTGTTCTAACGTATCGTTTAACTATTTTAAATTGTAGTAATTATATATTCTAATAAATAAAATAAGCTCATCAGCCGCTGTAAGCACTTTTTCCTCAATAAATCTTATATTTTACTCCAAAATTCACTCGAAACTGATGCGGTAATTTGGCCCCAGATATTAAGTCCGGGTGAAGGACTCCATTACGAAACGTTGACAACAGCGGATAAAATCATCCGTCCCCTTTTCTTTCTTTAAAAGCTTGGCGGATCTATTGAAGATACTATCCTTGAAGACAAAACAGAGTTTTTACATTATCCTAACGCTGGCTAATTTTTGAGGTGAGTTTTGAACATCTCATTCATTACAAAATACAGTTATTTATGTTTTTTGAACGACAGAACTTATTGTTTATTATAATGCTGAATGCCAGTTAAGGCCAAGTCTAAAGCCCAACTAAAGTTTTCTTTCTTTATCCAACTGATTTTAGTTTACTCTTACCTATGTTTAATGTAAATAAATGGCCCTTCCATTCTAAATAATAAACATATTTCAATCATTCAGTCAAAAATCAATATCCTAAAGCAATCATCATTCAATCCCATTGCGGCATTCACTAACCAGTCAGATAATTTTTTTATTATTCTCAACTTTGTAAGTCGATTAAACCCTTTTAAATAACATCCAAATCACCACAAATAAAA
This sequence comes from Chrysotoxum bicinctum, assembly GCA_911387755.1. NCBI lineage: Eukaryota > Metazoa > Arthropoda > Insecta > Diptera > Syrphidae > Chrysotoxum > Chrysotoxum bicinctum. Next base: position 224,809,026 of record OU426987.1, read on the forward strand.
TCCAATCACCGCCGCAAATCAAATCATTAAGTAAGTATCCCCCATGTTGTTCCAACGGAACTGAGAAAAAAAGAACGATTCGAGTACTTGGCTCCCTTTTCGTTTCCCAATGAAATGACATCTGACCCACACCGGTCGTTGTCGTCATAATTTTGGCATAAATTGTCTCGCGCTACTGCAAAAGCATGTTTTCAATTCCTAAAAAACATTTCGGGTGGTATGCAATCCAGCCGCAGTGTGGCGCTGACAAAACCTACAAAAAACGTGATATGCTTTCAATGGCTTTTCAATCCCTAGCCTAGCAAAAACGAACACAAAATTGCAATGCGAGTAGAGAGTCAGAGTGCTGGTGGTTAATTGCATCCGCACACAGCACGAATTCAATCAAAACCGAGCACACAAGTTCCCCGAATATAATGTCAAAAATCCCCCAAGAGATGGAGTAGCATTTTGAATTTGGAACACCCAGTCTCAAATATTTGTGTTGAATAAAATTTTACAACCAAACCACGACTAAAGTTTTGCGTTGCCTGTCGATTTTTCTCCTCTTACTTCTTTTTTTTTGTTTTTGTGTTTTGCTATCATAGCGAGGAACATATAAAAAAGTGGGTCCATAGACTGACGTTTCTATGAATATCGAAAAATAAAACACTGGGAAGCTGTTATTATGGAACACAGCCCGAACCAATTGATTCAATCCGCAATGGTGATGTGTTTATGATGCACTCATGCCAACGGTTTAACAGTGGCATGATAGTTTGTTGTGGCACAGAAACACAATCCATGGAAACACGCAACAAGAATGAGGGAATTGCTTAAGAATTCCCCGGGGAATTTTAGTCGGGACGTGGACGGAAGGGTATAGTTGTGGATTGCGGCATGGAGTATGTCTATTCTGCAGAATGACGAGAGTGGGATTGATCGGCACTGCAGCGATCTTGGAGGTCAACTTCGTGACTTGATGAAGCGAGACACTCAATGATCTTCCAAAGCAAATGAGCCTCCATGAGATGAGGAACCAATGAACGGAGAAACGAACCATTGCATTGGGAGCACACTATATGGAGCTGAAAGAGATGGTTAATTTTAGCTCGTGTGCGGAGTTCAATGCGATTATTGGCCTTCTCTGCATGTTCTGCTGCGGTGGCATGCAGATTGGCCTCGTTATAGAGTACTTTTAGACTCTTAATCTGCTATTGATGATTCGTTGGCTGAGTTTAGACGAAGACGAACCATCGTTGATGTGGAGAATTCTAGAATTAGTCCTGGAAAACATTCCGAGCGCGTGAATTTCTATCTGTTTCTACATCGTCTTCAAAGCTAATTCCGCAGGTGAATCATAGAAATAAATAAAAAAAAAAAACAAGAACAATGAGCCAACGTGATGAGTTTCCAAAAATGCATACAAATTACCAGAATTTGCATTGAAAGGATTGTTTTTGTTGTTGTTTTGTTTTCGTTTTGCTTAAAGTCGAAAGCACATTCATTCCATTTGCATTAATTGGTGTGTTACCTGCTTAATTAGATTTTCAATTAGGATTAGAAGAACGAGTGACATTGTGCGCTTCCCTGGAACAAAGGAAGTCCAAAGCCAAATTCCATGGTCGTGACCAATGCATTGAAATGCAATGAATTGAATTGAATTAGGGCCATGTACCAAGCAGCAGCTAATCGCTATTCCAGAGACTGGGTACACATTATAAAATACGAAATACATTAGAACACTCATTATAGTGCACACCGGAGGTGTTTGTATGAATAATATCTGCCAATGTCCAATGCCACCGGATGAATGGAAGGGTGTAAGAATACGGAGACGAAGGGAATTAAATATTTGAGTTTTGTAATGCGTTTTCAAAATATCTAGGGCAGGGTGTTTATGTAAATAAATTCGTTTCGATTCGAGACCCTGTACCCCAATACGATGTAACTATTTAGTGGCGTGTTCGAAAGATTTCATTACACGGAAAGAAATTGATTTTGAGAAGCTTTTAGCCATATTTATGCATTAATTAGGGGTCCTTATGTGGATTCTGCTACGATTGGGTGAAGATAGCTTCTTAATATAAGTTAAAGGATGCCCTCGTCAGCATACATATTCTGACAGTTCCTTTAATTTAGGTAGAGACTTTGAGGAATTGAAATTTAAGATGAAAACCGGAAAATTCCGAGAAGTAGGTGGAAAATAATTGCCCAGTTTGAGTTTTATACAGTGAAAAAGAAAAGTCAAGTAGTTACTGAATCAATATCAAAGAATTCTGTTGTTGCTAGATACCCCAATTTCTCTCCTTTAAGGAAGAAAGTCAATTTCGATTCTTATTTCTTGCAGATGGAAATTAAGAACTACCTTATTACTCTGGCAGTTAAATTAACTGTTCCTGATTGAAAAAAACGACTCTAATATTTTTGTATTAAACCACATAATTTATAGTATGTAAGTATGTATATTCCAATACCGACAACTCTTAGTGTTTGTGAGTCGTAAAATTTTAAACTAAAACTATTCCCAAAGACAGTTTACGGTAAGATTGTTCATCGTACATGAAATACCTATTGCATTTAAAAAGCATGCTGAATTTGTGGTAAATCAATAACAAAAACAAAAAATCTTTGTAAGAAAATCATATTCAATCTTTCAAAAAACACAACACATAGAGTCGTTGACGGTACCATAATTGCCACAATATAAAGCAAAGCAGTGAGAACCAGAAGAAAAATCAAACCAAATAGAAAAAGCCTCGAAACTTACTCCATTCTGTCTTCGTTTCGTTTCAAAGTAGGTACATCAAACTTCATCATGCTTTTCGGACTGTTTTTTTCTCAAAGCAAGTATAAGAATCTTTGGTAGTAGAGCCAAAAGAAGAGAAAATAAAACTTTTGATTTTTTTTAATCCGTTAAAATATCAAAATCAGGGACCAAATTACTGCTTCAGTGACCGAGTGAGTGGGTCTCATCAGTGATCGAATTAAAATATCAAATTAGTGTAATCCATTACTTGATTACGTAAGCGGTAATGCAAAACTCACATAATTCAGTCACGTATTACTCGAAAACTGATGCGGTAATTTGGCCCCAGGTATTAACTAAACGATATGATAAAACTTAACAATTTAGTAATTTTAAAACTTTTTTTTTACTTATACTACGTTTTCACCAAAGGTAAATCCGGGATTTAAGTGGATTTACCATAAATCTCCTTTCAATCTCGTAGATTTACAATACAAATATAAATCACCTCAAATGAAGATTTAAAATAAATCTCCTTGAAATCTTCTCGCAATCAGAAGATTTGCAAAACAAACAAACCTTATTTTGTAGAACGCACCTATGTAAACCCACTTTCTTCATTGACAATCAACAGAAAATAGAAACATCTGTTTTTTTCCTGTTTACTATCCAATTGCAATTTTTTTTTCTCTTGTCCAAATTGACAATTGAATGACAAGACAGAGTGAAAACGTCAAATAAATCTCAGTTTCGTTGGTGAAAACACTTCAAGATTTATTTGAAATCTCTAGCGGATTTACTCTTGGTGAAAACGTAGTGTTACAATGTTTAAATAGTAACTAATTCCAAGGCCACCTTTCAATTAAACTGAAACCAACAATGACAGTTGGTGAAAAATCTAAGCAAACACACCTTTTTTAAATATCAAAGTGCCGTATGAAGTTATTAGGGTACTTAAAATTCAACATTTTTTTTAAATTTATTATTTTATTTCTTGTCCGCAAATAGGCGTTTTTCTTTTTTAGTTCAGAACAGAGCCTGAGTTGTCAAAAAATAAATTGTGTTTCTTTTTTAGTTCAGAGCGTTCAGAGCTTCGTAAATGTGTTTCTTTTTTCGTTCTGAGCATGTTCTGAGCGTGTTCAGAGTGCGCTCTATAAGCTCAGAATAAAATAACTGAGCAGACAGAGTACAATGCTTAACACAGGCATTTGACAGATGGAAATTTAAAAAAAAAATGTCGACAGCTATGTGTTCAGGTGTGTTCCAAAAAATACTCAGAGCGCTCAGAGCACGAATGGTTCAGAGGATGTTCGGAACATGCTCGACATGCTCGGACTCTGTTCGGAGCTCTATACTGAACTAAAAAAGAAAAACGCCTAATGTGAATGATTTAGACTAAAAAGTTTTTTTTTTTGCTGTTGATTGTCATTTCTATTTGTCAATAAGACATTTAAATGGGTGAGTTCTATAAAATAAAATATTTTTGATCTGACAAATCATCATGGTAGTATAAACGTTTTGTAGAGTGTGCACTACGCCTTACGAGTGAGGAGTTCTTAACCCATTTGTTTTACTAATCCGAAGTAGCGGCAGTTTACTGAGCTATTTCTTCGTCGGATCTTCACTAAGGTGCGATCGTGGATTTAATATTAACTCCGACTGAATTTCTTAATTACCTCGAAGTGTTTGCTATCAATAGTGACGTTTTTCCCTAATCGGTGGACAAGACGTTTGATTGTTAGTTGATAGCATATACTTGGTCTAGAACTCATTTACTTAATTCCAACAAGTGTCACCTGATCTTCAACAGCCATGAAAGACTTAACTGCAGAGAGTTGGAAATGGCCAATTATTTCGATATCGTCCGCATATAGTTGGACAGATTTGTTGAATAAAGTGCCCTCCATGTTAGCGCCTGCCCTGCGCACAATCTGATCTAGAACGAAATTGAAGAAATCACATGATACCACATCTCCTTGTTGAAACTCTGTGCATGTTTGGAATAGTTCAGAGAAGTTGCTATCCAGTTGCACATTGCGCCAAATATTTTCCAATGTCACGCGTCACAGTTAAATCATATTTCCCAAAATCCCGAGTTCGGCAACCGCCAGAGCTCCTGACGATGAATTTTATCATTTGAGACTTTTATGTACGTCGATAAATAGATGGTGAGTAACGTCTTAATATTCGTTGGTCGAATTCGTTCCAGAATTTGGCTTAATGTGAATATTTGGCGTGAATGTGAACTTTTGACTAAATTATTACAAACCGGTTTAAAACGTTGAAATAGCACGTTGGATAAGGTCTTATAAGTGACATTTAACAGGGATATGCCTCGATAGTTCTTGCAAGACATAGGATACCCTTTTTTGTAGATGAGGCATATAGAGCTGATGGTCCGGTTATCGGACATGCTCCCTTATACCCATATTTCGTTGATGGTTTCATGCAAGCACCCTTCCAAAACATCACCTCCGTATTTCAAAGAGCTCTATAGGTAAGCCATCAGATCCTGCGCCCTTGTTGTTCTTAAGCTTATTTATAGTTAAGCCTACCTCTTCTGTGTAGTACCGCTTGGCATAATGGTTAGTGCGTTGGACTGTCATGCGGAACATCTTGAGTTCGAATCTCAGCCGCTGTAAAAAAGTTCTTCAGGGGTGTACTGCCTCTTGCGAGGAATTGACAAATCCTCTTAGAGTATATCTCTTGTCATGGAAAGTGCTGCTCATTAGCCGTTCGGAATCGGCAGTAAATTGTAGGTATCCTCCGTTCCTGGTAATACGCCACACGAAAATGGTTGAGAGTTGTATGTCACTAGGTCCTAGCTCCTAGTTCACTTCGATCTGTTGCACCACCAAATTTATTTTTATTTTTTTCTACCTCTTCTATATTGGATGTTGGAAGTGGTCCTTCATTGATTGAAAGCGGGTTGTCTTCTTGCCTTATTATATACTCTACCTAAAACTCATATAAAAGTTGCTGGAAATGCTGCTTGAAAGCATCCACAATTCCCTGTGGTTCGGTGACTAAGTTACCTTCATTGTTTCAAAGAAAATGCGTTCCGTTCTTAAAACTAGCAGCCAGTTGCTTGGCCTTTTTATAAAACTTCCGGTTGTTGTTTCTATCGCGAGACTCTTCGATATTCTTGAGCAGCGAGGTTAAGTAAGATATTCTTTTCCTCTCTCTTATTTGCTTGTCACTGGTTTTCAGGTTTTGAGATGTATTTTAAATCTTCAATTGAGTAGAATAAAATTCGTATGGTACGAGTAAATCACCGGATTTGAAGAAGATTTAGGGTAAATCTAACTAAATCTCAATTAAGTGGTTGGTTAAAACGTAGTATTAAGCCTTAATATCAACTTGGGTAATAATATTGCATGATGTGAAGTTGTGCCATTTTCAAGCGATATTTCGGGGAAGCTTTTTGGGAATATTATCGCCTAGTGCAAGGACTTTATAAGACTCATTAAAGATTTTCCAATGAAAGTAAAGTACTATTATAGGCATGGACTACATTTTAGTTAAACAAAATTTTAAGACAAAATGTTATTAACAGTATCTGTCATAGAACCGTTTTTTTTTTTTTGATTTTTGACTTTCTCATTAACGGCTTTAACGGTTTTGACCAAAATATTTTTATACAGGAGCTCTTTTGAATTTAAAAAAATATTGTGTATACAAATCTTTCAAACAATATTTTTTTTTTCTGAAAAATCAATATCTTGAAAACGGTGAACAATTAGTTTTGGGAACTTTTTCCTAAAACTGTAATTTAAAATTGACATCCAAAAATTTTCTTAGAAATTTTTTTAAGAAATTGCTTATATAATAAATGATTTAATAATATAACGATTTCTTAAACCTTAAACTTTTCTACAAATCAGACATGAAATTCATGCATTTGAATATTGTTCTTTTAGTAAATCCATGGTTTTTACATTTATAAACAATTTTTAATTCCAAAGTACTTTTACATAATTTTACAAATTTAAAATCCTTAAAAAAAACCTATAAGATTGCAACTATCTATTAGTCCCATAATATTTCTCAGTGTATTAAATTGCTAATAACCTCCACTTAAGGGTATCTTACCTAAACTATGTTTTAGCAATTGCTCTGTTTTGAAAACCAGTACCTTAGTTACGTACATATGAACAATATTCGATATCCATATACATATGCGAGATTCAAGATTATACAACGTTTGAATCGAACCGACACAACTTAATCGGAAAATATTCATCAAACGAATGTTAACCAAATGTTAACCAAATTGATATGCAAATAAATTTTAATTTGCAAAGTCTAACCCCCCAATGCCACCCGGAGCCACATGCATATCCAGATCGACCCTCTGAGTGCTGTCATTAATGCTGCAACAGCGAGTCTGACTTACGACGCGTGTTCTCCAGAGTAGGGCTACGTAGTAGGTATATACATTTCCATCTAGCTACTGGCCATTATTGTATCGCCGCATCTGATCTAATGTCTTCAACATCTATAGACGCAAAACCAATATATGCTGCACCACAGGGAAGTGCATGTGTGCTTCCATGACTTGGAACAATTTTGCTAACTCAGCATATAAATTCGAATTGAAATTCAACAACAACATCGAGCGCTGCTGCTGTCGAGTTAACTATATTGGATTGGAGACCGATTCAATGATAAATTGACAGTTTTGGGCGTACACGTGAGTCACACAGCGTATCCCGCTGAACTCTGCACGGAAGCTGTGACAGCAAGAACCGAGCTCCGGTTTCCCCATAATCGCGGACGGACGTGCATATTGGTGGCATGAAGGTGCTGTGCGGTGCAAATTTGACTGTTTTCAATCGGAAGTAGCTATGCTGATTCAGTTCTCTGATCTATAAAGTGCAACGCAAGTCGAATCTAAGCCAGTTGCACATGCGGATTGATTTGCTTTATTATTTTTTCGTTTTTATAAATATTGCACTCCGATATGAGCTGAGTTTTGTTGTGATTGTGATTGCGCAATTCACGATATCAATTAGTTTGTGTGATTTTCTCGGGGAAATTATGTGTGCGCTAGGACGTGAACATGATTCGAAACGAGAGGGTATTCGAATTGAATCGCATTTCGAATAGCATATGGTAGTGCATGACGACCTAATTTTCATTCGAGAAGTGGTGATATTTAGAACCTTTGGCGGGTGGAAGCAGCAATCTATGGTAGAGTGCTTGGAAACAACTTTCGAGCGCACGTGCATCATAGATGGCAGTGTAATCGCCCGGCACATGGAAATCAACTGTTCGTTAATAAAATTTTATTTTTCGTATTCCGTATGGTACGTGCGATTAGATTTAAATTGAAACTGAGCCATGGTCTAAGGTTCAAATGCGTTGTTTCTCTCTAGGGAAGGGAAAGAAAGATTGGATATCTTTGAATGTGCACATGAGTTGTTGTTGTTGTTCATAGTTTTCCTCAAATGCGAGTGAATAAGGTTAGAACTTATATTTGGGGCGCAAATTACGATATTTGATAGTCCCTGCAGTCGAAGGAAAAAAAAAAACAAACACAGAAATGTGATAAATTAATGACACTTGACATTTGCATGCACATTTTTGGATTGCAAGTTGAATTGTTGACACATTAAGTAGGTAAAGTGCAAATATATATCAATTATAAGGTAGGTACTTAGGTAGCTGGGGCTTAATGGCTCGAGGCGAGATAGAGGCAAGGAAATTTATTTGCTCATTGATGAAAGAATTGTATATTACATATTCAAATCTGAAAGCCTTGAGGAATTCTTAACCATTTGAATGATTTTATATTATATTTTTATATACATAAATATTATTGTATAAAAAACAAAAAGTACACAAAAGTATTAAACCAAAGTATGGTCATGATGGAAGCAAAGCATTACGGGGAAGTTTATGTTAACATATAAATATGTATGTACATTTGCGTGAAGGGTGTTGAGTAACATGGGTTAATCTACATTCAAACTTCGCGTGAAAGGAAACGTCAAAATAATGATAAGGTTTTCGTAACGTTTTAAGTTAAAATAACGTCATTTTACGTTAAATTGCAACCATAGGTTGAGCAGTTTAACTATTTGCTTGATCTGATATGCAGAACCAGGTATAGTCCAATCAAATTAGTATTTTATATCTACAAAAAATACTGCGTCGAATTTTTTTTTGTTTCTTAAAGTGTACCTATTGGAGAGTGTAAATCCAAAAAGTTCGAACAAAAAACGCCCATGCGTTGTCCGCCATTTTGAAAAAGGCTTTGGAAAGCTTGAACTCGATTTTCTCGGCTCCTATCATATATAGAGCTGTATTTTTGTTTAGGTTTGTACGTTAAAATATCTTCTTTGACTTTTGTTGACACCTGGGGACACCACATTAAAAAAAACGCGCCGTAACTCTACCTCGGTGGTGGTGTGGAAAAGAGTTTGAACTGTTTTTTTAAATTTCATAATAAACATAATCAAATTTGAAAATTTCTAAACGTGAGTAAATTTTTTTTTTTTTTAATTTTCGCAGGCTATTGGCCATTTTGACAGGTTATATTTCTTACAGTTTTTATTGCACATAAAATTTAAATATACCAAAATGTAGTAAATAAAGTGATCTATAAAAAACAACTTAAGTATTTTTTTGATCAGATGAACATGAGGCGAGATAAACGTTAAAAACCATTTTTTACTTCAAAATCTCGACAGTTTTTCGTCGATAACTTTTTTTTGGAAAGAGGTTTCAAATTTTTTTCTCAACAAAAGTCAAAGAAAATATTTTAACGTACAAACCTAAAAAAAAATACAGCTCTATATATGATAGGAGCCGAAAAAATCGAGTTTAAGCTTTCCAAAGCCTTTTTCAAAATGGCGGACAACGCATGAGCGTTTTTTGTTCGAACTTCTTGGATTTACACTCTCGAATAGGTACTCTTTAAGAAACAAAAAAAAAACTCGACGCAGTATTTTTTGTAGATATTTCGAATTAATTAATTTAATTTGACTGGACTAGTAAGATATAACCATGATCGCATCTACATGTAGCAATGGGCAATAGGAGAGCAGCTTTGTATTCCTCACAACACTAACTATCTAACCTGGATGACTCATTAAGAATGTTCAAAGGTTCACACGAGTTATGTCATCAAAATATCGCTCTTCAGCGCTATTTGTGCCACAAGGCTGGACTGACAGTGGTCGCCATGTCTACCTACCTACCTTAGTTAAATAGAATTTTGAATGTTCAAAAATCATGACTAAAAGTTCCTGTTCTTCTTTAATTCTTCTTTTTTTATATTTTTTAGAATCTCTCTTAAACTTTTAGTCTTTTTTTTTAACTACGTCTTTTTTGCCTGAATAGTTGCCCAATACAAACATTTTCTAGAAGCGACATCTTTAAAAATAATTTGTACCGAACTATAGATATCACTGAAAACCAAAACTTATTTTAGAAATAAAACTATTGAACCTTCCGTTCTCTTTGGCTTTTCTGGGTGACGTCCATCTAAAACGTGTAATTTTCCATAACTCTGGCTAAATTTGACAAAAAGTCAAAAGATATTGGTTATCTCGTCGTTGACTCTACCAACGTCATTCTTAAAGAAGTATGAACCCACAGCAAAATAGTGACTTTTTCTGGATGCATTGGAATTTGGTGGACCTTGTGGAGATTGTAATCGTTGCAAATTCGTCAATTTTAGATGTTCATAAAGCCATTCATCTAGAAATGGACCTCGTCAATGAATATGATATTTCGATTTCAGCGCCCACTTTCATAAAACAATTCACATTTGTACATGTTATTGAACTTCAACAATATGACTGCAATCACCTGTCAAAGTTCGGAGACCCATATTATGTAGCTCTGTTCATTGTATAAGTATTTTTGCAAACCTCAATATGTAGAGAGTTTTGGGTGTATTAGTTTTTAGAAACTTTCACTCAAACCATTGTGTAATAAGCTTCTGTAGCTTTTTTGTTTTCACTTTTATTGTTGCGAATTGCGATCATCGAATATCGCTAACTTCAATGATGCTCGAAAATTTCCTTCAGAATTTATTGAAATCGGGAACAAATTTTCAAGGGGAATTTGACTGTTATTAAATCACCACAATTTGAAAACATTGCAGAAGTTGACTGTGGCAAATGTAATTGCTGATACTGTTTTACAATAGGTGTGTTAAGCCCTTTTTTAAATCCCCTGCCAACAAGTCCGCATTTTAAAATAATGAGTAAGGTATTTAAGTGCTTAATGCAACCTGAACTTTAAACATCCTAAATACAAATAAATATTGGCGCAAAATTTTAGTTAAAGCCGATTTAGTATGAAACTACTTTAAAACGACTTTTTTGTAAATACGATACTCGAAAATGTATAAAATTAAGAATGAGTTAATAAACTACTTTAAAGTTAGCAAATTGTTAAGTAGTATCATACTAATACTTTAATAATAGGCTGTTTACAATTTTTCGCAATTAATTTTGTGTATTTTTTGTTTTAACAAATAGTAACAAAAGACAAATATTTTTATTTAGAAAATATAATAAGGAAAATGGTTAGACTTCTTCTACAAAAAATTTCCAATTCGTAGATTAAATTGAATATGTCAGTGTCAAAAATGATTTCAGAAAAAATAATGCTTTTTTAATAAAGAGATTTATAATAAAAAATGTTTTGATTCATACTTCTAAAAAGTTAAATTTTCAGCTATATTGAATGATCTAGCGTTGCTGTCAGCAACAGGCGGACCTCGGACCATTTTCATATTCTGAGATGGTAAAAAAATATATGTTGAAATTGTCCTGGACACTTCCTGAATTAAATTCAAGGTATTCTATCATCGGGAAGAAGTAATAATAGAAAATTCGAGATTTTAGCAGCTATTATAAAAAGCGCTTTGCTTGAACCTATGCAAAAAGCATTGAAGAATCATGTGATATTGTTGATGATGAATAACTGTATGTTTTCATGATTTTTTGACATTGAAAGTCAGGTGTTCAGGGAAGAATTGCTAGCAATATTGTCGTTGAAAGGTAAAACAGGCTGAGAAGATTTACGATGCTTGTCAAAGAAAAAGTAGTAAAAAGAATAAAAAAAAATGTATGTCTAATTTCTTATCAGTGTATAATTCACCAGGCAGCCCTTTGTGCAAAACTTAATGCTACATTGAAAGAAGTCATCGAAAGTTTGGCTAAGTTAATTAATTTTATATATTTTTGAAAAAGGCATTTCAAAACAAGAATTTATTCATTTTTCAAAAATATCTGAATATAAAAAGAAGAATTTTGAAGAAGACATGGCATTGGTTTTAAGGTTTTAATCTGATTTTAAGAACGAATTTGCTGCAACATTCCAAAACTAAATATTTTCGCTAAGGCAAATTTAGTTTTCTATTTAACCAACACAAATCAATTTGTTCTTAATCTGAGATCTTCTTCTTGTTCTTCCTTTGTTTCGGCGCTGTTATGATCTCGATGTCGAGGGGATCATAACTCTCCCACGTATCTGCTTCACACTAGTGATCCGCCTGTGGGGTTCGCCGGGTAGACCTCAGAAATCGGCGGCAAGCCTCCCGGTTTTGTATTGTTCCATTTCTGAGGCCAACTGAATGCTGGTGTTTTTGCATTTGTTTGTACCAGGAGTGTTTAGGCCTACCTTTCTTTTTATTCCGAATTGGAACGTTGTAAGATATTGCCTTTTTGACGGGGTTCTCAGGATCTCTCCTTTGAACATGGCAATACCAACTGAGTCGGTCGTGTTCAATTTTTTGGGAAATGGTATTCTTAACATAAAGGCTTCCTCGGATCTTCGTACTTCTAATTCGATCAAGCTTTGTAACTCCTGCTGTCATACGAAGCATCTTCATCTCAGCTGCCGTTAGCTTACTCTCATACTTTTTGTACATTGTCCAACATTGTGAACCGTATGTGAGTGCTGGACGCACAACTGAAGTGTAGAGCTTTCCTTTCAGCTTAGGGGGCATTTTTCGGTCACAGAAGATAGCAGAATTTTCCCGCCACTTCATCCACCCTACGCTTACGCGATGATTGATATCGTCATCACAAGTAGCTTCGTTATTTATCATAGGCCCCAGATATTTAAACTTTTCACACTTGGGAAGCACTACTCCATTCTTAATCTGAGATCAATTTTCGTAAATTAATATTTTAAACAAAATTTACACGCACTTGCAAATAAAAAAGAAAAATAATATTGCCTAGTTATTGAACAATACAGGGTACAGCAAATGGAAGAAATCCATTCAGATTGTAGTGTAGGAGTCCCAGCGTGTCCGGAGATGTATCATTCCGACAGCCTTGGTTCTACAGTTCTGTTTCAGTTAGTTACAGTCATGCGTTGGAACAGTGAGGGTGCATTTGCCGAAAAAGTGTGCTATCAAAAAGGCATATGTTTTTTTTTTTTCAAAAAAAAATTATGTCGTCGCACACACTATTCATTATCATCGTCATCGACATATTCCTTTTTTTATGGATATTTTTTTGATTTGTCAATGAAAATACCCATCCAATCAATTTTTGTATTTACACAAAAATGGAAAATGAAGACAAAATTTCCCAGAAATAACAATTACCAATTTTAAATATCAACTACCAGAAAACAAGAATTACCAAACAAAATACTCGCTAAGTTGAATAAAGTTTCCAGAGATTTCGGATTTTTGTCCAAGAAATTTTTACTAAGCCTCTCGACCAACAAACTCAAAGGCAACTGATAACATTCGTATAATTCTAATAATACCTCAATAATGATTATATACATTTTTAAGAATCACAGACTTCAAGAATATTTAATATTTGAAATCTTCTCGCATAATTTAATCAATAGTTTATGTATGCAAACACAAAAATTTCATTCGCATTGTGAGAGTAGTGATTTTGTAAGATTAAGTCTTAACCACAAAGTATCGCTTCAAGAATGTTTGCTATTATTCCCAGTTTAGTTTAAGAAGATTTATTGCATCGTAAGATATTCGTTCATAGCGAAGATACAGGATTCACTGACCTTACAATATTTATGAATACTTTAAAAAGAAAAAATCAAGCTTAGATTTAACGCTTGGTTGATTTGCTCGTGGTAGGTATTCGTTTGCTTAAGGTTATGATGCCTTAAGAAGGTTACATCAATTACAGTCCCAATACCACCAGTCTGCCTCTGTAAGCCTATAAACTTAATAACATTAAACCCTTTTAAAACTGGCCTTGAAGAAGTTCAAGTTCGCTAATGTTCAAGCCATTAATTTTATAGTTGACTCAGGAGTGGATGATTCCTACGAATCTTCCAAACACCACCCGCCCTCACCTTGTTTCGTTCCACAAGAATAGATTTGCAGAGGTCTTTGTCCGGCTTACCGGTGCCATATGAGGTATCGAGCTATGACTAAGTGGGCTTCTTCATTGGACAAACATTGTGTCTTGCATGATTGAGCAGACTCCCATTCACTATGGTTGAATGCTAATTTATTGTGAATTTGTAAAGTTAAGTTGATACAATAGTCCGGAAAGTAATATAGTCGTACTGCAGTGTAGCCATTTTGAATGTGTTCTGTTGTGTATTGTGGAGAAAACTTTACATTAATACCTTGAGTCTATAATATGTTGATAATGATGATTATCACGTGAGAATGTGTAATTGATCGATAGACTTCGATCGTTTCTTGTCGTCGTCATCGTAGATGGATTGATGTGAATAATTGCTTTGTATTAATATCACACCTTGTTCACGATGTGTTTTATAGGTGGTTATTGTCTTGAGGTTCGTGCTAAGGGTAGTCAATTTGTTTACTAGGCTATAGCTCCCATACATGCATATATAGAAAACAAAATTATAAATAATATAGTTTATTTGTTCTAGGCCTGTGGTGTAGAATTGTCAGTAAAAATGAATTTAATAGCTGCAATTAGTCATCTTTTTCTGATCGATGTCTATATAATGAGTCAAGTTACTCTGAGTTTAGAAAGATTGATCTCATTTAAATTCATAATAATTGATTTATTGGACGATAAATGGAAACGGATATGCTGACCTCTTTGCGTCACATGTCTGTCAACAGGTTTGGGTGAAATTATTAAATTAATTAAAAAATTACAGCCTTTAGTTAGAACGATATTATTTAAGAGCATACACATACATAAATCTTATGTAGGATAAGTAAGGGTTTGTAATAGTATTAGTGAAATAAAATATTCAACAATTTATTAGAAGTTATAATTACGATCAGTTTACAATAGGAAAGGCAAAAGGCAATAACCAATTTGTCCATTTTTGGAAATGATTTTAAACTCAAATTAAATATCGATTTAGTAAAAAAAGTGGAAAACATATTGTTTGACCGCCATTCGGTTTTACCGTAAAATTATTTTTTTTTAAATAATTTTGTAGAGATTAAGGCAAAACAAATTTAGATATTATGAACAATCTTTTTACGGAGCACCATGTCCAGCCGTTTCTTAGAAAAAATAACTTGAACTTCGATACTAAAAACATTGGACCATGAGCCAAGTGAACTTCTAAAATTGATTGAATGCAAATTCATAGCTAAATCCGGAGCAACATGGGCGCGTGCAAGGTCTGAGTGATCTGTATTGGTATATCTCTAAATTGTTGCGGGGAAAATGGACACAACGTCGATAGAATTTGAAATATTTTCGACAGATTTGACATCTAAATGAAATTTTTTTGGATTATATGTAAGTCCACTGCAACCTTTAGACCTATTGTATAACCGTTTAGAACTGAGTAAGTTCGCCCATACATAGGCATCTAATACGAAAACGAATAGCTAGGCATTCCTCACAATACTCATTATCGTAGTAATGGGGATCAGCAAGAAAAGTTATTCCTCACTCAGTTACTCTGAAAATGTTCTGCTGTGGCCAAAATGTGACCTCAATTATTCAGAAAATTATTCCTTGGTGAGTTTAATGAACACAAACTATCTGAACTAAAGATCAAACTCTTTTCTCAACTCGAATAAGTGACTTTGGGATGAACGTCCGCCAGTTATAGTAACAGATCCTTTTCGATCTTTAGACCGTAAGCCAGAAAAATTCAAATTAACGGTTACTTTTTGATTCATCAAGTTATCCCATTTAATCCACATTTCAAAAAAGTTTGTGTTATCAAAACTGCGCTCTACAGAAGTAATAGGAACTTTATTGTCCTACCAAAATGATAGTTTTAATTTTTTGGCGCAAATCAACTTGGGGCGAAATATATGGTGAAAGTCGTTTTAGACAGTAATTTTTGAATGGAAAAAAGTTATCAAAAATGCTATTTAAAGGTAAATATCTAAAGCGAACATTTGTTCGTAAAAAACTAAACCAAAAAGATCAAATATTATTAAGTTGTTGGAAATGTACGATTCTATTATTACTCATTATCCCTGTAAATTATAAATGAATTGAATGAATACAAAAACGCATTGTTAAATGTGTTGTGAAGTTTTCAAGCCCATTTTCGTCCCAACACACTAATCTTAAACTAGTATCCGAACTCAAATGGAAAAACAAGAATACAGTTTACAATTTCTTTCAATGTAATCACATTTTTTTATTAAATGAAATTTTGTATAAGCTGACATGATAATATTCTCGTAAGATGTTCGGAAGCTTCAAATTTGTCATTAAAAAAAATTAGAGAATGATACTGAACAAGCTTTTGTTCTGAGACCAACTTGGAATTCTGGAAGGAGATTTATGAAATAAATTATAAAATAGGTACAGCAATATCTATCATTACTCTCGCTATTAAATTTAAACTCCTTTTGCTCAACGATAACCTGATGCTCTTCAATAATTATCAATGAATCTTTGGACTGTTATACATTAAAGTTGCAGAAATATAAGCTTGTAATAATATAAGAGAAAAAAAAAAACCTGATGAAGAATGCATCCTTCATTTATTTATATTTAAGGTTATACATAAGAAGTTTAATTGATATTTGCGGGGTTCAAAGTATTCTTTAACTAAGAATATGCAAGTGCTTTCATTTATAAGTTCTCACAAAGTCTATAAATATTTAAACATAAACAACCCTTTACAGAATTGATTGGAACGAGTACTGGAGTAAATCAAGGTTCAGTTCTCAGTCCCTTGTTGTTTTCACTATTTAAATAACAACATCATGGAGAATCTAACATGAAGAATAACTACTTGTTATATAATCAATGTTTTATAAAAATACCAATGATCATGTTCTGCTTTCCAAATAACTATAAAACCTTCCTTTGATGATGAATTTATATCTGAAACTCCTAAACTTGAAATAAAATGTTAAGTGGTACTGTCTTGTTGAAACCACATGTTTTTGGTTTTTCGCATCCATTTACTGTAACGCAGCGTTACACTTGAAACCACAAACCCCAATTCTTAAATGATTTTCGGTCCTAAAAAATTCCCTCTCCCCTCGATATTGATATTCCTTACAAAAACATGTTGCTGTATTTTGTAAATAAAAACTTTTTGTCAGAAAACCCGATTTTCCCCTTCATCAATGATATCTCACAAGTCACAAGAAGAGCTGAAATTGATTTTGTGACTTTTTCAAATTCTCTCCTACTGTCAAAAGTTGTATTCTTTTATTGTATTTTTAATAATCAGCTGTTCCAATAATGACTAAAAAATTCAACTTTGCTGTGATGAGTTGCGATATTAGTTTTAATGTGACATTACTAGATACCAAAAGGGAGCTCGAAAAATGTTATTGAGTCATTACAATCCTAAACAGGAATAGTCACAACTGCTTGTTGCTTATGACTCTTCATAAGAGGGAGAATCGGGTTGTAGGACTATCTACAAGAAATGCCGAACATATGCATTCAAGAAAAGGTTATTACCATAAGAAAAACATTAGAAAGAGTGCTTCCCAGATCTTCTAAAAATTGTCTACGCTGTGAGTTGATCGAATTCTTATTTAGATTTTATAAATTCATAAAAACAATTCTTTTAGCTTCAAAACAAATCTTAAAGCTTTCAGTGTGAGTTGATATGTATAAGGATATCAGACAGGAAATGTGTTTTAGCATTTTAAAATATCTACAAGGTGGCGTAAAATTAATCATCCAATTTTAGTTTTGAGTTACTTTTTTACCAAATAAAAAAAATGATTTTTAAGATGGAAATCTTAATTTGGACTTTTACAATTAGTTCTTGTAAGTGGAAAAGATGATTTCCGTCAAGTGGGTACCGTTAGTGTTGATACATATTTGTGCCCGTTTTATCCCAAAGCGAGAGATTCACAATATCCATTGTGGCTCGTGCTGTGTGTGCGGTTGCACCGTCTTGTGAAACCATATGTTCAGAAAGCGCCGCTCATCCAATTTCGCTCTGTAGCGTTCGCCAGTAACAGTGACCGTATTTCCGATGACGTCTTCAAGAAAATACGGTCCAGTTACTCCTCTAGAGTGAACAACGCACCACACTCCACACAGTGGCTTTGAGTGGATGTTATTGCTCTCCGTGTATCATAAGCAAATTTTCAGTGCCCCAAAAACGATTATTTTTCTTGTTGACGTAACCGCTGAAGTGGAAATGCACCTCGTCACGTCATGCATGATGATTTTTGACATAAAAAGTCCTATTCCATGTTGCGATTGGGGATGATTTGACAGTAATTCACACGCGGCGGACGGTCAGCAGGCATTAACTAATGCACTTTGTACGGGAAAATGTGTAAGGCCTCGGCCACGCACTGAGCGACGAGCGACTGAGCGATTGAGCGACGTCGCTCTGTCGCTTAAAACAATGACAAGTCGCTCAGGGTGTACGTGGCCACCTCTATACAATTTCATGTGTTTTAATTTTTTTGCGTCGCTCAGCGACTCGTCGCTCAATCGCTCAGTCGCTCATCGCTCAGTGCGTGGCCGAGGCCTAAGTCTTTCCCTTAAATTTGCTATAGGGTCCGTCTGGTGATGTCCAATTGCGTGGCCCTTCGTCTGGTAGATGTGTCTTCGTTCTCCGAGACAACGGCAGCCACAGCCGCGATATTCTCAGCTGAACGACCAGTCCGGTTGCGGTCCCAGTGGTTCCAGTCTGTTCAAATTGAGTAGCTAAGCGCCCGAAGTTTTCCCAGTTGACTCGACACAATTAGGAAATCGATGTTGAAATTCACGATGCTCTAACACAACCGACCGATTATTGGTCAAAAAAAAATCGAAAAAATTACTCCACGCTCTTGCGGAGTATAGAGCACAACGCTATTTGCAAAAATTATAACATCTTCCGATAGGGTGATTCATTTTGCGCCACCTTGTATGAGCGATTATCTTATAGAAAAATAAATATACTTTATTATTATATGTGGTTAATTGGCCGTTGACAGTTGTAAGCAAAACAAATTCCATCGATTGATTTGAATAAATTGTTAAGTATATTTAAAAAACGGACTTGCATTTTTTTAATTGAAGCTATATACGGAAGTTCTTTGCGGATTTGGGGAAATAAATAGTTGTCCAGGCTGTTTTAGTTGCATGCAAAAGGTGCATATGTCATGAACATATATCTACAATAATAAAAGCTATAAGTAAATTTAGCTTAGCCTTAAATTTCCACACCCTTCCTTGAAGACCCACGAATTTTAACCCAGAAGAAGTAAGAGGTTATCTTTGGAATATCAAATCATTACTGACTGTGAAAAAACTTCCCTAAAAAACCATACTGCACTTTCTAAAAATTGCATTCTGGAGGTAATTTATAAGGAAATCTCCTTCCAATCCTATTACGACCACGTCATGATGTTCACCTTCAACGTGTCTTCCTCCAAAAGAAACGAGATTCTACACCAAAATTGTACTTCCTATACCTTCTAGCTGCGAGGCACGTAATATAATCGCTTTCGTGGTTGCATAAGATCCAGTTTTTGCATATCGCACCTTTCTCAAGATGGTACATAAAATGCTTCTTCCTTAAGAACAAAATGTGGTTGTCTCACGTACCATCGGATAGAAAAAAGTGCACATATACAACAGCTCGAACAACTAAGCTGTCGTGCACTTGATTTCGTTGCACATCTTTCAGCCACCATAAACCAAACTGACATTATGCCCCCGATTCTATAATCTTTCACACCACAAACAGCCCATTTCACTCATCCACTTTTTGAACCTCTCCCAAAAGGGGGAAAGACGAAAAATAAAATAATAAAATGCGAAATAGCAAAATATCGCGTTAAAAGTTTTTTTTTTTATCAACAAAATGCTGCCTCACCGAATCGCAGCTGCCCTCGGATTCAACATTGTGATGATAACGTTGCACCATGGTGCTGGAGCAGCAATCCCTTTTTCGGTGTAAGTGCAAAATGGTGCTCGTTGAAAGCGGCCAAGATAAGTGTTTCCCGCGCCCACTATGGCAATACCGAATACCCCCACCCATCCAGAAGCTCTGGTTTGCGTACCCACTCAAGTAGAGTCTCAAAACCTCAATCGAATTCCGCGAGGGCAGCAGCATCTAGCAGCAGCTGCCACAGAGATGTTAAGGTCCCCTCATAGCCATACATAAAAAACCTCACACTAACGTGAGCGACGCCGATTGGCGTAGAATCACCGGTTGCCATCAGCCAAGCGTTACCAGCCTGCAACCACACTGTGTGATCCGTGATGCAGATGAAGGGCGGAAAGCAGCAGCATAGAGCAACTACAGCAGCGCATTGAAATAGTGAAATATGTGTCACGTACCGCCAGACTGTATGTCGCCGTAGTCGTCGTCGTCGTCGCCATGTTGTTGTTGATGTTGGGTACTGGCATAGTCGTCGTCGTTTCATGTTTCGCAATATCGCAATTATACAACTACAAAGCGTTAAAGCAAAAGCATTCGCCGACGATAAATAAAGAGAGAACGAAATAGAGGGAGATTATAAAATGGACGGATATTTAACCAACATGCACAATGCACATCCACGTTGGGGGGCATGAGCATTGGGGAACTGACAAGGGACCACGTGAAGCTGAGAGTGCATGCACAAATATATAGATTCCGTCGTAACAACAATTCAATGTTTCGCATCGTAAACCCGCTGCAGCATATAAAAGCAGGAGCATCAGCAGCACAGAAAAACTTGCTGCTGATGCTGATGCTGCTGCATCTGCAACAGACCACTTCACACACTTCACATGTGACCATTAGCAGAGTGAGTGAATTGAGGTTCTACGTATGTACGTATTCATCGCAACGGAATGTTCTTGTTCCTCTTATGTTCCCTCCATGCCAGAAGCCGCCAAAATCTTTATATAACGTACATATGTAAGCCAATATAGTGGAAATGAATCCGATAATAGCTTCAACTTCAACTTCAAATTCAACTTCAACCGATGCGGTCCTGCATGGTTGCCAAAAAGCAATCGACCAAACGATGACGGTGCGACACCAGATGACGAGGACAGAGACAGTTTGGTTTCCTGAGATTGGGCTTCTCTTGTTGTGATGACTATGGCTTTGGTGAGTCAATAAATTTCAAAACGAATCCATGCGTCAGAATATTGAAATCACCGATATGTAGGCATGTACATAGGTGTCGAAGATAGGAATTTCAATTTAGATTAATTTATGTGAGCTTTTTTATGACGAAGTTTAACCGTTGAACAATAGTAGTAGTTGTGGGTTTATCTAGTCTTGGGTCGGTCGGTTACCAATCCTTTGGTGTTACAATATTTTACAAGGAGATTTTGTACCTAAACCGTCTGACTCATTTCATTCTTTAAGCCAGAACCGTGTACAAAAGGAATATCTTGCGAAAAATTTCTATGTCGAGGCTTCTGAAGAAAGTATCCTTTGAATGAACCCAATACCTTCGTTGCCGTGAAGTAAAATAGAAAAACTTGTTTTTGCAACTGTTATACAACCCAAAGAACTTTTCAGTCGTCTCTTGATGCGAAGTTTCCGAAAGAAAATCAGAAGAATTATAACTGAGACAGGGCTGCTGCCTAAGTCAATGTTGACTTCATCTTTCTGCTTGCAAAGTCCCTACCATTGATGAACAAAAGATTATTCGAGTACTACTAAAAGGTTTTCTAATAGCGATTTGAAAACTTTGACAGGTGATTGAATCCACATCAGTCAAATTGAATGTAATTTATTTAATCTGTTTTGTCAAATCAACATAAATTGTTTTATGAAAGTGGGTTTCTCCTCCAGCAACGTTTCACACGCTTCTCCCATTTTACGGTCGCTAAAATCATCCTTCCGAGAGAACTATTCGCAAGGTGGTGAATTATTTTGAATCGACCTGCTTAGTAAAGAATCTGCCAAGATTCACACGTCAACGAAACGCAGGATCTTCCGCCTGCACGCCTGTCAATGATTCAGGGTCAATTCCGTTCCGCACATAAGAACTCGGCCTTCCGCAGACCACAACTTGGAATTATTTTGACGTGACTGGGACCTATAACCGTTTAAACTTCAACAAACAGAGGAGTACGGAGTAAACAACTAAAGCAACTTTAGCTAACATACGTAGCTTAATGGTCTGTCGACCAGTTGGAAGTTGACCCCAATTTCAGTCGAAAAAATTTCTGGATGAATGGTTTCGACAATAAGCAAAGTTGTCTGGTGAATTTAGAATGATCAGAATCTAAAAAATTGCGATGCATCCACAAAATATTTCTGATTGGTGTGGATTTTGGGCTGGCGGCATTATCGGTCCATACTTCTTTGAGAACGAAGTTGGATAGACAGGCCAACACTATAAACAGCAAGCACTATCGGTCGATGATAAGCAATGGATTTATATTCCTTGATAAAGAGGGGGGTTTCCATAACATTGAAGATAGAAGAACGATTCGAGAAACCCTAGTATCCACCAGCATTTATTCGATGGTGACAAATTTGATTGATATTTTTCAGAAAGAAACATATTACGTAATACGTATACTTAGTTAAACGGTCCTCAACAGGTCCTCTTATTTGGATTGCTAAAGGGTTCCAACTCAGGGGCAACTGAACAAAATCAACTGTATCAATTCATCTTACTGCAGAGGATATAACAATAAAGAGGTGAAATATCGCTCATGAATGTCCAAGTCTAGCCGATACTAGGGAAGCGGGTCTCAGAACTTACTTTTTCCATATACTGGGCGAGCGATGGGACGTCTCAATTTTGCCACTGAATATCAACCTTAAATTCAATTAATTCGATATAATTTAATGTTTGAAGATTATTTCATTCAAATGTTGGCCGCGGCTGCGCCTGCGCCTCAAATGGTCCATTCGCTTAGTCCAATTTTGGCATACTTTTTCTAACATTTCGGCCGGTATCTCACGAATAAATGCTTCAATGTTGGCTTCCAGTGCTTCAATCGAAGCGGGCTTGTCGCATGACATGAGCTTTGAAATAGCCCCATAAAAAAATAGTCTAGACGCGTTAAATGGCACGATCTAGGCGGCCATTTGACCGCCCCAAACATGAAATAAAACTGTTCACCTAACTCGCCTCTCAATTGGTCCATTGTTACGCGTGCTGTGTCGCACGTGGCATCGTCTTGTTGAAACCACATGTTATGCAAGTCAAGCTCCTCCATTTTGCGCAAAAACAAGTCTGTTATCATCGCACGGTAGCCCTCACAATTCACAGTAACGTTGCGATTCGCATCATCTTTGAAGAAATACGGCCCAATGATTCCGAGAGCCCATAATCCGCACCAAACAGTGAATTTTTCCTGGATGCATTGGTAGCTCTTGCAATGTTTCTGGCTGCTCTTCACTCCAAGTACGGCAGTTTTGCTTGTTCACGTATCAAAGGGCACGGCAGTGCCCTGCCAAGTTCTAACACTACACCCTTTTTACAGGAACAAACTCAGGCCATTTTTGACCCCTCCCTATTTTCAGTACCAATGAAGTCAGAAACCTCCGAATATTTGCTAAGCTAGTCAGTTACAGCCGCCTCACCAAATTTCAAATTTCTAGCATAAGCGGTTCCTGAGATATAAGGCCTCAAAAATCACAAAAACCGTAACTGACTAACTCACTGACTGACTGATTGACAGATCATCAATATTATGGAGCACTTCCGACATCGTAGAATCTTGTAATTTTGCACAACGGTAGGTTTTGTTATGCAAGTAAGGGAACAAATCGAAAATTTGAGGTTTTCCATTCGAGGGACGTGGTATCCGCCCACTTTCTCCGAATTGGTGTTGGTTGAATGGAGCACTTCCGACTGCTGTAAAACGATGAAATTTGGTAGAGCAGTAGGTCTCAAATTGCATATTAAGGACCAAAAATAAAAATTGGGGTTTTCCATTCAGGGGGCATGGTATCCACCCACTTTCTGAGAAAATGTTTAATTTATATGGAGCACTTCTGATTGCTGTAATTAAGGTAGGTAAGTTAGTGTTAGGTATCTTGCCAGGATAAGAAGAAATAATTGAAGCGCAAATCAAAACAACCAATAACAAAAAGAAAATATACCAAAAGAAACAGAAATCTATAAACTATAGATTTTAGTAGGTATAATCCACCCTTCTATCTTTCCGTGTCTTTCGAAATTTTGACATGGCAAAATATTAAAATCTTTGCAAAAATTTTAGAAAGTAATCATTAAATAATAAAATTTCTCTATTATATTGTAGCTGTTTCAATATTATTCTAAATTTAAATATTTGGTATTAAACCTTCATGAAGTAAGAACTTGGCGTACTTTTGGATTTCAGGACTTTTCACGGCTGACTTGTTACACAAAGGTTTTTGTATAGAAGAACTTGGCTCTTTTTTAACGTTTATGTTTTTGGTCTGATCCATTCAACCAGAAATGAGCTTCGTCGCTGAACACATTTTTTCGATAAAAAAGTGGATTTTCGGCCAACTTTTCAAGAGCCCATTCACCAAAAATTCGGTGTTGTGGAAGATCGTTCGGCTTCAATTCTTGCACCAGCTGTATTTTGAAAGGCTTCAACGTAGTAGAGTAACAGAAGCCCAATTGCTGCAAACGGCGGCGCCGAATTGATAATTCACGGTCTTCACTAACACTGGCCGATACAGCTACCATATTTTCCTCATTTCGCACTCTACGTAAGCGTGTTGGTGGTTTAATGTCCAATAATGTAAATTTGGCGCGAGATTTAGTCACAATAACCCGAATAGCCCCCTCAGTAAATAGGTCGATGAAACTGACCATAAATGCAAGAAGCGCGCGATGAACTTTCTTAACAGAGCACGCATTTTGATAATAAAATTCAATAATTTGCAAGCGTTGTTCATTTGTAAGACGATTCAAGGTTAAATTATAGACCAAACTGAAGATGTTTGACAGAGACACAAAACAAAAGAAGTGCGTGAGCTTTCAAAACCAGTGTTGCCAAAAAGAAAATATAGCAAAAGAATTACCCATTATGAATGGCTTTTATCTAAAACGAAAATTAAAAATTCTCTGTGTCAAAATCCCCTTTACTAAATTTTTAAAATTTTTCCCTGCCTCATCCTTAAGAAACGAGACCCTCTGAACTACTCCAACTATAGAGGAATAAGTTTCCTGAACATTGCATACAAGATCCCTTCTGCCGTATTATATGAATGTCTCAAGCCTTTCTTTAACAACCTGATAGGTACATATCAGTGTGGCTTTAGACCAGAGTACAAACTTCTGCGTTTGTGCAGGATGACGATGGAGAATGAACGCTACTTTATCAAGGTCGAAAAAGATCTCACGGATATATTTGATGTCAAAAAAGGTTTTAGGCAAGGCGATTCTCTGTCTTGCCACTTCTTCAACATCATCAACATATTCATCAAAGAATAGTGCAAAACTCACGCGCCAACACTTGAGGCACAATCTTTCAAAAGTTCGTCCAATTACTCGGATACGCCGACGATATTGACGTAATTGGAAGAATTTATGTAAGTTGCGCGTTTGTGAGCATTGAGATTGAAATGGAAGAAGGTGAGCTTAGCGGTCAATGAAAGCAAGAACGAATATATGCTGTCATCAAGAAAGGACACACAACATCGATTTCTTGGACAGAACGTCATCATAGACAGCTGTAATCTTGAGGAATCTAAAGACCTTGTCTACCTAGGCACCGCTATTAATTCAGACAATAACACGAACACTGAAATCAAATGGAGAATTACTCTTGCCAATCGATGCTTCTTCATTGACAGGGAGTAGAGGGAAACTAACCTAGTCAAACGAGGTAAAGTCCAACGACTGAAATGGCTAGGTCATATACATTGAATGGACCCAAATGCTCCGGTCATGAAACACATCGATTCGAACCCCCAGAGACTAAGTGACGCGCACAAGTGTGAGACTACCTCAACTAACTTGACGTGCGAAACTGAAGACAGCAGCTAGCTAGGGACCAAGCTAGCTGGAGAATCTTGTTGAGGCCCTGGTTCACCCAGACAGTACCGCGACCTTTAGCAAGTAAGTAATTTTTTAGAAAATACTTCCCCATTTATAGATGGAGATTTTCGTCAAGATAATGTGATAAAGTTTGATGATTAGAATACGAAAAAAAAAACAGGCGGCTTAAAAATGATGCTTTAGCCGCTAATTTGAAAATCGCGTTTTGGGGAGAGTACGATAACTTGGCCGCCAAGATTTGATAACGGGTTTTTGTAGGGGGGTCAAAAACAAGCACTTTTTACTATGGGAGGGGGGGTCTATCTCCCCCCGTTTAGGAGGTAGGGGCACTTTTAGAAAAAATGGTTTAAATTGAAAAAAAAAATATTAAAAAACAACGGCAACACCTACAATAAAGTGTTATACTGCGTTCTAAAGCCAGAAGATTGTTCTATAATCCTGCATTTAAATTTTATTACTAATATCAATAGTTTTTGACAAATTCGCATTTAAAGTCCAAATATTGATAAGAAAACGTGAAAAAAAAAGTTAAGACCGGTTGTTTTCAAAATTGTGAAATGAAATTGTAAATCAACTTATATGTGTTTCATGTACCTATCAAATCTTAATCGAACACAAAAAACCGCATGTTTCTATGTCTTCTGGTTTTTGAGAAAACCTCCGTTTAGGAGGTAGAGGCACTTTTAGAAAAAATGGTTTAAATTGAAAAAAAAAAAAATTAAAAAACAACGGCAACACCTACAATAAAGTGTTATATTGCGTTTGAAAGCCAGAAGATTGTTCTATAATCCTGCATTTAAATTAAATTACTCATTCAATGGTTTTTGAGAAATTCGCATTTAAAGTCCAAATTTTGATAAAAAAAAACGTGAACAAAAATGTTTAGACCGGTTGTTTTCAAAATTGTGAAATGAAATTGTAAATTAGCTGATATGTGTTTCATGTATCTATCAGTTCTTAATCGAACACAAAAAACCACATGGTTCTATGTCTTCTAGTTTTTGAGAAAATCAAAAATTACCAAAACTACTTTTTTTGATTTTTGGTGGTGACGGTGATTCCATTTTAAGGATTAATGTTAATAAACATAATGAATCTTTGTTAGTTCAGTACCGCAATTCATTTAGCGTTACCCAGAATGCACCTTGAGGAGGTAGAATTGCATCTGGGTCAGTTATTTTGTCAGTTAGTCAGGAGTTAGTCAGTCATAGTTAGTTAAAAATGGTCAAAATGTATTAAAAAGGTGTGTAAGTCTCGTTAATAAAGCCATCGTCCGTACTATAACTGTCGAGTTCGTTGAGTTACTCTTTTATGGTGGGAAGCCGAGGATGTTTTGGCGGTAAAACACTTTCTAAATTTTCGCTCTGAAGGGTGGGAGGATCGATGTCTTTTAACTGTAAACCCTCACATATATCACCATCGGTATAACAAGGGTAAACTTTTTTTACATCTGATAAAAACTCTATTATTTGCGAACCCCAATCGTCCTTATATTTCCTTTCTAGGCAGTATTTTCGATAGAAAAATAGTGCCATGTATTGGTGAACATGGTCAGAAGTTTGTTTTGGTTTTCAAGATCGTTTATTGTATTTTATATGTATTTAGTGGACATTGGATAAATAGAATAAATTTGAATTTTTTTAAATACAGATTCTGTGAATGCAAAAGAAACTTTGCATGCACCCAACCTCGCACCTACCCCAAATCCTATAGTGTGCCCAAGCAGGAGGGTTGCAGGGGGGCAGCATGCCCCCCCATACATACTTTACTGTTTATATATTGTAATGTTGGAAGGTAGCACTGATTTATTTATGTAAGGAAGTAAAAAATATCAAACATTTTGTAGAAAAGTAGTTTTAGTTATTTTCGATTTTCTCAAAAACCAGAAGACATAGAACCATGCAGTTTTTTGTGTTCGATTAAGAACTGATAGATACATGAATCACATGTAAGCTAATTTACAATTTCATTTCACAATTTTGAAAACAATCGGTCTAAACTTTTTTTTCACGTTATTTTATCAAAATTTTGACTTTAAATGCGAATTTCTCAAAAACCATTGACATGAGTAATTTAATTTGAATGCAGGATTATAGAACAATCTTCTGGCTTTCAAACGCAATATAACACTTTATTGTAAGTGTTGCCGTTGTTTTTTAATATTTTTTTTTTTCAATTTAAACCATTTTT
Source organism: Chrysotoxum bicinctum (assembly GCA_911387755.1). Classification (NCBI taxonomy): domain Eukaryota; kingdom Metazoa; phylum Arthropoda; class Insecta; order Diptera; family Syrphidae; genus Chrysotoxum; species Chrysotoxum bicinctum. The sequence goes on from OU426987.1 coordinate 224,837,243, forward strand.
TCTAAAAGTGCCTCTACCTCCTAAACGGAGGTTTTCTCAAAAACCAGAAGACATAGAACCATACGGTTTTTTGTGTTCGATTAAGAACTGATAGGTACATGAAACATATATAAGTTAATTTACAATTTCATTTCACAATTTTGAAAACAACCGGTCTAAACTTTTTTTTTCACGTTTTTTTATCAATATTTGGACTTTAAATGCGAATTTGTCAAAAACTATTGATATCAGTAATTTAATTTAAATGCAGGATTATAGAACAATATTCTGGCTTTCAAACGCAGTATAGCACTTTATTGTAGATGTTGCCGTTGTTTTTTAATATTTTTTTTTTCAATTTAAACCATTTCTTCTAAAAGTGCCCCTACCTCCTAAACGGGGGGAGATAGACCCCCCCCTCCCATAGTAAAAAGTGCTTGTTTTTGACCCCTCTATAAAAACCCGTTACCAAATCTTGGCGGCCAAGTTATCGTACTCGTGCCCGCGTTTTGATCAATATCTTGAGAATTGGTCATAATACAAAACAATTACATTTTTGTGCTTACAAATTTTTTCAAAAGGGTGTATAAAGGTTTTTTTCTTTTTCATATTATTAAAATTGTAAATGTACAGTCTCAGATGAAATTTTGTTTTGGTGACGTTCGGGATTGAAACAGGGATGTCAAATCCAGAGCATTTCATTCTCTAGATTTATTTTAAAACACATTCTTTTAAATAGCTGCTGAAGCATACAAATTATAGCCGCGTCATTTTATTTGTTTAATAAACAGGGATTAGGTACCGATTCTAGTTGTAAAATTGGTTACAGATGTACCCACAGATCATGCACACACATCGAATAACCGCTTAAAACTTTGGATTTGTTGTTGGACACGAAACGATTGCTTTCCATTTAAACGTACTCAAAACGAAGGGTGCAATCAAATGTTTTCATAGAATCTGACATATGTAATACTAAAATGTTACTACGGCAACACTGATTTTTTTAAAAGATTTTAAGAATTTTAAGATTTTTTTTTATTTTTCCAATCATATATTTTCCTGTCTTCATTGTTAATCTAAAAACTTTTCAAAACAGGCACATTACCCTAGCTTAAGGTTCTTTGCAAGAAAAGATTCTTTTCAACAACAACTTTCTAACCACACTCAACCTCTAATCCTTCAGAGCATTGTCCTCTTAATTTGCCTTAATCTGTTGTTAAGTGTGAAACACAATACAAACATTTCTGTCCAAATGACTTTTGCATTTAGAATATCTTCGTCGTCCATACAAAAGATTCTTTCTTTCGAAAGAAACAATGCCAATGACAGCACACAGCCCAGCCACCTTATACGTATACAGGATAAAGTTAGGAAACATCCAAAAATAAATTCCCAGACAAGGAAGATGGATATTTTTCCAAAAGACCGACAATTTTGTGCACAAAACAATTTGTTTGTTTGCATGTAATCAAGTGTGACTGCTGGACGACACTTACTCTCCTCAATTTAGACAGGAGCCAGCCGGACCACCATAGCATAAGCACTGATATGTCTTCCTTGGCTAAGCAATTAATCACATCCAGCCGAGATGTTTTGGTCTTCCTCTTCGTTTATATGAAAAATGCTTAATATAATTCAGTTCCAACAACAACAAGAAGGCATATTCCGTTTGTGAGAAAAAAAATTATTAATACTCGATTCCAGGAAGCTGTCCTTTGGGCCCATTGAATTCTTTCACTTAGTCCTGAATTATAGCACTTTTCCTCATATCTTCAGCTTTATGAAGAGCAACAAAGAAAAAAAAAAACCGTAAACCTTTGCACATACTACACCACTACCACCCATTGGTATGGGAGAGTGCCCGATGAAAGAAGTGGAACTCCACAGGATTCCCTTTCGGGGCTACTCAAACCACACCGCAGGAGCTCAGGAAACATTTGTTATTTTTATTGCATATAGCGGTATCTTGAGGCGATTTCATTGGCATTGTGCTATTATGCGGTCGATGGAGTCTTTTATATTGTGAATATGTGTATAGTGTGTGTCCCTTTTGGTTTACATGGGATAATAATTTCGAATATTTCTTGGTGAGTTAGCCAAATAAATTTCATTTCCGACCCGGAATTCAGATTTATATTGGCTATAGACATGTCCTTTTAGAAAAAAGTAGAAGAAAAAAGGAGAATGTTTTATCCAAACCCCCCTCCTTCTGCCTGTGGATGGAGAAACTCTTATTAAGTGCCCGGTTTATGTGAGCTACTTTGTCGATACATAAACTTCCTTACGGTCTATTGCGTGTGATATTGTTGCTGGACAATTTTATTTTGATGCGTGACTCATGGGTGGTCTGAATAAGCTATTAGGCAGCGATTTTTTTTTCATGGAATTATAAAAAAACTTAGGGAAATATCACTTAACAGAGGCGATATGGATGAATAAATAGGTGTCTTTTGATATGAATTTCCGACGACAAATAATATGTCTTTGCCTGTAGTGTTGTGAAAGCCATTTAGGGGCTTATTGTGAGAATCATAGGTAGAAAGGCATTTTTTGGAGGTTTTAATCAAATAAAGCTGGAGTGAATGGAGAACTACGTTTACACGATGCATGCTTGGCAGAAGATGAAAAAAGTGAGTCTCGCAATTCTGTTCGACTACAGCATAGATATATAGCATTTTTAAATGTTTCTTTTAAAGATCAAAAATAACGGCACCTGCCGTACAAAATTTTCCCCAAATTTAAGAAGAAATATATTTCTCAAAAAGTGTTCCACAGATCACAGATAAATATTTTCATTTAGCTTAAGCTATTAAATGGTTAAAAAAAATTTCAAAGAATGGTTATCAATGGTACGTCGCATAGAACATTTTTTCGATTTTTTCAAAAAACGATACAACTGATTTTAATCAATTTGTATATGCTAAGGCTCGTAAAAAGCCTAAAGAATATTGTGTACTAGCGACCCATCCTGGCTTTGCACGGAAAGCACTCAATAATCTAATATAAATACCTTGTCGTCAACTGCTTGAATATTTTCAGCTGCATGAAGGATCAATTGGAATTTTGCCATTTCTGCAAAAGTAGTTTTAAGAATGTTTGGACACACGGGCTTTCAGCAAATGCTCACGCATGCTCGTCAATAGCCTGATTTTAACCATGCACTTAGCTTATTTGCGAATATTGTTCATGGAATAACAGGCCAAGTTTGATTAGTTTGATGGAAATCATCAGCAAGAAGAATAAGAGCGCCTCCCATCGTTCGGAGGCTTCATCAAAAATCATGCAGAGTCCAGGCAAGCGTTTATAATGTTTTTTAATGGACCATTGTGCACTCCTCTTAAATGATTATTTTGCGCGTTTTAAGAATTATGGCAACGACATTGGTTTTACTGATGTTGCAAGTTGGTGTTTCTTTCTGGTTCAAATTCAATGGGAGCTCGGCGCCAATATCAAATTGATGAGGAATGTTTTGCCTTTTCCTCTTGGCTAATGGAGGCAAAAGGCATGCCCTTTTTCCTATGCTTTGCTTTTTTTAATCAGGAGACAACCGTCTTCTTTGAATTTATATATATTGTTGTTCCTGTTTCAGATCGAAGTATCGTTGTCACATCAGGACTTTGTCTTGGACAAAGTTTGTATTCCTTAAAGAAGCTGGGGCTTCAAGTTAAATAAGGACTTTGGATTTGATGAAAATGAACATCTCCTCAATCAATTTTTGTTTTGTTTGCGTGTGGCTAGCCTCACCTTTGTTATTTAACCGACTAAATACAGGCATCAATTTATATAAATATGTGGAAGGTATGAGACAAAATTGCCAAAAATATCATCGAAAAATTTCTTTTCATCCTATCGCTACCACACTTGACAGGATTAACCACTAAATTAATCTTACTTTTTTAATATCTACAAAAAATAATTTTTTTTTGAAAACACAAAATTTTGGGAATCACATCCTCATTTTTGAAACATGATAATTATTAATGTTTTAGACCCACTATACATATAAATGTTAAAAAATGATTTTCAAAAATCGTATTACTTTCGAAAGTGGCACCTATAGAATTTTGATTAAATGCTTTTTGAAATACGGATATTACTGACAATACCTACATATGTATCATAGAATTTTTTCTCGAATTTTTACTCTATCATTATCAGCATAACGGATTTTATTGAAATGTTCAAACAGAAGCTTCTCAAAAGTTTAAAACATTGCATAACTACAACTTAAAAAAATCAATTTTGGGTTTTGAAAATTCGATATCTAAATTCATAATTGCTTGACGCATCACATGGCATAACTGATATAAGGCGTGTTTTCTTCGCAAGTCCATATAGAATTGTTGAAAAAACGACATCGGGACTAAGCGCTTTACATGCAAATGCAACAACTACTTACATAATATCTATACAGAGTTAGCTAAGACCAGATAATTTTCGAGACTTAGGCTGGTATTCACCGAGCGCTCATAACTTAAGAAGCTCATAAACCTATTCACCAAGCAATATTAGTGAAGATCTACGAGCGCTCTTAAAAGTTAGGAGTGGTCCCGGCCACTCCTAAACTTACGAGCGCTCTCTTCGAAAGTTTGTTCGAAAATTCGAAAACTAAACAAACTAAACAAACGGCCGACGGCTCTCCAAGCAAAATACGAAATTGACCGAAGGATTCTCTTCTCACTGCCAGCTGTCATTCAAGTTTGATTTCACAGTTTGGGTATGCCTGAACAAGAGAGAGTGGCTCTCATTTTCGAACTTCGAAAACACTTGTGAGTGGTTTGTGAATACCCCAAAGAAATTTCAAGTTAAGAGCCTCGTAAAGTTAAGAGCCGTTTAAAAGCGCTCGGTGAATACCAGCCTTAATCTAAGACCCGATAAAAATGGTGATGCCAAAATAATATTATCTACATATATGCTATCGATAATTTGTTCAGAGAAGTCAAAAGTGACGTTTTTGTATGCTGGTTGATGCTAGTCTCAATACAGCTGACAAATGCCATAGCGTACACAGTGCTTCCAGCTATTTTGAAAAAAAAAAGCTCCTAAGTCCCGATGTCGTTTTTTTTTACAATTCTATATGGACTTGCGAAAAAACACGGCTATTTTTTTTTTTTTTTTATAATCGGCGCACACTCGAGGGGTTTGTATACCCTTAATATGCCAGAGACACAGTGTGAGCATTAAGAAAAAAGGGAAGGGTTAGAAAGGAGGTGTCGGTGTACATTGGTTTTGAATTCTTGAACATTGCAATGACTGGGAAAGACAGAGCGTGGCAAAGAATTCCAGCGTAGTACGGCCGAAGAACGAATCTCTGTACTTCACAGTACGGCCGAAGTTGGGCTCAAGGGTAAACTGATGGGCATACCTAGAAGTGCGAGTATTACGGTTAAATTGTTTAAGGGGAGGAATTCAGCTGGCTATTTCACTAGAGCATAGTCCGTTTAAATAACGGTAAAAAAGGGTGAGGCAAGAAACATTACGACGATGTTGGAGTGACGTAAATGAGTCAATGATGTGATTATCGCTAATCATTTTAAAAGCTCCAAGAGACTTAAATAAGTTACTGGAGCACCAGCCCACAGATGGGAGTTATACTCAAGTTTTGGACGTATGTATATAGGTTTTATAGATTGTAGCCAGATCAGAAGGAGAGAAATATTTCTTGCACCGTCTCAGAAAACCCAAACATCTTGCGGCATTGTTGGCAACATCGCGTATGTGATCGTTCCACAAGAGGTGGTTCGTGATGCACATACCGAGAATATCGAGATGTTCAGTTTCATTGATGCAAGTGCCACTCATAGATAGTGGCAAGGGGGGTATATCTCGCTTTAACGATATAATATAAAAAGAAAAGAACTTTACGGTCGTGAACATTTTTCTTCAATAACTTTGGTGCAAAATTATAAACACTCTTGTGTTAAGGTTTTAGTATGATTCTACTTAACAATTTGGTAACTGTTTAAAGTTAAGTTAAGTTTTTTTTAAACATTTTCTAACTAGTATCGTGCTAAAGCTAGTTTTCTTAAATAGCTTTAGAACAAACCTAAAAAATAACAATTCGTTTGAAAGGCTAAGTAAAAAGAACTTTTTTGACATTTGGAAATGTCAAAGAGTCATAAAGTCAAAGTTTGTGCCACCCAGTCGTGCCTTTTATTTTTTTAATGTTGCTATTAAATTTATTTTCAGAGAACATCTGTTTTATGTGAAATATATATTAGGTTCTATCTAATCCAGATTATAAAATAGATAAGAGAGTATAAGTGCTCTCTCACTTTAATGAGAAAGTATACTGAGGTGATGTTTGATTGAATGACGTTTAATTCCCTTTGTGTCCAAAGTTGAATTGAAATGGGTTTGGTTTAACTCGATTCCTCTCACTCAGTGGATTTGAGTCGAAATCTTTCTATTCGGAACTTGAATGTCATTTTCATCACAGTGAAGATTTTGAAACTTATATAAAGGGTGGTCCAACCATAATGCACGATGCTAATTGTGAGTCACACCTTAACGTCAAGTTCTTTGCCCAACTTAATTTGATATTTCTTTGTTTCAGTGTTTGAAAAATTCAACAATAGAGATGTTCACAATTGAGCAGTGCGTTAAGATTGTTTAAGCCTTTTACGAAAATGGGCGTTCAAATCAAAATACATTGCGTGCACTTCGTGATTTTTTTGGTCGGCATAATCGACCAAGTGTGTCCACAATCGGTAGAATTGTGCGCAAATTTCAGCAAACTGGGTCCGTAGAAAAGGGAAAACACCTGTGCATGCTCTCCCAGTTTGTTCTGCGGAAAACGTTGCTGTTGTTCGCGATAGTGTGGCAGAAGAGCCGTCAACCTCGACTCGTCGTCGTGCCGAACAATTCAACATCTCACGAACATCACTGATGGGAATTTTGAATAAAGATTTAAATTTACATGCTTACAAGGTTCAATTGACTCAAGAGCTGACTTTCACCTCGGTGGATTCGTTAACAGGCATAATTGCCGTATTTGCAGGGCCGGATCTACCTAAGGGCTGTATGGGCTGCAGCCCAGGGCCCCGAGGTCACAAGGGGCCCCCAGACACCGTTGAAAACAATAGGCGTTAATTTGAATTAAAAAAAAAATTAAATTAAAAAACCTACCATAAAGTTGGCAATGGCAACCCTGAGATCAATCTACTAATGTATAGTTCCCGGCAAGCTAGATGGCACTATTTTAGAGAGAGAGAGTAAATTCGCTTTTACCTGAAAAAAGCGGTGCGCGAACTTATTCTCTCTCTCTAAAATCGTGCTCAGTTTGATGCCGAATAGTGTATGTGCGCGTCTATGGAACGGAACGGGGATTCCCCGTCGTTTGTTTTTGATCGGTGTATTTTTTCTACTCTTAGGTTAGGGTAGGTTAGGTTGTTGGGCTGACAATTGATGTAACTATCGTCACACTTAGATCAATGTAGATCCATTGTGTTACTTGTGAGTGTAGTCACTCTTTTCTGATAAAAACCTATGTGTTCTGTTAATCAGTAAAGCCATTTAGAGGCATTGACGAAGTTCAATATGTGAATTCCTGAATATTAGAAAGATCTTCTAAATTGTCAAAGAAGTAACTACCAAACCATTTCCTTCTTTGGTGGCATAGTGACGGGCAATGACAGAGAAAGTGTGATGTGTCTTAATGTACCTCTTCATCACCATATCATCTACATAGGTCCTGTACTTAGTTTCATTTTAAATTTATGATATTTTAGTAAATTAACTAAGTTGCATAATTTTGTCAGTCCTCTACTTGTTAAAGCAAGGCCATACTATTTCCTAGTGGTATCACAGGTGTCAAGTAGACTCCACCTTTCATTGGATTTCTTTAGGATTAAATCTGAAATTTTCTGTTTAATGTTGCAGAGTGGGATACTTACCATCTGGTCTTGCCAACTCATCGGCATTTTCATTACCTGGTATGCCGCTGTACCCCGGTACCTAGCAGAGTCTAATATTGTGCTGCGTGCCAAGAACCTTAAGCTCTTCGCGACAGCAAGAGACAAGCTTCGATTTTATCACAGTGGTAGAAATCGCTTTTATTGCCGCTTGGCTGTCAATGTAAAAGGTGATATCAGCCTGTGGTATCGCAATCTTTGATACCTATCTAGCAGCTGTTGTCACTGCCAGGACCTCCGCTTGGAAGACACTGCTATGATCTGGAAGCCTAAGTGAGTTGTTTAGCTCAAGTAGTTCTGAGAAAAAGCCTGCACCAACACCTGTGTCCATTTTGGAGCCATCAGTTTAGATTGCTATTTCTGATTCACAGGCGTAGGGTTGGTTGTTCAGCTATTCTTCTCTGTTTGGAAAGGCAGTTTGGAATGGTTTATAAAAGTCAAGTTCGGGTGTTGTATAATCTGTAATGATACTATGACCCAAATATTTCTGAAGAATTTGAGCATGTCCTATTGCACTCTTTTTCCAGGTATTAGTCTGGCTTAGCCTTAAGGCGCTATATGCTGCGGATTCTTGTACGAAAAGGTCTAGGGGTATCAGGTTAAGTATCGCCTCTAACCCTGCAGTTGGTGTGGATCTCATGGTACCCGTAATCCCAATGCACGCAAGTCTCTGTACTTTTGTCAGAGTTTTGAGGTTCGCGCCTTTTTTCCGTTGTATTCCTCCATACTAAATTACCATAAGTTAGTATTGGTCTGATTATCGCCAAATACATGCACCTGATAATTTTTGGGCTAGGTCCCCAGGATTTCCCAAAGATTCTGTTACAGGAGTAGAATGCAATCATTCCTTTTTTTGCTCTTTCCTTAGTGTTAAGACTTCAGTTTAATTTCCTATCTAGAATCACACCAAGATACTTTGCATGATCTGAAATCTTCAGTGGGGTGCCTTCAATTAAAGGTATTCTGAAGCTTGGTATTTTCCTCTTATTTGTAAAAAGGACTTATTCTGTTTTTGACGGGTTAACCATCAGGCCGCACTTTCTAGTCCATCTACTAACCTTAGAAAGGGCGTATTCGATCTGTTCGCTGATGGGTAAGAATTTACCTGTAGCTAATATCGCAAGATCATCAGCATAGGCTACTACCTTTTTATCTACTCTTACGAGGGACTTCCCGTCGCGCTGCTTAACGTCACGCCTGACGAAAAAACGAAACCCTTATATGATCACTCGTGCGCCCTCACTCATGCGCCCGTCTGTCAGTCACAGCTAATTTGCTCCGAAACTACTGGACCATATTAGGTGAAATTTGATAGGATGGTGTAATTATGAGCAAAAAAACAGTTGTGCAAAGTATTTTTTTTAATCAGAGTCATTTTAATAAGGTTTGCCAATGTCACTGTGTCATATATCAGTAGAAAGAGACATATAGCAAAAACTTAAAATTTTTAATGGATTTGCAAAACAAAAATATCGAAAACATAGATTTTGAAAGTGCGCGTCATATTGATTATTATCCAGAAGACGTAGACGAGCATTTAGTGAATGAGTGCATTCAATTAAAATCGTACTTACTCCAATCTTAGCCAGAATCGTACACCTCTTCCAGTGACATTTTTAAGGTCGTGCATGAAAATAAACTTATTAACGTTTTCCCTAACTGCTATACCATTTTAAAGATTTTTTTAACTTTGCCAAGTACTAGCTGTGAAGCAGAGCGCTCTTTCTCCAAAATGTCCTATATAGAAAATAAATACAGGACAACAATGTCGAACCATCGAATAAATAATTTATCACTTCTTTTGATAAATTTTGTGATCTAACAAAACACTTGCAATGTGATGACCAAATTAAGGAATTTGCAGCACAGAAATGCAGAAAGGTTGATTTATAAATTATAATTTATATAAAATGTCATACACATAATCTGTCAATTTCATTTACTAATTCATAATAAATAAATAAAATGTTTTTATTATTTTTTTTTTATATTCTTATATATATATCACTATTTCGTTTTCATTCTCACGCAAAGGTTGCCTGGAAGAGATTGCTACCACAGCAATAAGGTCGCCGTTTGCACAACTAATGCTTGCGTAGATTTAAGTAACATTTATGTTGTTTTTTTTGTGCAATAAAGAATATATAATAATAATATATCACTATAGACACAGTTTTTTGACATGGCTATTAGTTGAGTACTTAGGTAGGCCACTAAATAGTTTCAGCCCAGGGCCCCACAAATTCACGATCCGCCTCTGCGTATTTGGGCAAATAAGAATCCACGAGTGATTGTTGAAAAGTTGTTGCATCCAGAAAGAGTGACTGTTTGGTGCGGCTTATGGGCTGGCGGCGTCATCGGGCCGTACTTCTTCGAAAATGAGGTCGGCCAAGCAATTACTGTGAATGGTGTTCGTTATCGCGAGATGATAACGGGCTTCTTGTGGCTAGAAATTGAGGATATGGACCTGGACGATAGGTGCTTCCAACAGGATGCTGCCACTTGCCACACAGCCAACGAAACAATGTTTTGCGCGAGAAATTCAATGGCCCTGTTATCTCACGTCATGGCGACGTTAATTGGCCGACACGATCATGTGATTTGACACTGTGGGACTTCTTTCTTTGGGGATATTTAAAAGAAAAAGTGTACGTCAATAAGCCAAGAATAATATTCAAGAGTTAAAGAATGAGATAACTCGGCACATTAACGACATTGAACTTCAATTATGTCTCAGAGTCATTGAAAATATTGACCATCGGATAGAGGTATGCCACCGAAGTCGTGGTGAGCATTTGGCCAATATTTTGTTTTACACATAATTGTCATAGATATCGATAAAAAATATTAAGATAATTCTCTGAAAAATGTTTGTTTTATTGATAATTAACATCGTGCGTTTTTGTTGGACCACTCTTTATAACGGAGAGAGGGATATACTGCGATTTTATAAAAAAAAGGCTCTGTTCGAGAAACTATCTCCTTCGATGGATTTTCTTTTTTGACGTTTTAGTAAAAACATAGGTTCTACATTACATTACATATTACACTACTCCGTAAATAAATCTACAAAGTAGAGACACTTAAAGCACTGGCAACTGAGGCCATCGGCTTAACATAGGTTTTTTTTCGGTGTAATCAAGTGAATTATGAGTATGTTCCACTCTTGAGTGTGTTCACCTATTTTTACTTGCAACTTATAAACGTACGTGTAGGTACCATAAGGCAAGTTATGCATTCGTAGAAAAAAAATCGAACTCGATATTTTGATTAAAGTTGTGTTGAAAAAAAAAATATTTGTTTGTTTGAAATTATACTCGTATATCTCAAACACTATTTAATATGTTTTTGGAAATTTACTTTTTATTCGTACAATAATAAAGACTTAAAGTTGGTGTACCAACATATTTACTTAAAAATGTCCTAAATATTTTGTATATAAAAGCTTATTTTTTTTTTAAGAAACTGCTACAACGACTTATAATTTGTGTTCTTGCATACATTCATGTTTGCTTAAGAAATCACAGGGCATTCTGTTTTTATATCTTACTAATAAAAGAGTTTAAAAATTTATCTTATGCCTATAAATAGTTTTCTTTAATAGTATTAATTTTTAAAATTCCTAGTCTTTTACATAAGAGCAAGTCTGTGCGACCCAGTCGTGAATTTCATTTTCATTCGGAAAGATTTTGACTGTTCTGAAAGTGTTCAATTGGGAAAAAATGACAGTTCTGATTCTGAAAAGAAGAGAAATTTGCTTCTGGATTTGAAATCAGAAGCAAAACCAGAAGTACTCACACATTCATGTACTTAAACCTCAACCTCAACAGCTGTGATTTTTGGTATACAAATTGTGCGAACCAGGGTTGGCCGAATTAACTACACTACATTTTCTACATGATTTACTACGTTTATATGAGGTGTTGAAGCGAGCTTGAAGCTCGCTTCGAACCTTTATATACCTGTATTGAGTTGAAATGAGCTTCGTTTGACTCGATCCCAATCGCTCAGCGGTGTCGAGTAGAAATGTGGGTCGAAAATCCGACCCTAATCCAACTCGATCATTCGATACTGCATATAAACGTAGTATTTAACTACGCGTAGTTTATTGAAGAAACTACATGCCTTATTTACTACAATTTGTTACGTCTGCTACATACGTATGTAGTTAATTCATAAAAAATCAATATAATAAAGGAAAAAAAACGATTTTGCACTTTTATGATCTAATGAAGGTTTGTAAAAAAAAAGTTTCATTTACCAAAAGGATGAAGAATTGTAGGAATAACTGAACGTTGAATTTAAAAATTCAAATTTCAAATGCATAACTGACAGTTAATTGACAGCAATGCTACAATTTCTTACATTAACTACAATTAACTACATTTAACTACATAAACTACGTAGCAGACGTAACAAATGTAGTTATTTCGAAAAAGTGACAATTCGGCCAACTCTGCTTTCAACAAACATTTTTCTTGATTTTGATTATTGTACGCATTTGATGTTTCACATATACAATCGAACAAAACTTCAGAATCATCAGAAGCAAACAAAAGTGTTCAGTTGGGATTCCTGTTTGCCAAATAAAAACGACATAAATATTATTTTTTTTAAATGTTATGTCAAAATTAACCCATGTATTTGTTAATCTATTTGTGTCGTGTACTTGACGTTTATTCAATCTAATTTAGATATAGCTTCCGTGGAAACATATTATAAGGAACAATTCTAGAACGATGTTGACACGTCATGTGAGGCTTAAGTCTGTTCAATACATTTTCAAACTAGCATTTTACACTATGACTTCTGTTTGTCTGAATTTACATTAGGTAATTTTCCTTGGTTGATTGGTTAAGTTCTCCAAATTGAAAAGAACATACCTTGAAATCTCAAACGATTACAAACGAAATTGGACATTGTATAGACCCAGGCTTTTTTTAATTGAAAAGTTTAAGAACTATATACACAATTCGCAGTCAAACGGAATTGAATTTTTCCCGTTTCCTAAAAGTTACAAAAAGGTAGAAGTTACCAAACATTAAAAAAATTTGAAAATTTGAATTTAAAAAAAAAACAGGCCTTACCTATATTTTGTTAAAGTGTTTATTCCAAAAAATATTGTTAAAAAGCTTTTAGTTGTTTTTCCATTTACATGTACTCTACAAAATGGCAAAAATATCAGTTTTTAGTTGGCTAAAAGTTATTGGAAGTCTGTATATAATTTTGTCCGTCTTTAACACTGCCCTTTCGGAATCTTTCATGATTTCACACGTCGACAAGCTCAATTTGATTTACGAGCGGCATTTTTGAATAAGCCCTCTTTAACCTCTATTTAAATAAACTAATGATATTTAAAATTGATTGAAAATTATCATTTTCTAGAACTACAAATTAAATTTCGGTTGCTTAAGCTAACTAGTAGCAATTATTATATGAATTTAGCTCACAGCATTTTTTTCAAGAAATAAAATAAAAAACTGAGAAACTATGCTGTCGTCACCACTTAGAATTATCTCATAATTGTCTATGAATTAAAAGATTTCTCTAAAAAGTCTACACACATATCTAAGCCAGCTTTTAATCTTTCATGTAATTACCATAATAAACTGGCTATAAAACAGCTTATGGCTTATACTTAATCCAATACCCCAAGCCTCCGTATTTATCTTAATACTCCCAACGAATATGGTAAAATTACTTTGACATTTCCTCCATTACTATATTTGTATCTATCTGATATGCATAGGTGCCTCTGGGAATTTGCATAAATCAAGGACTCACATCTAATTACAAAAGAAAACACCATCGACTACTATTAACCGCAAGAGACAAACCGATACCAAATCGTTTTGCTGCAACAAATTACTGCGCATGGAATCGCAAAGTGGAAACACAAATAAACCACCTGCAAGTTGTAAGTCCCACCATGACATGCAATTGATCGATCACACAGCACACAAACAGAATTAAATCCAATCCAGTCATAAGGCAGCAGGCATAGTCAGACCAAGATAAAGATAATCCCCTGGCTAACTTGTGGGGAGTGGGGAAGTGGTTGGGATTACTCAGTCAGACCACCAGTCGGAGTCGCTGTCTGACTAACTCTCAATCAAATAAGATCAATCGGGTAATTGATATTCGTGTTCGTTCATTATGTTCTTGTCCCTGCAAAGTCTGAAGTACCATACCTGGGCTACGTCTACACGGGACCGCCGCGAATTGCTTTGTTACAACATTTTCAAAAATCGAATTGTGCAATTATCGACAATTATGGATCTTGTGGCGATATTGTCCGGCTAGCCGGCATCATATTATAAGCCATTATCTGTGGAATGATCGAAACAAATCGGTAATCAGCTTAAGTTGGACAATTGACGGCAGCTGATGACGCTACAATACCCACATCTCTCTGAATCGTCCGAAAATTGATTGAAATAGGGAGTGGAGAGCAAAATCAAAATTGAAAAGTCATATCCATTGCACAGGCCAACAAATCAGCTTGTGGTACAATAGCGATGACGACGACGAACGGCTGCAAACGACTTCAAAAGTCAAGGTGGTCACGATTTTATCAAAGCAACCATGATGACTTCTCTAATGCAGAGATCAACACAGATCGCCATCTTCGATTCGACCGGATTCATCACAATGTTTGACCTTGAAGTCTCGATTGGATTTTGTGTTCTGACACTTGAGAGCTGTCATTAGAATTATTTTCAATTTCAATAGCATAACAATTATTAGGTATTGTTCGGAGAGGGGTCTTGTTGGCAGCACCATTTGTATTGGAAAATAATGTTAATTATTATTGTTTTGTAATGGGGATCAGGGTTGGGTTTGATATAGATGAACGCTTTTAACACTAACCTTGACATTAAGATGGCTGTGAGTGGCTTCTTGGACTCGTGCAAAATGGCCTTTTCCAAGAACACGTCCTGTCATCGTATAATTGCCAACTTTAATAAGTTTCTTATTGCCTAGAAATGTTACAATAGTGATAATGTACATATTATAATTGGGCCTAGCAAAAAAGGTCTTACAGTCTTGGCCCTTCATAGCTGTGGAGGCACAGCTTAAAAAAAAGAAAAACTATTAAGAAAATATAATGTGGATTACTAAAATGATATATTATTTTGAAATATTTTATGACATTTTCGTCAGAGAAAATTTGTCAAATAGGATTTACAAAAACTAATCAGAAAGAAAATTCAGATAAAAAGAGTTATGTACATATTTTTATCGTGAACATAAAACTTAACCGAGTTTTTGCTAGCGGGATTCTTATTTTGAAAAATGTATCCAAGTTACTCAACTTAAGTATCTTGTATCTGGCAATGCTTTAAGATCAAAGGAATAGGACTCTTGGGTTACCGCACCTTATGGCCACAGCAATATTAAGGAGTTAATTCCAATATGGAGATCTTTTCGACCCTAAAATGGACATCAGTAAAGTGTTTAAGGTTATGTTCTCATAAAGAAAGAACTGGGATGATGAATGACGTCGTGACTAAAGTTTTCGACACAACTATCTTTACTGGTGGCTCAAAGATGGAGTGTGGTGTTGGTTCTCTGCGACTTTGGATATATCTAGGTCGCTTAGGCTACCCAACTTTACTAGTGCTTTTCAAGCTGAATTACTTGCTATCAGAGAAACATGCAAGGTACTCAAACAAGAACCAAACCAGAACCGGAATACGACTATTATCACAGGCAGTCAAGCGGCTGTTAATAACATTAATTCTAGTACATCATACTCAAAATTGATCCAGCAATATCGGGATGAACTTGCTAGCCTCAATATCAACCACAATATCACTCTTATCTGGGTTCTGGATCATTCCTACATTGATGGGAATGAACGGACGGAAAAAGACAAAATTCCGCTCGGTGTTGTGAAGGGCCTTTGCTCTTCATTTTTTCTCTCAATTTTTTTAGCGAATCGAAAGGGTAGGTGGAACAGTTTAACTAACTGCATTATATCTAAAAATATTTGAACCACCTTTAATAAATCCCGAACACTTGATCAGATATGCAGACCGAGGCAAGCCATAGCCAGGATCGTAGCTACCTGTAGCGGACACGGGCCAATAGGAGAACATTCAGCGAAGTTAGGTATTACTCACAACACTCACTGTCATATCCACCGGGACCACCGGGAAAAGGAACCAGTCCTCCATTTCTTCTGGAAATGTTCTGCTCTGGTAAAATTTAGAGAACAATCATTTTTTGACAAACTTTCGGAAATGAATATCAAAGACTTGATCTCTTTTCTTAACGCTACGAAACTTCGACGAACTTCCTTTGTCCAATGTGATTTATTATGTCAAGATTTTAGTTGCTCCGATGGCGTCATACTACGTTGCGTCCCTGACATTTTTGTCTATATAAAAGAAAGAGAAGACAAAGAGAAACATCTTTATTCAGTATGGAGCGTAAGCAACTCATTTTCCATTGCGACTGCGAACTTGTGGGCTTCTGTCCTGATGGAATAGAACTTTTTCTTCGCCAAATGAGGCCGGTTTTATTTCAAATCTTGGAATTGATCCAACAGCTCTGTGTTATGTGCGCCGTTGACCGTTTTACCCTTTTCAAGTTATTTGATGTGAATAACATCAGGCGCATACCAAAAAGCTTGACCTTCTTTACTGATCAATCCCTTTTGGCCTCGTTCATTATCAAGACCCTTTCTGATGTGGTGACCTCAATTAGGCGACCAGAATGTTCGGTGTCACTAGTGTTGGAATGGCAGCACCGAGCTAAACTGGTAGTGAATAGTTCCAATTGATATTCAAGAGTTCCCAAAATATTTATCAAGCTTCTGTTCGGTTTGTGTGATGGTTTTTTACTTGCGACTTATAATTACTATAAGGCAAGTAATGCAGTCGTAAAGAAAATCGAACTCGATATTTTGATCAAAGTTGACATTACGATGATAGCGAAGATCAAAAAAGTGGGTATCGCAATTCTGTCTGTCTGTCTGTCTGTCGGTTCGACTATAGCTTAAACGGCGCAGCCGATTTTCTTCAAACTTGGTAAATATGGGTTTTGATTTTTTCCCCCCACACGTTTTTTTTTCTTTGTTTTAAGACCAAAAAAACGGTACCTGCCATACGAATTTTTTTCGAGATTTTATAAATATATTTTTTTTCTCAAAAACTGTCCCACAGATTTAAAAAAAAAATTCGAAAAATTTCATTTAGTTAAACCTAGGTAATGGTTGAAAATTTTTTTTGAAAAAATGGTTATTTTTGGTACCCCCCTTGGAACCTTTTTTTTTTGTTTTTGATTTTCTCAAAAACGGTACGACCGATTTTGATCATATTTTTTATGTTGATCAGTTTCAATATTATTGTGTACTTATTCAAATTTTCAAAAATTTTTTTGGATTTTTAAAGAAAAATTCACAATTTTTTCTTGGAAACTCAATATTTCAAAACCCCATGCTCGATTTTTTTCAAACTTGACAAATAAAAATTTCTTAACATAGATAATCTACAACATTTGAGAAAAAAAATTTTGTTTTATCTAAAACTAACTAAAACTAAAGGTACCTTCCATACAAATGTTAGAAATGGTTTTCGAAAATCGTATTTTTATCGAAAACGGTTCCGAGAAATTTTTAGTCGTTTACATAGGAGCAAGTTCGTGCAACCCAGTCGTGCATTTTATTTTGTAAGAAATAGTGTTTCATGAGCTCTCAAAATTCACTTTTTTTCAACGAAAATGCTCGTAGCCTATTGTCTATATAAACTGGTTGCAACAACAAAACTATTTGACAGATCTGTCTGAAAATTTGGGTGTGTTCATTTGAAAAATGAATGATAGTTTTTCGAGGTGGCATTGCAATTTGTTTTAATTTTCAGGGACTTACTGACCCACCCTCGTGTTGTTCAAAATTCTAAGGAAACATAAATACCTCGCAGTTTTTGAGACGTCTTTCCACGAAAAGTGCTTATTGGTTCATATACCGAAAATGAGAAGTTTACCAGTTTTATCGATGCATTCTCACTCATGTATAATTTTTGAAGAACTTATTTGTAGCTATGTGGTTCTTTACAGTCAAGGCTAGAGCTTATAAAAAAAAGAGGAGTTGGTGTCAGTCAAGTCAAGATTGGATCAACCAAACCACATAACTTCTTCTAAAAAAAATAAAAAGTACCTGTTATATAGGGCTGTTAAGATCGAGGATTACACGTTACAGAACTCACCGAAGTTAGTCTAAGAGCCACTTCGTCGTGTAAACAAAACAGATCAGATAGTTTGTTAATGCCATCAAGGAATAACTTTTCGAATAGTTAAGCTTTCATAATGGCCAGAGCAGTAAATAAGTGAATGTTTCATTTTCCTGCTTATCCTGTCACAACTACGACAATGAATATTTTTTCACTACACATTCTCCTTTTGGTAAGTGTTCAGGACATGTTCCAACTACCCTGTCTATGTCTTGCCTGGGTTTTCATATTAAGTCATTTGGTCAGAATTTATTGCAGGTGGGCCACATCTTTATAGATATAAGGCAGTTGGTCAAACTACTCTACGTCATAGGTTGGACTATATGAGAAAAATTCAGAGTATTTTGCCCTTCATAACACCCAGAAAGAATGTTCACTCCTGTTCCACACTGATATTTGCATTTCAATCTCATCAGCCTTTTATTTTACCTTATTCCACTGTGATCTGGAATCCAGATAAAAGTGAAAATGAGGTTAAAGTTCAAACTCGCAAGCTTATTTCAGTATTGGTGTACCAATTTAGAGGATGAAAAAGACCAAAAAATGACTTTAGCAGCTGCCTCTAAAACCGTGTTCAGGTTTTGATTTGGATCTAGTTCAAGTATTTTGCATGCTTCCCTTATTGCCAGCAATTTAACTTGGAAGACACTGACAAAATCTGATAGCCAAAAAGACTTAAACACTAAGAGAAATTTCTCGGACGGAACTGACACCATGCTCCATCTTTGAGTCATCAATAAAAAAAAGTATACTGGGATCAGGTTTATAATATTGCTGCATCCGTACGATTTGGCAAACCAACAATCTGATTCTTACAGTCTTAACGCACTGCAAGATATTTAATATGTAGGTCGAGTGATAAAAAGTGAAAAAAAACGCATCCATTGGACAAGATCGCAGAGCCCCCGTAGTGCAAACGCTAGCTATCCTTTGAACCTTCACATATTTATTAATGTAATACGCTTTGTTTAGAGCAGGAAATCATACAATCATCAAAATCATCATACGATAAGGTCGGACTTTCCACGGTTGTTTTACATTCTAGTACAGGCATTGAAAACTAGGCAGGGCTCCTAACACGTTAGGTTAGGTTAGATTAATGGGCTGACAGTCGATCTTGATACCGTCACACTTAGATCAATGTAGATCCGTTGTGATACACTAGGGATTGTAACTCCCATGTATTGAAACCTATGATAATCCTATGTCATTCAAGCCCGCTAATAGTATTTATGAGTTTCGGAGGGTACTTCTAAATCATTGAAGAAATGTCTGTCGGCG
The DNA here is from genome assembly GCA_911387755.1 of Chrysotoxum bicinctum. Lineage (NCBI taxonomy): Eukaryota > Metazoa > Arthropoda > Insecta > Diptera > Syrphidae > Chrysotoxum > Chrysotoxum bicinctum. Next base: position 224,856,654 of record OU426987.1, read on the forward strand.
AAGTGCCCATTCTCCGTTTTGTTGTTGCTCCTGCAAGAATCACGTGCATCGATCAGTCGTTTTCGTTCGTTCTATAATTTTCGTCTGTGACCATTTTTTTTTGACTGTGGTAGGTGGCGATTTCCAGTCTCGTGGCTGGCTGGTTAATAGAGCTTGGAATTTTCAAGCTATTTGGAAGCTTTAATAAATTTCAATATATTCTTGCTTGGGTAGTCAGGGAGTTCTTCCAAGTAGTTGAAAGAGTGTCTCTATAGGTATCTGTTTCTCAGATGATATAGCGCAGGGCAGTGGCTCAGGTAGTAAGGAGTATTTTCATGTATTTCCTCGTCACCATACTGAAGTTCATCGAAACTAAAATTATAATATACTCTAAAGCCGAAGCCACATTTATCTAGTGTTGTGTGTCTGTCGACGACAAAACCCTCCACATGAGACAAGTGTGGTTCTCGCTTTAATGTTTGTAAGGTTTTTAAAAATAATAACAATTTTATTAAAACTGGTTTTATTTGAAAAATTGACTTTATTTTTAAATTAAGTTTTTATTTTTGAAATTCCTTTCATACAAAATATCGAAGAAAAAATACTTTCACACGTGGGTTATTAACTTTCTATTTGATGGGTTCATTTATCATGGATAATTCTCTCTTACTCTCAAAGAATCCAACGACCTCGAAGCAAAAAACTTCTAAATGTCAAACCCAAGTCAAAAGCACCCACTCGTGCACGCACTCTATACACAAATACGCCAGCAAAAAAGAAGTACCGGATAGTAAAACATTGAAAACATTCTGTTTTTGAGGGAAGCTATCCTCTGTTATATACATAACCTATACCATAAGTCTACCCCAATAAATTTTGCCAAAAGCTGCAAGAGTCTAGCTCTTTCTACTAAAAGATTTCATCATCATTATCATGGTGGGACGTTGTTCCCTTAAAGCCGTGCGCGATGGAAAATAAACTTTATACTTTTCTTTTTCCTCCGAATCCAAACTCAAACCCGTGGGAGAATTTTCAGAACTTTTATGCTTTCATTTGTTTTTTTTTTTTGTTTTCTTATTCAGCAACGACAACAACGAGTGACGTTCGCTGGTTCGTCCCCCTTAGCTCAGACCCAAGGACACCGACAATTTTCTTATTTTGTCGTAATCACACGCCAGGTCAATGCCTGTCTGGCCGACAATGTGTTTTTTTTTTGTGTGTTCATTTTCATAGCTAGCTTTTCCTGGGACTGCTGGTGGAACTGGGATCCTTGCCTAATATAACTGCTTTCCGCCCACTCACCGATATGACGACGAGCAAAACACAATTCACACGGTCCTCCGACTCCTGGAGAGCGGCGCTCTATCTTTGTGTTGTTTATTTTCCATGTTGTCGTGTGCAAGGACATGGAACGGATGTGGAGAATAGCTGTTTCCTCGATACACCATCACTCCCATCTCCCATATTACAACCGAAGCCCTTGAGCGGCAGTAGCAGGAAGATTCCTCATGCAGGTGCTACTTTAGAAGTCCTCGAACTCAAAAAGTAGATATTACAATCATTACTGTGAATACTGAAGGGCTTTCAATATTTTGTCTGCTTCAGCTGCAAGGACGATAGATTGGCTCCTATGATGAGCAAGGAAGAGAATAATGATGCTGGCTGGGAGGTGGCGGTATTCATTCCATCGTCGTCGTCGTCAACGCAGCCATCGTCTATACTCTCAATACAAAACTCTTACAATTTCTCAGATTGGGTTTTGAAATTCCAGCAGATTGATCGGAATTGTCGTTGTGTCGTCACTGTTGTTTGATGGTTTTGTGGCTACACTGGCACATGACGATGGTGTAGGAAGGAGTTTATTCTTCTAACATGAGTTATCACTTGGAATTAAGTGAATTATGGGTTTCGGTAGTTTGCTTCACAAGAGGGCATAGATTACTCGCTGCGTGGGGATGGGTCGTTGGCGGTGTTCATTCGTTAGTCGGGTGTTTGATGGGCGGCAGTGTGAAACAAATGGTTTTGGGTTACGAAAATGGTATAATGGTATTAAACTCTCAAGCACTCTCTTGTGGTTTTGGATACAAATAAATGCAAATTCGATCATTAATTTCGAAATCCGTTTCGGTTATCTGATTTGCATGATTAAAAAGATAAGGGAAGGCTATTATATCTACAACTATCGACTTTATGCGGTTTCGGAAGGTTAAATGGTTTCATATTTTATAGTTCTTAAAGTGAAAAGAATGCTTTGATCATAAGCATGTAGGTCTTATGCGTGGAAATTATTTAAATTGGCGGAACATCTTCTGTTGAAATTAGTAACAGAATAAAAAGTCACGACTGTTTGGGTGGCCTTATGTTTGGGAACGTCGATACGGCTACGTATCATAATGACAGTGTCATATTATCTCTGGGAATTGTATAATCATATGTATGTACATACATTCATTATGCTTATTTAAATCTCTTAAGTTGTTTTTTTTTTTTTAATTTAAATTGAAAGATCGAATTTGAATTTTGCTTATTAAAAAAGTTACGCATACGCCACAGTGACTCCATTAAGGTGTTTTTGGGAATTCATTTAACTTCTTGGATTAAATCCTCCAGTTGCTTGTGTCTGTAAATATCAGTTCAATTGAAATTTAACATACAAGCCCCACAAAAAGATCTTGATGACAGACTTGGCCTCATAACTGCGGTAGTTGTTGTGATAAGAGAAAAGTCTGCGTTCACTAAAGAAATATTACGACGGGTTATGTTCATTTTCGTTATTACTTGCGACTTATAGGTACTATAAGGCAAGTTATGCATTCCTAAAAAAAATCGAACTCGAGATTTTGATCAAAGTTGACATTACGATGATAGCTAAGACCAAAAAAGTGGGTCTCGCAATTCTGTCTGTCTGTCCGTCTGTCGGTTCGACTACAGCCTGAACGGCTCGGTCGATTTTCTTCAAACTTGGTAGATATGGGTTTTAATTTTTTCCCCCGGACGTTTTTTTCTGTTTTTTTTTAAGACCAAAAATAACGGTACCTGCCATACGATTTTTTTCGAAATTTTATAAATATTTTTTTTTCTCAAAAACTGTCCCACAAAATTTCTTAAAACAAATTTGAAAAATTTCATTTGGTTAAAACTAGCTAATGGTTGAAAAAAAATTTACAAAAAATTGTTATTTTTGGTAGCCCCCCTGGGTCCATTTTTTTTGTTTTTGATTTTCTCGAAAACGGTACAGCCGATTTAAATCATTTTTTTATGCCAAAGCTCCTCCAAAGTTTGAATATTATAACATATTCAAATTTTCAATTTTTTATTTTTTGGATCTTTAAAAAAAAATCAAATTTTTTTTTGGAAACTCTATATGTATTTTGAAAACCCCAAGATCGATTTTTTTCAAACTTGATAAAAACAAGTTTTTTAATATAATCTACAAGATTTGAGAAAAAAATTTTGTTTTATCTAAAACTAACGGTACCTTCCATACAAATTTTAAAAAATGGTTTTCGAAAATCGTATTTTTCTCGAAAACGGTTCCAAGAATTTTGCTAAAATTTTATTCCTTTTGATCAATCTTTACGATCTATAATTTAATAAAAAAAAATTTGAAATCTAGATATTACTGACTGTACCTACCATAGAACGATTTTTTCGAATTTTGAATTACTCATTATCGGCATAACGGATTTTAACGAAATTTTTTATAAAGAAACTCCTAAAAAGTTTAAAAAACATTGTATTTAAAAACTTAAGAAAAAATATTCTTTCAATTTTTAGAAAAAAAAGTAATTTTTTTTTTGAAAAATTCGATATCTCAAGAACGGCTTAGTATTTTTTTTGGAAATTAGACTTCTATTCGTACAATAATAAAAACTTAAGGTTGGCGTACCAAAATTTTTTCTTAAAAATGTTTTAAAAATTTTGTACATAAAAGCTTATTTTTTTAAGGAACCACAACGACTTATAATTTTTGTTTCTGCATAAATTCATATTTGCATAGCATTCTGTTTTTATCTCTTACTACTAAAAGAATTTAAAAAATTCATTTTATCCTTATGAACAGTTTTCTTTAATAACATCCGTTTTTAAAATTCCTAGTCTATTACATAGGAGCAAGTTCGTGCGACCCAGTCGTGCATTTTATTTTTTTTTTTTTTGACGCTTGTCTTCATTTTTTAGAGTATTCAAGATACCTAAATATTAAGATTCAGTTACACAGCTGAAGTTAATGGCACTTTATTGACTAATTTGGAGAGTGGGCATTGTGAAACTGGGCGAAAAGAAGTTTTTTTTTTTATAATTCACACGCACTCAAGAATTTATTGAGACCCTTACAATGTTAAGCATAACCCAATCGATGTGGAAATTAGGGAAGGAGTGAAACGAGGGGTCTATGAATATTGGTTCTGAATGTTTACAAATTGAAATGGTAAAGAAACAAACGAATGTTGGTGACAGTACGTAAAATTCATGATTTTCAACAAAGCTTCAAAATGTCCTAAAAGTAAAGTTTTTTTTGTAATAAGTGAGCACTAAAGGGGTTTTGACTAACCATTGAAATGATGAAACACAGTTGGAAGCGTTAGGAAAATAGGAAAGGATTGATTAGGTGGTCCTGATTCCCATTGGTTTTGAAGCTTGGCATAATAATTAGTGCGTTAGACTGTCATGCAGTATGTCTTGGGTTCCATTCTTAGCCGCTGCAAGAAAGTTTTTCAAGGGTGTACTACTTCTTGCGAGGAATTGACAAATCCTTAAAGAGTATCTCTTTTTAGAGAAGTTCTGCACGTTAGCCGTTTGGAATTGGCAGAAAATTGTAGGTAACACGTACACAGGAATGATTGAAAATTGTAAGTCACTAGGTTTGGTCTTTCTACAAGCCGTAATGGCCTTCTTTTTTTTTTGAAGCTCTGAATATCAAGAAGGTAGATAAACATAGAGCCATGCGTTAAGCAACCCACATTTGTATATAACGGCTAAAGAAATAATCGCTACAGTCGACAGGATGTCAGAAATGGAGGAAAACTACAACTACCCCGAAAACGAATTTAACATTACGTCCAAATTGAGGATATTTAACATAGCTATAAAATTGGCAAAAAGTAAAAAGTTTTTTTTTTTTTTTAAATATAAGAGTACACTAAAGGAATTTTGAATACTCATATAAAAATGAAACATAGTTGGAAGCGTTGCAAGTACTGAAAAATTGATGAGGCAGTGAATATAAACATTTAACATTCGTGTAGTTTTGCTAAAAGAATAATCTCTATAGTTGTCAGAGCGTCCGGAACTGTACTCAAAGGTGAACTGATTGGCATTATTCCTAGAAGTACGAGTTGGCCTTGGCAGACAAAGAGGAATCTTACAATTTTCTGCCGAAGCCTAAAGCCACTGCCACCTAAAAACGAAATCCAATACTATTTTTTGCAATGGTACTTTCTATACTGAGGAAATGATAAATCCTGAAAGAATATTAATTTTTATGAAAAACTGCTCCTCATTTAATTCGTTTGGACTTGGGAAAAAATTTTAGGTTTCCTGTATTTCTGCTGACAATACAATAGTTTAGAGTTGTAAGCCACTAGACCTTGGTTCTCTACGAGCTGTTGCAAGCAAAATTGATAAAAATGCTTGAAAAATACTACGAGAGTCGTTTGCTGATGCGCATTTTAATAAAATGGATTACAGGATCGCGGGAACTTCGTCTTATTAGTAAAAGGTATACTAACATTGAAGGTCTATATTAAGGGGTCAATAATATAATACTACTGTTAATAAGATAGTGTGAAAAAATCAAAATAGATAATAAACAAATGGATTGTTTTTTGATGTGCAGACACATATGCCAGCGGTGGGTTAAACCAAAAACGTGGGTCAAACATATACATTCCGTGTAGGTCATTACGGTTACAAGTTCCGTCTAGCAAGTTACTTTACGGAAGATTGTATTTCAGACCCTATTTAATAAGTATTGCGTACTTACTACATGGTGCTTACATTGTCAATGGATTCAAGTATCGATTTTAGTACTTTCCAGAACTAAATATCTTCATTCCATTAACATTTCTTCAACTATTAGCCAATATGTCAAAAAGACGAAAGATGAAAAACCTGGTGTCAAGTTTCATTGCAGGTTTATTCAATGTCTTAAGCCAATACCCTTCACTTTACTGATGGAGGGTTACATTTTATTTTATGCTCCGGAAAAATGCATATTCAGAGTTGACATCCGAATTTTTTTTTTATTTTCTACTCCAGAAAATACATTTTCAGAGCAATCGGTTGACATTTGCAACGAAATATTCACGATACGTCAAAATTTGAAAATTAATTTTGTCTGTTATCTGTCAAACCACATAATGCCAAATTTCGAATTAAATATTCTCTATCTTTCAAGCCTTGATGATGACTACGATGCCGATGGATTAAAAAATTTAGTTTTTTTCAGCTTATGTTTAGTTTGATAGATGGCATTACGAACTAGTAATGATGTGAATTGGTTTATAAATCCCTGACAAAGGGAGTAAGATCAAGTACAGGAACATCAGAAAAAAAAGACAGGATTTATTTCTGTTTCCTATATTTGGTTTGAGGTGAAGAAGTGTAGCGGAGTGAAGCTATCTTTCTAAAGCCCTCACTCAAACAGTCAAAAAGATGAAAGAGAAAACAAACGCAAACATGAATCATGCAACCAGGCTCCAAGAGTAAAACTGAAGTATCATATTTTCGGACACCATTACGAAAATACTACAAATATTTGATAGAAGCATTGAAAGAGACTTTCACATTTTCAAATATATTTGACAAGCACGGAATGATTGGCTTGATGGATGGATTTAAAAATGTTTTTTGAGAATGTGAAAACATGTTTGTCAAGCCTGAAGCATATTTCATTTTCCATGAAATTCTCAAGCTGTGCACATTGTAAGAAAATATATCAAAATGAGTCTTATAATCAACAGGAATAATTCAGGTGCATTTTGAGCATGGTCAAAATTCAAATGAAAAGTGTCAGTATGCTTGACAAATGTGAACGCTAATCTTTTTCATCCATGCCATGCTTGCAAAACAAATTTCAGAATGTGAACGCCCCTTTTAAAGCTCCTAGAAAATATTTGTATTATTGCGTATCAGATAACATCTCTGTTCAAATATAGGTGGAAAAATTGTATGTTATATGAATACGTTACATTGTGGAATCCAGTGGTGCGTTCTTTTTCTGAAAATAGTATTTTTTTGAAATAAATAGGTTCGTTCCTCTACTTTAAAATTCTGTGAATTTCTTTGAATTTCTTTCCAAAGTTCTGTCAAAGTTCATATAATAAAACAATTCTACTAAAATTCACATAAAATGTTTTAATTTTAAAATTTAAAAATATAAAAAAAAGTATTGACGATTGTATTATCCATTGTATTTTGATTGGGTATGTTTGATAACAAAAAACTCGGAAGAACATTGATGTTTACATATCCAAACCGTGAGTCCTGACACTCACATTATTTGTATAATTTTAAAATGCAGTATATATTTTGACCCGTTTAGAAGCAAAATTATCTCAAAATCAATCAAGCCACTAATAAGATAAACGGAAATTTCGATTTCGAAATCTAAATCAAAATCATTTTAGCCGTTTTCAAGAAAATTTTAAGCAAATGAAATCGTTGTGTGGCAGCGAGTTCCTCGACGAGTATAGGAGCTTACGAATTTAAAACAAATTTGTTCATTCGCCTGGGTCCTAACTAGATGTACACCTGGGTGCATGGAATTGGAATTTCCTATCTTCGTTATGCTAATTTAGGTAAGAACCTAAAAATTTATTGGCATGAGATCAATACCAGCAAGTAAAAATTCAACTTCAACTGAAACCCTGGCTTAACTTTTTCCCCAAAGTCACTTTAGAGGTTCAACGTAAATGTTTCTTTTCAGCAAACGGGCCTAACTCAAAGCAAAGGTGTTCAATGGCTTCTATTTCTTGTTAAATTGTATAGGGAAATTTGAAAACAACTATTGGTATTTACATATATTGGTATTAAAAAAAAAAATAAAAAACTCAAGTATCTTCAAAATATAATTAAGTACCCCTCAAAGAATGGGTTAGTTTATTCATGGATCTTCAAGTGTCCTTTGGTATTTCATTCAAATGGCATACATTATCTACCTATAAGCATATTCAAACCACTATAACCCAAAATAGCTTTTAAACCACCTCCTCCTTATTAACTAATAACTTATCTTGCAATCAATACTTGCTTCGATAAAAATAGAGAAAAAACCTTATCCTTTTGTAAGCTTCGCAAAAAGGCTATAGAAATCCTTTCAGAAGACGTAGTGCCGCCCTTATAGTGTTTGGGTAGGTCAGTCACATTCGCGTTCCACACCACAAGTCCACGAGTCAACACCAAAAAGATTTATGGCGTTCAATTTTATTTCGCATGCTTAAAGGTGACACGCAACCCAAGCCAAAAGCTCCTTCGGATAAAAATCGATTGAAACAGAGAACACGTGCTAAAGTCAGTATTCCCCTCCCCACAACTAACATTGCACCACACCGACATGACACCCGAGTGCACAGAGGGAAAAGCGTGTTGTTGGCCCACCATGTCTCCAGACTATTGGCGGCCATTAAATGTAATTCCGAGTCCTGTCCGCACACATTGGAGGAAGTGGAAGTGTTCCATTTTTGTGGCCGCTCTGGCGCACCGATAATTGCTATTTTAATTAAAAGTGAAATAAATCGTCATCGTCCTCGCTGAGTTGCCGCTGCCGCCAGTGTAGCCTTTTGTCGGCACAGAGGAATATATATATATACTTTAGGTATCTTAACAGCAGTTGAGGGAATTCAACGGGGCTATTATAAGTTTCATTTGGAATTCATCTACTTAGCCAAAGAAGCCGCCATCATCGACCGCCCCGTATATAAATGTAGACAGAGACGTATGCGACAATTACTGCAATGTAACCTGTCGCTTCCCTGTGGTTTCGTGCGATAGCTCAGTTTCCTTTTTTAATCGTAAGACAGATAGCGTGCAGTGAGCAGTCCGATTCAGATAGTCTATAGGCATTCGATTGACATTCTACCGGGATTTCTTGAAGACGCATATAATACTTCTATAATGTAAGGGTTTTTGTTTTCTCTAGAAAATGAAAGGGATTTCAATTTCAAATTAAATTGATTGCAAAATTTCAGACGAAAGAGATCCTGGTGGAATCTGTAAACTGTAATGTCAGCCATATATGTCATTTACAAGTGTTATTCACTGTCAACTTAATCATTGAAAATTTTATAAACCTTCAATGACTAACCTGACTTATGTAGTATGTACGTAGACAAGCTTAAAAAAAAAGTTTTCTGTTTTTGGAATATGTCAATTTAATGCTCTTCGACTTAGCGGAAGCTTTAAACATTCCTTTGATGGTGCTGCGCCTGTCAGTCTGTTACTACAAAACAGGTCTGCAACCATTATTGCACGTAACTGCAATGTAAACGCTATTTACCAAACATGGCACTGACCACTAATTACTTAGCTTAATGATTAATTAATTTGTCGTAAGCACCCAAAACGTTGAGTTAATTCACGTTTACACTAAAAATAGTTTATGCCAGCATCAGTAGCACTCTGTTAGTGTTATTCCCTTGGGGGAATTTATAATCTCGTATAGCTGAGTCCGTGTACACTTGAAAAAAGAAATGTTGCAGTTTTTTTTAAAACTTGTTAGAACCTTTAAAAATTTGTCTGTACTGTAAGCAGTTAAACTTTGCTTAATACAAAAATAAAACAATATTCGGTTAAACAAATAAAAGGTCTTTCCTCGTTAACAGATCCACAACAACTGATCATAATCTTTATTCTCTCTGTATATTATTCTACCTAACCGGTAGTCTCTTTCTATTAAATACAATCATTATATCTTTCTTTCATTATATTTTCTTTCTGAACATTCATTAGTGTTTCTTTTGGAAGTGTTGCCACAATACGTTAAACGGAGTAGATTTCGTAAGTTTTACGAAAATTTAAACGGAACCACTAAGTATTGCAAGACCGGAACTGAAGCCTGCAAAAGTTGATCAAGGGAACATCGTAGAAGAATCGCAGTTGGCACTGGGAAAATAATTTCTGAAAACGTTATAACTCAATTTATGAATCGATTTTCACTGTCAGGCAGATTGTTATATTTAATGTTGGCGATGTAGACCAACTACTCCGCCCACCCGAACTTGATGAAATGAAAATAGCTTTTAGTAAATTTAAGTGCAATAAAGCTGCTCCAGCTGACGGCCTTGGTATAGCTGCTTAGAACAATATTTTTGAGCCTTCATAACATCAAGAGAAATGTTAACTCTTTCCGCTTGTAAGCTTTGAAGGATTTATCAGTTCTTTTGCCCGTTCGTTTGCCTTAATTGCAGCACTTTGACCCGGAATTTATAGATACGAGGTTAATGTCTAGGGTCAAGCTTATCATTGCATTAATTTTCTAATTCAGAGGGTGAATAAGAGGAATCAATGGCTTTAAGAGCCGCTTGACAGTCTTAAAAAATGACCGTATTTTCGTTCGGATTTATATCTTGTCCAAGTACTGTCGTGCTTTCCTTATTGCCGGAAACCGTTCAGCATAGTAGAAGAACACAAAACCTGCGAATCAGTGGCGAGCACCTTAACCTAATTGGCGTGTGGTATTTGATAAGGCTAACTGGTTGGGGAAAGCTTGTAAGCTTAAGTACTGGTGCACGCTAGTCTGTAAACCAACTTTAAATAAGTAAGTAAGTATGAAGATAAATTTACATGAATGGTGGGAAAAATCGAACAGTTCTTTGAAATCACTCAGAGCAGATGTAGCTACAGATCAGCTAATATTTTGTCTCATAACTACGTAGTTAATGCCAAAATTTTTGCGTCTTTTTTGGCGAAAATCAAGAATTAAAAATAAGACTCCATGGAAAGAAACAGGGGTGGCCTATCCCTAACAAGCATCTTTGGAGCTTTCAAGAAATCCTACAACTGATGAGACGAATCTAAGCCAATTAGCAGCAAAGTCAACAAGCCATCCAGAATGTTGCAGCAATAATTCTTGCGCATGCCACCTCCGAGAAACCCATCTTTCGACTTCGAATTCGCTCCAGCAAAAGAATCTTTTCGGATCACATGACACCAACTGTGTTCGATTTAGTTAGCAGAAGAAGATATAATTAAGAGAGCATAAGCATCCAGTAGATGATTAAGTAGAAACCAGATTCAGAACTTCTAGAAAAGAGTAAATACCATATTCAGGCCCAACAAATAACTAATGCTCACAATTTTCGAATTCGATTAAAGTAACGAATTCAGTTTTAATTTCGAATAACCGATTCAGCCATTTTATTTTCTCTAAGTGTAACATAACCTTAAAATGCACGAAGGGGAACAAATAAACGCACCAAACTGGACAACTACAAGTCATCCGCGATTCAGGTGAAGCACATTCTCCCCCTCATCACCTATACCTACTGCTGTTAAATTGTGGGAAACTGTTCTAATATAGGGGCTGCTAGTTATACAGATACGTGTAGTTGCATCTTAAGTTTTTTCTTTTTTGTTATTCTAAATAATTAGGAAAATAAAAGCAAAGCAATAAAAGGAAAATAAATGTGTTTTCCCATGCCACGTTTTTGATGCACTGCAGCTGGTTTCTTGACGTTTAAGATGGCGAAATATGCGCATGGAGGTGTAACGGCAGCAGTAAAATCAGCAGGCAAATTAGGAATATTGCCAAAAGTGTCAGTCAATTTTTGGTGCATGTGTTTTTCCACCTCCTGCTAAGAGAAAAAATATTAAGAAACAGCATGCGTTTTTGATGTGATAAAATAAATATATCATCGAAGAAGGTAAACTTAATTTCGTAGAATTGGATAATATTTTTGATTTAGGTACCTTTAACGAAATCAAGTTCTATATGTTTACGAGTATGCAAGTGCATATAAAATTAAGACATTTCGTGTTTTGGTTATTCCCATACGAAATCTTCTGTAATTAATGCTTAAGTGGTGGTGGTCATTGATTGTCTGAGAATTTTGTAAATACGCATTCAACATCTTGATACAATGTTTACAGTAAGTAGTTTTTGAGAGTGAATGGTGTTTTGAAAGTGGGGAAAACGTATATTGCTGAAAATATAAATAGAAATAAGATTTTTCTTTTTTAAAAGATTATTATTTGTTCACTTGATTCTTTGACAATAGGTGTGTTTTGGGGGAACTTATAACCAGCAGAGCAGAGAATAAAACACTTATGCTTAGTTTTATATTTACATTTTTTAAATGATGAATTCAATGAAATTTGATGTCAAAATCGAGATATATATGTCACATTTGGCAGATTCTGAAAATTCTGTTAATTTTGTTGTTTTTTCCGTATTAGAATTTTCTAACTTAAAAAGAAAAAACACAAGTAATATTCAAACATGGACGATTTAATTGATACTGATTAAACTTTTTAAAGCCAACCCTGTTAAGTGATCTCTCTTCCGTTAAAAACGTAACATAAGTAATGTACAATAATTCACAACTCAATTCACTTTGTCACTATTTTACCGATTACTCGATGAAATACTTTGCAGACGAAGCTGTAACTGGATATGCAGCTAAAATAATGGATACACAAAAATTCAATATGAATGGAGCTGCAGTCGTTGCTACAAGTGTCGGTCATTTCTTAACTTTTGCGTACATCACTTTTGACATTTCAAAATCCAACTAGTTAAACCACTCGATGTAGGTTTACATAGGGTTGAAGTGAGCTTCCTCATACATAATGACTTTGTTTGATAAATTCGCACATGTTGATCAAGTCTTTGATAAGGTTTGACACTTGAGTAAAAACTGGATAGAAATCTTCCCAGAGAGTTCCTTAAAATAATGAAATCCATTCTTACGGACCAACTATTAAGAGTACGTTTCAACCTAAAGGGTTTTTCAATTGGCGCCGGTAGATTTTAACGGCCTTGTGAGGGCCATGTTGTTTTGGTGACATCTGTCAAATATGTTTATTATTTAGTTTCTAATACAAAATCACAATGGCAAGTTACACGATTGAGAGCTCATCCAATTGATAAAACTTTATTTTCAAAAATGAATTGTTCGTTAGTGTAAACGTTGCGATTCTTCAACGTTAGGTGCCCGAATTTGAGATGATATTCGTAAATTAAACAGCAAACATTCATACGTAAAAGTAATGCAATATCGGCCGAGAACGTTATCGCGGTCCTTAAAGTGTACAAGAGCGCCTGAGGCACAAGAACTTGACCTTTCGCAGACTTAAACATTGCGAATTTTACATCGGGACTTGGGACTACACTCGAACAAGATATAACTGACCCAGAAACTAAAAGTTCATGACCAAAGACAACGCCGTTTCTCCGCTGTATGGGGCTTGGGGCGTTTCGAAAAGGACCCAAATTTTGGTCGAAAAATCAACTTAAGCAACAAGTCGTACTTTTGGATAAATGGCTGTGTTAACAAGCAAAATTGCCGTTTATAGGACGAGACCAAACCACACTAGGTTCACCAGGTGGACAATGCATTCTCAAAAATTTATCTTTTGGTTTGAATTTTAGGCCGGTCATTGGTTCGTACTTTTTCGAAAACAACTTTGGTGAGGTTGTCACAGTCAAGAACGAGCACAACAGAACGATGATAAATAATTGTGTATGTCCCAAATTATTCCAGGAGGACTGCAAAACATGCCACCTAGCGGACGACACGATTAACATTGTGCATGAACGATTTTAAGGTAAGGTTACCTTTCGCAGAGGTGATGTGAATTAACGACAGGTCATGCGATTTGACACCGCTAGACTTGTTTTGTGGAGTTTCCTGAACTAGCAGCTCTATGAAAAAAAAACTAGAAAAAAATGCAGGCAATAGCTCAAATTGAGCCGGATGTATGCGAATGAGTCATACAAAATTGGAACAATAAAATCCCTGCCAATGTAAGAATCCATGGGCCTTTCAAATAAATAAGAATTTTTTTTAATACCTCACACAAATCTTGTTTTATTCCGTCTTAACATCTAACCGCCCTTATTGGAAAACCTTCTAAATTACTCGGAATTTAAAAAAATATTGAAGTTGGTGTACCACAAGGTAGAGTCCTAGGACCAAACCTGTTTTTGTTTTATACAACTGATATTCCAGAGGGATCAAGTCTATCATAGACACCTAAGCTATTAATACCGCAATATTAGTGCCTAATACAAAGGCTTCTAACAAATTTAAAAACGAAGTCAATTAAGTGGGAGAGACGCAACAATGGCGTATCAAATTAAATTTTACAAACACAAATTTAAATAGTTTTCAAATTTGTATAAGAAATTAAGAAAATCTAAAATGGGAGGAGCTCATCAAAGAATAGTGATAATGATAAATGCACTGGTTACTAGGAAAGAGCTATGGCCTATACATCCAGCAGAAAAAAATGTTATAGATACAAGCAAGTGCTGAAACCCATTTAGACTTCCTTCGTGGAATAATATTTTGCCCCTTGGTACATAAGAAACAGCGATATATTGACCTTCAGATAGAAATGGTCACAGAGTTTTTTTTAAAAATACGCCCAATATTTCCTTTCCATTGCGATATTTAGACATTCAAAACCACCGTGCATTGGTATAACCTCTTAAAACCCATCCAACTCTCCTAAACTCGCGCATTGTGTTCAAATATTTTAAGGGTTATCTCATAATCCCATAAGACATTAACAAAAATGCCGTATCACGAAATGCTGTATGCGAAGTCATACCAACTCCGAAATGGTAGCCGTCTCATACATTTATGAGGCGATATTCGGAGAAACTATAAAATGTTAAAAATTCTTCAAAGTGATTTAAAATTAATAAACAAAAAATCTTTTGTCGATCTTTCATAAATTGGTCCTGATACCGAGGGTTTTCAGACTGAAAGAGTATCATACTACTTGGTACCGAATATTTCCAAGATTTTTACAGAAATAAAAAATGATTTCAACAAAAATGTTTAAAATTTATCAACAAATTTTAAATGAATATCATTATTATTTGCTAAATATTTTGAAAACGAATACCTTGAATGATCTGAAAATTTTTCTTAGAGCATTTATACTGTATGACTAGAAGATCGTGCCATGGTTAGAGGAGAAATAAGTGACACGAACATTTATATGGGTCCTGAACCTTTTTGCATTTTTGATCTTAAAACTTTGCTATTTCTTTGGATATTTAAGACAACGCATTTTATGTTTAAAGTTATAAAAAAATTTATTTTCTAAAAAAAAATTTGTATCCAATTTTTTCTCACACATATAGTCACCGAGATATCAGAGGAAATTGGTTTGCACCTCTTTTTTAAACTTGGCTAACATGAAGTCGAACACTCGGATTTATATTCACTAAGTGTCAACTCCCTGATAAAGCAAAAAAAAAATAAATTCTTTGACGTGACGAATTTCAGAGTTATCCATTATTTCTGCAAAAGCACTATATAATGTAACTCTTATAATACAATTGGTTCTATATCGTTGTTGGTCGTCGCGTCACTTTTCAAACATAAATCATTTTTATTTAAGGGTTATCCATGTGAAAAACAAGAATTACCTGAATCAATGGATTAAATTCCCCTCAAAACGTGCCAGACCGTTAACAATCGATTATCGTATTAGTCCGTGTGTCTAGAATCATGTGATGGGTGAGTGTGTTTTGTAACGTTTGTTAAAAAGCTTATCCCTGGGCTAAAAGCTTTATTATTCGAACAAGAATATATGTGTATAATGTCACACAGGAAGCCTTTGATCAAGACAGCATAAACAAAATGCTTTTACTGTGTTTAATTGGTCTGTAAACGATTAGCGCCAAAGGAAGGACATTGTACTTTGATTTTTTTTTCGTTTGTATTAATAAATTAAATTTGTATCAATTTTCACTTTGGATTAAGAGATGGTGAGAATGGTTAAAATTGTAGAGCTCAACGTTTTAATTAAAACATTTTATAAGGATGCTATACAAGTAAAACAAAAAATAGCTTTTAACTTCTGTCTGTTTCGCTTACGCGAGTTAAAAGGAGACTATGTTGAGAAGTAAAATGTTTTTAAGTTGAAAAGAGTTTTCCTTATTTAATTTTTCTGGGACTTAATGAAATGACCCACCCTTGTAGCTTAATTTTGCTGCTGGCTTAAGGCTAAACTGGAATAATTGAAAAATAATAAAGAATAAAGACGAAAAAAAAAATATATTCTCAATTATAAAAGACCCATACCGAATTTCAAGCATATCCTCCAATTAATTTTGGGGAGGCTCGATTTACACATAAACGTAGAAACGAACAGGCGGATATTTATGTATATAACCAACGAAAAGTAGGTAAAAGCTTTTAAATGTAAATACAAATACATAATTATGTGCGTGATATATGTATGCATTTTTACTTGCGATATACATAGGTGCTTGAGGTAGGTTTTGCATTTAATCTTGATCAAAATTGACATGACGATGACAAAGAACATGCACAAAGTGGGTCTGGCAATTCCGTCTGTATTTCTATATTTCTGCATGTCCTTATGTCTGTACTTCGACCTACAGTCAAAACCGCTGAAGTGATTTTCTCGGTATTTAAGGTTCTTCGGTAATTCCCTAGACGAGATATTCAATTTTTTTAAGCTCCCAAACAAACGATGCCAATAGGTATGGACTAGGTACATTTTAATGAAAAAAATGTTAAGAAAAATATTATTAACGATACATGTCATAGAACTGCTTTCTCGTTAACTGCTCGAACGGTTTTGACCAAAGTTTTTGTACAGTAGCTCCTTTGAATTTAAAATAATATTTGTTATAAGAATATTCGAAAAAAATATTTTTTGGATTTTTGAAAAAACAAATCCAATTTTTGTCTTGAAAACGTGTGAACAATTAATTTATAAAATTATTTTTTAAAATCTACATATACTCGTATTATGAAATACTTAAAATTGGTATCACACATTTTTTTTCTAGAAAAATTTTGCCTAAAGAAATTTCTTATACATGGTGGGCCATCTAATAGTTTCTTTGTAAATTACAGTTTATTTTGACACTGACAGTTGTTTCCCGCTCGTTGAAAAATATTGAAAACGTATTTCCAAAGTGTGTGCTGTAGCCGAGAGTATGAAATTCAATTCACGAACATTAACTCGGGATCGATCTCAACAGCTCAACATCTCACGCACTTGGCTGAGGAGAATTCTGTACAAAGATCATGAATTATTCGCTTACAAGGTCCAACACAGCCACGATGCTGTGTTCTAAAATTAATGGGAATGTTATCTCTTACTAATTAAGCCATAATACATGAACAAAAATTAATTTTGTTAATTTTGTTTGCATTCTTAAGAAGAAACTTATATTTGTTCGAATAAAAATTAAATTTACAAAAAAAAATATTGAGCCGTGTTTGAGATATTGAATTTTCCAAGAAAAAAAAAATAGATTTTGTTTTCCTAAATTCAAAAAAATACTTTTTTTAATGTTTAGAAATGCAATGTTCTTTTAACTTTTTAGAAGCTTCTCTATACAAAATTTCATTAAAATCCGTTATGCCGATAATGAGAAATTCAAAATTCGAAAAAATCGTTCTATGGTAGGTACAGTCAGTAATGTCTTGTTTTCAAAAAATTTTTTATTAAATTTTACATTGTAAGAATTAATAAAAAGAAAAAAATTTTAGCGAAATTCTCGGAACCGTTTTTGAGAAAAATACGATTTTCGAAAACCATTTTTTTTAATATTTGTATGGAGGTACCGTTATTTAGATTATATTAAAAAACTTTTATTTATTCAGTTTGAAAAAAGGGGTTTTCGAAATATTGCGTTTTCAAAAAAGAAATTTGAATTTTTTTTTTAAAATCCAAAAAATTTTTTTTTTTTAAATTTGAATAGACGATAATATTAAAACTGCTGGGGAGCCTTAACATAAAAAAATGATCAAAATAGGTCACACCGTCTTTGAGAATATCAAAAACAAACATTTTTGAGTTGTTTCTAAAAAAATCTGTGACAGTTTTAAAAAAAAAAAATATTTATGAATTTTTGAATATTACAACAACAACTTGAATGAACTACCACCAAGTGGGTTCTTATTTGGCTGGAGTTATAGCTATTTCACGGTTGCCAAGCCGATCATCAGACTCCTTTATTAGTTAGTGGTGCTTAGCCTTTATACTATCAAGTTTAATCGGAAAACTTTTTGCCTTGACTGAGATTTGAACCCAGACCTAGCGTCGTCAGAAGCCAATGCCCTACGCATCACGCTACCGAGACCACATGATCAGGTCCATCCCAATTTAGGTTTTATCGTTTATCAATTATCACTTGAGGACTAGCGTTTTTATTAGTCATTCAAGTTTTGTTGTTGTAAATTCGGTTTCTTTCTATTTCTCCGAACTCTGTTTATAAGCCAACAATTCGTTGTATATTATAAGGAGGGAGATTTTAATGAAAGATTTGACTCTGGTCAAGTTTTAAATCTATTGAAGGGGTTTTTGTATGGTTTTTTTTTTTTTTTTTTTTTTTTTTTTTCATTTTTATTCAATTCAAATTTATAACTATCGTAATGCTAGACAAAAATTCATAAAACTAGCCTACTTATCAATAACTTACAACTAACTTACTGGCCCCATGCGGGCACTCTAAGTTAAACTATATACTTATAACTATTGCCTTTCGGCCAAAAAGGTTTATTTTTATTCATTTTTATTTTTTTGTTTTTCATTATGCTTTATTTTATTAGAAAATTAAGAAAAAACTAATAATCTGGACTTTTTATTTTTCCTTAAATACTACTTAAAACTAGGTCCTTAAAATAAAACTTAAAACTAATTAAAACTACCTAATCTACCTAAAATCTACTTAAGACTAGAACAACCACAGCAGCAAATCTATGTTTATGTTTGTTTTTTATCCTTATCTGTTTTTTTTTTTTTTTTTTTTTTTTTTTTTTTATATGTATATATGCATAAATAGACACACACACACATATATACATATATATATACATATATATATATATATATATATATATATATCCACATATACAAATATACATACATACATATATATTTGTTTTTTTTTTTATATTATTATTCAATATTTTTGTATTGGTGCCACTGTGCCTATTCTACTTAAAACTAAACCTGAGAATAAAAAACAGGTATATAAGCCGGCCACGGCTCTAACACCCCACCCCGACTAACCATTAACGAATGTTGATTGAAGCCACCAAAACTGGTTCTCCTGCTTCACCCTATCAGTTTTGTCCCGACATAGCCCTACTGAACCGAAGGAGCTCTTCTCCGTCTTGTGCCACGACGTCCCGAGTGTATAGGAGCCACCGGTCCACGGTTCTTCGTCTGACGTGGTAGATTAGCGGTACTGCCAATCTATCCTGTATCAGACCGCATCTATCTAAATAGAGGAATGCCTCTGGAGGAATGAAGCCACTCAAGCGCGCATTTTCAAAATATTCGTCATTTGGGTAGAACGCCCCGAAAATCAAATTATTGGTCGAAGTCATAGCCCTCGCAATGTGACCCCGAATAAGTTTTATCACGAAATTGTCAACTCTGTTGATCCGAGCCCCGTTGTATAGAGCCTCGTTTGGATAATAGTGAACATAAGAAGATTCGGATGTCCGATGCAAACCAGTACAGCGTCGAAGACACTGCCGCTCGAACACCCGAATCCTCTCCATCTGAGATGGAGCAACGTTGAACCACACTGGACAACCATAAACGATCATCGGCCGTATTAGGGCCATGTAGCAAATAACCTTCACTCTGGGGTCTAGCCGACTGCTGTAGAACAGTCGTTTCGTCAGACCGAAGGCTCCTCTGGCCCTGGCCAGCGCAGCACCTATATGTCTGTCGAAATACAGATACTGATCCAACCAGATACCGAGGTACTTCACTACACTTTTGCTCGCTAATCGCTGCCCGTGAGGATCAACGATGACCATCTTGCGCCAATTCTTGCGCGTATCCCGCGGGGCTCTAGCCAACGGTGTCCGGAACAAAATTGTTTCCGATTTCTGGACATTTATTTTCAGTTTCCAGTCATCGCAATATCGGTGAATCTTCTCAAAGTCACGCTGCAAGAGAATTCTAATAACCTCAACCTTTCGGGCCGTTCTGTACGCAATTAGATCGTCGGCATACGCTATTGAATTCGGAAGACTACCTATCAGATCGCTGGTGTAAATGCTGAAGAGAATTGGCGAATTAACCGCTCCCTGTTGTAGACCATTTTTGATTTCAAAAGTTGTGGTAGAAGTTACATTGCCACTTTTGACAACAAACTTTCTACCGTTAAGCATATCATAAAGCATATACATCAATGGTTTGCTAATGCCAAGTCTGTTCAGTTTCAGATAAAGACCCTCTAACCATACGGTGTCGAAGGCCTTTTCTAAGTCCACCAAAACAGCACCCGTGCATTGTTGTTTTGACTTATTCCATTGGATATCAGAAACGAGCTTAGCCGCGGCATGAATTGTGTCATGTCCCGCCTTGAACCCGAACTGGTTATCCGGAATTATTGTGTTGTCTGCAGCCCACTTAATCAGAGCTCTATTAATGATCTTTTCGAAAACCTTGCTGATGCTCGGAAGAAGACTTATCGACCGAAGATTGGAGAGAGGATGTACCACAGCTGTCTTCCAATGCACTGGATAATATACATTATTCAGCGCATTGTTAAAGAGTGTGGCATAAATGTCAATTGCCTCATTCGGTAAATGTCTTAGTACAACGTTAGATATACCATCGACACCCGCTGACTTCTTATTCTTAATAGAACTGAAGATGAGCTGGAGATCCATCTTCGTCATTAACAAGGGACTTGTCCCTAGTCGCTCGGCGATTGTGGCATTTGCCAAAAGATCGTCATTGAACCTCAAGAAACCGCGGTTCTCAGATCGCCATTGCGTTATTTCATTTCGAAGATGGAAGTGATGCAGTAGTGCTCTGTTTTCCAGGTCGTGGTTCGGGCGAATGCAAGCATTCACCTTATACACTTGCTGAAACGCAGCCCCCACCACCTCCACCTTCTCCCTCGGATCTTCAACTATATAGAAGTCATCGTCCAAGACGGCTTCTTTTGGATCTATTTGCGCTGTCAGGAGTACGTCTGTGTTTTCTACTGTTCTCTGGAGCTTAAGACACGGAAGGTCATTTTGATTCTTTTTCCTAAATATCTTATTGATTTCAGGAAACATACTTGGGTCGTTGGAATTTACAGAACGAATCCTGTTGTCCCAAAACTTGTTGATAGATAACCTGTAGTTATCCTTAATCAATTGATTGACATTCTTTATTGACGACTTCAGTGTCCTAACCTCCAGGTCGTGTGGGTCTGTGAATCGTCTGTATAGGTTTTTAAGTCTTGTCAGTATTCCACTCTTATGTCTATGTAGTGCGTCTATGGTCGCGTTTCTGTAGACGTCCATTTGGTCGCGTTCTTTGTACTTGGGTATTGTCCGTTCCATTGTTCGTTTAATCGTTTCGTCCATCTGTTGTAGATGTTGGTCGATTTCTGTATTTGTAAGGTTTCTGTTATTTGGTGGGGCTATGTCACTCGAACGAATTTCTCTCGCTAAGGCGTTGGTGAAACGAGGCCAGCGCATCTTACTGTAATTGTAAGAATGCGTTGCAACGTATTCCTCCAACTCCACGCGTTCGTTCGGAATCTGAATTACAGCAGCCAGTCCGCAGTGATCACTGTCGTACTCGATTGTCTGTAAGCAGTTTCGAGGGTGATTACCCACTTTGTCTGTAACTGTCAGTCTGGTATCGTAAAGCAAAAGGTCCAGAAAGGAACCGCCTCTTGGATACGACGGCCTTTCAGTAGCCAGCAGGTCAATACCATATTCAACGCTGTAAAGATTCATCAAATTAAAAAGATGATTACCTCTAAGATTATTTGTTTGATTTCCCCAATCTTCATGTTTTGCGTTCAAATCACCGGCCATAATAAAGTAGTTTTCTTCCAAGCTCAGTTTTAGTGTTCTAAAGAGAATCTCGAGCTCTGAATCAAAAGTAGTAGCCTGCGGAGCTTCAGCCGCATAGGCCGCAATCACATACATCCGCTTCCCTTGAGTGAGAGAGATGCATATGACGCAAACCTCTAGCGTCCGGAGCTTTCGAAGATCATTGTTGTATATGACTTTATAATTAATGCCTTTTCGTATGAAGATGGCGACACCGCCTCCTTGAGTAGAGTCGGGTCGATCTCTTCTTACGATATTGTAATTTTTATGAGTCAATTTATGTTTCAGGTTTAGCTTGGTTTCGCTAGCCAAAAACACATCTGGACTGAGGTCTTTCAACAATTGGAACAAATTAGCTCTACGTTCAATCCTAATCAGTGAATTTACATTCACAGCCAGGATTTTTAAGCGCGTCTCCGGTAGCGCGCCCATTATGGTCTATGTTGCACTAGGCCAGGCAACAAAGAGTAGAGATGGTCTACTCTTTTGCCTTGCTCCTTTAACTGACTTTGCAGTCCTGCTAGCTGGCCTTGAATGCTCAGTAACAAAGCTACAATGTCGGGCTGCACCTCTGGCGCCTTAGGCACGGGGGCCTTTGGGGCAACCGTTGGTGGGGCCTGTCTCGTAATCCTATCTCTTGACGCCATTTGGGCGTAAGAGAAGTTAGGAACCACGAATTTTGTTGTTGGAGCCTGTCGAACTTCGGCTTTTTGACTGGCCTGTTGTTGTTTTATTTGCTGAACCTTAGGGCAGCCCCTATAATTAGCGGGGTGCCCCTCGTTTCCGCAGATGACACACTTGAGCTGGGTTAAATCTTCAACCCGCTCAATTCCTAATTGACATTCACCCCTCATGTGGGTTTCTGCGCACTTGACACAGCGCATCCGCATATCGCAGTTGGCTGCGACATGGCCGAAACTCTGACAACGCATGCACTGAAGCATGTCGTTGTGTCTTTTTAGTGTTTCCCAACGTACAGCCTGGAAGTCGAGGCGGGAAATACTCCTCAGACTTTCAACCTTGCTCTGGGGCGATAATGTTACGAGGAACATTGGCAATCCGTAACCCCCTCGTCTTGACTTCACCGTGGTGAAAGGCTTGACCCCGATAAGCCCGAGATCGTCGCTGGCTTTTTGACGGAGCTCATCTAAGAGCGCCTCCGGTTCCGTGCAGGAACTTATGCCCTTCAGGAGGACCGTTTTCATTTTTTCGCTTTTAGGCGTGAAGCTGAAGAATTCAGCTGTAACTTCCCTCAATAGCTCTTTAGTTGTTTTATATTCGGCCAGTGAGAAGCACTGAACCGAGTATCGCTTTTCTTTGTCATTTATTATTTTAATAAGAAAGTGGCCGTTTGTGGCCCGCTTACATACCTGTTTTATGTCCTTCAGGTCGATTTTAAATGTCCTTATTGGTGGCACCTTCTCATTTTTAGGCTGTGGCTGTTTCTGGTGTTGCTGTTCTGGCTGCTGCTGCTGCTGCTGTTGCTGCTGCTGTTGCTGCTGCTGCTGTCTTGCTGCTGCTGAAGTAGATGGGCCCTCAGTATATAGGCCTGCATCTAGTGTCACTTTTTGAGCGCCTTGCTCCGCTCCTGCCGTTTTTCTTGCAGGCTTTGGCTGCTGTTGTTTTTGTGCTTGTTGCTGCTGTGGTTGTTGCGGTGGTTTTTTTGTAACCTGTACCGCCTGATGGTCCGTTGCTTGTTGGACTTTTCGCTGCTGTTGCTGCTGTTGTTGTTGCTGCCTCTCTGCTGCTTTCTTAGCTTGCAGCTGTTTCTGAGCCTGCTTCTCTTCTGCCTCTTTTTGGCGGAGCGCTTCCATCTTCTTTCGGATCTGGCTGAGAAGGGGCTCCATTTCCTCCTTCAGCTTATCTAGGTGCTGCTGGTACCTGTCGACCTCAGCTTTCTTTGCCTGGAGGGCCTCCTCCAGCTGGCTTACCAGAATTTCTTCTTGGGGGTTTTGTGCCCCCTCCAACTCCCTGTCGGTAGACGGCTCTGGCTCCGACAGTAATGCGAATTTGTTTGTACCTGGAGACCTGTAGAGCCCCTCTCCTTCTTCAGACATGTACTCGGTGCAAGCCGAGTCACTGTACTCGTCTGTGTCCCCGACCTGTACCTTGCCGGCTGTCGATGTTGTTGTTGCTGCCCGCTCCTTGCCTCCCACCCCAGCTCGCAGCTTACCTGAAGTGGATCTCGGTGCATCGAGATTTGGTTTCGGTCGCAATGTCCTCCTTCGCTTTGCCATAGGTTTGGTGGCTCTTGTGTTGTTGTTCGGATTTACAGCTGCTGACGGCACAACTGCAACATCATCCGACTTTGCGGAGGAATCTTTCGACCTCCCCCGCCCTTCTCTCCTTCTCCATCTGCTTCTTTTCCCAATAAATAAGTCCACTCACTTCGTTATTGTGAAAAAAAGCTTCAACGACTTTATTTTGCTCCGTCTGGGATTTGAACCCACGACCCTCGGATCCACCAGCCGACGCCACTACCTCTGCGCTATCGCACACTTGGTAAAGTCGGTGTCAAAATGATAACTTGTCTACTAACTTTTAATTTCTAACACTTTAAAATGAAACTTGGCACACTGTAGTCTTTCCTGCTCGGAAGTCAGAGATCGACTTGGTTTTTGTATGGTTACATACATGCAGTGTACCTGCGAAGCTTCATATATTTATGAATTTTTGAATATTACAACAACAACTTGAATGAACTACCACCAAGTGGGTTCTTATTTGGCTGGAGTTATAGCTATTTCACGGTTGCCAAGCCGATCATCAGACTCCTTTATTAGTGGTGCTTAGCCTTTATACTATCAAGTTTAATCGGAAAACTTTTTGCCTTGACTGAGATTTGAACCCAGACCTAGCGTCGTCAGAAGCCAATGCCCTACGCATCACGCTACCGAGACCACATGATCAGGTCCATCCCAATTTAGGTTTTATCGTTTATCAATTATCACTTGAGGACTAGCGTTTTTATTAGTCATTCAAGTTTTGTTGTTGTAAATTCGGTTTCTTTCTATTTCTCCGAACTCTGTTTATAAGCCATTCGTTGTATATTATAAGGAGGGAGATTTTAATGAAAGATTTGACTCTGGTCAAGTTTTAAATCTATTGAAGGGGTTTTTGTATGGTTACATACATGCAGTGTACCTGCGAAGCTTCATATATTTATGAATTTTTGAATATTACAACAACAACTTGAATGAACTACCACCAAGTGGGTTCTTATTTGGCTGGAGTTATAGCTATTTCACGGTTGCCAAAGTGATAATTGATAAACGATAAAACCTAAATTGGGATGGACCTGATCATGTGGTCTCGGTAGCGTGATGCGTAGGGCATTGGCTTCTGACGACGCTAGGTCTGGGTTCAAATCTCAGTCAAGGCAAAAAATTTTCCGATTAAACTTGATAGTATAAAGGCTAAGCACCACTAATAAAGGAGTCTGATGATCGGCTTGGCAACCGTGAAATAGCTATAACTCCAGCCAAATAAGAACCCATAGTATCGTGTATTCGAATTTTCATAAGCAAATTTCTTGGATTTTTAAAAAACCTCAAATTATTTTTTTTAAAAGTCAATATTTCAAAAACCCCAAGGTCGTTTTTCTTTTTTTTAATTTGACAATTAAAAGTTTGTTAATTAAATATAGAAGATGTGCTTAAAAAACGTATTGTATCTAAAAAATAACGGTACCCACCATACAAATGTTAAAAAATGGTTTCCGAAAATCATATTTTCCTCGGAAATGGCTACTAAAATTTTGATAAAATTTCTCTTCTACGATTTATTTTTACTATCTATAAATTCAATCAAAATTTTATGGAAATTAATATATAACTGACTGTACCTATCATAGCACCATTTCTTCGCATGTTGACATCAATATCGGCATAACAGATGAATTAATTAATTAATGAATTTTGTATACAGAAGCTTCTAAAAAGTTAGAAAAACACTGAATATACTCGTAGTTGTCAGACGATATTTTTTGGGATTAAAAAAATTTAGATAGATATATTTTTAGTTCGTTATAATCTTACAATGGTCTGTTACCGCACATTTTACATTAAAGAGATTTGATACAATACATAAATATCTTTTAACTTAAATATTATTTTGTAAGGGTTTCTTTAAGTTTAAGTTTTAAGTTAAATATTATGTTCGGAGGAAACACGACAAAACCTCCATTTGAGAAAAAAATGTATAAGGTATAAATTATACTTAAAATTAATGACTAGAAAAAAAAGGAAATAGAGAATAAATAGAGATAAATAACAGTCAGGGTTTAACTAATTATTTAATTAATTATTTAATTAACAAAAAAAAAAAAAAAAATTTAAAGTTTTGGAGAAAATAAAATTAAAGAAAAACAGGAAATAAAGTTTCCAGGCAACAAATCATATTTTTATGCAATTAGAAATCTTGTATCAACTAGAATAAATAAATTTGAATAAATTAAAATTAAGCTAACAAAAATATTTGTTAACAAAGTTGAACATTCAAAATATGTATAATGTATACGTATATATAAATAAATTAATAAATAAATACTGACATAGAATATACATAAATAACAATTAAGCAACTAAGACAAAAAAATAATTAAACAAATAAGTAGACAAGTAAACAAGAAAAAAATCAATGAATAGATAAATAAATGAACAAGTCGATAAATAAATAAACAAAGACTTTCTATTGATAAAAGGAAATAGCAATCTTATGGCTAAGTTAACCTTTTAAATTGTTTGAGTTATATGCTGTTTAAAAGTTAATCCAAATGAATGCCGAGATATTTCACTTGACTATCCCAAGAAACTTCTTTTCCTAGGATTTGTAATTGGTTGGTGGGAAGATGACATGGTTTTCTTTTTCGAGTAAAAAAGATGGCTTGCATCTTATCACCATTAAGCTTAATTTTCCCTTGGTTATAATAGTGTTCCAATATTCGAATCGCATTATTTAGGTTCGTCTCAATGTTAAGACCAACCTAATGTGAAGAGAATATGGCTGTGTCGTCAGCAAAACTTGCTGCTTCACAATTTGTTAGTTTCGGGAAGTCTGATGTGTATAAATTATATAAGATCGGCCCCAGGACTTAACCTTAAGGTACACCATAATTAAGACATATAAGTTCATGAACTGTAAAGGACCTATTTGACAGAAAACTTTGTACAGTTTTACATAGATAAGTAGGCAAATTTAAAGATAGCATTTTATATATCATGCCATTGTGCCAGACAGAGTCAAAAGCTTTTTTAAGGTCTAGTAGTATCATTCCTGTAGATCTTCCTGCAGCACTATTACTTTTAACATGGTTAGATATCCGAAGTACTTGATGTGAGATGCTGTGAAATTTCCTAAAACCAAATTGCTCATCTGCATATAAACTATTTTCAGATATAATTCTAAGCATTTTCTCTTTTATTATTTTTTCGTAAATTTTGCTGATATTACTGAGCGTAATTGGCCTATAGCTGTCAGCCCTTACTGCAGGCTTGCCAGTGCTTTTAAAATTGGCACAACTTTAGCTGTTTTCCATGCATTAGGAAAGTATTGCATTTTTATACACGCATTTATTACAAACGTAAGAAACAATATTCCGATTTTTGGTAGTTTTTTTAAATAGGTTTTTCGTATTTGGTCTAATCCACCGGTTTTTCTGATTTTAAGGTTTTTAATGATTTCAGCCACATGTAAAACTATTTTCAGGTACTTCTACCACCATATGGTTTAAATTTTCCATAGTAGAATCTACTAAATGATTTGTTGCAACATTTCCAAGAATTTGGGATACTGAATGGTTCTTGGAAAAATTAAGTGCAAGTGCATTTGCTTTTTCTACATCAGTAAAGAAAGTATCGGAATTTTTTTTTTTTTTACAATTTTTACAATGTTCCAAAAATTATTATTTAAAACTTTATTGAAAATATAAATAAATTATATTACAATAATTAAATAAATATAGCGCTAGCTACCAGGATTTTTCGCTATTATGGATTATAAAATTAACATTAAATTAAGCGATATAGATGAAGTTCTTGTAGGATAGTAAAAACTAGTTTAATGTTGATTTCTGAGATGGATGATAAAAGTTGTTGTAGGGATTTGCCGGAGATGGTTTTACAGGCTTTGTTGATGTGTTCACATTGCAACATGTGTGCGATAGTTAGTGTTAGTTTTTGCTTGAAAAAGTTGCAGAGAGTAACCGATAGTTTGGTGATTTGCTCCAAAAAGGTTCTGCGTTTTTTTCTAAACCACATAATTTATTGTTCCAATCATTATTTCTTTTGCTTTTGGTAATTCTTTAGAAATAATACTATTTAGATAAGCAACACGATCTCGAAAGACGATATCTTTCCCAATTTTTTTCTTTGGATATTTCTTACTTTAATAAGTTCCAGAACATGTTGAGGAATACATGAAGAATGATTTCTTCTTACAACTTTTGGGGCGCAGTCATCAACAAAGCTCATGATGTCATCGGTAAAGTTATGAATAATACTATCAACATCATCTTTCCTTAAAACTCTTGCTAGGTCGGTAGGAATGTTTCGAAGTTTTGTTTTTATATTTGACCGAAAACGTGACCAATTAGTATTTTTAAAATCTTGGTAATATAGCAGTTTTTTCATCTGACCGGGATTAAAAACTGTCTTCCTTTTCATAGTAAAGGAACATTTATATCCTTTGAAACTTCAAAAAAATACGTTTCCTCAATTGAATGTATTCAGTGAATTTTTTTCAATTAATTCCTAAAGTTCTCCTAAAGTTTAAATTAATAAAAATATAACAAACATTTGTCTATATTCTTCAAATACTCGTAAGTTGATAAAAGTTTCGTAAATGTAGTGGCCTAGAATATTCTTTGTTTTCGAAATATAGTCTATAGATACCCTCGTCCTTGTACTTCCCCAAAAACAAAAAATTAAAAACCATTTAAATTGCAATCATCCGAGACGCCCATCTTCCTGTTTGAAAAGCTTTCACCAAGAAACAATCTCACCACCTCAAATCTGAATTAAATATTCTTTTATCTTACTCATTCCTAAATTTCATTTTGAATTTAATGCTTTAATGCGATAACCCCTGCCACAGGCCACCGTTTCATGATTTCGCAATTTGTGGTGACACTAAGTCTATTTTGAATCTTTGCGTTGGCCACTACATCAGACTCTTTTGCCAATAGGTATGTATTCTCTTAATGAATGATTGAGTGTGTGCGCGCTGGCTTCATGCCGTGCAATGTTGGGGTTTTTCCCACCTCCACCCAAAAACAAAAAAAAAGCAGAAAAAAAAACATTTCCCAATTAGTCATCGTAAATTGCCTGAGAAATCCGACACAAGTTTTTCCCCCAGAACAGTCGTCCTACATTTGGGTCGGAATCCAATGAGTTGTGTTGCATTATTTGATATATGGTAGGTGAATGTATGTGCACGTTATGTCCTCTCATCGTCGGGGCGGCTTTTTAGCTTTTAATGCATATTTCCTTTGTAATCACTTGAATGCACAATTAATACCCAAGACGATATGATGACAGGGGAAACGCGCATAGTGAAAGAGTTCAGGTACGTAAAAAATTAATGCACGAAGCCATAGATGCAAAAAATGGAAGAAGAGCGTCATCGTTCGTGTCGTCAACAGACCAAGTCCAAAGTTTATATATTTTGCTTGTAACTAACTGACACACTATTGACGCTTAAGGAAGAGTCAAGTTAGTAACCGGACGATTTGATTGTCAGGAAAGTGATACACGTGGTCGTATCAGTTATCTCGAAGACGATGAAGGTGCACGCACCGCAATCAGCAATAGTCCCAATCCCAACAAGTTTCCAAGATATCAGCCACCTGCGCTCGAACCGCCACCTATATTCATATGCGCCTATCTGAAGGCGGTGTCACTTTGAAAGTGGATCTAGGTGAGCTGATGTTTCTATTATGATTTGAAATTGTTTGATGGGGATGGCACATCACTAGCCCCGCGAGCCTCGACCACTGAACAACAGAAGAATGATAGGGGGCAGGCAGATGGCTCTGGCAACAACAACTGTCATCAAGGTGCATTTGATATAGCTTCTGATGGTTTTGTGTATACTGGACTGGGCCAGGGTTAGGACGAAGGGAAGTGGTCTGTAGAACATGGAAAACAATACACCATCGAGAACATCAAAGCCAGCAAAGGGCAAACTTTGGTTTGTCGGCATCCGACAAAGCTACCGAACGCTTTGATGTCACCGAAATGCAACATTAGCAGCAGCAGCAGCAATGGGACAGAAGTTGAATACTTATACTTTCGGGAAGTTCCACGGAAGAGAAATACAGGGAGGGAGGGAGAAATAAGAGCCAGGTTTCCGACCTAGGGCTATAACCTGTCGGTTTTCTGCCGTTTTAACTGTTTACTGTTTTTACTGTTACAAGCATACATAATATTCAGTACTGTGATACTTTATTCCTTCCTGGATGCCGCCACAGTCCGACAGTAAGCATTTTATTGTGTTCCGGGAAGTATGGGATTGGGATCCTTTGGCACAGATAGGAAGGGAGAGTATCCCCCGTCCTTTGGCAACGGATTTCATGGAGGCAAACGGATAATATTCAATTACATGAACATGGAATTAGCTGTGTAGTTTCTTTGATGTGGCATGGTAAAGGGAATTTTAATGCATGATGGGGATGGGGAATCGCCCAAAGTAGGGTAATGCAAAGCACTGACTCATCGTTCGCATTGACATGTAGGTATGTAGATATATGTATATGTTTTGACCTCTGGGGCTTTAGGAATATCAAACCCAAATGGTTTCACAATAATCGTGTTTAAATATGAAATGTTGTCATGCTTAAATTTATCATGTAAGTCGTGTGTGAGTCAACATTATGAATCGATTTGAAAAATAATAACGTTCTAAGCCTTGGGTAACAGAATTGAGCTTTGATTATCATAAACAAAACATATAGACTGAGAGTTTTGGTGTTTAGTTAAGGGTATCAATATAGAATTTTGTATTTTATTCTAGTATACATTATAAAGTAGACATTTAGTATGCACTACTAACTTTTATGATTTATTTTAATTATCAAAAAAGAGTTTATATTTATGATGCGAAAACGAAGTGAAAGCCAAAACCACACCATCGCACTGACATCTATATCTTTATACACGGCCTTTTACTATGTATACATTTATGATTTTTTTTTGGAAACTTAAACTTTCAGTTTTTATTGATAAATATAGAATTTTCAGCTCAGAAAAAAGTTCTTCATATGAGAATTCCATTCACTCTTAGTGGATATTTTTAATAACGTAAGATGGTGCTGTAATTCGCTGTAGAACAGGATCTCAACCAAAGATCTTTTTCCATTCAGCTTGGTTCCTAGCTAACTGTCTCCATATTTAATACGAAGTTGGTTGAGGTCTTCATCCACTTGTATGATTCCCGGTCTTCCTTTCCTCAATTGTTGGGTTCTAACCTTGCTCTCTAGGTCTTTTTCGTTGTACAGTACAGCGTACGTTCGTTGTTTTATTATCACCTCCACTCCATACCCAGTCTATACAGACTGTGATGTGTGTTTTGCTTTTCAGCCGAGGTTTTTGCTCGCCGGATTTCCAGGGTCGCTCTGAATAAAACGCGAAACTTCAGTAGGAAGGTCTTAAGAACCTTATACAAAATCTTTATTGAAAACAAATCTTAAATTCATATAACAACTAAAACATTCTAAACTTCAATTAATTTACATCTTGTATTGTGTATCTGGTAAACATCGGTTATTCTCCTTGCATTGTGCTCCTGTCGGTTTCCTTTAGAAAGCTCTATGGCATCTGGTTTCTCATTAACTGGTATTCGGTATCGACTTACTATTTTACAAGTAAGGGCTACGCTCTTAGCGCTTACAAGATCAGCAGGTTTGAGACTCCTGGTGGCACTAGATCAGCAGGTTTGTTGCGCCTGGTGGCAAAAGATCAGAAGGTTTAAGGTCCCTGGTGGCACTAGATCAGCAGGCACGAAGCCCCTGGTGGCACTAGATCAGCAGGTTTGAGGGCCCTGGTGGCATAAGATCAGCAGGTTTAAGGCCCCTGGTGGCACTAGATCAGCAGGTTCGAGGCCCCTTGTGGCACTAGATGAGCAAGTTAAAGGCCTCTGGTGGCACAAGATCAATGCATATGCACTGACACATCAGCAGGTACCAAAGCCCCTGGTGGCAATTAGGACGTTTATTCTTCGAACCAAACTGAGGAACGAAATAGCTGGACAATTTCAGATGCCTTGTAAGGTAAAATCGATCTCGTCAGCTTCGACCGTTGCAAACAAGTGACTTTCCTTCATAAAAGTAGGTCCTCTTGTTATATTTTCTGTATAAACTGCGTGTGAACGCAAATATATTTGGGTCGAACGCAAATTACCAAATATCTTTACTCGGCTGTGACGTCATGATCTTATAGTGACTGTGTATTATATTAGAGCATGGTATCAAATCCCTTATCTTGCCGAAGTGACTGGTGTCGTCGGTAGCTGCAGCGTCGTATGTTGTCGTCGGTCGGTCGATAGGTGCTGCGTGGTATGGTGTCGTCGGCCGTTGCTGCGGCCGGCGGCGGCTGCGGAATCATTGACCTAACCATATATCACCTGCAGAGCGTTCCCATCCAGTTTTGAGAGTACCAAATACTTGCGTGTCATATATCAGGATCGACCAACGGGACACATAGTAACTCGAGAGGAGTCTTTCCTACTTATTTGTATTCTTAGCCCAAAGAAGCAATAATTGAAAATAGTAATTTTTCGATTGATATCATCGTTGGTATCGTTGTCTGAGTTGATAGCGGAATCTAAAGTCACCAACTGCTTCGAAGATATAGTTATCTATGGTAACGTTCTGTCCGAGACATCACCATATACTTGATTTTAACTCCATTGTTCTATAAACTCATCATCTTCCCTTCTTTCTCAATATCAGCATCACTGATATCAGACTTAGTTCTTCCGAATAAGTCAATATTGTCAAAGTGTACGTGTAATGTTATGGACCTTTTAAACCTGTATCGATGTGAAGATTTTCCATAATTCTTTCAAGAACGATGTTAAAGTCAAATAAATAAAGGTTTACATTTTCTTAGAAAACCCAACATGTAATAGTCATCGTTTCTGATGGCTTCTGCGGATTTTTTCACTGATTCTTAATACTTGATGCTAGAGAGATACTACTGAATATAGATTATATAAGAGATTCGATCTCTTGCGATTGCGGCCTTCCGACATCGACCTTGATAACAGAGTTTCCCGAGGTCCGTTTTTTTATAGTAAATTTTACTAGACACAAATACTTTTCTTGTTTTGGTTTTACTCAAATTTAGTAGAAAAAGTTTTGTTTATATTTCGTTTTGATTGTATCCTTAAAAGTTAGTAAAGAAATAAGAAATAACCCGGAGCACGTCATGTGCACGGATGTGCTTTAAGTCCTCTTCTTTTCGCACTTAACATCGAGTATCTTTCTGAGTGTTTATCTGAATATGCAGAGTATGCTCTAGATATGCATTCCAATTAGGAGGTTACAAGTGTTACGAAACGGTGGAAATACTTCTGAAGTATTAAGTTAAAAAAAAAATATTTTGTCTTCCGTTTAAGAACCCTAACTTCAGTGTGATTCTAGAAATCCGACATCTTCATGCACAAACTTAAGCTTCGCATTGACTATATTATTAAGGTTTTACACATGTCCGATGAACGACTACCAAGAAAAGCTCTTCAAGTAATTGATCGGAAAAATATTTGTATTTCTGAGTGCGTAGAGCTAGTGCAGTGGTGTGGGATTCAGCTTAAGATAGAGCTAGAAAACCTCAATAAATGAAACTGTTTGCAAATTGAGAAGGCAAAGGAAAACCGTGCGAGGTATCACGGGGTGAACCTGCTGAGGGTAAATTGTAGCCAGATCAGAGGAGGAGAAAACTTTCTTACATTAATATATAGAAATATTAAGCATTTAGCACCATTTTTGGCGGTCTCCCGAGTACTGACAGTTTTTTGGCTTCTTTGATGCGAATGGTATTCAAGGACATTGGCATAAGGAGTGCATTTTGCTGGAATGACAATAGACAGTATAGATTTTTCGAAACATTTAAACCCACACTACTTTATATACTCCATTTAATAATGCTGTAAAGATCGGAGTTAAATGAGATAATCATACGATATCGTTGCAATTTCACTTCCGAAAGCGATGGACGTGAATTTGATAACGAGTATGAGAAGCTGACGATAGAGTCGCGCTCAAAACAATAAATTGGATTAGAAGTTTCAGACAAGAAATCATTTATAAAAAGAGGAAGAGAATCCCAGCAAAACGGAACCCTGAGGAAAAGAAGCATTTGTTTTGTGAATATTAGACTTAAATCCGTCGAATACAACATGTACTGAACTATATAAAAGGTAATTTCTAACCCGAGGAATAAGGGTTTTATTGATAATGTGTAATGTTTCTGTCAGGAAAATTAGAGCTAGCATAGTAAAATGAGCTGCGGGTACATTTGCCTTATCGGGTTGTCGTTATAGATGAGCGTTGAAACAGTTCTATGAATAGATCGATCGTCTAAAATGAGGTCCGTACCGTTAGTACTTTAAGAGAAATTGACCTTAACATGGGTCAGGATACACCAAAATTGATGTCAAAGTTGAAAATTAGACTTTACTATACAACAGTTTTTTTCTTAGAATATGACCAAGAATCACATCCCAAAGTATGGCATACGAATTACCGGACACCCTGTATAGTAGATAATGTCACAAAATGGGCATAAGAAAATATTCTACGTGCGCCATAGACATGACCTGTCGTTAGTATGCAATCTAAGAGAAAGAGAAGATGTGCTACATTTTCCACGAAGATGCCCGGTGTTGAATGAAACAAGAAGATTATTCCTTGGCTGCAATATTCTAAAAGAGAATGAGATGCAATTTAAATTATATGGATGCCCCGGAGATCTTCATTTACTGCAAAATTGCGCTGGCGCATCACGAAAGAATAATCAATGAATTTTTGAATGAAAGATTAAATAAATAAAATCACTTAACATTTAAAACCGAACTCTATTTAGGTTCTCAATTTTGCGGACTGTATTACATTATCTACCTGATGTACCTATAGGTTAGGTTAGGTTAGGTTAAGTTGGCTGCTGACCGGAAAAGAGGTCAACACACTTAGACCAATATTTGGTTCGTTGTGATACCACAAGGATTTCAAAAATCACCCTTACTCGTTAAACCATTTTGAGCTAACAATGAAGCGTTTGAGACAGTGAATGTCGGAATTATTTAGATCACTAGGATTTTTATAGTAGTAGTCTCCCAAGTGGAGTCTACGTCTTTGCGCTAGGGCAGGACAAGAACATAGAAGGTGAGGAACTAACTCCTCTTCTTCTTCATCCATGCAGCTTCTGCAAAAATCATTTGCAGGAACTCCAAGACCGAAAGCATGTCTTCCTATTAGGCAGTGTCCAGTAAGGACACCTATAACGAAGCTAATATGCAATCTACCAATAGAAATTAGTTGTTTTGAGCGTTTGGCATCAAACAATTGGCAAATCAGTTTAGTAGGCAAGTTGGGGTGCTGGTCCATCTGTGGTTAGCTTTCTTCATGGTATCATGCTTTAGCATAAGTTTACAAGTAGCTAGGGGTATACCGATGTTAGATTTGCTATCCAACAAAGGTAGGATTGTTCCGTTTTTTTGCAAGTTCGTCGGCTTTACAATTTCCTGGAATGTCTCTATGGCCCGGCACCCATAAAAGGTGAATATTAAACTGTTTTGACATTCTCCACCAGAGATGATCGACAATTTTGGACTGTTATTGAGTTAATGGAGCAAGAGTCAGCTTGACTGTCTGAGAAAATACGTATATCAGTAGTCGATATAACGTTTTCTTTGAGCCAAGAAAGGACTTCTTTTATTGCTAGAAGCTCTGCCTGGAATACGCTACAGTGATTGGAAAGACGAAAAGATTGACAAAGATTTAATCTTTCGCAGCCTTATTTACTAACTCGTTTTAGCGACGGAGTAAAGTTACTTCGACTTTACAACGGCTCTAAACCTGAAAACCTTATTTAAAATGAAAATGCACGAGGAATAGCGATGGAATAAGCTAAAACTGGTTCATAGAAGGTTTAAGGCCGTTTTAGTATCTAAATGTCATTTTAAGATGACATCTTGTGAAATTTACAAAAAGGAGTGTACCTAAGCAATTTTTTTTCGTTTCTTACTAAGACAAAAAGTATAGATATTTTGCATAAATTATTTATATTTTCCAAACGCTCTAACAGTTGTACGGTATTGGGTACGCAATGTGGTTTGGTTGGTACATTCATTTATTGGATTTGAACTTTATACAATCCAATTTTAAATGTATCCAATTTCCAATATGCATACAATGATAATAAAATGAATAATAATGGAAATCAGCTGGGGTTGTATTTAGGTGTATAATAACCAGAGTTTTAGATTTGTCACTTTTTTCCCAGTATATTCCCAGTATATTTGACATAAGGAAGGCGTAGCTAAAACGGCTAAGAAAATAATTTTAAATAAGGATTTGTTTGACGTGGCGTAAACTCGAAGTAAGTGCTTCGGATCGGTTTAACTATTCCGAGGTTGAACCCAGTATTAGTGAAAAATAATAAATAAGGCTGTCGGAGTATACGCCTCCACCGACCCCGTCATCTGATGTACTTAAGCTTGATTGAATTAAAAAAAAAAATCTTTCACAAAACCGATTCTGAGAAAACTTCCGTTGGTCGTCTTTCAATCTTTAAAATTAAATAAAAAACATTAACTTGATGTAAATAAGATTATCCCAACAAGTTTGACCACAAAATCAACTGCAACTTGATGAGAATGATGTTCCATTTTTCAAACAATCAAATTGATCATAAATAATTCTCCGAAATGGTGTGTGGCTTGGCTACTTATCCGATCCAATCATGATTATCCATAATGAAGCACCCCCGGCAATTCAAACGACTAACGCCGCCGCCGTTTAGCGACGGCGACGTGTCGGTCGACGCAGTGGACTTACTCATACAAAATTAAAATTAAAACCGAATATTATTATGTATGCATGATAAAAAGATACAACTTAAATTAATTTCAAATCAGAATATCAACCAAATTAGCACATCTTTGAATTAATTAGGATTTATGTTACGTTCTGTCGTTAAAGTTGTGGCGGTGGCGGTTCGACATCTAACGCCGCCGCCGCCGACCTCATCATTATTATCATCATCGCTATATAATCATTGGACCAGGGTGGGGATACTGGACTCTGCTCGTTTTCGGAAGGGCCGTGTTCACAAAGCCTTTTCAAATCACATTTAATCTCAAACCTGAATTAATAACTTTATGTGTCGACGACTGCCCGTGTGTTTCGATTTCGACGTGTGTGAACTAAATATCGTATCAGTTAAAATGTCAGATGGAACATATCGTATATAAAATTTAATGAGGTGGCGGCAGCATTTGACAATTCCCGTTAAAAATTTGTGCGGTTATCAAAATTGATGCCCGGACATAAAGCGATTTTGGAATCGGAGGAGAAACTGATGAAAACATTGCCGCGACTATAAATGGCTACTTAAGGAGTCGCGTCTTTGTCGCATTGTGTCGCCCCTTTAACAACTGTTGGATAAATAAAGAATTAAGAAAATCGATAAGATACACAAGTTTCCGATCGAATTTATTTTGTTCACATTAATTTCTAACGATGTTAGCTGTCATGTCGGACGACGACGACGTATTCTTACGTTCGCACATGAATTTAAATTTATGCGTATGTAATATAGATCAGCACATCCTGCTTTGGTACCATTTTTATGAGCTGTTTTAAAGCTACTATGGCTATAGTTTATGTAGACAAGAAGATTAGAAAACAATTATCATTAGAAGTTGATATTTATTGATTAGCGCTTGTTGCGTTGACATTATGGAGTTGATGAAAATCCCGTATATGTAAATAAAATAGTCAATTTACAAGGCTATTTCAGGTTTTTGTTTTTGTTTTATAGAGTGTTGAACCTAATTAGTTCTCACATTAATTATGGACATGTAGGATTGTGTGTAACAAGTTGTTGGTAGTTTTATGATTAAAAAAAACCCAAGAACTAGTTAAAACTAAATTTATTCAAATACACTTTTTACATGTAATAGATTGAATTCAAGTCAAATCAAGTCAAGTATGCTGGTTTTGTTCTATAATATATCTTGAAAATAATATGTGGGTGGACATTAATGACTAGAAGGCGAGTGCACATTATTATTTAATTTATTAACAGACAACACTTTCTTTAAAGTATATTAAAACAATTAAATATCAGTATACAAGCTCTG
Organism: Chrysotoxum bicinctum; assembly: GCA_911387755.1. Lineage (NCBI taxonomy): Eukaryota > Metazoa > Arthropoda > Insecta > Diptera > Syrphidae > Chrysotoxum > Chrysotoxum bicinctum. The sequence goes on from OU426987.1 coordinate 224,895,011, forward strand.
ACCGTGCAACAGAAAACGTATTGCTATTTTCAAATTGATTTTGTTGCTATTAAACAAAGGTGTGATCGTTGGTTAAGGTTTTTGTCTGAGGTCCAAAAAGAAATCCATTGCGAATATAATAAGCAACAGTACAATTATGCTTAAAATAAGGAATCAAGTCTTATTCAATGCTCATAAAGAACTTATTTAATCAAAAAACTAAACCCAATCCTTGACTCTGATGTCTTATGGATCAATTTTAAAGAAGAGGAGATTGTAAAACGAGGAAGTGTCAATTGAGTGCGAGGGAAATATGTATGTTCATTTTTCGTCTGTCAGTTTTCTTATCCAATTAGTTTTGATGAGTCTCCTGTAAATGACAGTGTTAAGACATTTTCATTTGCTCGTGAGAATGGAAGCGACGTTATTGAAGCAGCTCAATCAATCAAAAAGCAAACCCAAGTGTCCCGTCTGGATTATTGTTTTACGATATTTCTCAAAAGTTTTTCAGAGATGAATGTATTAACCAATGATACCAATGAACTCTCTAAGTGGCACTTAGGGCTTAGGATCCAACCCGGCTGTGAGTCAGAAGATATTGAAGTTACCTGTGATCTTCATTTTTATTAAGATGCTGACAACATCGCCATCGGTCTTATGATGCCCTTAGGCTTTTGATCGTATTCATCATTCTATTTTCATTTATAAACTTCAAAACATTTTCAACTTTTATAGCCCATTTTTTCGTCTTCTTTGTAATTACTTGAAAAATAGGAACTGTTGAAGTTGAGAGTAGTACCTTTCCCCTATTCTAAGTAAATTCTGGGCTACCACAAGGGTCTGTTGTGGGACCGCTTCTGTTCTCACTTTTTATCATAATGATCTTGCGGATGTTGTTGAAGATTGCTTAGTTCATATGTAAGCAGATGACATTTTAATTTACACACATCGGATTGATTGAAGACTCTGTTATTGGATCAAATGAGGATTTTAAATGAATTTGACTTGTTTGAAGTGGCTGAGAATCGAACCCAAGAGCTTCTACATGACAGTCTAACGCACTTGTCATTATTCCATGGAGTTGCAAATAGTTGTTAATGAATCAACATTTCAGATAAGACGATTCTCATACCTATCACATTAAATAAATGTTTTCCTATTATTTAAACATTGTTAAATTATTGTTATAAATTATTATTGTTTATTTTTCTTTGAATATTATTTTTTTAAATAATTTACTTATATAAGTTTTGTTATTTTCAACAATTAAGTTATTCATTTTTGTTATTATTTCCTTTTGTCTTCATTTTGTTCCACTTTTGTATTTATAATATAATTTATAATGCTCAGCTAGAATACCGCTTAAAAGATTTAAAAATTTAATAAATAATAAATGAAAAATAATAATAATAAATACAAAAAAAAATGAAATTAAGCTCCATTTTAGATGGCTTGTAAAAAGAATCAGTTGCAAAAAATAAGGCTATTTTACCTGTTTGTGGAGCGTCACTTACTATATACCTTTACAAAGTATTTAATACCAAATAAGCTTCTGAGATGAACTGATTCTTGGACGAAGATAGCATCAAGGAAAAAATTTACGGATTTTATAATTTCCTCACATAAGCCGCTGGCTATAGGTTTAGCTAGAAAACATGTAGCCGTCTAAATAAAAAACTGATATCAAATAACTCAAAACAGGAAATAATATTTTAAAGAAACGAGAAGAAGACTTGTTAAAAATTAAAAGTTTATTTGAGGTTAGGTATAATGACGAGAAATATGCAGCGCTTTTTGAAAATTAATTTTTCTTGCTTAAGCTGTGATACCGAAGGGTTGAAATCGTTTTAATATTTTTTTTTTATTTTTTAAGACAAACAGCTTTTTTCGAAATTTAAAAAATTATTTTTTTTTAATTTCAAAATCTGTTCCAAAAATTAAAAAAAAAATATTAAATTATTTTGGTAAAAACTAACTAATAGTTAAAAAAGCCAAAAGCTGGTTATAACTCGCCTAGAACCTTCTTTGTTTTCGATTTTCTCAAAAAAGGAAAAACTGTTTTTGATAAATTTTTGTATGCTAAAGCTTCTATAATGTTTGAATAGGAATGTGTGACTAAATTTTCAAAAATTTTCGATTTTTTTTCATACTTGACACCTTACAAATTTTTATTTAAACTGCTTACAAGATTTAGGAGTATATTTAACGACTGACCCACCTACAAACAATGAACCAGTTATTAGAGAAATTCAACGAATTCAAAAAACCTCTGTACTTTAAATTCACTGTCTTGAAAAATCACGGTATTCACTCCATTTTTATCGAGACCTTTCAAAATATTTATGAAAATAGCTCTACAAAAATCAAAACTGAAAAAAACTGGACAAGAGCTTAAAATTAAAAGCGAAGTTAGACAAGCAGACCCGTTGTTACAACCAATGCGGGAGGAGATATTTAAAAAAAAAACTGAAAAAAAAACTGAATCGGAAGGACGGTTTTGAAATGAACATTTGGGGGCAATATTTAAATAGCAGCTTGAAACACTCGAAAATATCTACTAGACTCTGGAATATTAACCGTAATGAGTTATGGAATATTCGGCTTGATTTCCGACCAATTGGAGAAACTAAGGATACGCCAAGCAAATAGAACAGAAAACTCCTCAGAATATGACAAAGCCAAAGAATAAGAAACCATATTTTCAGACTACAAGAACAAGAAAGACAAAATACCAGTCGGAAGATCTAAGAAGAGATGGGCAAATGATTTAGTAGATCAAAGATAAAACTGGTTCAACGAAGACAAAGACGGAGAGTTTTGGGCAGTGTAGGGGAAAGCTTTTGCAAAAAAATTGAAAAATAGAAAATAGAAATTTGGCCAGACCAGACTTTTTTTAGAAATACCTTATCGAAACCTTATTTATATGAAAATTTTCTAAAAATATATTTGACGAAGGAAATTTATATCCTAGCAGTTTAAGAATGCATATAATAGTCAGTGTCTCCAAATCAAAAATTATCAATATAAATTTTTTTTCTTTGGATTCAGCACTAATCCTTCAATGTTAAGTTTCCATAACTTAGCCTCAATATTTTCAATATCGGAATTTTCAAGCCTAATTAAATTATCAAATTACGGCATATATGAAATGTTTCATCATTGATTTGTTTTGATGTTTTTCTCCATAATCTCCCATTATTGAAATCTTAGAAATACAACAAAAAAAAATAACAAAGAAATGCAAAAAAAAAAACTACAAGTTAATTAACAGAAGAAAAAAAAAACTTATTAACCGTTAAAAGAAGCAAATCGCATCAAAGAGACCGCACAGCCTTTCCGAATCGATTTTAACTTTTATACCGTCCACTCTTTTTTTAACCTGGCTTATTAATTACATACAAAATATTAAGGTCATATTAAATGTTTCATTTTGAGATTTAACAACAAAGTAGTTAACTGAAAACAGAAATATGTATATACATATCTTCCAATATTTTACGGTCATTTCCGAATTAAAATAATCAGAATCGATATCAATAAAAAAAAATTTAATCCATTGGAGAATATTTGCATATAAGAAGCCGCCAAAGAAGCTCACACTCCATCAACGCTTTAAGTATTATAGCAATAAAATAAAATTAAGATCATGCATATTGTCAGTGAAGAAGTCGGAGAAAAAAAAAACAAGACAAATTGTTTGATGTCAGAAAGTCAAAAGACTTAAAGTCATGCTAAGAACTTGAGCTTTGTTTAGGTTTGATTTCATACGTAAAAGGTTTTTAAGTTCAATTGTTTGGCTTCAAACTTTTGATTTATTATGTTTTTCAATATGATTATTAATTGCTGCTGTTATTGTGGTTAATGTTAAACTAGGTATCTTAAGGCGTGTCCACATTGAATGAACATACATATTTTTAAAAAATGCTCTTATTTAATTCTTATCTATACTATTATATAAAAGCGAAACCATTTTAATTATTGATACGCACGATCTCAGAAAGTAGTCAACCGATTTATTTGAAATAAATTTTATTATTTTCTATATTGTTATAAGAGTGTTTATGGCTATAATGTTTTTTCATTAATAATTTGTCAAACTTAAATATTATTGATTTTACATTTTTTGTCCATTTTTTTTCATTAGTTGACTTATACAACCACTCATATCTTAAAACCTACACAATAATCAACAAAGATTAGCATTGCTTCATAAAGTCAATATTGTTGCGCAAATTTTAAGCCCAAAATCACTTCTTAGTTAAACATACAACCTGAGAAATAAATAAAAACAAAATATAAAATTATAAACTTTTTGAATTCATTTTATCCAGGAATTAGATTTCATCACAATCGTGAGGTCGCTGCTTTGTTTCATTTCATTATCATTCCAACAATTTTAATTTTCTTTTCTTCCCGCTCCCATACTCTCTCTCACTCTCTTAATATCTGTTCCATTCAATAGTTACGATATTTCTCTTACCTACCTCCCTACAATTTTTCTGTATTGTATAGTTTATCTAATTAATCGACACACACACACATTTTTTTGTTTCTCTTTTTACTTGCGATATAAGTAGGTAATAGGTACTAACTATAGAGCAAGTTCTGCATTTGGAAAAAAAAATCGAACTCGAGATTTTGATCAAAGTTGACATTACGATGATAGCGAAGACGAATAAAGTGGGTCCGACGATTCCGTCTGTTTGTCTGTATGCCTGTATGTCCGTATGTCTGTATGCCTGTACCTCGATCTAGAGCCTAAGCCACTGGAGCTATTTTTCTTTCGGTACTTAAAGGTCTTCGGTGATTCTCTAGAGGAGAAATTGAAATTTTTTTTTTTAGCTCTAAAACTAACAGTACCATCCCATACACCCGTAATGCATAATCTTACTTATGTCGAAAATGGCTCTAACGATTTTGATAAAAAAAAGGTGTTATATTATGGACACGGACTACATTTTGGTAAAAAAATGTTTGGGGGAAATGTTATTAACGGTACCTGTCATAAAACGGTTTTTTTGATTTACGAATTTCTCATCAACAGCTCTAACGATTTTAACCAAGGTTTTTATGCGTGAGCTTCTGTACACTCGAAAAAAGATAATCTAAAATTTTTTTGGAAAAAATAGTTTTTTGATTTTTATAAAACTAATATAATTTTTTTTTTGAAAATTCAATATCTAGAAAACGAATACACGAATAAATTTTTAAATTACGTTATAAAATGTATTTTATTGAATACTAATAACTTGCATATCATTTTTATTTATACAAATTTTAAGGACGATTTAGTACACAAAAAAAAATTATCAGTGAGTCTGTATGTCCGTACCTCTCTCTACAGCCTTACCCACTGGCCATATGTTCTTCAATCTCGGTAGTTAAGGGACTTCAGTGATTCCCTAGAGGAGAACTTGAAATTTTTTTTAGCTCCAAAACTAACGGTACCCCCCATACACCCGTAATGCATAATCTTATTTATCTCGAAACGGTTCTAACAATTTTGATAAAAAAAAATAGGTGTGATATCATGGACATTGGATTTGGATTACATTTTGGTGAACAAAAATTTTGGGCAAAATGTTAATAACGGTACCTGTCATAGAACGGTTTTTTGAATTTTTGACTTTCTCATCAACAGCTCTAACGATTTTAACCAAAAATTTTCAGCAGGAGCCCCCTTAAGTTTAAAATAATATTGTATATAAAAATATTCGAAAAAAAACTATTTCTAAAATTTATACTACCTAATACTTAAAATTTGGCATCCCAAATTTTGTTCCCGAAAATTTTTAAGGAAATTTGTCATATGAAAAATTACTTAAATATTAAAAAGATTAATCAGACGGCAATTCCATACATTTGAACATTTTTATCTCATTAAATCTATGTTTTATATTTATAAAATGTATTTTAAATTCCAAAGTACTTTTACATAAGAGCAAGTTTGTGCGATCCAGTCGTGCATTTTATTTTTTAAGTAACTTGAATACACTCAATAGCATTTTGGGTGACAAAAATGGACATTCAATTGACTACAGTGCCGTGCATATGAACTATTCTATAAAAGCGAAACCATTTTAAAGTTTGAAATAATTTTTATTATTTTCTATATTGTTATATCTATACTATTATATAAAAGCGAAACCATTTTAATTATTGATACGCACGATCTCAGAAAGTAGTCAACCGATTTATTTGAAATAAATTTTATTATTTTCTATATTGTTATAAGAGTGTTTATGGCTATAATGTTTTTTCATTAATAATTTGTCAAACTTAAATATTATTGATTTTACATTTTTTGTCCATTTTTTTTCATTAGTTGACTTATACAACCACTCATATCTTAAAACCTACACAATAATCAACAAAGATTAGCATTGCTTCATAAAGTCAATATTGTTGCGCAAATTTTAAGCCCAAAATCACTTCTTAGTTAAACATACAACCTGAGAAATAAATAAAAACAAAATATAAAATTATAAACTTTTTAAATTCATTTTATCCAGGAATTAGATTTCATCACAATCGTGAGGTCGCTGCTTTGTTTCATTTCATTATCATTCCAACAATTTTAATTTTCTTTTCTTCCCGCTCCCATACTCTCTCTCACTCTCTTAATATCTGTTCCATTCAATAGTTACGATATTTCTCTTACCTACCTCCCTACAATTTTTCTGTATTGTATAGTTTATCTAATTAATCGACACACACACACATTTTTTTGTTTCTCTTTTTATTTGCGATATAAGTAGGTAATAGGTACTAACTATAGAGCAAGTTCTGCATTTGGAAAAAAAAATCGAACTCGAGATTTTGATCAAAGTTGACATTACGATGATAGCGAAGACGAATAAAGTGGGTCCGACGATTCCGTCTGTTTGTCTGTATGCCTGTATGTCCGTATGTCTGTATGCCTGTACCTCGATCTAGAGCCTAAGCCACTGGAGCTATTTTTCTTTCGGTACTTAAAGGTCTTCGGTGATTCTCTAGAGGAGAAATTGAAATTTTTTTTTTTAGCTCTAAAACTAACAGTACCATCCCATACACCCGTAATGCATAATCTTACTTATGTCGAAAATGGCTCTAACGATTTTGATAAAAAAAAGGTGTTATATTATGGACACGGACTACATTTTGGTAAAAAAATGTTTGGGGGAAATGTTATTAACGGTACCTGTCATAAAACGGTTTTTTTGATTTACGAATTTCTCATCAACAGCTCTAACGATTTTAACCAAGGTTTTTATGCGTGAGCTTCTGTACACTCGAAAAAAGATAATCTAAAATTTTTTTGGAAAAAATAGTTTTTTGATTTTTATAAAACTAATATAATTTTTTTTTTGAAAATTCAATATCTAGAAAACGAATACACGAATAAATTTTTAAATTACGTTATAAAATGTATTTTATTGAATACTAATAACTTGCATATCATTTTTATTTATACAAATTTTAAGGACGATTTAGTACACAAAAAAAAATTATCAGTGAGTCTGTATGTCCGTACCTCTCTCTACAGCCTTACCCACTGGCCATATGTTCTTCAATCTCGGTAGTTAAGGGACTTCAGTGATTCCCTAGAGGAGAACTTGAAATTTTTTTTAGCTCCAAAACTAACGGTACCCCCCATACACCCGTAATGCATAATCTTATTTATCTCGAAACGGTTCTAACAATTTTGATAAAAAAAATAGGTGTGATATCATGGACATTGGATTTGGATTACATTTTGGTGAACAAAAATTTTGGGCAAAATGTTAATAACGGTACCTGTCATAGAACGGTTTTTTGAATTTTTGACTTTCTCATCAACAGCTCTAACGATTTTAACCAAAAATTTTCAGCAGGAGCCCCCTTAAGTTTAAAATAATATTGTATATAAAAATATTCGAAAAAAAACTATTTCTAAAATTTATACTACCTAATACTTAAAATTTGGCATCCCAAATTTTGTTCCCGAAAATTTTTAAGGAAATTTGTCATATGAAAAATTACTTAAATATTAAAAAGATTAATCAGACGGCAATTCCATACATTTGAACATTTTTATCTCATTAAATCTATGTTTTATATTTATAAAATGTATTTTAAATTCCAAAGTACTTTTACATAAGAGCAAGTTTGTGCGATCCAGTCGTGCATTTTATTTTTTAAGTAACTTGAATACACTCAATAGCATTTTGGGTGACAAAAATGGACATTCAATTGACTACAGTGCCGTGCACATGAACTATTCTATAAAAGCGAAACCATTTTAAAGTTTGAAATAATTTTTATTATTTTCTATATTGTTATATCTATACTATTATATAAAAGCGAAACCATTTTAATTATTGATACGCACGATCTCAGAAAGTAGTCAACCGATTTATTTGAAATAAATTTTATTATTTTCTATATTGTTATAAGAGTGTTTATGGCTATAATGTTTTTTCATTAATAATTTGTCAAACTTAAATATTATTGATTTTACATTTTTTGTCCATTTTTTTTCATTAGTTGACTTATACAACCACTCATATCTTAAAACCTACACAATAATCAACAAAGATTAGCATTGCTTCATAAAGTCAATATTGTTGCGCAAATTTTAAGCCCAAAATCACTTCTTAGTTAAACATACAACCTGAGAAATAAATAAAAACAAAATATAAAATTATAAACTTTTTGAATTCATTTTATCCAGGAATTAGATTTCATCACAATCGTGAGGTCGCTGCTTTGTTTCATTTCATTATCATTCCAACAATTTTAATTTTCTTTTCTTCCCGCTCCCATACTCTCTCTCACTCTCTTAATATCTGTTCCATTCAATAGTTACGATATTTCTCTTACCTACCTCCCTACAATTTTTCTGTATTGTATAGTTTATCTAATTAATCGACACACACACACATTTTTTTGTTTCTCTTTTTACTTGCGATATAAGTAGGTAATAGGTACTAACTATAGAGCAAGTTCTGCATTTGGAAAAAAAAATCGAACTCGAGATTTTGATCAAAGTTGACATTACGATGATAGCGAAGACGAATAAAGTGGGTCCGACGATTCCGTCTGTTTGTCTGTATGCCTGTATGTCCGTATGTCTGTATGTCTGTACCTCGATCTAGAGCCTAAGCCACTGGAGCTATTTTCTTTAAACTCGGTACTTAAAGGTCTTCGGTGATTCTCTAGAGGAGAAATTGAAATTTTTTTTTTTAGCTCTAAAACTAACAGTACCATCCCATACACCCGTAATGCATAATCTTACTTATGTCGAAAATGGCTCTAACGATTTTGATAAAAAAAAAGGTGTTATATTATGGACACGGACTACATTTTGGTAAAAAAATGTTTGGGGGAAATGTTATTAACGGTACCTGTCATAAAACGGTTTTTTTGATTTACGAATTTCTCATCAACAGCTCTAACGATTTTAACCAAGGTTTTTATGCGTGAGCTTCTGTACACTCGAAAAAAGATAATCTAAAATTTTTTTGGAAAAAATAGTTTTTTGATTTTTATAAAACTAATATAATTTTGTTTTTGAAAATTCAATATCTAGAAAACGAATACACGAATAAATTTTTAAATTACGTTATAAAATGTATTTTATTGAATACTAATAACTTGCATATCATTTTTATTTATACAAATTTTAAGGACGATTTAGTACACAAAAAACATTTATCAGTGAGTCTGTATGTCCGTACCTCTCTCTACAGCCTTACCCACTGGCCATATGTTCTTCAAGAGGAGAACTTGAAATTTTTTTTAGCTCCAAAACTAACGGTACCCCCCATACACCCGTAATGCATAATCTTATTTATCTCGAAACGGTTCTAACAATTTTGATAAAAAAAATTAGGTGTGATATCATGGACATTGGACATGGATTACATTTTGGTGAACAAAAATTTTGGGCAAAATGTTAATAACGGTACCTGTCATAGAACGGTTTTTTGAATTTTTGACTTTCTCATCAACAGCTCTAACGATTTTAACCAAAAATTTTCAGCAGGAGCCCCCTTAAGTTTAAAATAATATTGTATATAAAAATATTCGAAAAAAAAACTATTTCTAAAATTTATACTACCTAATACTTAAAATTTGGCATCCCAAATTTTGTTCCCGAAAATTTTTAAGGAAATTTGTCATATGAAAAATTACTTAAATATTAAAAAGATTAATCAGACGGCAATTCCATACATTTGAACATTTTTATCTCATTAAATCTATGTTTTATGTTTATAAAATGTATTTTAAATTCCAAAGTACTTTTACATAAGAGCAAGTTTGTGCGATCCAGTCGTGCATTTTATTTTTTAAGTAACTTGAATACACTCAATAGCATTTTGGGTGACAAAAATGGACATTCAATTGATTACAGTGCCGTGCACATGAACTATTCTATAAAAGCGAAACCATTTTAAAGTTTGAAATAATTTTTATTATTTTCTATATTGTTATATTTATAATTCTATATTGTTATATCTATACTATTATATAAAAGCGAAACCATTTTAATTATTGATACGCACGATCTCAGAAAGTAGTCAACCGATTTATTTGAAATAAATTTTATTATTTTCTATATTGTTATAAGAGTGTTTATGGCTATAATGTTTTTTCATTAATAATTTGTCAAACTTAAATATTATTGATTTTACATTTTTTGTCCATTTTTTTTCATTAGTTGACTTATACAACCACTCATATCTTAAAACCTACACAATAATCAACAAAGATTAGCATTGCTTCATAAAGTCAATATTGTTGCGCAAATTTTAAGCCCAAAATCACTTCTTAGTTAAACATACAACCTGAGAAATAAATAAAAACAAAATATAAAATTATAAACTTTTTGAATTCATTTTATCCAGGAATTAGATTTCATCACAATCGTGAGGTCGCTGCTTTGTTTCATTTCATTATCATTCCAACAATTTTAATTTTCTTTTCTTCCCGCTCCCATACTCTCTCTCACTCTCTTAATATCTGTTCCATTCAATAGTTACGATATTTCTCTTACCTACCTCCCTACAATTTTTCTGTATTGTATAGTTTATCTAATTAATCGACACACACACACATTTTTTTGTTTCTCTTTTTACTTGCGATATAAGTAGGTAATAGGTACTAACTATAGAGCAAGTTCTGCATTTGGAAAAAAAAATCGAACTCGAGATTTTGATCAAAGTTGACATTACGATGATAGCGAAGACGAATAAAGTGGGTCCGACGATTCCGTCTGTTTGTCTGTATGCCTGTATGTCCGTATGTCTGTATGTCTGTACCTCGATCTAGAGCCTAAGCCACTGGAGCTATTTTCTTTAAACTCGGTACTTAAAGGTCTTCGGTGATTCTCTAGAGGAGAAATTGAAATTTTTTTTTTTAGCTCTAAAACTAACAGTACCATCCCATACACCCGTAATGCATAATCTTACTTATGTCGAAAATGGCTCTAACGATTTTGATAAAAAAAAAGGTGTTATATTATGGACACGGACTACATTTTGGTAAAAAAATGTTTGGGGGAAATGTTATTAACGGTACCTGTCATAAAACGGTTTTTTTGATTTACGAATTTCTCATCAACAGCTCTAACGATTTTAACCAAGGTTTTTATGCGTGAGCTTCTGTACACTCGAAAAAAGATAATCTAAAATTTTTTTGGAAAAAATAGTTTTTTGATTTTTATAAAACTAATATAATTTTGTTTTTGAAAATTCAATATCTAGAAAACGAATACACGAATAAATTTTTAAATTACGTTATAAAATGTATTTTATTGAATACTAATAACTTGCATATCATTTTTATTTATACAAATTTTAAGGACGATTTAGTACACAAAAAACATTTATCAGTGAGTCTGTATGTCCGTACCTCTCTCTACAGCCTTACCCACTGGCCATATGTTCTTCAAGAGGAGAACTTGAAATTTTTTTTAGCTCCAAAACTAACGGTACCCCCCATACACCCGTAATGCATAATCTTATTTATCTCGAAACGGTTCTAACAATTTTGATAAAAAAAATTAGGTGTGATATCATGGACATTGGACATGGATTACATTTTGGTGAACAAAAATTTTGGGCAAAATGTTAATAACGGTACCTGTCATAGAACGGTTTTTTGAATTTTTGACTTTCTCATCAACAGCTCTAACGATTTTAACCAAAAATTTTCAGCAGGAGCCCCCTTAAGTTTAAAATAATATTGTATATAAAAATATTCGAAAAAAAAACTATTTCTAAAATTTATACTACCTAATACTTAAAATTTGGCATCCCAAATTTTGTTCCCGAAAATTTTTAAGGAAATTTGTCATATGAAAAATTACTTAAATATTAAAAAGATTAATCAGACGGCAATTCCATACATTTGAACATTTTTATCTCATTAAATCTATGTTTTATGTTTATAAAATGTATTTTAAATTCCAAAGTACTTTTACATAAGAGCAAGTTTGTGCGATCCAGTCGTGCATTTTATTTTTTAAGTAACTTGAATACACTCAATAGCATTTTGGGTGACAAAAATGGACATTCAATTGATTACAGTGCCGTGCACATGAACTATTCTATAAAAGCGAAACCATTTTAAAGTTTGAAATAATTTTTATTATTTTCTATATTGTTATATTTATAATTCTATATTGTTATATTTATAATATGCACAAAAACATGAACAAGCTCTTTTTTTTCAAGTGTGAAAGAGAATCTAATTCGATACGGTATGTTATACATATAAACTAAAATTAATATTATTGTAGCAAATATGCTCAGTCCCATTGAGAAATGTTTTAATATGCTAATATTAATATTAAGAAAATATTCGTAGTTACAATTTGCGAAGCAACGCGAGTACGGGTCGGCTAGTTTATAATATGCACAAAAACATGAACAAGCTCTTTTTTTTCAAGTGTGAAAGAGAATCTAATTCGATACGGTATGTTATACATATAAACTAAAATTAATATTATTGTAGCAAATATGCTCAGTCCCATTGAGAAATGTTTTAATATGCTAATATTAATATTAAGAAAATATTCGTAGTTACAATTTGCGAAGCAACGCGAGTACGGGTCGGCTAGTTTATAATATGCACAAAAACATGAACAAGCTCTTTTTTTTCAAGTGTGAAAGAGAATCTAATTCGATACGGTATGTTATACATATAAACTAAAATTAATATTATTGTAGCAAATATGCTCAGTCCCATTGAGAAATGTTTTAATATGCTAATATTAATATTAAGAAAATATTCGTAGTTACAATTTGCGAAGCAACGCGAGTACGGGTCGGCTAGTTTATAATAAAGTAAAAGTGCAGTTGCTTTATAAAGCTAATATAAGGATTCGGGATTTAATGGAATAACATTAACTAATACCTGTTAGTGGGTTAAATTGGAACAAACACTGACACCATGTATTCATGGACACATGGATTTCTTTTTTTATCTTACAAGGTGGCGCACCAATCGGTTGATGCCATACGCATTGCAAATGGCGGAAACAAAATCTAAACAATTCCGCGTTCTTTAAGAGTATAGAGATTCATGTCGTCTTGACGTGTATTTTATTTCTGTTAACATCACAAATTCAAAATATAATTGACATAAGCCACCATTTGCAAAAATTATAGTGGCATCTTTTGATAGGGTGATAAAGTTAACACCAGATTCTACAGCGTTTGCTCTGTCAAAATTATTATCATAAGCTCACAAGCCAGAAAAGGTCGTTCGAAAAGGATAATGCCTAAACTTAAAGACCACTTTTCGAGAGTGAAGAAAGGTAAGAAACATAAACCTGAGTATACAAAGAAAAATAAATACAACAGGAAATATTCATAAGCAGGTAAAAAGCCGTCATCCAATTCTTGGCTTTTAATAACTCTGTTTCACGATCTTACGTCAAACCGAACTGTCATCCGAGATTGTACAAATTGCAATTAGTTTGCTAATTATTTACAGTATGAATTGCTTAACAATAATTGAAGGTGTTTAAATTGTTAAAATTGAGGTATATTTCAGAAAAGTTATGTTGTAATGGCGAAAAATGTAAAGAGATAGGCTCGGTCGAAGATTTTTTTTTTTTTTACTCTTGTATTACTGCCAATTTGAAGGGCTACAAACTTAAGACACCATTAATATCAAGCAGTTATCGCTTCTTGCGCAAGTACCGATGGGTCTTGAGCTTCAAGGCAGCGTGGGGGGCACTTCTAATTATCCGGGAGTACTTGTAGCCTCTTTCAATGTCATGGAATCTCCTGTCAGAGGATGTAAGTCGGTGCAATTCGTGGTTCTTTTGCAAGAGCTTGCAGTCAGATCCAGTTTATTTTTGAAACACGATGAACGATGGTCTTAATCAGGATAACTTCAAAGTATTTGTCATACTGTCTGTCTGTTCGACTACAACCTAAACGACTCGGCTGATCTTCTTTTGAATCTGTAGATATCACTTTAAATTTTTTCCCCCACACGTTTTTTCTTTTTTTTAAGACCAAAAATAACGGTACCAGCTATACGAATTTTTTTTCGAAATCTTATAAATATTTTTTTTTCTCAAAAACTATTCAACAAATTTAAAAAATAAAAACACAAACAAATTTCATTTAGTTAAAGCAGGATAATATTTAAAAAAAAATTCGGAAAAATGGTTATTGCGGGTAATCCCCATGGAACCATTTTTTTTTGTTTTTGATTTTCTAAAAAACGTTGCCACTGATTTTGATAATTTTTTTTATGCTAAAGCTCCCCAGCAATTTGAACAGATTTGTGTATTCAATTTTTTTTTTTGATTTTTAAGAAAAGTCTTAAAATTTTTTTACTAGATTTTTTTTAAACTTGATAAATAAAAGTTTCTCAATATAATTTCCATGATGTGAGAAAAAAAATCCCGCCTGGGATTTTAATAAAAATTTTTTTCTTTCTATTAATTTGTATGATCTTTAATTTAATAAAAAAAATGAAATTAAGATATTACAGCTTGTACCTACCATAGAATCATTTTGTCTAATATTGAATTTCTCACTATGGACATAACGGATTTTAGTGAAATTTGTTCTAGAGATTCTTCTAAAAAGTTTAAAAAACATCGCATTTCAAAACTTAAGAAAACAAATATTTTTTGAATTTTGGGAAAAAGTCTTCTTTTTTTTTTGGAAAATTCAATATCTCAAAAACGGCTAAATAGTTTTTTTTTTAGAAATTTAATTTTCATTCGTCCAATAATAAAAACTTAAAGTTGGCGTACCAAATTTTTTTTCTAAAAATGATTTTAAAATTTTGTATACAAAAGCTTATTTATAAAAAAACTACCACAACGACTTATATTTTTTGTGGTAGGATAATTTGCATAGGATTCTGTTTTTATTTTTTACTACTAAAAGAATTTAAAAAATTAATTTTATCCGTATGAAGAGTTTTCTCTAATAACATTCGTTTTTAAAATTCCTAGTCTATTACATAGGAGCAAGTTCGTGGGACCCAGTCGTGTATTTTATTTCAATAAACGCAACTGAAATAGCTTAATGTTTATTCAGGTATAAGCAAATAATATAAAACATGGTTTTAATTAAAGTAAAATGTTCGATTGCATAAAATTACCGTCTAATTTCTAGAAAAGTTTGAATCTATACAAACAAAGTTTAAAGAATCGTTAGGACCATTTTCGAGCTAAACAAGATTCTGCATAACGGCTGTATGTCAGGTGCCGTAAGTCTTGGAGTCAAAAAAAAAATCTAGGGAAACCACTTAATTGGTTTAGTTTCGAAGTTCATACAAACTGCAGTGACACAGATTTACTGACGTGCAGACAGACAGACGGATTTTCCGGACCAACTTTTTCGTGTTCTCTGTAATTGTAATGTCAACTTTGATCAAAATCTCGAGTAATATTTTTTTCTAAATGCAAAACTTGCCCTATATACCTAGCACATTATCGCAAGTAAAAATAAGAATCCGATAAGTTGTGAAAGATACAACTAGTCAAAAAAATGAGAGCGACAAGACTAAAATCCGGTATAACTCCGGAATGAAGAGAAAATTACATCTTAAGTTTTTCGACTTCAATATCTTTCTACGGCGCTGACTGTGGGACGTCTTTTATATATACATACGTATAGTTCTTATATTTAAAGAAAATATTTCGATTGGAAGTGTTAACTGGTTTTCTGTTAGTGGAAATAGTTTTCGACCATTATTAAAAACTTACACCCATTCAGCCTATTTGAAACTGAAATTTCTTAAAACTCATCCTTACCCGTCCCTAAATTAACCTAGACTAATGTTAGGAATACAAATAACATTTTAGGGGTAGGAATAACCCCGATATTGTTTGCGAAATTAAAAACAAAAAGTTTTTCCAAAAATAATAATATATCGAAATGGTAGGTATTTGGAATTTGGAAAACTAATCAATTTTGTATCATGAGTTTCGAATTATATTTACTTTGTATCGCAATAATACTCGTAATACTCCAGCAAATTATTAATTCATTTTCTGTACGAATTTTTCTCAAATTTCACGATTTTTTTTTTATTCGTATTACTCATAAAAATTCCGGGGATCACCTCACATCCGGTGTAGTTGTGTCATCTTTATTTGCACACGCCATCGCCTTTGATAACTTTGGTAGCAGAGCACTGTTACTTCAAATGTCTATCCAAATTCTGGTTAACCACAGTCAAAAAGTTATCGCTTTTGACGGCGCCGACCACCCGTTTGCGATTTTTTTTTGTTGACCTCCAGAAACAAGCTGCATAAATTCCACATTAGAAGATTAAACAATAAAATTCGCAGAAATTTGGCTGGCTGATGTTTTTTTTTTTTTTTTAATATTTCGGTCTGGCTTTACCGAAAATAATGTTTCATCGGAGCTATGATGGTGTTGAAGATCACTGAAGTGGCTGTCAGACCGTCAAGCTATCATATCGCTCGAGCTTTGAAGTGGTTAACAATAATTTTTGTTTGGTTTTCATATACTTCTGACTAAGCAGGCTAAAATGATCTAGTGGCTGGTTGACGGTAATGATCTGGTCAGAGATCTTTGTTAATATTTGAATTTGACAAGGTGCGATTTATAGACGTTGCTATATAAAAATTAATTCATAAGAAAAGACATGCATATCTCTAAAGAGATTCCCACGCTTATATTAGGCGTTTTATTGCTTTTCATTGTATTTATTAATGTTTAATCTCTTTGGATTTTGGTTTGTGAATCATAAAATTTGTTACGATTTCTGCAAAGGATTATGACGAAAATTATGCAAAATTTTGTTGCCCAATAAAAGCGATTAGTTTGACTATTAAAATGATGATAAATTTTGTTCTGGATTTGGATAGTGTGGGCCGTAGATTTGTTAAATTTACAAGTTTAATATCAAAACAAGTAAAATAGAAAGGCGTTAAGGTTTAAAATTTTAATTGAAAAGAGATTTTGTAGTAATTATTGCCGGAAAACATAAAGTGGGTATATTTTAGTTATTTTTTTTTTGATTTTCTTGAGAGAATTCTTAGCCAGGTGTATTTAGAGAGTTCTAAATAAGCCATTATTCTTAAAAAGTGATTGAAAATTAAAAGCCTGCTTATGGTGCACAGAAGTTTAAATCCCACTAAGCAAGTTGATATATTACAACCACGGGCATCATTTAAGAACTTGGATGGTACTAAGTTAATTTTCTGTTGTAGCGCCTAAGATTTGAATCAAAAATTTAATCTCGATTGTAATTTTATTAAAAACATACAAAAATATAAAAGAAAATCAATGCAAATCGATATAAAATGCACGGCTGGGTCGCACGAACTTGCTACTATGTTTTAGACACTCAGAAATCTTAAAATAGATGTTATTAGGGAAAAGTTTTCAGAAGCATACAATTTAAATCTTTGTAGCGGATTTTTAAATACTTATACATATGTAAGTTCTTATATACATAGAAAGACCTTGGAAACCTTAGAAAAGAATTCGGGACATAATTTTGAAGTTGAAAGTATTGTGTAAATGATTTTTGTTTTTGAAAAGACACTTGGTAATATTCGGTACCAAGTAATGTGGGACTCCTACCGTACGAAAACCACCTAGATTAGAACCAACCTATGCAAGATCAACAAAAGATTTTTCTTTCTTAATTTAAAATCACAAACCTTCCCATACACCATTAGCTCATGAGGCTGGGTTCTTCAAAGTCTTCGAATATTGTGTCTTACATTTAAGACAGTTTCCATTTCGGAGTTGGTATGAGTTCCTAGTCTCAGATTCTGTGATACAGCATGTTTTTTAACCACTTCTGTGACCATTTGAAGGTCACGACGTAGATCGCTATTTCTTATATAGCAAGGGGCATTTATTATTCTACGAAGGACTTTGTTTTTGGAATTCTTGGATGGGTATATCATTTGTTTTCTTTGTACAGCGCAATAGCTGGGTACCATACGTCAAATCGGGTCTCAGTACTTGTTTGTATGACATTGTTTTCTACTAAATAGATAGGTCAGAGTTCTTCCGTTTTATTTTTGATGTTTAGCAGTATTGGCGTAAGGTACAGCTTTACCGTTGATAAAAATTGGAATATTATTTAGTTTTTTGTTTGTAAAGTTTATATGCGTCGATTTCGTTTCGTTTAATAAAATATAATAAAAAGAAAGGTAGGCCTAAACACTCCTGGTACAAACAAATGCAAAAACACCAGCATTCAGTTGGCCTCAGAAATGGAACAATACAAAACCGGGAGGCTTGCCGCCGATTTCTAAGGTCAACCCGGCGAACCCCACAGGCGGATCACTAGTGTGAAGCAGATACGTGGGAGAGTTATGATCCCCTCGACATCGAGATCATAACAGCGCCGAAACAAAGGAAGAAGAAGAAGAAGAAGATTTCGTTTCGTTTAATGTTATACGCCATCGTTGAGTCCATTCTCTAACTTTATCGACTATATTTTTCAGTTTTTATCTAGTCTCCGTAACCGATTTATCAGGAACCAATATCGCAGTATCGTCAGCAAAGGTAGGATAAAAAAGCACAGATACTTTCGAATAAGTGACTAAGCCTAAAGTTATGCCATCGTTTTTGAAGAAGGGCCACATATGGAAATGGAGCTGGATGACAATTCTTTATAACCTTCAACGAAAAAGGGTCCCAGCAAAGCTATCTCGAATAGACGCTAGCTAACTCCGACATGTACATAGAGTTGATGTCAGTAAAGATTTTTCAAGGCTAGCCAAGGATATGAAAAAGTTATGGTGCCGGATGAATGCTTTAAGGGGCAACACTATCTCTCAAATATCCGTAATGGATACAAGTATCGGACTATCGCGATAGCTGTCCTTGGTTTAATCAATTAATTAATGTTTGAGAATTATGACATCGGGTAAGCTTCCACTTCCACTTAGCTGGGATATGAGAGTGACAGACCTCCAAAATGAGTCGAACCACGAACCAAAGTGACGATGTGCATATTGGCGTCAAACAAAGTATCCAACATTTAGGAAAACGTCGACTCTAATTTTTTCCTTATTGACCGAGTCTACAACGAGCTTCTGGGGCAAAAGTTCTCCACTTTGTCTACCCAAAGACTCCAAAACTAAGTGGTCCCATTATCGCGGTATCATCAAGGAGCCAGCCGAAACCATTATATGCCTACAACTACCCCAGAGTAAGAACCCATTAAGGCTTTAGGCAGGAAAAGGAATGAATTCCAAGGGTCTTGCGATTGAAAAACACCCGCAGGTTTTATAACAAAGTCAAGGAACTGGCAACCTTTAGAGTTTACTCTTGAAACTTGTTGGTCTTTAAACAAAAAGGATGAGATCAACATTTTTTTTTTATAATCTACACGCGCTCAAGGGATTATGATTACCTTTTAAATGTTTCAACACAGCGCGGGCGTGAAGCTAATGAAGAGAAAGAAGGATAGGAAAGATGTGTGGCACGATGTTCTGAGACTTAAGGTTGTTGTCTCAGATATTTTATCTCCAGGGATGGCGGCTGAACTAAAGCGGAGAATGCCGTGTCTTATTTCTATGTCGCTTATAATGTGCATTATTTTATTCGTGTTCATCATTGTTGGGCATACTAGTTTAACTCAATTACATGTTGTTAGTGTTATGCCTGAACAACATGTAATGACCAAACCAGCAACCCATTGATGACAATTTTAGTAGGTTTTTAATGGAATTAAAACGACATAGACGACAGCAGGGATCGAACCTGTGGTCATGAGGTTCACAGGCCACCCCCCAACCTTGGCTTACTTGCAAGCTAAAAGTATCTGATAAGTTCATCTACCTTTGCGTAAGCATTAACTCCAGGAATGACAACTTACTGGAGATATGACGATGAACTACTGCAGAAAACCGCTGCGTATCTAGTTTGGGGAAACAAATGGGTTTCCAATTCCTTACACGTTACACGAAGTATACGCCATAAGTCCTGATATACGGCACTGAGTGTTACACTAAAAGGTAGGCTATCTAGTGGTTTCTTTATAAATCATAGGTTATTGTGACACTGACAGCTGTGTCAATCTGGAAATCCTGACAGATAGTCAGTATCATACCTCCGCGAAAACAAAACGGAATAAGTCACTTTATGCTTGAACAACGTTGGGAAATATTGAAAACTTATTTCCAAAGTGAGTGCTGTGTAGCCCAAATAGTGCGTTTTTTGAAAGAAGTTTTGGCCGAAATGAAGCATCCACCGCGCAAGTTTGTGCAAAAAGTTCGTGAGATTGGACAAGACTCATGGTCTCCGTCGTCGTATGGTGCGCGCAGATGAGAATTTGGCTGCTGTAGCCGAGAGTTTGCGAATCAATTCGAGAACATCAACTAGCCATCGATCTCAACAGCTCAACATTTCACGCACTAGCCTGGGGAGAATTCTACACAAAGATCTCGGATTATTCGCTCACAAGGTCCAATTGACTCAGCAATTGAAAGCACATCACCATCAGGTTTAATTGGACAACGATTTTGGGCGAAAAAATCATCTTTTCTGACGAGGCACATTATCATCTCAGCGGCTACGTTAACAAACCAAATTTCCGAATCTGCAGGGGTTCGGAATACTCGTCCAGAAGCTAATGTATCCACAGAAAGTGACGACTATTTTTTTAACTGAAATTGAAGACATGGATTTGGCACGCCATGCCACAATCGATCTTTTCCGATATCAATTGGCCGCTTCGAAGCTGCGATTTGACCCTTTTGGACTTTATTTGAGGGGAACCGGGAAGGACCGATATTATGTCAACAATTCCAGCACTTAAGGCTAATATCATCCAAGCAAACCGTGAGCGGCAGCCCGAAACCATCAACAAGGTCTTGGAAAATTGGAGTGACAGAATGCGCAACTGTGAAGCCAGCGTCGTCCATAATTAATGGAAATGTTTGCTCTTAATAAAAAAAGCCATAAAGCATAAAAAAAGAAATAGTTTTGTTCGTTTTATTGCATTTTTAAAAAGAAACTTGTATTTGGCCCAGCAGAAAGGAATTACTGGTACTGGCCACTTTTGAAAGAAAAAACTGTCCAGAAAGTCAAAATTCGTTGAAAAAATGTATGCTGTCGTATCGATAGAATGGACTAGAGTGCTCCAGCTAGGAGATTCTTCGAATCTCAGTTCCCATGTTCAAGCAATAAGGAAGATCACCAAACCTCTGGTAAGGAATCTTAGCGTTGATGGATGCAAGAGTGCTTGGTGTGGATGATTAGAACTAGTATGTTGGTAAAGGATCAAAACCTGCCATATCTCAGGAAGTTTTTCTTCATGGGTCGGGAGTTGGATAAGTCATTTAAAAGATGATTTGAAATAAATTTTCAAAACTAAATAAAAAAATTAAGTTGTTGGCTAACTCTTTTCTAAAATTCTCTTAGCGAAGGTCAATGGATTAATTCATCAGGAGAGATGTAAAGTGTACTTTTATAAAGTTTTGATAGAAAGTGGTACTTTTTTTTATTTAAAAACAATACTTTTAAACTTCGATATGGTTCCCGTTAAAAAAGTTTAAATTAAAACGGTTGCACCTTAAAGGTAAGGTCTTTATATTTAGAGGCATAACACGCTAGATCTACACGTTTATTCATAACTATAGTCAATGAGTTAAAAGGTCAAATCAACTTAATAATATAAATATTATTTTCTTAAGCTCCATTGCGTTCTTTTCTTTTCTTTTCTTTTCTTTTCTTTTCTTTTCTTTTCTTTTCTTTTCTTTTCTTTTCTTTTCTTTTCTTTTCTTTTCTTTTCTTTTCTTTTCTTTTCTTTTCTTTTCTTTTATTTAAGGCGTAGGCGTAGCTATGTCTAAGCGCGCAAGAAAACACAACACACCACTTATTGATAATTTTTTGGAGGTTGGTCAAACTAGAGTTTAAAACTTCTGACTATGCAGTTGTTTTATGCCGAATGACATATTGACTATATTCTTACAATAAATTCTCTACTTCAATTATGTTATATCCAATTTAATATTTAATTAATAAAATAAGATTAATTCATTTCGCATCACCTTCAACCGACAATCAAGTCCACACCTCATTAGTATTAGATTCGATACCATAGATTAATAATATCACAATCTTCCGCATATACCATATATACTTCAACTTAACTTCCATAGATAATTATGTTCTCAATGAAATTGAAATCATAACTCATTTGGAACCGGCTTATAGGGAATACCTACAGTAAAAAAAAAAACACTTAATGCCTATGTAAGTCATTGAATAAAAATGTCAATCATGCGATAGTTCTGCCAAAAAAGGTACCAGAAATGTGATCAATATGACGATTGATCTGCTTAAATGGTCTTACTAGCGCACCTTAATCCAATCCACGACCGTCATCACCTACCGGCAAGCAAACTGCTAGAATTTACTTCGGTCAACATACATAATATAGGAAACGCTTTTTAAGGAAACATCAGGAATTCTTGAACATGCGCACTCGTGCACGATGACGACGACGACGCACGGTCGACGACGACGGACGTCGCGTCGCGTCGTGTAGTCGTCGTCGATCGTCGATCGTCGATAGGCCGGCTAGGTCTGGGGTGGCACCTTGATCGACAGCGATATGTGCAATGTCCGATTGAAATGCACATTAGTAAGCACCTGGCAAAACTATAAACTTCCAGTGGGGCTTGATATCTAGGTATAAGATATATCTGAGAGCTAAGGATAAGTTGTTAGTAACCATGCGCATTCAACTCTCAATTACTACATCGGTTGTGTGCTGTTAAGTCAGCCAAAAATGAAACATGTTGACCTTTGCCCGGTTGGTTTTTATTTTTTCAAAGCACTGGACGTTGGAATTTTTGTCATTCGAACACAAAAATGTTGAAATTGATATTTTTAGCCAGAAAATCATACAGAAATTGTTGATACTCGTATGTCCGTAATGGGTCATAATGAAGGTGAGAATGTTAAAGTTTCCTTGTTGCAAATTGATGTTGATATGGTTGCATATTATTGTCAATACTTTTCTATGTATTTTGCTGGTCGAGTTGCTTTAAGTTTAGGTGGGGAAGATATGTTTCCCGGGAATAGCTGGCATTTGGGAAGGTTTTTGATGACGAACTTACATAAAATATGAATAACGACTGTAAACTGAGGAACCAAAGCTGGTATTATGCCCTTTCTTCGGGTAAAAATAACTATGCGTGTCTCAAATTTGTCAACAAATGGATATGCAACTTGACCCTACCTACCATTGAATGCTACAAAAAGCTTATGTTGGAAATGAGAATCAAGTTTACAATATATAACATGGGCATAGCCAGTTAGAGGAAATAACAGTGTTTTAACAAGTCTTAATTTTGTATTAACAGGAATTACATTTGGGTTCAGACAAGAAGATGCGCTATCATGTGATTTCTTTAAGCTAGTCCTGGAGCAGATAGTGCGCAAGAGTGATGTTAACCGGGAAGGCACTATTTTCAACAGATCTTCCCAACCGCTTGGCTATGTGGACGACATCGACATCATCGGCCGCTCCAAGCGAGCTGTGCTAGAAGCATTCACAGCTATTGATGGACAGGCGAAACACGTTGGTCTTGAAGTGAATGAGGACAAATTATATGCTATGAACAAATAAAGTTTTAGCTGTCCATCGCCTAAGACAAAACGTCACTGTTGGTAGTAGTAATTTCGAGGGAGTCAATGAGTTCACCTACCTCGGAACAAACACCAATTCCAAGAACGACACCTCAGTGGAAATCCGACGAAGAATTACCCACTTACAGCTGCTACTTCGGTTTGGCCAAACAAATGGGTTGAAAACTCCTTTCTCGAAAGACAAACTGCACCAGTTCTAATTTAATTTCAAAAAATGTATGTTATTAGAGAAAAACTGTTCATAAACATAAAATTCATTTTTTAATAGACTAAAACAACTCCTTTATTAGTTGGAGCTAAGAACAGGATGACATGTGATTCAAACAAATATTAGCTTATGCAAGAACAAAAAAAAAATTATAAGTCTGTACTGGTTTCTTAAAAAAATAAGCTTTCAAATGCAAAATTTTTAAAACGTTTATAAGAAAAAATTTTGGTACGCCAATTTAAAGTTTTTATTATTGTTCAAATAAAAATTAAATTTACAAACAAAAATACGAAGCCGTTTCTGAGATATCGAATTTAAAAAAAAAAAAATAGATTTTTTTTCAAAAACTCAAAAATTATATTTTTTTTAAGTTTTGAAATGCAATGTTTTTTAAATTTTTTAGAAGCTTCTCTATAAAAAATTCATTAAAATACGTTTTGTCGATAATGAGAAATTTTAAATTTGAAAAAATGGTTCTATGGTAGGTATAGTCAGTAATATCTGTATTTCAAATTTTTTTTATTTGATTATAGATCGTTAAAATTAATCAAAAGGAAAAAAATTTTAGCAAAATTCTCGAAAACTATTTTTTAACATTTGAATTGAGGGTACCGTTATATTAAAAAACTTTTTTATCAAGTTTTAAAAAAATCAAGCATGGGGTTTTCGAAATTGAAATAGAGTTTCCAAAAAAAAATTTTTTTTTTAAATCCGAAGAAAAAATTTTTTTGAAAATTTGAATACACAATAATATTGAAACTTGAAACTTTCATACAAAAAAAAAATGATCAAAATTGGTGGCACCGTTTTGAGAAAACCAAAAACAAAAAAATGGCTCCAAGGGGAGGAAAAAATTTGTTCAACCATTACCTAGCCTTAACTAAATGAAATTTTTTGAATTTTTTTTTAATCTGTGGGACAGTTTTTGAGAAAAAAAAATATTTATAAAATTTCGAAAAAAAATCGTATGGCAGGTACCGTTATTTTTGGTCTTAAAAAAAACCTGTGGGGGGAAAAATCAAAACCCATATCTAACAAGTTTGAAGAAAATCGGCCGAGCCGTTTAGGCTGTAGTCGAACAGACAGACAGACAGAATTGCGAGACCCACATTTTTGTTCTTCGCTATCATCGTAATGTCAACTTTGATCAAAATCTCGAGTTCTATTTTCTTTACGAATGCATAACTGGCCTTATAGTACCTATACTAAAGTCGCAAGTAAAAACGGGAATTGATACTGGGCACTTTCGAGAGAAAATTTTTTCGGCGGATATTTGGTCTTATATGCGAAGAACGCAAATGGAGGAGAAGATTCAATTATACCAGCTGTACTAAGTTGTGGATGTAATCCAAAGAGCCAATACACGTCGTCGACTATACTGGCTCGGTCACATCGAGCGAATGGACAACAAAGCTGCAGGCAAGAAAATGTTCGAATCCCCACCCCCTGGTTCGAGACAACGAGGAAGACCGAACCTCCGCTGCAGGGACCAGGTAGTTACAGACGCAAGAGCGCCTGGTCTCGATGACTTAAGGGAGCTCGCGAGGGATCGCAACCGATGCTAGACCGCAATACCTCAGGCAGTTATCCTGAAGATCTTTATTTATTTTGCTATTCAGATCCTCTTGTAAGCCAATTTAATGAGACAAATAAATTTGCACATCGTCAGCATACAAGTGATACACTGGAACAAAAACATTGATCAAAAGTCAAAATAAGATAGGTCCCATAATAGAGCCTTATGGAACCCCAATCCGCAGGAAATCATTTGACTAACTTTTAACCTCTGGCACCTATTAGTCAAATAGTTTTTAATAAGATGCTCTTTCATTAAAGCCAAAGTAGCGCTTCAATTTCTGGCAGAGAATTTTACGATTAACTCTGTCAAAGGCTCTTGAAAAATATAGCAAGCAGAGAGCAGCCACATTGCACAGGTCATATTGAACTCATATTTCATCAGAAACCTTGATCATTGAAGTCTGGCAATCGTAATGAGCACGGAATCCAGATTGAAATGGGGACAGTAAATTAAACCTATTAAGTTGACAAGAGATCTGAGCAGGATACTAAACAGTCGGAAATCAGAGCAAGGAAATGTTTTGGAGACATCTGCTAATTTTTTTTTTTTTTTTCTTATTAAGTTACTGATGCCAAATCACCATGGCAACCTACACGGCAACAGCACGCCCAAATGATAAAACTTTATTATCAAACTGAGCCCAAGAATTCGGCCTTTCGCAGATTCCAACTTGGCGAATTTTGCCTTGGGACTTAAGTCTACACTCGTACACTCATAGACAACGCTGTTTGTTCACTGACTGGGCTTCGGAGCGTTTGGAAGAGGACACCAATTTTAGCCCAAAAATTATCTTTAGCGACGGGGTGCATTTTTGGATAAACAAGCAAAATTGCCCTATATGGGATGACACCAAACCACTCGAGGTTCACAAGGTGACAATGAACCCTCATAAAGTTATACCGTTTAGTGTAGATATTGTGACGGTGGCGTTATTGGTCCGTAATTTTTCTAATACGACGTTAGTGAGGCGGTCACCGTAATGTCGAGCTGAGTGTTGTTCCATGTAGACAAAAAATGTAGACTACACGATTGTTTACGTGTAGACAATTCAACGTATACAATTCATGATTGTCTACACGTCAATGTCAACAATGTAGACAATGTAGACATTCAATTTTTCTTATTATGTTTCGTTTAATAAATAATAAAATTAAAACAAATTTTATATTAATTCAATCTTTCACTTTGAAATTGTATTTATTTGAACACAGAAACGAAACCTGTAGTCTTCAAGAAAAAAAACTTATTATGAATAACATACAAAACAAATTAACTATCGCCATACTGTGATTGGGATGGCTTACAGGCATTCATTTCGTAAATAAATGTGAAGGCAATTATTAATAGAATATGAATATGCTTTTTTTAACAAATTTTTATTGACCTGTGGCTGCGAAAACGGCTTTTTGCAGTATTTTGTAGATTTTTGTTGCACACTGTAAAATATGCTACATACATATTTGTTATTTTTTTTCAGTAAAAGAAAACCTAGTTGACCGAAACACATACTTATTTTACTTGCATATTTTATTCGCAAAGAGACTCAATATTTGAATAAAAACTCAAATTAACACCTGAAATTTTATTAAATGAAGTAAACAATGTGACAGAGAAATCAAGAATGACAGATGACAGATTGGCTTGGCATGTTTTGTCTTCATTGTGTACATTGTTTACAATGTCGACGTCATAGTCGACATTGTCTACATTGTATACATTGTCGACACAATTGTCTACGCATTAATGTAGACAATCAAAGTCGACACGTAGAGGAACAACCTCGAGCGCTACAGAATGATGATAACCAATTTTATGTGGCCCAAATTAAACCACTTGGACCAAGACGAGATGTGGTTCTAGCAAGACGGTATTACGTGGCACACAGCGTACAACACGAATGATATTATGCATGTATGATTCGAGGGTAAGGTTACCTCTCGCATAGGGGAGCCACCAAGCTCAAGCGATGTGCTCCTATTAGACTTTTTTTGAAGGGTTTCCTAAAATCGAAGAATTATGCGAATGAACTCCGATAAGGTAAAAGAAAAGAAAGGCCATCGCTCAAATTGTCATTGAAAATTGAACAGGTCGGATTCATGAAAAGTCCTGTAGTGGATCAATATCATTCGAAGTTGTACTTTAAAGTACACTAAACAAATTTGGAACAAAACTAAACCAACCTCCGATTTTAATATAGGAATTCTTTCGAAGGTGTTTGAATACATACATTTGTATTTGTTTTAGTGATTTGCAAAACTAAAGGTAACTAATCATGAGGTCTCTAACAAGCTCACACCCATGAATTACCATTTCTAAGTTCCAATTTGTTGCAGCTGTTATAACAACTATCAAACGTATGAGCCACACTGTATAAAAGGTACTAAACAGAGTTCCCACAGTACTGCAATTTTTCCGAGACCGAGGTGATCGATGAGATGCACTTCATGACATGATATACTCTTGGAGGATTATCTTATAATAATTGATATGGAACATCCTTAAAAAAATCAAATATTGATGAAGAATTAAGGAGGATATACCGATGCACATAAGTTTTGAAGCTCTGTATATCAAAATGGGAGGGACAAATTTAACCATGTAGGGCATTCAACATCTGTATCGCATTTGTCCTAATGTACCCTTGGAAAAAACTATCTATAGAATAAGGTCAAGTTCACTCGTACCGTAGTGATAGTCAAACCCACTAATCAGTGCATCAAGGACAATTACGAGTTTCCTAACATCCTCCTGTCATATTTTCTGTGAATAGAATGCCGTTTGGTAAGCAGTGAATGTTGCCAACTTTGTCCCTAATTCATACTATGTATATACAAATACCCTGAACAAATATTCCCTCGCAAACCTTAAATCACAAATATTTGACTCTAATCGTCTTCGTCAATTATTATTCAATAGTAAGAAAGGTGTACAAAATTCCATTTTCAACCTTTTCGTCAACTCGACTAATTTTACCAAAGTGGCAACACTGGTAAATGCAAGCACTCTACATGTCATTCCTTAAACATAAACACAAAACTTTCTTTTCTTCGATCGTGTCCATATAAACCTCAAATCTCATCAACATGTATCTAGACCTTATCTAACACCCGATCATTCTTGTTGCCATCACCATTGCTTCAAAAAATCAAATTTAAAAAAAAAAAACAAAAGACCAACAAAGGTTCAAGCATTTGAAAACCCAGAAGTAACCGTCTTCTACCACTCAATTATGCAGGCTACCTGAGATTCTGGGACACGTATAACCGCATATCTGTACTCCCCAAGTATGCATCGCGTGCATAATTAATCACCCCCCAAGCAAGCACACACTAACCGAGAACTCGAACTCATATGGTTATGGGTCCCTATATTGGTAACCCTGGCGTGCCATCTAGTGCTTCTGCCTCAGCAAGCTACTCGTGTATGGTACATGGGCGCTTCTGAATTAATAAAACTATACTATACCTATCTGTTCAATACCAAGAGGGCGATAGATATACGAATGCGATCCCCAATCCCATTTCCAAATCCAATCAAGGTGCACATGACGAGCGAGTATAATTGCAGTGACATGGTGCATACGGACAGAGTTGGGCAAACCACTTCAAGACATGTTGCATGCCACGCCATCGCCATGCAGCAGGCAAGCTCCTCTAGTTGTACCCTTTTCCGGAGTAAGCAGAGTGTGCATGTACAACTATGGTACATACATGGCTGCCTGACTTTGAGCTAGACTCGTGACTAATTTTCGTAATGCCCAAATTGCTTGACGTGAACTCCACCCAGGAACAACGGCACACCACTTGGTCAACATGATTATTGGTGGCTCAAAAACAACAACCACAACAAACCACATGAACCAAACCTTCCTATCAACATAAGTGCAACCAATCTTTTGGCACAGAGTTGACAATGTTTGTTTGGCTTGGGGGACAGTCAATTTAGTAGAATCAAGGAGCACCCTTCGCTTAGCGGTTTTGGTCCAAATGGTCGCGTACAAATTGACAAATCAATATTTTAGACGCAATCGTGATTGGGGCATTAGTGCTACAGGCATTATGACCCCAAACCGTATGCCGTCCGCTTTGGGCTCTTAAGACATAAATCACTTTAATAGTTTTTGATGATAATTCCATTCCGATCGGACAACGGGTCGCGTCGTCTCATCGTTCGCTGCTGACAGTCTGGCTTTGGCAAACGAAAATGACGGCGCGCGGCGCGGCACAGCGTTGAAGAAGACGATAAACGTTTGTTGCATGTCCCTGGCAGAGATTTGTTCTGGCTTCTTTCGGATATTTATCTATATCTTGGGTATCCCCAGCTGTTAAGTGCTATTGTATCATGGAATCTGGAGGACTGTGAGATACAGAAGTGTAAGTGGGTTATGGCCCGCATCGCAGTCGTCGTAATTGATTACGATTATTTTTCAAAATTATTATTGAATTTTATTGGCAGTGCTGCGACTTGCAAGATGTTGACACAGCGGGTGGCCTCAAGATGAAGATTGGCTTCTATGGAGGATTTAAGAGCAGTTGAGGCTTTTATGAGCAAATTAAGTGCCCATGAAATAATGTTTTGAGTATTTTGGCGATATTTTGAAGCTGTAAGGTTAATAATAATTTTTTGTTGAAAGTAGGTCGTTGGAATTTGAGAAAAAAATGTAAATTTGTGAAAGGAGACATTCTATTTCGGTTGAAAATGGGGTTTATAATAATTGACGGATTAATTTAAGAGTAAGGTATTTTTCAAATTTGACAGAGAAGTTGCTGAAATATGAGGGGGAAATTTGACATCAAAACAATCACAATTTTAGAAAAAAAAAAACAATTCGGTGGTAAAGATCAAAAGCTCTAGTTGAATATTTGGAATTTAGAGACCTTTTGTGCGCTTTTTTTTTTTTATTTAAATAAAAGAAATTGTAAATCTTATTTAATTTGGTGGTCTCTGCTAAACAAATCTTCAAAATTGCTGAATCTTTATTTTTTTTAAACATGATTTCACATACAAGAATCCTGATTTAATGCAGATAACCGTTTCGTTTAGTGCATTTGATAAGTTTGTTGGTTCTTGTAAAAAGTATTAGTTCCTTTTCCTATGATTGATTAACTAAACTAAACTATGCACTTCGAAAGGAAACAAATATTTTTTGAAAATGTTTTTAGGATATATTCGGATATTAAATCTGGTCCATAGCTAGATGAGGGGAAACCATAGGGGTCGGAACATTATCTCAAATGCCAAATACTTGAATTATAAACATTGACATATATTGTATCGCGAAGACCTAAATTTTTAATACCAAAATGGGCAATGTCTCAAATCAGATTGAGAAAATTTCGAATCCATATGCGTATTAATATAAAATTGCAATATTTCTATAGTTAGGTACCTACTTTTTATATACTTGCGATATAGGTACTATAGGGCAAGTTCTGCATTTGGAAAAAAGATCGAACTCGAGATTTTGATCAGAGTTGACATTACGATGATAGCGAAGATGAATAAAGTGGGTCCGACAATTCCGTCTGTCTGTCTGTATGTCTGTATGTCCGTATGACTGTGTGTCTGTATGTCTGTACCACGACCTACAGCCTAAGCCACTGGGACTGTACCTATTTTCTTCAAACTCGGTACTTAAGGGTCTTCGGTGATTCCCAGAGGAGAAATTGAAATTTTTATTTTAGCTCTAAAACAAACGGTACCCCCATACACCCATAATGCATAATCTTATTTATCTCGGAAAGGGCTCTAACGATTTTGATAAAAAAAAATCAAGTGTGATATTATGGGCACAGACTATATTTCGGTCAAAAAAAAATCTGGGGGGAAATGTTATTAGGGGTACCTGTCATAGAACAGTTTTTTTGATTTTCGACTTTCTCATTAACGACTCTAATGATTTTTACCAAAAATTTTCACCAGGAGCCCCCTTGAGTTTAAAATAATATTGTATATAAAAATATTCGAAAAAAAAATATTTTTTTTTGTTTTAAAAAAAATCCAATTTATTACATGAAAAATCAATATCTTGAAAGCGTGTGAAGGATTGTGTTTTGAATTTATTTCCTAAAATCTATATAACTAAGCACTTAAAATTGACATCCCAAATTTTGTTCTAGAAAATATTGAAAGAAATTTGTTGTATAAAAAAATTACTTTATTAAAACGATTTTTAAACTTTATTTGCGTAAATTCATATTTTTTCGTAAATAAGACGGCAATTCCATGCACTTGAACATTTTTATCTCATTTTATTTTGTATATTATATGCGCACTAAAGGGGTTAGGAATACCCTTATAATGTTAAACACAGTGCGAGCAACGAGGAAAGTAGGATAGAATTAGAAAGGAGATACCGATGCATATTGGTTTTGAATTTTTGCACATTGTAATGAGTGGGAAATATTGAGCCGGGTAAAGAATTCCACATTCGAGTAGTGCGGCTAAAAAAAAACGAATCTCTGTACTTGACAGTACGTCCGAAATTGGACTCAAGGGTTAACTGATGAGCATTCATAGAAGTACGAGTATTACGGCTAGGCAATCATTGAAAAAAAAAAACATTCTGAAAAATGGTTATTAATTGTACCCCCCTTAGAACCATTTGTTTTTTGTTCTTTGTTTCTGATTTTCTCATAAGCGGTACAACCTGTCGTTTTTGTTTTTGTTATGCTAAAGCTCCCCAAAAGTTTGGATAGTGTTGTGCATTCAAATTTTAAGAATGTTTTTTTTAGATTTTGAAAAGAAATTTCAATTTTTTTTTTACAAAACTTACTACCTTAAGAAACCCCATTCTCGGTTTTTTAAAACTTGACATTTAAAAGTTTTTTAATACATTCTAGAAGATGTGAGAAAAAAATTGAATTTATCTTGAAATAAGGATACCCATTATGAATGTTAAATGGTTTTCCAAAATCATATTTTTCTTGAAAATGGCACCTAGAATTTTGATTAAATATTTTTTCTTTCGATTAGTTTTCACAATCTATATATCAATAAAAAAATTCGATATTAAGATATTCTTGACTGTACCTACTATTGAACGGTTTTTTCCAGTTTCATCGTCGGCATAACGTATTTTAATGACATTTTTTATAAAGAAGCTTCCAAAGGAATTTTTTCTTTATAATTATAAGTTTTGTTATTTTATAAAATCACATGGCATTCTGTTTTTAGCTCCAACTAAGGAGTTGTTTTAGTCATTTAAAAAATGAGTTAATTGAATATGAACATTTTTCATCTAATAACATTAAAATTTTTAATCTTTCACATAAGCTCGTGTGCTTCAGTTGTGCCTTTTTTTGCATTTTTTTTTCCACGAGACCAACCGTTGTGCGAAATTTGAAAGTTCAGCAGCTGCGGGAAGTGCTTTACCTCGGAAGCTACTAATGCGAAGTTGCAGAAATTTGCTGAAGCGCTTGTTTTTATTTAGCTTCGCAAGTTTGAGGATTCTAACTTTATTCGCACTAATGTTAGAATGGGTTCGAAAATCTGCAGAGTTTGATCCTGTAAATAGAGTGTGAAAAACCATGTTTCATGACTTTTGACCCGTCCAAAGATTTACGTCTAACCTACTTAAAAGTTTGAAGAAAAAGAGCTTCCAAGGCTTACACAGAAAAATCTTTTCCCTTGCTCCTACTGCCTCACTTCTAAGCACAAATATTGACAGTAGATGCCTATTATCAAGAACTTCCTAATCAAAGAAATAAATAAAAACAGAAGTATCACATTATTGCAATTCCACGTTCAACATTACATTTTAGATTCCATGTGTTAAAATATTTTCGAAAAATTGTATCCCAAAAGCAAATATTCTAAGAACTAAAATAATGCAAAAGTTTATTATTCCATTGAATGAAAAAAACACACTAAATCCCAAAAATACTAACTAACCTCTTGAAATATGCTCAAAATGTAATTTATGTCCACATTCCTGAAACGCAGGCATTTACATTATGCGGTATGTAAAACAATAGATAGTGTGTAAAAATAAATATCACATCACTTTTACTGTGTTAACTCAAAGGCGAATGTAAACTACATATACCTCTTTGATTTTTTGATCTCTCACTCAACACATTCTATCACACAATACAAATACCTCACCTAGAAACATTTTTGATGAATATTTTTTTTGGAATATTTAATTTTATCTTAATACTCAACAGCATTTTTAATGTTCATTTATAAATCAAAAATAAACATTCGTATGACTAATAAACGACTGAAGCATCACCAACAAGTCTAAAAAGCACATCACCAACAGAAAACGCAGCAATTGGTCATAAGGAAGTGTTTTTGCAATTTCAAATTGCAAGTAATAAATTTTGAAACCCCTTTGGCCGACCGGCCCGCTATTTTGAAACATTCACAAGTGTTCAGATCGGGATACGGAGAGCTCCTCGCTTGATTAGATATAATGGACAGTTTTTAAATAGTTTGAGTAGTTTTTTTTTTTGCTTTTCCTTCAGCAAATTCATAAGCTTATTATTGCAATAGTGGAAAATTGCATTGCATTATGGAGGCGACAACTACAACGACCGACATGGCCAAGGCCAAAGTCAGCTAATATCTAAACAAAAAATAAAAATGAATTTATAGCAGAAAAAAAAAAGAAATCGAGCAATTAATTAAGTGATGTTCACTTCATTGCGCACGCCACACCTCTGCACCGTAGTAGAAACCAGAGTCACCCCCTGCATCCATCTTTTACAGAGCAGTATGGTGACCATCCGCGTTGTATTGAAATTGATTTAAGTTTCTTTTGAAAATATGTATATGTATGTACAAGCATATGTTCATGTAGTTTTTTAATAAAGGGTGGTTAAATTTTAAGGGCCGATGTTTAATGGGAACCATACCTAAACGCCAAGTTTTTTTCTGCATTTCATTTGATATTTCTCAATTTCAGACTAACTCAATTTGAAGATAGAAAGATAGACAATCGAGCAACGCGTTATTCATTCAGGCTTATTATGAAAATGGATGCTGAAATCAAAATGCATATCGTGCACTTCGTGATTTTTTCGGTCAATTTAATCGTCCAAATGTGCGTACAATCGGAAAAATCGTGCAAAAATTTGAGCAAACCGGGTCTGTAGGATATGTGAAAACACCAGTGCATGCTCGTACAGCTCGTACTGCAGAAGGCTGAAGAGCCGTCCACGTGCCCAACAATTGCACCTCTCACGCTCGTCGTTGATAAAGATTATGCATAAAGACTTGCATTTACGCGCTTACAAGGTGCAATTGACTCAAGAACTAAAGCCTCTTGACCATTTCAAGCGTCGTCAATGGTCAGAATGGTGGCAAGAAATGGCAACAGTGGATGATCAATTTTCGAAGAAAATCATCTTCAGTGATGAGACACATTTTCACCTCAGTGGATTCGTCAATAAGCAGAATTGCCACATTTGGGCGAATTATAATCCAAGAGTGATTGTCGAAAAATAAATGCACCCACAAAGAGTGACTATTTGGTGCGGCTTATGGGCATCATCGGGCCGTATTTTTTCCAAAATGAGGCCGGTCAGGCAGTTACTGTGAATGGTGTTCGCTATTGTGAGATGATAACGAACTTTTCATGGCCCGAATTGGAAGATTTGGATGTGGACGATATGTGGTTTCAACAGGGCGGTGCCACTTGCCACACAGCTAACGAAACAATGGCTCTTTTTCGCGACGAATTCAATGGCCGTGTTATATCACGTGGTGGCGATGTCAATTGGACGCCAAGATCATGTGATTTGACATCGTTGGACTTCTATCTTTGGGGCTATGTGAAAGAAAAGGTGTAAGCCAGCAACAATTCAAGAGCTAAAGGATGAGATAATTCGGCACATTAACGGCATAGAACCTCAATTATGCCTCGCGTCATCGAAAATTTGGACCATCGGATGGAGGTGTGCCGCCGAGGTCGCGGCGGCCATTTGGCCGATATTTTGTTCCATACATAATTGAACCATACCAATATTATCATAATAAAAAGAAATGACAATAATTTCGTAACTAATTTGTGTTTTATTCAAAATCAACATCGGCCCTTAAAATTTAACCATACTTTATAAATGTTACGGTTTTTTTTTCAAAATCCTTCGCTAATCTCTCTAATAATGGAAGACTTATTAATAAAAATTCTACAAAAAATCTAAATCCACGCAACAAATATTTTGATTCTCAGTGTAATTTTGACTTTTTGAATAAATTTGTGTACTATATATTTTCAATAGAAACTGGTCTCAAAAGCCATAAATGTTTTTAGAATTTTATCAAGACACAATTACTAGTGAAGTTTCTGTAATTTGTAACTTATTTGCCATACATTTTCAGTCTATTTATTCATCTTCAACTATCTTAAATTTTGAACTTCCATCAAGACTAAATAAGTACGGTGTACGGTTGACATTGGCTCAAGGGTCTTATGCCAAGTGGAAGTATAAGAGGCATTATTAAACCCAGAGTTAAATAAAAGTGAAAAGCCAGATAAAATTTAGGCTATTCTTCTTAGATGATATGCGATTGCATGAGCGCATTGTTAGTTAAAGGCCTTTTTTTTTAAAACGAGGGAAATTTCGTTTTTTCCCCATTTAGTTCAGTTTCCAACACGGTTTTGTAGTAAGTAAATCTACTGCAACTTACTTAACCATAATGGTGAATTCAATTATAAATATTAAATGTCTCTGAAAAAAGCAAAAGCTTTTGACAGAGTCAATCAGACAATTTTGTTCCAGAACTTGTTTTGTTTCGCCATCAATTCGTGTCTTTTAGAATGGTTGAAATCTTACACTACTGAAAGAGTACAAATTGTGAAAATTAAAAACTATAATTCTGATGATATTTATGTCCTGTCAGGTGTTCCCCAAGGGAGCCATTTAACACTATTTCTTCTTTTAATATTTATGAATGATAATACTGATATTTTCAAAAATTCTTTCTGTCACCTCTTTGCAGACGATCTAAAGATTTAACGTAGAATTACATGTTCATCTGGTTGTAATCTCCTAGTAGAAGACTTGGGAAGATTGATTGGTAAATTGGTGCACAGTAAATTATCTTCATTTAAATGTGGGTAATGTGCCAACTTCTTTGTGTTTCAGGATTCTTAATTCATCAATTTTCTTCGAATACAATATGAACAGCATAATTCTAGCAAGAATTAGACGATAATCTTTCATTCCTTCCTCACTAAGACTTGATGAAAATAATCGAAGCTTTTGTTATTTTTGCGGTGTGTATCGATGCATTGTCGTATTGGAAAATTCAAGGCTGTCCAGCTGTCAATAGCTGTGGGTAAGCCTTTTCAATATTGATTAGTAGGTGATTGCAGTAACTTATGAAAATCAGGGTTTGTAGATCGGTAGAAGTTTACTTCTTCCCAAATTAACACGTGTCGCCTCTTTAGCTGTGTTACTACGATGCGAGTTTGCCACCCTTGACTCCAGCTAAGTTGACTTATTGCAAAATTAAGTGGCTGTCTTTCGCTCACTGCGTTTATTTTTTTGGTGTCTTAAAAAGTTGCCAGTATGTATCACGTACGTGATAAACAGTTGATCTAATAACTTCAACTCCAACTTCTGCCTTGATTTCTAAAAACGGAAAGTGTTGAATTTGAAGTTGCTCTCAGTAATCAGTATCATCCACCGTTCCTGACTTGTATTTGCTTTGCTAACTCTTCCTTTCCAGTTGTTTACATAATCCTTAAGTCCTTAAGAAAGCTATGATAAACAAGGGATCCTCTTTTTATCTTATTTGTCTTGTGCTTGAAAAGATCGAATTTGGACTTATTTCATCATTGATCCCACCTTAAACGTGCTGGGCCTTACACCACAATTCCAACAAACATTATGCTTTGAATATGATTGCCTGCATGAAGCAAAACAGGCAAACAAAGCGGCGCTGTATAGAAAAACAAGAGCGACCCGGGAATAGTACGAGCAAAAGAGAAGGGAGAAACACTAACTTCTCACAAAGAAGAAAAATTACCACACAACTGCGCCATCAAGAAAATGGAATGATTTCAGGAATGAAGTTCGAAAATTTTGTGAAAAGGTAAAAAGAACCTCTCAAGGTTACATGGCTTAATCTGAACATTGCAAGGAATATTAAGAAACATCCTAGAAGAATCGCAGTCGATTATGAGTAAAACGTTTCTGTATTAACTGGGATGATATACCGAACTCCGAGGTTAGAAAAATTTTACCACTTTCTTTCCCCCCTCTCGTCTAAGTGATAGAGTTGATGGCTTTGCTGTCAAACTATTCAACTCGCCTTAGTAAGGTGTTATGTACCAGCTCATCTACAAAGCATAGTTGGATTGAATCATCAATGATAAATGGAACCTCACCAATGTTTGCAAAAGATGTATTCACTTTTATTTTATGTATCAACAATTGATATAAACAATATGGTCACCATATAAAATTGCATTTGTTTGTGACGTGAAAACACTATAAAAAACAAACCGATTTGATACACATACATACATATGTATATACCGCCTTTTCAGTTTAAATAGAATAACATGGATAATTATTGGGAGGGGTACGCACTGTAACAGCTCAGTCCCCGCATAGGCTCTCCGGACTCGGTTTATATGTTATGATTTTCCAGAGTGCAATGCACATCGTGCCTTGTAAGTATATATTTCTTTTTTTTTCATTTTAACTTTGTCAGACCACTCATGCACAAACAACATGAAATGTTTTTTGTTGTGACATGAATACTGGATGAAAAATTTCACATTCTATTTAATTTAATTTGATCAAAAATTATCTAAACGGAGAATAAAATATTCAACGCGAAGCTATTAATTCTTAATGTGTCAAAGTAACTTACCCTATTAATGAGTGAAAAAATATTTTTTTCTTATAAATTTTCCTAATACTTCTGAGCACTATAGGTATAATTTCAATAATTTTATTTTTTATTGAACTTGTGAGAACGCCCTAGTTTTTGAAAGCTCAAGTAGAAAGAGGAAGGAAAATTAAAAAAAAATATTTGAAAAATCATCTCAACAGCATTGCTGACAGTTTTGACTGCTTGAATCATCATCATGTTCTCTAACCCTGTTCGCAGCATAAGGCACCGACACATCGTACCCATTCTCCACGTTCTGTAGCTAGGTATTTTAACTGTAACTGTCTTTCGCTGAGAATCTGCTTCTGATAAGACTGTTGATTACCACGTTCTTATGTTGACGTCCAGCCGATATTACTCGTAACTTGTCTTGCGCCACAATTCTTTGTTAGAAATAGTTTCAGTATGTGACCTGCATTTTTCTAGAGCTGATAGCTGAGACTTTTCCGGTTTCGCAGCCATATAAAACGCGTATTTGGTATTAGATTCGAAGAATCTCAACTAAGTGCGTAAGGAGATTTCACTAGAATTTCAGATTTGAGACAGAGTACCAAGGGCAGCGCGAGCCTTATTTATTCTACTTTTAACGTCCAGATCCGTACCACCATTTGCTGATATAATACTTCCAAGGTAATTAAACTATTCGATCTCTACAACGGCATAATCTATGTAAATAGCTGCGCCTTTCAAACGGTCTCCATTGAATGCCCTACCTCTATGCTTGTAGATACCAACGCTGACCGTCAAAACGTCGTCTATCGCGAGCAGAAAAAGAATTGGTGATAGTACATCCGCTTGTTTCACACTCTGCCATACTTCGAAAGAGTCGTATAATGGCAACAATTTTTGAGATAATTCCTCTAGCAAAAAGTGACCTCCGAATACATTCACGGTTAACTCGGTCAAAGGCCTTCTCAAAATCCGATACTCGTGCACATTGATCGTCAGCCTTTTTTGCGTCTCCAATGATTTACGAAGCTCGATTTTATTTCAGGTGTCTTGAGATATCCAGAAGTCTATAAATCTTGTCCTCCTGGGCATAGCTTCCGATACAACCTCCATAAAAACACTTTTTATTTCGACCCATATCTCGTCAATAGTTAAATGCTGAATTCCGTTAGATGACGAAGCTCTGTCGTTAAGGGAAGTGAAATACGAGTAGTTTCGAAATATGTTGAAATCACTGATTCGTATTAAATTTTGAACTCTTTGCTGTATCCTGTAATTGCCGTTGTACAGCTCCGGTTCGAAGCTTGAGACTCATGAGAACTAAATGGTGTTCGCTTTCCACATCGGCATTACTCATATTTCGGACATCACACACCGACTTTTTCCATTACTGCTGAATCATAATATGGTCAATTTGATTTTCAGTTTGAAAATCCGGGTGTACCCAAATGATTTTGTTGCACATCTTATGTTGAAATACAGTCCCACCCAGCACAAGACGATTTGCTTTACAAAAGTCGACAAGCAAATCGCCATTTTCATTCCGTGACCTAACGCCATTTTTTCCCATCACGCGTTCCACACCCTAGTTGTCTGATTCGACTTGGGAATCGAGGTTAAAACTTTCGAATCTGGTTGCATCAGTATTAGGCTCGATGATGAACTGATGAGCATTCCTAGCTAAACGGGTATCACGTATCTTATATTGGTGCTGGCCCAAGTTCTAATGCAAAACTCGCCAAGTTGATATTTGCTCAAGGCAGAGTTCTTGTTCACTGCGAAGAATCGACCTCCTTGGGTTTTTCTGAACCGTCTCACGAACCTCTACCTCTACCTCTACCTCTACCTTTAAGTATACTAAGCGCTTACAACAGAGTTCGAACTGAGAGAATAAAGGTCCAGAATTTCAAACTGGTCACACACTCTTCGACTTATAGGAATCGAAATACCTTAATCGATTTAATTTTAAAAAAGGGTAAAATTGCAGGGTGGGGATTTTTGGTGAGTACAGGGGAGAGGGGCAAATATCAAAATTGGTTTGTATTGTTTTTTCCTTTGGTATACAATTGCAAGATTATTCAATAGTACCGTAGAAAGTAAACATTGAAGACGAGAGACTCAAATCGTGACATTGTTTTTTCTTAAGATTTTTACCAAATCTCCTCCTCAATATAAAAGTCTTCCAAGAGTCTTCCTTCCACCTCTCGCATGTACCCTATGCAATATGGCCCCATAAACAAAACACTTCAAAGCCTGATGTAACTTTAGATACAACTAGCACAAAGATAAATGCTCCTGCATTTATTGCAATGAAAGTGAAAAATTGCTAAGTAACTCTGCAGTTGGAATCATAGATACGAGAATCTTGCCACAGACGTTGATTCATCTATGCTATTCCAAGAAAGTAAAGACAACATACAGCATCAGCAGTTGAAAGATGGAAATAAAAAATGTCCATAAACGGTGTAAACATGATCTTTGAATTTTTTTTTAATTTTTTTTTTCAAAAACAAAAATCATTGGAAGCAATTTCAGACAGCACGAAGTGTTATGATGTGTGAAGGGCGACCAAGGAGACAGACGTGACGAGACGACCGGTAATTAGTGTGATGTAGAAATTGTGTCCCTACACAACCGAATGATGTAGGTGATGCATCATCGGATGCGGCGACTGCAGTGGAATATTTTACTATGCGTGTCAAAAAGATATTATAGTGCAGCGGCAAGAGCAGCGTTACGGGCCGCAGATACTCGTAGTTAGAAAATATAATATAGAACCCCAGGCTCAGAGGTCCAAATTAGTCAGTCCGGCTGCGGATGGATGGATGGATGACCGATATGTGGGGAATTTCTCACTAAGCCTGACAGTTCCATCAGAAATGAAAATTGGTGGACATTTTTTATGGTCAAGCAAACATTAATAAGTAATCGCAGATAAGAAGTGAGAATTTGTTGTTTCGTGACATCGCGCTCACGAAGGCACGAAACTCACGAAATGATTGATGCGGCTTGGTGGTTGTTCGAGGGGAAAAATTCCATAGAAATTAACTGCGGCATCTTCGTGTCAATGTGCCCCTGATAAAATTGTTTTTTGTTTTTCTCTCTTTATTGTGAATTCGAGGAAAGAAAACTTATCCGAGAATTACTAGATTCTTGATAATTTGTCAGAATGTTTTGACAGTGGTGTGTTGGGATATAATTTGTGAGCTGTCAAGTTGTTACATAGGTAATAGATTTCATGGGTTTTCTCGAACGGTATTTAGATATGGGTGGTGGGGTTTTTGGTCGTTTTGACTTGATCAATGGAAAGTCTTTGACTTTGACTGAAACAATTTTAAAATTGAAAGAATAGAAAAAGAGTAGTAGTAAGTAATAATATGTGATTTATCATTTCTTTAAGTTTATTAATTTTGTCAAAAATATGTACTGAGTACATAGGTACATTGCCATCTATTATTTCGGTATGCGACAGTTTGGACGTATTTCAAGCGAAATTCTCTGAGTCAACTGTACTATATACGGAAACAAATGCAAATCATCCTTCAAAATATGCCGAAAAGTGGGTCCAATGAAGCCAAAATGTTGACAAATGTTGCGGTGAAGAAACGACACATGTTGTTGGTCATCGGCAACACTCCCTCTTTCCGCTCCAACCAATTTTACGTACTCAACAATATTCAACACCAAATGACGAATAGTGTTGTCAGACGGTGCTTGTTGGCCATGATATTTTCAATGATTATGCTGGTTGAGTTTATAATGCACG
Organism: Chrysotoxum bicinctum; assembly: GCA_911387755.1. Lineage (NCBI taxonomy): Eukaryota > Metazoa > Arthropoda > Insecta > Diptera > Syrphidae > Chrysotoxum > Chrysotoxum bicinctum. The sequence goes on from OU426987.1 coordinate 224,937,442, forward strand.
GGGTTACTATTTCGGTGCGTTGTTACGGTATGAAGTTATTCAAATTGTATTAAATTCTTATTTAAAAAAAAAAAACTGTTCCTTAGCTTATTTGATTTTTCGGAGTTTCCTCCTACCGGTTTCGATTAAAATACAAATTTAGGTACGCCCAGATTGTCTACTGATTTATTACTACGCGTTTTCCTTACCAGTGTTATTGGGTCTTAGTTTGATATCAGGGGCTTCGGATCCTGCTCACCTACCAGAAAGTTAGGGCTGCTAATTTAAGTGCTACAAGGGAGTCTACTACCTGCCGATGTACTAAAGGGTTAAGTTTTTGGCCTGCTCTTTGAAGTTTCCCCACAGGCGTTTGAAGTACATACATTAGCCTTATGCCTGATATTCTTCTTCTAAAATCTTAAGTTTAATGTCAAGAAATTTAATGACAAAATAGATAGAGGATCATCATCAGCAAACATTATTGCGCTTGGTAAGAATTCTGTAGGGTCATCCAAAATCAGTTGGGATAATAGTGGTCTAAAAATACAATTTGTTCATAATATATCACTCTTGTTATTTGCTATTTTTCAAATGTCAATTTACAAATTGATGATATGGTAAGTCTTTTAGAATTAGCTTACGGTGACCTCACACAGTATGAAATAGATATTACTGCAATTCAGGTGAGGCGACAAAAAATGAAAAAGAGTTAAAGGAGTTATTGACATTAAGCCAAGAAGTGATCGCCTGGATGAGATCCGGATCAAGGTCACTTTCCAAGACATAAACTTAATATGCGCATATATACCCCAACAGATGAAGCCGAAGAGCATTCAAAGGATAAGTTTCGAGACGTCTGTGAAGGGGCCTGTCTGGAAAACCATCTCAAAGTTATGATTTATTGCAAAAGTCGGGAATGAAGAACTCTTCGGCGGATTTACAATTAATCTGAAATAAAAAAAAAGTTCTGCGAGGGAAGAATATTGAGAAAACAAAAGAGATGAGAAGAAAGCATCTTCCAAGCTCAAATAGATCGAAGAGCCTCACGATCGAAACAACACCTCAAGATTTTATAAAAAGTCAAGCAACTGGCTGTTTGTCTTCAAACTCGAACGGAGGATCTTCTAAACAGCGAAGATACAGGGTATACAAAATGTTTTCCAGCAGCAGATCGATTGTCATCCTGTAGATTGATCAATAGGGCACGAACAAAAATCACTTCGTAGAATGGGCCTTAGATATAATAGAGCTTCCGAATAACAAAGCGATAGGATATGAAAAATTACAGCTCAACTCTTTAAATACCGAGGTGATGATTAAGTAGGTTCCATGCATCAAATTATCAACCAAGTATAGGTAAAGAGAAGCAAGTTCGATGAAGGGACTTCCATTTAGAAAATAGGTGATCCTATGTCCTGCGAGAACATTCGAGATATGATTCTTCTAAACTTCGCATATTAGACTCTATTAAATGAGCTGAGCGAGGATATTATGCCGCTCTAAAACACTATATCCGGGAAGTTCCAAGGCGGCTTCAGCTCGACAGATCGACCATATACCAAATCTTAACATTGATGTGGCTCATGGAAAAAACCAACGAATTTCAAGTAGTTAAGAGATCTCTTCCAAATTTTTCAAAGCATGCAACGCGTTTTAGCAAGAAGATGGGCTATCATGTGACTCCTTCAATATTGTTAGGGAGCAGAATGTGCGCATATTAGACGTTAACGAAGAGAGCACTATTTTCAATAAACCTAGCCTTGCGTATGCCTTCAATATCACCATCATCGGTTGTTCTCAAGGTTCCCTTAAAAAGTTCTTCATAGCGGCAGGAATATATAAACAACCGAAGTTCGGTGGTCTTAAAATAAACGAGGACTAATCCAAGAACATGCTATCAACAAGCAAACAACACCTATCCACCAGCTAGGACAAAACGACAACAGCTTCGAAGTGGTTAAAGAGTTCATTTCTCTCTAAGTTGACAATAAACCCACGAAAAACATCTTAGTGAAGATCTGTTTACTGAATTATTCAACTAAACCGCTGTAACTTTGGTTTCAATAAATAAATAAATGTGGTGGTGCAACCAGGACCTAGTGACTTACAACTCTCAACCATTCCTGTTGCCTGGAATGGAGGGAACCTACAATTTTCTACCGATTCCGAACGACTAATGAGCAGCACTTTTCTTGGCAAGAGATACTCTTAGAGGATTTGTCAAATCCTCGCAAGAAACAGTACACCACTGGAAATCTTTTTTGCAGCAGCTGAAAATCGAACCCAAGACCTTCTGCATGGCAGTTCAATTCCACTATGCCACTTCTAGCTAAGTTCGGTTTGATGAAAAAACTAATGTTGGTTTAAAATTCCTCACGTTTAAAACAGAGAACATGCTCTACCAAACCCTTATATGTACTGCCATTTCTGCTTACCGGCACAGAGTGTTGAACAATAAACCCTAAATAAGAGCTGAAACTGACCTCTTTTGAAAGAAAGATTCCCTTCAAGTATGCAAAATCCTATCCAATTAGACTCGGCAGAAAATTGTAAATCCCTTCCCTTCGTGCCGACAACACGCACACATGAATATGGTTGAGAGTTGTAAGTCAGCAGGCCCTGGTTCTCCACGAATCACGAGCTGTTGCGCCTCAAATTAATATTTTTCAACGTGCAAATTAGACCTTTCTTCAAACCAAAAAAAGTTATTTGGTTTTCAATCAACGTTCGTGTATGAAAAATTCAAACTTTTCAGTCAAGCCGTCTGAATTTAAATAATGAAGGTATATTATTTTAAAGTTTTTTTTATAAACAAAAACTCATTTCCGCAATTTTAATGAAGTATTGTTTCGTGTCAGTTACGTATATGCCAAGTCTTCTCCACACTGAAAGTTGGCGTTGCATCAATTCAAATTAAGTACATAATTGACAAAACAAGAATGTGTCTAAAACTTTGTTTGCATAAATTTCTTTCGCTTATGTGCTTTTACCTCATGACGAACGAGGTTATTTTGTCCTTAAAAAAAAACAAACAACACAAAAAAACACATCCACTTTGCTGGCAATTTGCCTAATACTTTAAATAGTCTTTAAACAATTCAAATACCTACATCAGAAGAAAGGGGTTGGTTGGTTATCTACGACACCCCATATGACCGGTCGCAGCATATTTCCCTTCTTCCAGGCGTATATCTAAATGCATGATTAACCACGTGCATGATTTCCCATCCTGAATCGCTATAAAATATTCAATCCACCTGTCGGAGCTGAAGACCGACTGCTCCTGCAGAAAACTATTGAAGTGGGTAATTTTCGCGCTGCCTCTGCCACAACCACCACGTCATTGCACTGCAGGGTCACTGGCACCGGCAGACTCCTACTCCTGGCTGCGAGTTCTACGTCAACAGCGCTGAAATGGACGGACGGACGTGGAGCCACAACATTCAGGTTGCGCAGTTTTGATTCATGTAATTGAAAAGGAAAGGAAAAGTCTGCTCCTGCTCCTGCTCCCGGTATACCGACATGACAACCCCTCTGTCGACCCAGCCAGCGCTATTTCGTTGGCACGAATGACCTCACTGCAAAACGATTGAATAGCCGCGTCGTTAGTTCTGTTGTTGTACAACGCTTCCATCCCCATCTCTCCACGTCCATCACCAAAGTTGGGTTGGGGAAAAAACGAGTTCAGTGCATTGAAAGGAAAAAAAATCCCTGCAGGATTGCCCGAGGATTGAGAATGTGTTATCGAGAGTGCAGTGCACTCCTGGTAACTCCTATTCCGGACACGATATCGCATCGGCCCAGGCTAAGCCTCCTCCTAGTCTCATTCTTCCCCAGCCACCTTTTCCGACGACCGACGACGACGGTCATAACTCTTGATGAATGTTTAGCTCTCCGCACTTTTTCTTTCGATAAAAGGTGAACATTGCACAAGGTATGCATTGCATTCACCGAGTGCCCGAATAGAGGCGCTGACCGCGGCTGCTGGGACATCAACCGATGATGAACGACTTCCAAATGTCGAGCCATTAATTATACTTTATTCGAGCGGGTTTATTCTGTGACACTTGTTGTTTTTGTTATTATTGTTCTTGTTCTGGGGCAAAAGCATAAAAGTGAACAATGCCTCCAAGGGGTAGCACCAAGTCATTCACTCGTTGTCACTTGCAAGCCTGTTATGTGAACTTTACCGCCAAAGGGATGTTGTTGACACAGTTCCACATGATGCCCTGGGCTTACACATTTTAGTTGATGATTGTTGGCTTGATAAACTAAGGCAACTGAACTGATAAACTGGCAAAGATATCTCTTATCAAGATACTTTTATATTATATACGCATCTGTTCTGTTGGCATATTGAATCAGTGCCAGTGTGAACTCACAGAAATTCTCACCATTCTTATAGCTGTGAGATGAATTCTAATGAGTGCTGCTGATATCGGGCCTTTGAACCTGAGCAGGGGGGATTCAGTGTGTGTGTTTTTCAAGTATACAATTTGCTGTTGAATAAAAAATTATAGGATTTATTTTGTTTTCTTGCAACAAAAATATAATGCACTATATTGGGTTGCATGCGATTTCTCCTACAACAAACTAAAACTTTAGGTTTGGAGATTTAAATTTATTGATTTGGAAGTAGAGAAAAACACAGTTTTAACGCAAATCCACTAAAACAAATCGTCAAAGTAAATTTTTATTTTCAGTTCTTACTAACATCATGTGTCAGGTCATTTTTGTCTAGTGTCACTTTTGTAAATACTTTGAACACCGTAATTTCGGTTTGTATAGGGCCAATTCCCGAGAGAGTTATAAAGGGATACGACGACAATTGAATTTGTTTTGCTTTAGACTTTTAGGAGCAAATTATAATGCATTGCTTATGGTGGTTTACTTTCAGCTCCTGGAATTCTACTTTAGTTTTTGAAAAATAAAACAAAAACGGGCAAATTAACAAGTATTAAAACAACATGGCAGCCATGAACTGTCAAAAGATGACATTTAATAATGTTAAATGAAATTTCGTTTTTGAAAATGCCAAATTGGCTTTATTTCGTTATGATAACCGAAAAAGTGCCAAAAATAATTTTAAAACTAAACCGAATTTTGAATATTTTGGAAAATTTGTTAAATCTTATTTTTTAATTAGGCAGGCGATCATGTTGTTGCTCTCTGTAGTAAGTCCCTTTCACGTAAATCTGTTGCTCCATTTAGGTTAGATTATGTTTAATTGTCAGGCATGCACCTACATATGTATGTGAACAGTTTTCTTTTACAACAGGACCACAAAAGTTAATACCCTCGGCACAACTCTCTACGAAAAATATTGACATAATGTAGACGCTTGCATGACGACTAAACATACTTTAAGCGGAGTTGCGTGAGCGGTACAGAGGACCCAAAAAAAAAAATTAAAATTTTTGAAACTCGCGACGTAGGAGGCCTAGTTTATTGTTATCCAAGAAAACTGTTTAAATAAGCGCATGCTTGACGACTAAATATACATTTTCTGAGCTCAAAGAGAATTTAGGCCAAATTGCTACGTCAATTTTTTATTATTGTACAAATACATATACCTACATATTTATTTATACACCTTCCTGACTTTATCGAAGATGTTGAAACTCGCTTTCAAGAGATATCAGCAACCACCGAAACCGTGACCCTGTTCAACGAGGAAAACCCATCATCGGAGCCGACGCTGACAGATGTTTTCACTTCCCCTGAAGAAATAGCTGACATTCTCTTCACTGGAAACTCCAAAAAATCAGCAGGAAGCGACAAGATTTCTAATTACGTACTCAAAAAGTTACCAAATCTTGCTGTTCTCCTGTTGACTATAATCTTCAATAACTGCCTGAACAACAGCTATTTCCCTGCAGCCTGGAAAACCGCAAAAGTGGTCCCTATCCCGAAGAAGAACAACCTCGCAAATGTGGAAGGATATCGGCCAATTTCTTTGCTCAGCAGCATGAGTAAGATACTGGAGGCGTTGATATTGAAGAAACTCAACGTTTTTTGCAGAGAAAGAGATGTCATACCGGAGTTTCAGTATGGCTTTCGAAATAAACACTCTACCCTACATCCATTACTGGGAGTCCATACTGATGTTACAATTGGACTCAACAAAAAGGAAACCACTGTAGCGTGTTTGCTGGACATCGAAAAAGCTTTCGACAGCGTTTGGATAAAAGGATTACTATTCAAACTCTCGGAACTTGGACTTCCTAACTACTTGGTAAGAATAATCAAAAATTTCCTAACCCATAGACTTTTTTATGTACAGGTAGAAAAACATGTGCCATCAGCCAAAGGAATTAACGCTGGAGTTCCTCAAGGATCAAAACTTGGACCGCTGCTGTTCAACATTTACACTGCTGATCAACCAGCCAACATATCAGGTACAAAGACGAAGCTTTATGCAGACGACTCAATCACATACGCCACCGCTTTTTCACCAGAAATTGCTGCCAGGAGAGTGCAAGAGCACATTAAAAATCTATGGGAATACTATGTCAAATGGGGACTGAGGATAAACACCGAAAAGACTGAACTCATCTGCTTCAGAACACCAGTGCCTGTCATTCGAAGACGAGCGTTTGCAACACGCTGTGATGCAATCAAAATAAAGTTTCCAGACAACACTGAAGTGACAGTCAAATCTTCAACGAAGTACTTGGGAATCAACTTTTCCAACAAATTCAAATTCAAAAGGCATGCAAACTTGATGTTGAAGAGAGCCAACTATTCTCTGCACTTGGTCCATCCGCTTCTCAGGAGGCAAAATGGACTAAGTAAGAAAACCAAGCTGCTTGTGTACAAACAACTTATCCGACCCGTTTTGACCTACGCCTTTCCCATCTGGTTTACTATTTCACCTACAACAATGAAAAAGATGAAACTTTTTGAAAGAAAGATGCTCCGCATTTGCACTGGACTGTACCGTAACCCACTGACGAAGAAATATATACCAACAAGGAATCTGTATAAAGAAGCAAAGTTAATACCATTGGACAAGTATTTACTGCAGCTCTTCGGAAAAATCATCAGGAACCTGGAAGATCATCCCAACACAGAAGTGCAACAACTTCTCCAGCATGAACTAGAGCCAAGTGACAAGTATCTATACACCCGAGCCATCACTAACGATCAATTTGAAGACATCATCCATAACGACAATGCACCCTTTTACGAGAAGAACAACAACGCCCACTCATCAAAAATTATTATTTAGTTAATATTAAAAAATCATGAATTAGATTAAGAAAACATTAATATGATATTGTAAGCAAATAGCATTATGTAAAGCCAAATGAAGAACGTTGGGCCCCTATTGTTGTGCCAACATGATTTAATTTAGTAATAAGTTAGTTTTAAGACAAATTGTATATAAAACAAATTGAAAAATAAAATTCTGAATCTAATCTAATCTAATCATATTTATTTATGTATATAATTTTGTATAAGAAAACATAGGGTTTGTTCGTTGAGCCCTGAAGTCACCTAAATCGTTTTTTGAAAAACCTGAAGTCACCCTGGTGAGTAAATTCTGTGTTTTTTGAGACCTGAAGTCGCCCTGAACTCGCTCTGAAGTAGATCTAGGTATTTTGCTGGGGCGAGTTCAGGTAACGATCAAACTGTCAAAAGTCATATATGAGATTTCATATGTACCTATTTCTTTTGCTGTCGTTTGGCAATTCGAATGTTGCTTGTTATTGCCTGTGTTTGCAATTTAATGTTTGTTGTACTCATCAGATGAAACATTCAGCAACAACACAAAATTCTTTTCGTTCATTTTTAAAACTAATTTATAACAAATTTAAAGTTTTATCAGAGCACAGAAATAATTTTTCTTGTTTTTAGTTGTCAACAAAACAGTTGACAGCCCTTGGAAAACCGAAAACTCTAGTTCTTGTTGACAACTCTGAGGGTTGTCAAGAAAACCTGGGTCAATCCTGGGTAAAGTTGAACGAACCTATAACAATCCATATGTATGCCTGAAAAGAGATTTGTCTCAACCCCATAGGCTGTGTTTGAACATACACGGACTACTTATTTCCATAGGTTCTTATAACTTGCGATGCATGCGTAGTTACCATCGGGGAAGTTTTGAATGCGTAAAATAAATTGAACACGAGATTTTAATCAAACTTTGCATTTTCGTGATAGAGAATACATAAGTACTGTACCTCTCATATAACAGTTGAGATGAAGGCTATGAACTTCAAAATCAGCTCTAAAGGTTTTGGTTTACATTTTGGAAGAAGGAAAACCAAAAATATAAAGAAAACAAAATTTTTTGCTTATAGTTTCTGTTTACATTTTGTAAAAATAAATTTCAAAACTCCTGTCAACAGTAGGCATAGAATAGTTTTTTTGTCCTTACTTTCTCATACATAACTCTCGGGTAAGCTGATTCTAATAAAAATGTGTGTATTGGAGACCCTCAAAGTCGTAATGATGCGACGAAGTAAAATTTTCCAATAATTTTTACTTGCGATATATGTATGTATGTAGGTAGGTAGGTACTCTAGGGCAAGCACTGCATTTGGACAAAATCGAGATTTTAATCAAAGTTGACATTACGATGATAGAGAACACGAAAAATAATATTGTAGGTATATAAAATAATATTTGGGTTTTTTGGGTTTTTTTGAAAAGAATTCCAAATTTTTGTTTTGAAAAATAAATATTTTCAAAGCGTGTGAACGATTATTTTTTAAATTTTAAAGAAATTTCCTACATAAAAAATTAATTTAATAATAAAACGATTTTTAAACTTTGTTTGCATAAATTCATACTTTTCTAGAAATCAAATGACAATTTTATTTTATTTTTTTTCTCATTAAATCCATGTTTAATATTTCTTTATAAGCAATTTTTAAATTCAAAGGCACTTTTACACAAGAGTAAGTATGTGACATGTAGTCGTGCATTTTTTGTTTGGGTCTTAAAAATTTTTTGTTTTTCAAAATTTAATATACTCGTACATATATTTTAGAATTGAATTTTAATGTATACAATAGTACCTAAACACCTTAAATTTAATATTTGTTAGTGAAAAATATAGATTCATATACATATAATGTACATCGTTAAAATAAAATTATAAAATAAATAATAAAATTAACATATAGTTAAAATAAAAATATAAAATGAGTAAATGAAGTATAATTTATAATAGCCCCATAGAGCCAGTAAGTTAGTTCGTTGCAAGCCATTAATCAGTTACCTAGTTCTTATTAATTTTTGTTAGGCGTTAAAAGGCTTTTAAGAATCAGTTGAATAAACATTAATTTAATTTAAAAAGGACCTAAAAGTGGTATGAAAACATTTTTTTAAATTTTGAAGATATTTTGATAAAATGCACGACTTTTTTCTGACGAACTTAGAATTTAAAGATTTTATAATAAGAATATGAATGTACTAGTAAAAGAGAAATCAAAAAGCAAAATACCACCCGATTTGTGGAGTAAATATAAATTTATAGAATAAATAAGCAAAAAACGGTTCTCTGGCATTATTATTTTTTGATATACAGTACAAACTCGATTCACTTTCACGCAACTAATAGAAATTAAGGCATCAGTTGCATTAACCGAGGTTATTGCACTTACTGGGTTATATTTTTTAAATAAAAAATTATAGTTGTAAGTAATGGCTTATTTTTTTAGAGATAACGAAAATGTTATAAAAAAAAAACATTTTTGAAACCAAACAAATCGGTGTAATTTTTAGAGGTGTAAGTAATTCAATTCACTTAGCATATAAGTTTGTCCATTGTGATATCACATGAACTTTCTCCCTACTCGTTGAGCCAATTAGAGCTCCTTACGAAGCGGGCGAGACTACTAATGTCTATATTTGCCAGTTCGCTATGGATCATTATAGTAGAACTCTCCTAGATGGATCCCAAGTCTTTGAGTTAGAGCAGGGCATATCCAGAGAAGATGAGGAACCGATTCTTCCTCTTACTCGTCCATACAGCTTCTGCAAAAATGGTTTGAGAATACTTCGTTGTTGCATGTTTACCTATAAGACAGTGTCCGGATAATCAGGCTTAGACCCTGAGATTTATCTCACGCTTTATTTGAGCCAAGACAGGACTTCTCCTTGCCAAAAGAACACGTTAGAACGATTAAGAAGAGCAAAAGGGAGACTTATGTTTAATCTGTCTGAGTTCACACTTGCACCAACCCCATTATCAGTTATTGTTCCATCACTTTAGGTACACATTGATAGATTCGTCTTCCAGGAATATCAAGTCCTTCCAAATGGATCTGGAAGGGATCGTAACCTGAATGTTTTTTATCGAATTGGAATTATCGAATGGTGTAGTGTATGTTGCTTGGTATTATTTATCCGAATAAAATCAGAATGGTGAAGTGGTCTATCTCATGATTGGTCCACTACGAGAAATCTTTAAGCTTGCAGCCGTTTGCTTGCCGTAAATATCGAGATATAGATGGAACAGAATGTCAATGGCGGCGAAGGGTGTCGTGCGAATAACTATCCCATGCACGTACAGACTAAAGTTGAACCTTGATTAATTTGTCACATTTTGTCATTTTATCTAAAACGGTCCACCATACTGTAAGGCATATTGTCCTTCATAACTTCTTAACAATAACTACTCTAAACTATATATAAATAACATACCTTACAATATAATATACTTTATACCTAGCTCTAAGTATACTTTTAAAAGCTTGTTATATTATTATTCTAAATATTGTTTGATAAAGAATACAAAATATATATCTGGAGATTGATTTAAACTTTTATTTTAATATAAGAAGACCTGTTATAACTCAGAAGTGGAATAAGCCAAGATTAAAGATTGAAAATTGAATATTGAAGATGGAAATAAAAAAAAAAAAAAATCCGAAAACTACATATAAGATATGTGGATATGTACATACATACATACATACATATGCTTATAAGAATTTGTCACAATTCATGAATAAAATTAAACTGCTTGCATGGTACGAAGCAAGCAGTGGAGAAAATTGAAAATTGAAGATCGAAAATTGAAGATTAAAAATTGAAGATTTAAAATTGAAAATTGAAAGTTGACAGTTGAAGATGGAATAAAAAAAAAAAATTTCAGACATTCTGAACATTCCGAACATTCTCAAGATTTTGAACATTCCGAACATTCCGCAGATTCCGAACAATTCGAAAATTCTGAAAATTCCGAACATTACGGACATTCCAAAGATTCCATGCCTTCCGAACATTCTCAAGATTCCGAAGATTCTTAACATTACGAAGATGACGAACATTCCGAACATTATGAACAACTATGAACATTCCGAAGATAACGAACATTCCGAACAATATGAGCAATTATGAACATTATGGACATTCCCAAGATTACGAACATTCCGAACCTTATGAACAATTATGAACATTATGAACATTCCGAAGATTACGAACATTCCGAACATTATGAATAATTATGAATATTATGAACATTCCGAAGATTACGAACATTCCGAACATAATGAACATTATGAACATTCCGAAGATTACGATCATTCCGAACATTATGAACAATTATGAACATTCCGAAGATTACGAACATTCCGAACATTATGAACAATTATGAATATTATGAACATTCCAAACATTATGAACAATTATGAACATTCCGAAGATTACGAACATTCCGAATGTTATGAACAATTATGAACATTCCGAAGATTACGAACATTCCGAACATTATGAAAAATTATGAACATTATGAATATTCCGAAGATTACGAACATTATGAACAATTATGAACATTCCGAAGATTACGAACATTATAAACAATTATGAACATAATGAACATTCTGAAGATTACGAACATTCCGAACATTATGAAAAATTATGAACATTATGAACATTCCTAAGATTACGAACATTCCGAACGTTATGAATAATTATGAACATTATGAACATTCCGAAGATTACGAACATTCCGAACATTATGAACATTCCGAACATTATGAACGTTATGAACATTATGAACATTCCGAAGATTTTGAACATTCTGAACATTCCGAAAATTATGAGCATACTGAACATTATGAACATTCCGAAGATTCTGAACTATCCGAACATTCTGAATATTCTGAACACTAAGAATTGAACTTATTTAAAATCATGGAAATTCCGAACATTCTGAACATTCCGCAGATTCTGAACATTCCGAACAATCCGAAAATAATGAACATTCCGAACAATCCGAAAATTTCGAACATTCTGAAGATTCCGAACATTCCGGACATTCCGAAGATTCCAGACATTCCGAACATTCTCAAGATTCTGAACATTCCGAACATTCTAAACATTCTGAACATTCTGAACATTCCGAAGATTCTGAAAATTCCGAACAATCCAAAAATTTAGAACATTACGAACATTCTGAACATTCCGAACAATCCGAAAATTCTGAAAATTTAGAACATTCCGAAAATCCAAAACATCGTGAACGACTTTTTTTGATGAAAATACTCGTAATATAATTCCGAAGAATATTACAGAGTTGAATGATGAAGAAGCTTTCATTAAGCTATAAAGAAAAATCAATATTAAATTCTTTATAATTTATAAATCGTTATGATCGGGACGATCATTTGTCAGGTTGGCCGAGTTGTAAGGCATATTGTCCTTCATAACTTCTTAACAATAACTACTCTAAACTATATATAAATAACATACCTTACAATATAATATACTTTATACCTAGCTCTAAGTATACTTTTAAAAGCTTGTTATATCGATGGTGTTGCGCAAAAAGGGCCAATCTGATATTTTCAATCGGGTTTCTAAGATTTATTCATTTCTTATTGCGCTAATTTAGTTGTTTAAGGCACCGATTTTGGTTCGCCTGATTGACAAATATATCCTGTGCAATATAGAAATTAAATTAAATAATTTAAAAAGCGTTTTGTCAACAATAAATAACAAAAATAGCAACAAAGTGTAGTTTGGCCCTTTTTGTATAATATCAGTTTCTGTCAACAGAAACTAAAAAAGGCCAATCTGACACATTGGCCCTTTTAACTTCAATACTTCCATAGCTAAACTACCAGAATAGGGCCAATCTGCAACTCTATAAATCAAAATAGATAGGAAAACAAAAAGAATTATTTTTTTAAAGCAATATTGCAAAGTAACACTAGCATTTATTATTAAAATAAATATTATATTATATTTTTTTTAATTTTTTTTGTAAAATAATGTTGGTAATGAATACAAAAAAATTAAATAGGTGTTCTTAAAATTCCTCCTCAGCACTCAATTCGTCTTCGTCAGGCTCGGCAAGTGAATCATTTATTGTAGATCGGTGAAGCAAATCAATAAACTCATGATGCAGATGAGAAGGAATTGCCGCTTTTAAACAGAGGCCAACCAGATCTCGGTACTTTGCCTCTGAAATTGGCTGATCAGAGAAGTAAAGCTGAAGTGGAACTTCTGATTGGGCAGTGCGCAAAATTCTTTTAATCTCAAAGCAACATTGGATTTCAGAAGGCTCATTAGCAGAGTTAAAAATGCTGAAACATTCTGAAGCACTCAAAAATTTTTTAAAGGCTGCTTTCTGAATTTTACTGATTTTAATTTTATTCTTCGTTGATGAAATAAACGGAGTTTTCTTATCTGCAAAACTCTTCCAGTCCTTAAAATCATTTGATTTCATCATAGTTACATTGTATGGACATGGTTCAGTTCTAGCATTTGAAACAATCGTGCCCCATTCGCTGGGCACGTTTATGGTTTTTTTTTACTGAATGTTCAATTACACCATGGATTGATTCCACTGTCATCATAGAATGTCCAGCGAGTAAAAAATTTAACGTTATTTTTTCAATACAGGTAGATTTTTTTTAAAAATTGACGATCAGTGACAACATCGCTTGATCTTTTTGTTGCCCGGCACAATTATCACAGTATAAAGCTACTTCTTTGACTTTTCTAGCATCCCAGTTTTAACAAATATAACTCCATGACCGAACAGACTTCATTACATCCTCGTTTCCCATCCTTTTCACCCCACATGAAACAAAACCCGTTTTGGGTTGAAGTCTCGTAAAACGTTAAATTATACACTGCATATTTGCGTGCATAAAAAAACAAAATACTGCTACCGCAAGGTGTGTTTAATACCTTTTGCAGATCAAAAGAGCAAGTAATAAAGGATTTTTCAGTCCTTGCTCTGTCCTGATCTGCACGATATTGTTTGTTTATTGCCTCCTTTTCAGTTATATGTTTGTTATAATTGAGTTGCTCAGCCTCTGATGGAGACTTGGCAGAACCAAAGCTGATACAAGTAGAACACTTGTCTTTTTTCGGTGCGTGTATTCCTATATTATATTCAGTTTTGAAAATTTTTTTGAAAACAAAATCTGAAGCTGGCTTTATTGCAGTTTCCCGACAATGGATTTGATATTTTCTATAAATATTGCTTAAAGACTCATATTCCTGGGGAACATATTTTTTAGTTGAACTGCTGCGGTAATAGTGCGAGTTCACAGCCGGGCGGTTTTCTATAAAATTCCTAACATTGCGTATGCAATGAGGTGGAGTTTTATTCTTTGGCGTCTGTTTACCCCTACCATCTGCGGGCAGTACCAAGTGATGTAGCAACATTGTTCTCCGTGTATCTTAAAAGCTTTGCGCCAACATCCAGAGTAGCTTGGAAGAATTTTTTGCATACTTCAATGTTCTCATTATCTTTAGGCAAACAGTAACGTCTAGAATACTTTCTACGGCTATTTTCTACGGTTTCCCTTCATTTACCTGCGGTTTCAATGCACCTCATAAGGAACTCTCGCTTTTGAACATAGCCAAGGTCCCAGTATTCTCGATTGGTTGATCAAGATTGGCCCTTGAACCTCAAACATAACTACTCATCATAAGAAGTTTGCAGATTGGCCCTTGCAGATTGGCCCTTTTGATTTGTTGTGAGACGGTAAGCGCAAACAGATTGGCCCTGGTCTTGAAATGCAGATTGGCCCTTTTTGCGCAACACCATCGATATTATTATTCTAAATATTGTTTGATAAAGAATACAAAATATATATCTGGAGATTGATTTAAACTTTTATTTTAATATATGTAAGAAGACCTGTTATAATACTGTTAAACCATATGTTAGAATTGGTCTGATAACTGAAGTGTATAGCCAATTAGTACTCCTGGGTTGCGAGCCCCATTTATTTCCAAAGGCATTTTTGCATGAGAAAAGTGTCACTGTGGACTTTTTCACTATTTCATTTGAGATAGGTTTTCATCTTTACTTATTCTCTAAAATAAGACCAAAATATTTCGCTTCATTTGAAAAGTTAGTGTCTTAAGCTTCTGAATTCATTTTTTTTTCAAAACTTGCGACTTTTTGAGGTAATTTCCTAGAGGGCAATGATCTTGTTATCTTTTCTAGGAAATACAAAATTCCTCATATAGATCCTCTTTCTATTAAGGAGTTTTTTACCAATTTAAAAAAGATTTTGTACTTTATTTAGGTTTTCTCTAATTACAGCTATTTTCTAAGTAGGAAATTATAAGCCACTTGAGCTATCAAATCAAATTGTGAGTAATGTTCTTTCTTTTCATTGTAGTTCTATTATTTGTGATAGCCAGCATGGCTTTGTCAAAAAGAGATCCACTGTTACTAATTTATTTAACTTCGTTTCCTTTTGTTTAGATGTTTTTGAAACACGCGGGCAAGTTGACTGTGTATTTACTGACTTTAGTAAAGCCTTTGACAAGTTATGTCACAATACACTAATTTTAAAATTAAACCATCTAGGATTTAACAACAATTTCATAAATTGGATTTCTTCATACTTAAAAAATCGTTGTTATTCTGTCTTGTTTCGTATTGAAAGTTCAAGTCAATTTGTTGTCAATTCTGGCGTCCCTCAGGGCAGCCACTTAGGTCCTATTTTATTTGTTTTATTTATTAATGACTTGGTTTCAAACTTAAAAACTCGTCTGTCCTTGTTTATGCTGATGACATTAAGCTTTTCAAAAGTATAAAATCCTCCTCTGACTGTTTATTACTACAAGAAGACTAACCAATATTTAGGGAATACTGCAATAAAAACCGACTTGTTTTAAATGTTGACAAATGTAAAACCATGAGTTTTACACGTAAGAAATTTCCGTTTTTGTACAACTATACGTTTGATTCTTGTCCGTTATGTAAGTTTTCTATGTTTTCTGACTTAGGTATTATTCTAGATCCCAAATTAGCATTTAATGATCATTTAAATTATATAATTAAAAAAACCAATAGGGTTCTTGGATTCATTAAAAGATTCGGTCGTGATTTTCAGGACCATTATGTTCTTAAACTTCTATTTATTTCGTTTGTTAGACCAATTATAGAATACGGCTGTGTGGTATGGTCACCATATTACTCAACACATGTTACAAGAATTGAAGCGATCCAAAAAAGGTTTCTGCGTTTCTGTCTTCGGTCTCTTCCATGGTCAAGGGAAAATCTACTTCCCCCTTATTCTCAAAGACTAGCTTTGATCAGCCTTCCTTCTTTGACTAACCACAAAAAGTTTAAACAATTTTGTTTTATTGTTGGGATTATTAATGGTTCGATATCATTGCCATCAGTTCTAAGTAAATTAAATTTCAGTTTCAGCCGTTCATGTTTAAGGCGACAGCAACCTTTTATTCAAATATTTAGCAGATCAAACTAAACGGTGATTTTTTAAAAGCTTGAGAAGTTTTTTTTAAAAAAAGAACGCATAAAATTTGCAAAATCTCATCGATTCTTTATTTGAAACGTTAGATTGGTCCATGACATTTACTTTTTGAAGATAATTTCATTTAAATGTTGACCGCGGCTGCGTCTTAGGTGGTCCATTCGGAAAGTCCAATTTTGGGTAACTTTTTCGAGCATTTCGGCCGGAATAGCCCGAATTTCTTCGGAAATGTTGTCTTCCAAAGCTGGAATAGTTGCTGGCTTATTTGTGTAGACTTTAGACTTGACGTAGCCCCACAAAAAATAGTCTAAAGGCGTCAAATCGCATGATCTTGGTGGCCAACTTACCGGTCCATTCCTTGAGATGAATTGTTCTCCGAAGTTTTCCCTCAAAATGGCCATAGAATCGCGAGCTGTGTGGCATGTAGCGCCATCTTGTTGAAACCACATGTCAACCAAGTTCAGTTCTTCCATTTTTGGCAACAAAAAGTTTGTTAGCATTGAACGATAGCGATCGCCATTCACCGTAACGTTGCGTCCAACAGCATCTTTGAAAAAATACGGTCCAATGATTCCACCAGCGTACAAACCACACCAAACAGTGCATTTTTCGGGATGCATGGGCAGTTCTTGAACGGCTTCTGGTTGCTCTTCACTCCAAATGCGGCAATTTTGCTTATTTACGTAGCCATTCAACCAGAAATGAGCCTCATCGCTGAACAAAATTTGTCGATAAAAAAGCGGATTTTCTGCCAACTTTTCTAGGGCCCATTCACTGAAACACATTTCGAACCGAACACTGATTTTGGTAATAAAATTCAATGATTTGCAAGCGTTGCTCGTTAGTAAGTCTATTCATGATGAAATGTCAAAGCATACTGAGCACCTTTCTCTTTGACACCATGTCTGAAATCCCGCGTGATCTGTCAAATACTAATGCATGAAAATCCTAACCTCAAAAAAATCACCCGTTATGTTGTATGTATGTAGCCCTCTCAATCAATTAATAACAATTTATAACGAATTTCAATTTTGTTTAGAATCTGTAAATGATAATATAAAATGTAAAAAATTTAAACTTATGTTTTTCAACAATATTGAATAATAAATATAAATTATAAGAACTATTTTTAATATTGTTAACGTTAGATTTTAACGAATTAAATAAATAAAGATACTGAATTTTCAAAATATTTTAGTTATCCACTCATGGAATATGTGTGCTTTAATAAAGTATAAAGTTTTCCTGCACCTCGGCTTGGACATAGGCAAAAACCCACATAAAAAAGTGAATTTCACGAAATTATATTTATTTTTATCTCCAAATTCATGCAATAATGTACAACTACAAAAATGACGCGTAGAATTCACGTTGACAGAATTAAAACGAATATCTCACCTTCTAATTATTTAACGGTTTTGTCAAAGTCTTGACCTCACAAATCCAAACACACTTCGAACAAACGTCAAACACGCTGTCACGAAGCTTACCTAAGCCTAATACATCGGTTGCAGCTATGCTGCACCCATCTTTTACCCATTTTTTTTTTTCGTTTTCAAAAATATACAATTTTTGTTTAACCTTCCTCCCGGTCCGGGTAATGCGCGTGACAATGCAAATCGTGAGGTCACGTCATCCCAGCTACATATACACGCAACACACAATCCGCGTATTCAAACGAAACAGACTTCTAAACGCAAGATCAGTGTGACATTTCCTTGTTTTGCCAAATAGAATTTCGTGCTGTGTGTCGCCTATTGTTGTTGCTGTGCTGTCACGTTGCTGAATGTTACATTGAATGGGGGTCGCGTTCTCTACATTTCTCCCACATTTCGACTTTGGGATCGTAAATAAGGAAACCAGTGCACCGCGAGATTCGAATCCTTGAGAGAAAATAATTTACGCATGCATCTTTCCCGAAGCAGCAGCTGCTTCTCAATATGGCATTGTTTGCTAAGAAAAATATAACAGCAAAAAAAAAAAAACAGCATGCGAAGTGTCGAATGCCTTTAAATGGATTACCACAGGCCATCGCCATAGGCACTAATTAATTCTCCGTTAGTTTCGAGAATGATAGACATGGAGATGGTGACACATTAAAAGCAGTTTATTTGCACTTTGACAGATCGGGAGATGTGCACTTTGTTTCCGCTTTTGATACTCAGAAAGTGAATAATTCAAAAAACAAAAGAACATTTTCTAGATAATGCGTAGGTGGAGATCTAGACAATGACATTCCCCGTTGGATATACTTGCTTATAGTCAGTCGGGGTGACAAAGAGCTTAAAAGTGATTTACTGACATGTCCTTCAAAGAATAAAAATTCAAATGATTTAGTGACACTGCAATGCCACGCCATTGCTGTAGCCATTGCCATTCCGCCACAAAGAATGAGGTGACAATTAAAGCCTTTCATTCAGATGGCTTGAGAAGTATCGTTCTCAAGTGTCACCATCTGTCAAAAATGGATTTTGTTCTTTTTTGACTTGGTTTTTTAAGCAGGACAACAAATTATTATGACAATTTATTACTTCTGCGAAATGGACATCTTGCAGACCGCACTCAAACGAAACAAGCTGCATCTGGCCATCATGAATGTTATAAGGAAACGCGAATCATTTTTGCTGACTAATTGTGCTGCGGTTTAATTAGATGAGAGAAATATACAATGTCAGTAGGGGGCGTGTTTTTGATGATTGATGAAGTGGAAACAAAGGTCTTTGATCCTCGCAGAAGGCGGATCGGATTCGATCTTTAAACCCGGAAAATGGAACGTTCGTTTATAGCGTTCAATGAACTCTGTTTTTGATTCTTAAAGAAGATTCACTAAAAACAAGGTTTGTTTGCAAGTTGACACTTTCGTTATAGACATAAGTGACATGTGTCAGTGGGGAATTGTGACAAAAATGTCACATATGATCCTTTAAGAAGATTTCGACAAAATCTGGGGTAAGAATGTTAATGCACTCCGTGTGGTTGAGGAAGAAAGATTTGATAAATCATTTAACGTCGCATTGACCTATACGACATTTATTTCAATGCAAGATACAAAATAAAAACTATTCAAATATCGTTTTTGTTTTCTTTTTTTCAATTTAAGGAAATATTAATGTTGCTGAGTTTCACTTACGCTGGTCAGCACCATTTTTTGCGGAAAAGATCCATTGATCTGTGAGCTTAATTGTGTTTAAGTTGACATAACGAATCAAACGAGGGTATACGAATATTCGAATGTTAACGATGAATCACAAAAGTTTAAAAAAAAAATGTTTGAATATTTTTCACCCTTTCCGTAGATTTTATTAAAAAATTGCTAGAAATTAAAAAGCAGTTTTTATAAAAGAAATCTGAGTGTAGGTATATGTCATAATTTTTAAGAATCAAAAACAAAATTGGACCTAGATGACCTTCCTTTAAGAACGCCCGAAGCGACATTGATTTAATGAGAGTTGAAATTATTTATATAGAATTGATGAACTATTTTAGAAAGTAAAAATGGGAACCTAAATCTTTTCATTTGTTCATCAAAATATGGTGGTTCGGAAAAGATAACATCTCATCATGATCCACTTTTTGCACTATTGAAAAATATAAATACACTTATTGTCGTAAATTTTCCAGTGAAAAAGACGTGCTGATGAGCTAAAGTTAGTCCTTTAATGAGGGAAGCTATATTGTTCATAGTTTACTAAAAAGGGAAAGCTTGCAACTTGCTCGATAATTGTTTATGTCTTGCTTATGCACGTATGTAATCATACAAAAACTCCTTTGATATTTTCTGTATCTTTAAAAAGAGCGTTGTACATAAAAGTGTCAATAGTGATGTGCTTTTTGTTTGAAGAAAAAAAAGTATTGTCAAGATCAGGTTGCTTGTCCAAACTCAGACTTTGCTTAACTGTCATGACATCTACATAATTTGGAAAAAAACCCATAATTATTGAAATATTAATTAAGTCTTGGACAATAAGTAGGAATATTTGACATAGTGTAGACTGCTTGAAAAAAAATAGTACAAAATTTTTAAATTGTTGTTAAGAACAGAATTTGAATTTCAAATTGTTTTCGTACGGATAAACAAATCTTTGAATGCGGTCATTGAGCTCGTGATCTGGAATTGACATTCCTGTATTTTTAGTTTAGTTTAAGAATGGGCGGTGTAAGGTGTTAAAATTGTAAAAACTTACTATAAAATTAGCAGATCGCGATCAAATAATAGTCCAAGAAATTGTCCATCTAAGCGTACTACAGGTAAACAAATAACTGCGTATGTTAAAAATGACTTAATGCCCATCTTTCATGAAAATGCATGATTTAAATAGGGCTGCCGTTAGAAGAAGTCTTGAAGAAGATCCAAATCTGTCTATGCATTTGAACTTATCGTACAGTACATTATTACAGGTTTTACTTTTTTTCTTGCATCTTTACCCTTAGAAAGTTCAACCCACGCAAGAGTTGAAACCAGTTGAGTATTTTTTTTTATTTTTCAGACTGTTATATAAATTATTCAATCGAAATTCATACGGTGTGGTATTGAATCATAAGCAAACAGATATTTTATTTCGAACGCATTCATTCTGAATGGGCGAATATCTGAACGCACTCATCATCCATTTTAATTTGAACTCGTCTCGTTCAATTATTCCTTTAAAATCATAAAATATGAGACGCCAAGAAAGTTCGATCCACCGCCAGGAATCGACTAAAATTGTAAGCTTATTTTCCCATTTATGTTAAGAATTATGGTAAAATTCATTTTTCTTTATAAGGAAATAAACCTATTCAAACAATCGTCGTTTCATTCAAGATTTTGGACGAACTTTTTAATATTTGCCACGCCATTAACACAGACATTGCAACCATTTTTCAATATAATTTGACACTAAGTGACTTACATTTATAAAATTTATTTTGACAGAAGGAACATTGGGTTAGAGTTTTCACTTCAATAGGTGATCTTACTGGGTAAAATCCTACTACTCGTAATATTATAAATGTGAATGTTACGATGTATGGATGTTTGTTACTCAATAACGCTTGAACAACTGAATGGATCTTGATAAAATTTAACACACAAAAAAAAGTAATAGTCTGGATTACCGTATAGGCTACTTTTTTTTATTATCAGGGGAGGGGCATTGGGTGGTCGAAACACCCGAAAATTATTTATCTCTACTTCTATCTTCGTAATGCACTGGAAATGTAGTACATACACATAAGTAGTTGCATTGAAATGCCATACTTTGGTGGTGCGGGCCCAGAGGAGGGGCATTGTTTGATTAATTTACCTAAGCAGTAACGATAAAAACACTCAACAAAAAAAAAAAAAAAAAAAATAAAACAAAAATAAAATTCTACGAATTAAAAACAAAAAAAATTTGACAAATATTTGTGTGTCTTTGAATTTAAACTATTTTAAGGTAAGTTAAACTTTATGTGCCTACAGGTTTAACTACATACACTAGTCGGCATAAGTATTTTGACGAAATAAAAATCGTGCATTTTTCAGTTGAACTTTTTAATGGCTTTATAAAGAATTTTTGTTTATTTTTTCCTTTTTATATATATCTAACACAAACTTAAAAATAGTCAAACAAACATTTTTTCATAGAAACTTAAAAAGATATAAATAAATTATTAATTTCACTCGTTGGCATAAGTATTTTGACAAGTATGCATTATTGAGAAAACAAAGTTTAAATTTCACAAAAATAAAGAAATGAAGAATTTAGTAAAATGTATAACCTCCTTTGGCTTCAATAACTTTTTGAAGGCGTCTCGGTAGTACCGAGTCGGTACTGAATCCACTAAATTTTGAAGAATATCTGGAGATATCTCTTTCCAAAGGGAAGTTACCTCAGCAATTGTCTCCTCTCTGGTTTTATTTAAAGAAACTGTTCTTTTGCGTTTCAAAAGAGACCAGACGTTTTCTATAATATTTAAATCTGGACTTTGAGGTGGCCAGTCCAAAGTAGTAACACCAACATCCTTCAAAAAATTCATTACCAGCCGCGGATTTGTGGCATGGGGCATTGTCCTGTTGCAGGATGAATGATTCGCCAATAAGCATATCTCCGGATGGAAAGGCATTATCATTTAGGGTACTAACATATTGGCTTTTGTTCATAGAGCCTGTGATAGGAACCAAGTCACCCAGTCCATTATAAGCAACACATCCCCAGAACATGACAGAGCCTCCACCGTGGCTCACTTTTTTACAAACGGGCCTTTTTTTTTGCCTTACTACCTTTGGCAATCTTACAAAAAATTTATTTTTTGATGAATTATACTCAAACGAGCTTTCATCTGTCCATAGAACGCTTCTCCAGAACTCCTTTGGCTTGTGCAGATGTTCCTTTGCGAAGGCCAGTCTTTTAAATTTGTCTACCTTTGATATGTACGGCACGTCCTTAACTTTAATTGTCTTGAAATCTCCTTCTTTTAAACGTCGTCGGACAGTACGCTCACTGATTGGATTCTTGGCCGTCAAATTCCATTTATCTGCAGCAGATTGAGGCTTCACAAAAATATTTTTTTTAAATTCCCGTAAAAGGATTCGGTCTTCAGTGGGCGTTGTTTTGCGCCTAGCACCTGATCTTCTTAAGTTTCTTATGTCATTATGCTTTTTAAACTTATTAATTTGATAGTGCACAGTTTGACGTGACACACTAAACTCATTTGCAATGTCTTTTACTGCCATTCCAGGGTTAAACTTTGCTACAATGGAAGATCTGATAACCAAACTCAACTCCACTGTTTTAACCATGTTTTTTAATAACTTTTGATCAAATTTTATTTTTTATTAACGTTTCACTTGAAATAAAGTTTAATACTGCATAAATTGCTTGGTTTTCACGTGCAAAGTGTAAAAACAGGTACACAAAGATTCCGTCAAAATACTTATGCCACACAAAAATTCGTTGTTTATATGCATTTTTATGAGCAAAAAGAGAATGCAAAATGTAAACAATACAAAATTTGGCATGCATAGAGCTAAAAACATATTCTTTGTTTGCACATTATTTTTTCGCCGTTATTTAACGATAATTAGCAAAGTGTAGGTTCAATAGTCAGAAAAAGGTTTCGTCAAAATATTTATGCCAACTACTGTACATTGTTATAGGATAGTTACATACGTATGTGATTTGCTCATTGTTTGTTAGTTTTTTCAAAATATCCTTCGCTTGGCTCTATTACCTTTAAGAAAAGGACTTGATTGGATTTATTGGTTTGCTGTTTTGTTT
This sequence comes from Chrysotoxum bicinctum, assembly GCA_911387755.1. Classification (NCBI taxonomy): domain Eukaryota; kingdom Metazoa; phylum Arthropoda; class Insecta; order Diptera; family Syrphidae; genus Chrysotoxum; species Chrysotoxum bicinctum. The sequence goes on from OU426987.1 coordinate 224,961,371, forward strand.
TAATCCAGGTAAAAGAACACGTTAAATAAAAATAATTCGTACGCTTTCCACTTCTCATGTTGAACAGGAGAACAGTTGTGACAGTTCTTGGCTAAGCTAAATGTGTTTATTATTTCAGTGGTAAGTCGTCTTTTTCAAATAGAGCTGTTCAACGATGACACACAGAAGTAAAATAAACACCCAAAAACAACATTCCGTACTTCACACAAGATTTCTATTTACACAAGATTTTCAATGCAAGAAAAACTGAGCGAATCTACAGAAACTTTTAGACACATGATTTATTTTGAAAAACTTGAGTTGAAAAAAAAAATTTGCTTGCGGGAGTTCCCCGCAATGAAATTTAACACTTATGCTTGATAGATAGAAAACGAAACTTATTTTGACGAAACACTTATTCAAACTGTCACGGAAATCATTAAATTATTAAAATTATTTGGTTTGTTCAATGATAAACTTTTTATAGGCTCAAATATCGGGTTTTTCAATAAGAGCGCTACAAAAGTTTTTTTTTAAATAAAACAAAAACGGCTTTGGATATCAATGAAATTCTTTATTCCTGTGAAAAAACGTTTGATGTCATTATGTATGGAACTCAATTTTTTTGCATGGCCACCACGGTCGCGCTTGCAGAAGTCCAGGCGCTGAACCCAATTTTTGGCGGTTTTCAAACATAAATCGGCCGATACTGCTGCACTTTCACGTTCGATATTCGTACGAAGTTCATCATTCATCAATCATTGATGACTCATGGAGTACGTGTAGATTGCTGCCTGACCAATACTGCATATTTTGTTTATTGACGAAGCTATTCAGCCAGAAATGAGCCTCATCGCTGAAGATGATTTTTCGATGAAAATCCGAATCATTTTCAAGTTGTTGCTCAGCCCAATTCACGAACATACAAGCGGTCAAGCGGCTTCAGTTCTTGCGTCAATTTAATCTTGTAAGGATGTAGGCCAAGATCTTTTCGCAAAATTCGCCACAACAACGTCACAGAGATGCCCAACGCTTGAGACCGACGTGTGAGAGACACATTTAGGCTTTCTGCAACTGAAGCCTCAGCGGCAGCAATATTCTCGACACTACGGGCACTTCTTTGTCTCACTGGCACGGAAACATTTTGTACTGTGCCTGTGGATTCAAATTTTTCCACTAGACGCTCAATTGTTGATCTGCTAGGACGATTATGACGACCATAAATTAGACGTAGCGCTCTTAACGTTGAGGCCACTGACTCCGAATTTCGGTAGTAAATTTTAATAATTTGGACTCGTTGTTGGCTCGTATATCTTTCCATCAAGAATGGCAAACCTTACTGAAGAACTGAAGAGAAATGTCAAAAGAGCGGCAAAAAATATGGCGTCGTTTGCTGTCCCTGTCGCTCTGCTTTTGTAGCGTCCCTGTTGAAAAACCCTTTACATAGATAAAATTCAGAATTTATTTGTTTTTAGATTTTGTTATTAAACGTACCCAAAAGCAACAATATCGTTGATATACTATACGAATCGTTTTGCACGTTTACAAACACATCAAAAAACGAAATTTTACTTACTTGGCCTCCGACCATGCAGAGTTGTCATAATGCTTGGAACTTTCCGCAGTAGCTGCTTTTATTTAAAAATAGAAAATAAAAAAGGTCGGTTGTATTTAGTGGTGTCCAACACGTGATTCTGACAGTATTCATTTCCTTACAAAGAATAACATTTTCAAGATCATTGCTGGGGCTTTCCATTCATTAAGATTTTTTTAGCGCCGAATTGAATGCGATTTCATATTGATTTTTTGTCGGTGGAATAGTGTTTTGGACATAATTTTCACAATAGAAATAAATTGAACCAATCAAAAACCAAGCTGACAGCTAGCTGCAAATTGTTAGTGCATTAGTTTAGGGACGAGTTAATCTGTCGAAAAATTTAGATTTGCAAAATTAATTTTAAATCAACAAAAAAAAAATAGATTTTTTTTTGCCCAACGAAATGCAAAAATTACCAATGGAAAACCACATAAGTTTACTAGGGAGTTCGTTCTCCACCTTATCGTTAGTAAATTCGATACCCGTTTGTTTAAAAAAAACAGACGGAAAATACAACTGATTTTTTTGTATGAATAAAATCACCCAACTAATTTATTACGCCATTCGAGCTCATAATAAGTTTAAAATGAGCGCGAGTAAATTATAAAAAAAAAAAAAAAAAAATTGGGTGCGTTTAAAGAAAATACAAAGCTGATTACTTTGTGAATTTTTTTATTTTAGAATATTGAGAGTAGTAATTTAAAAAAAACTGGAGCTTTAATTTTGTGGCAGTAGATATGTACATATATTTTTGTAATCTGCAATTGCAATTAAGTGGCCCCGCAGCCTCCGAACCATGTATGGTCTTATACTGAGACACTGCAGCAATTTATAAAGAAATTGCTTTAGTATGATTCTTGTTAGAAATTTTTTAAAATTAAGAATGATTTAGTAAACTACCTTAAGATTAGCAAAATATTAACTAGTATCATACTAATATCCTAAGCAGTCTACTACTGTTTAAAATTTTGCGCCATTATTTTTATATATTTCTGACTAAGTTTAGATCTCGATATCTTATCTGAACAGCTTTTTGCAGAAACTGTTTTAATCTTATAGCCTACTGTGGAATTAAAGCGTAATAAACTCAAAACAAACTGCATCCCAAATTTCGTCCATACAATTTAAAAAAAATGACAAGACACTACATTTTGAAAGATAATTCCTGTTTTATTGATATGGGGCTGGGTGTTGCATGTTGCTCTATATCAAAATCTTAAGGCAACTGTAGTTCATGAATGTAGATCATTTGTGGTCGTCTGGTAGGAGGTAGCAACCCCAACTATCCCTGAGAGTTCCAAATATATTGTGTTTCTAGTTAACACTTCAAAAAAAAAAACAGAAATCATTTTTTTTCTCTATACCCTTGTGGTTTTGATGTAAAATCATTCAGTATAAATGTGAGAATTTTTATTATAAAAAAGAAAAATACTGTCTCACTATCACGACCACCCCATCAGTAAGTGTTGGGTCTTTCCATTTCCATTCATAAGAAATTTTAATTAAATTTTGGACGCGCAACAATTCTGAAATTTATATACATAAACTATATATAACAACAAACCTTACATACCTCTGTCTGAAAATGCACAAAAAAGGACACGAAGAAATCCTCATACCAAATATAAGCTCTAAGTAATTTTGTTAAAGTTATTAGTTGCCCTTTTGCAGCTGGTTACGTTGCAATGATTCCCATTCCATGTCCTTTCAATCAAGTTATGTACTCTTGCTACAACAGCATCAAACAAGTCTAGAAAAACGTCTGACTAGGACTAAGAGTCTCCCAAAGTAGACAGTTTAAAAATTCAAATTGGTGTGTGCGGTGGAGGCGGCAAATGAAAAAGGACACAAATGGTTCCAAAGGAGTTGTAAGAACCTAATGAGATTCCCGCTCTTCTATTAGAAACATGAATAAGAACATTTCGGAGTAGAATGCAGCAGAATCCAGAGACCATACTTAGCTGGAAATATTATGAAATGATGAAATAACAAGGATCTCTCGCATATAAAATCTTGAAACCTATAAAAAAAACCCCATACAATTCATAGAGTGAGAATATATTTTCTTGTTTTCGTTTTTCATATCAAGTAGTGAGTATAAGTATGCATGTTTGGTTTCTTTTTTAGCAAAAAAAAAAAAACAGATGAATTTTTACAGGTACATGCCTAGGTACACCCTACCTGCTGTTCTTTCATTTGCATAGCTAGGTACTTCAGAGATACGTTGCAATGCGAGGAGTTTTCCACCATGACAATTTGTTGTGGCATATATGCAATAGAGATTTTTTTTCTCTCAACAATGACAGCGACGACTGTATTCCACCCTAAAGTACTGTGATTGAAGTATTAAGTTGAGTAAGTTGCACAGAATTGCAAGCAATTCCACAGATCCCGGTGGGAAATTGAAGGTAAATGGATCAAAATTAAAGCAAAGACGCAAAGAGCTTAGGTAGACACTTGAAAAATGTTTCTTATAAATAAACCGTAAGAATGCATCTACACTGAGAAAACTGTACTATGAGTTATTTAAATAGAAACATGTTTAACTGCATGTTTAAATAAGGACAAATAGAATTCGTTTATAACTAAACTCGAATCTTTTTAGATTCGAAAATACTATTATTTTACAGTAAAATATGTTTAAATCAAACTCATTCATGTTTAAGAATTTCATTAAGATCTGCACTTCATTTTTTATATGTATTCAAATTAGTTTTAGTTTGATTTTTAAAATGCAGGTTTAATTGTTTTACTAACTTAAAAATTGTATCATACAATGAACATGAACGAGTTTGTTTGAAATATAAACGAAGTTAAAATATTTACATGAGTAAGAGATTAAACATAAATGATAATTTAATCACTACCGTGTTTGAATTGAATAAAAATGAAGTAGCTAAATACAACTTTTCTTCTTTTTGGCATCGAAAGTCATGGAGTGTGTTTATGTTCCGCGTGTGTTTGTGATCTTACTAAAGTGAGTAATTTAAAAAATAATAAAGAAATATTTGATTACCATAATAATGTTACATAACTGAAGTTCTGTTTCAAGCAAAAATATAAACCATAAGATTATTCGAGGAGTGGAAGTTAATACCATTTTTCCCTGCTCTCTATTGTAAGTATAAAAAAAATATTTGTTTCAAAAACTGTTTATTTATATAGTTTTATTTAAAAAAATACTGATTAATAAGTATGTTTTATAATTAACTATCAGTTGACTTCTATATTATTGCCACAGGACGACTAGAGCACGACGAAAGACGTAAAAAAAAGAAGCAAATTCCAGAAGACAAATTATATGAACCAGAATTTGAAGATGTTCTCAAGATGTGACAAAGATGAGATCTTAAAGCGCTCCACAACAATTTAATGACTTTTTGGAAAAATGTAAATAAATAAAATAAAAATATAAATACATACCTACATAATGTAGGTACTTATTAATTTGTATTTGTGTTGAGTATTTTTTTTATTTCTGAATTTCTGAAAAATCTGAAGTAACAAAAAATTAATATGATTCTATTTGAAACAACATCAAATAAAGTTAATAAAAACAAAGATAAGCATGTTTAAATCAAATAGAAAACGTGGTAAATTTAAACCAAATCATGTTCAAATCGGGTCAAACATGGGTAAATACGTTTCTATTCAAATTAAATAGATATCGATTCCATGCCAAATCGTATGTGTTTGAGTTTGATTTAAATATGAATATGTTTGATATTTTTCTCAGTGTATGCATGTTTCAGTGAAAATCTAATTTCTTGCATTTTAAACTCGACTTTAAATTCCAATTTGATATAAGACATTTGCTATACATAAGTAAATATTTCGAAAAAGTTTAAACTTTCAACAAAATATAAACACGAAGATCTGAGAATTTCTTGTTCGCACATTATTTTCAAAAATAATATCCGAAAATTAATAAAAAACGTAAAGTGACGTTTACCAAAAATCTACTACAATAAGTTAAAACTCTTTGTATATTATGTCTTTTTTTTTATTTTGCGAGTACTAAAGGGATTACGACCACCCTTAAATTGTTTGAGCTCAGGGTGAGCGCTTAGGAAAGTTGGAGAGGATTCAAAAGAGATATAGATGTTCATTGTTTTTGAATGTCTGAGCAGCATCAAGTTTTTAAAGCATTTAAATCAACGCGGTTTATATTTGCTCATTGTATAACGTTGTAAGATCAGAGTAAAATGAGCTAATCATCCGCTGCCTCTAAGGTTTTACATCCAAATGACTAGGACCTTAATATATTAAAAGCTAAGAGCTCTGTCTTCCGTAAAACAATTTATTCGACTTGAAATTTTACACAAAATATCAAGAGAATCGGAGACATAACGTAGCCCTGTGGTACACCGGCATTTATTTTATGAATTTCAGACTTAAAACCATCAAACACATCTTTATCGAGCTATTCGAAAGATTGTTTCTAATCCAACAAAGAAAAGATTCATAAATGCAAAATGCACGTATTTTCGGTAAGAGAGCTTGATAGCAGGCTCTATCAAATGCTTTGGAAACATGAAGTGCTATAATCTTATTTTCTATCTACAAAACGACGTAAAGATTTGTGCGACTCTTCAAATCAAATCAAAGACATAGGACATCTAGGATGTTACAACATAGAGGAAAAGAGAACAATCTATGAAAATTTTCCATATACTTTAATTAAGTGAAGGAACCATGTCTAGAGAAAGAGTTGTAACAAGCTTTATCAGCTCTAGACGGGGGCATAATTGACATAAAGGTTGCAGTGCAGTTACTCAACTGAAATTTTCTACTTAATTCAGAATTCACAGATAAACCGCCAGTAAACCGTTGTTACTGATTTGGGTATGCAGGTTGGGTTGGCAGGTATCGTTATTTTTGGTCTTAAAAATCAAATCAAAAAACATCCGGTGGTAAAAAATTAAAACCCATATCTACCAAGTTTGAAGAAAATCGGCCGAGCCGTTTAGCTGCAATCGAACAGACAGACAGACAGAATTGCCAGATCCAGTTTTTTCGTCTTCGCTATCATCGTAATGTCAACGTTGATCAAAATCTCGAGTTCGATTTTTTTTACGAATGCATAACTTGCCTTATAGTACCTATAAGTTGCAAGTAAAAATTGGAATTAAGATATTACTGACTAGGAATATTTTTTCGAATTTTTCATTATTGACATAACGGATTCTTAGAAATTGTTTTATAGAGAAGCTTCTTAAAAGTTTAGAAAACATTGCAAAACTCAAACAAAAATAGTTATGGAATTTTTGAAAAAAAAAAAATGTTTTTGAAAATTCGATATCTCCAAAACGAGTTCATATTTTTTTTTTTTAATTTTATTTTTATTTCTATATATGTATACAATAAAGACTTATACAATTAAGAGTTGGCGTAACACAATCTTTAAAAAAATAAAATGCACGACTCGATCGCACGAACTTGCTCTTATGTAAAATTACTTTGGAATTTAAAATATATTTTATAAATAAAAAACATGGATTTAATGAGATACAAATTTTCAAATGCATGGAATTGCCTGATTTCCGGAAAAGTATGAATTTACGCAAATAAAGTTTAAAAATCGTTTTATTAAAGTAATTTTTTATGTAACGAAATTCTTTAAAATTGTTCTATAACAAAATTTGGGATGCCAATTTTAAGTGCTTAGTAATATAGACTTTAATAAATAAATTCAAAAAATAATCGTTCACACATTTTCAAGATATTGATTTTTCAAGAAATAAATTGGATTTTTTTTTTTTAAACAAAAAAAAAATATTTTTTTTCGAATATTTTTATATACAATATTATTTTAAACTTAAAGGGGGCTCCTGGTGAAAATTGTTGGTTAAAATCGTTAGAGCTGTTACTGAGAAAATCGAAAATCAAAAAAAAAAAAGGTTATATGACAGGTACCGGTATTATCATTTTTGTTTACCAAAATGTAGCCCATATCCATAATATTACACCTAATTTCTTTTATTAAAATCGTTAAAGTCGTTTTCAAGATAAATAAGTTTATGCATTACGGTTGTATGGGGGTTACCGTTAGTTTTAGAGCAAAAAAAATTTCAATTTCTCCTCTAGAAAATCACCGAAGACCCTTAAGTATCGAGTTTGAAGAAAATAGGTCAAATGGCTTAGGCTGTAGCTTGAGGTACAGACATACAGACAGACGGAATTGTCGGACCCACTTTATTCGACTTCGCTATCATCGTAATGTCAACTTTGATCAAAATCAAAATTTTTTTTTCAAATGCAGAACTTGCCCTATAGTACCTATGTATGTATATCGCAAGTAAAAAATTAACATCAGTATGTGCACCAACATCTCGCCTTACATCCATTGCGTTGTTTTTACCTTACCATGTCACCCACTGACTGAATTGATCATTTAATGGCTAAACCTTTAATTAACTTTAGTTATGCAAAAAGGACTTAACAAAGCTGCTTTTTAATGCAGCATACAATTTTAAACTTAAAAAAAGTCTGTTAGAATTGTCAAGTAAATACCTAATTAAGAACAAGAAAAACATGCCTTCAACTTTTCTTATCAATGTGTTGTCCTCGAAAAAAAGCAACCTTCTAAAAATGTTTTCAAGTCCAATGAGCTTCTAATCGCAGAAATGCAAAATCAAGTTCCTAATAGAAACCCTCTGTTTTACTTAATGTTTTTTTTTTTTTTTTGCATATACACGGAAGGACAAATCAATTTAATTAGCAAACGACTTGTTCTGGCGGTGGCGGGTAGAAAAACAGAAATTGCGTTTTCGCAAAAATAAAAAAAAAATTACAAAAATATCCATTGCCTTTGAGGTTATTTTATATGGTTTTTGATTTTTTTTTATTAAAAAGAAGTGTTAAATTGTGTTGATGCTGAGACAAGGAAGATTTTTTTTTGATTGAGAAACATGGAACTTGACCCTATCCAGCTAGATTCTACTGGTTGATATTTTATTTAAAAATCTCAGTGTCGAAACATTCAGTGAAAATATTTTCATCATTGTAAAGTTCACGAAAAAAGAACGTTAATTATCATAATTCCGATTCGGCGACGGCAACTTTAAGAGCGTTAAAGCCGTTTTGTTCGTAATAAGCGTAAGTGCGTTTCTGGCTAAACATAAACAATCATAGTATGCACAATTGGTCTGGTGGAATCGCCCATGTGCTTCAAAAAACACCACTTCATCCACAAAAAATAATTGTATGGTGTGGTTTTCATGCCATGCATTGCTGTTATTGAGCGTTTTTTTTTTTTGTTCGTTAATAATGAACGTCACGTAGCAGTCAGTTTATTACACAGACCACAGACATTAATGGTATGGGTTTTCAACAAGATGGTACCACAAGTCACACAGTGGGTGTAACAATTGACTCAATTCAAACTCAATTCGATGAACATGGTCCTGTCCATTGGCACCTAGATCGATTGATTTAACATTTTTAGACTTTTTTTTATGGAGCTACGTTAAACCGCATTGGCCTACGCCAAAAAAGCCGGGGTCGGGGAGGTCAGAGCGAATATTGAATGAGAGATAGCATTTGTATTTTAAGCCAGTAACACAATTTTCAAAATAGAAAAATAAGTTATCAAGTCGTTATTAGAAAACCCGAAATAAAAAGAAGAAGTCTTGAATATTTTTGAAAATTTTGAGGATTTTCAATTTCAGGTTTCACTAATACAGTAAAAGCTTAAAATCTCTAAAAAAAGGAACGAACCTATTGATAGAAATGGCATCCTCAATGAGTCCATCCCAGTGCCTCATTTCACAAATCGCATTTTCGTTTCGTTCTTCCCGTACTCAAATTTCTATGATCGCTAATATTCAATTGATCACCAGCACCCTATACCAATTATAATCGCAATGAATTCTTGTAATCAATCCCGGAAGCAAGTGCACGCAACTTGTGCTGCAAAATAAAATAATAAAATAAATTTAAAACTTGTTCGTGTTCCAATATTTGTGTTTTGCGCTAAAAAATAAAAAACAAAAAACAGCAACAACAAGGTGGTTACACAAATCATTCTCTATAAATATAGTAAATGGAACCCCAACACTGTCTCCACCCGCCCGTTCACATGTTACCTGCGCTTTAGCACCGGCTCGGTTTAGCTCAGCTCGGTTATACTCGACCGCTCCCAAGGTAAACCGGTGCCATCGACAAAATTTACATTTTAATTTTATTTATCAAACCGTTTTATTGCCTTGCACTGCGCCATAATAACACGCAGTGCATACATATATTCACGCAAATGGATGCGAATTCCAAGCGCCAGCCATAACACATCCCGCTGTCCGCCACCAACCACCCAATCATATTGCCCGCATTTGATTCAAAAAAAAAATCAAAACCAGATGATGAAGCGCCCGGTCGACGACCGGCGGCGGCAGCGTGGCGGCGGCATCTCGCGGCATTGTGGTATGGCCAAAGAACGAAGAGCTTTTTGTTAATAGTTGGGCCATTAGCGGGATGAGCGGGACTAATTAATAAACATATGAAGCCAGACTGATAATACGGGAATAATTTAATTACGTCGAATGCAGTAATCACCTCGGCCTAAGTGCCAGTGTAGTTTGGTTGGTTCTGCTTGCTGTACTGCTTAGACCTTCACAGCCACGGTTACGACGCTTAACGCTCTTTTTAACTACTGCCGGTAGATGCAGCTACAACTACTTACTGATTACAATATGCACCCAGTGGCGGTTTACAAAAGTGCCGGTGCCGGTTAAAAGTCTCGGTTGCTTCCAAATGCTCACTGGGGTTCGACATTGAACTTTAATAACTTTGTAGTAATAACAATGGCGACTATGACGACGCTGCCACCCGACGACGATACGAACAAACCATATGAGTCACTGATTAGCTGGATGGTGGATACTAACTTCAGGGTTGAAAGAATAGAATTTAATTATTTCACTATTTTACCAGATAACAAAAAAAAAACCTCATAATGCATAATGCGGGAGGAATTAATTTAAAATGGTGGTTGCTCAAGGATTTGCAAGCTTTTACCTATAAAGATTTGTGATTTATTCTATGTTCACGCTGGTGGAACTAATTTCCGTTTCCGCTACAAGTAGTGTTGATACATTTATAGCTTTATTTTCTCAATACATATCTTCCTTAATGTAAAAAACCGTTCTAGGTACAAACCTACATTTATATGCAAATTAAGACAAAGGTAACATTTTATATTGAAATACTGTTTTATTGTTAATATAGGTAGGAAGTTCTTAATGGTTTGCACCTGTTGGAAATAACATATGAGAAAATGAAGAACTCAGTTGTAGAATTAGTGACGTTGATGCCGGTACCGATATGATGACAGAAGTGATTTGAGATGTGTACTTTTATTACTTACAGAATTAAGAGTATATCACCCATAGAAAAGTCTTGGGTCGATACAAACTCTAAAGACGCTATCATATTGAGAGAAGTAAAATTCTGCTTTTACAACCGAACTGCGGAAAATCGAAAAAAGCATTCACAAGTCAGAAACCATTGAGACACTGTTATAAAATGTTATAACCAAGTTTTTAAATGATCAGAATTTGAGCGAACAATTTTATAATGTCCCATTAAGCATTAGAAATGTCTAGTCATTTGTCTTAAAAGTAAAAAGTTCAACTTCATCTTCGGTTTCAACGCTCATCTATAACGATAACCCGATAACTAGCTCTTCAGATAAGGTAAATGTACTTGCCTGACAGCAACATTGCCCCTTGTGTACTAGAAAATGTAAATAATACAATGCGATAGGTATGTTTTCGCACTCATCCAATTGCAAGAGCCCTTCGAGATCTTGATATAAACAAATCCGCTGGTCCTGATAGTATACCCCCCGTTCTTCTGAAGAGATGTTCTTCATCGCTGGCAAAACCATTGCCTAAGCTTTTTCCATCGCACCTACTGTTCTGGAATCTTCCCTAAAAGATGGAAAACAATATTTGTCCAGCCTGTTCCTAAAAAAGGTGACCCTTCCTCCCCCTCCTCCTATCGACCAATTACACTTAGATATGTCCCTTCTTGCCAAGGTTATGGAATCGCTGATCAATCATCAGCTAAATGATGACTGTGACAAGCTGATGTTTCCCAGTATCTAAAGGTGAAAAAACCCGAAGAGAAAAGAAATATTGTTACAAATGCTTGCATTAAGCAGTACTGATGGCGTTAAAGAAATATCTCGAAGATCGAAAGCTTCTGAATGACCGGCAATACGGCTTTCGCAGCCGTGAAGATCTGATAGCATATCTCAACGAAGAGTGGAAGATATCCTTACATTGTTCTAGGTCATTTTTTTAAGAGTTTGGCACAAGGCTCTCTTATCGAAAATGCGAGCATTTGGTATCAAAGAAACCTTCATTCCTTACATTAAAAATTACCTCATAGATACGGTGACCATCCGTCCTCTTTTTGAGAGGACAGTCCTTTCTTTTTGTATCGTGTCCTTTCTGTTTGCATTTCTTGGAGAGGACAGAAATTTGTCCTCTGTTTTTTAAATTGTCCTTTCAAGGTCCTCTTTTCCTCTTTTAAACCACGATTCTACCATTAGCAGCACTGCTTTATGTCATTGAATTCTGTCATATATTTTTTGCTATTGTGAATGATTTTCAAATTTTATCTCCATTCGCAAGTTAGTGTCGTTCTCGTTTGCATTCTTTCTGCTTTTTGATTATTTTTGGAAAAGATAAGGGTTGTAATTTATATAAAACGGTGAGCATTTATTTGGAATAAATATTGGTAGATAATGAAAGATTAATTTATTTTTTTTATACTTTGAAATGGCACCTTAAAGGAAATGCATTTTTAATAGCCAGTGTCCGTTCATTGTAAAAAATCTAAGCGAAAGTGATGTAAGGTGTTGAAAATGCTTACCAAATTTTTCAACATCAAACACAAATGCATTCTCCATTTAGAATCACAAAACATTTCAATGACAGAAGCTTCTCTTGTTTTAAAAGATTTTAAATTAAAACGTATAGAAAGGTAGGCCGAAGTGTTTTTTTTAAACATTCACTGATAAAAATTTTCTTACAAAACTAGAGTTAGAAAGTAAAGTCGATTCCTTCAATTGTCTCGACTGAAAGGGTATTTTCAATTTCCAATAACATTTAGACACCTGAGAAGTCCCAATTAAAAGTTGATACGCTAGCATCTATGCTTAGTAACAAAATGCAATTATGACTTCGATTGCCCAAAATTTAAATGTTTTTAAGAAATCGAGACGATATCTTAGAAAAAATACACTGCGAAGAAAAATACCAACATTAAACATAGTTCCTTTGAATGACTTTTATATCTATACCTAGTCATATAAATATTTAAGTATATATTATTTATATTATTTTTTTTTAATTATTTGTATTTATTTGTTTTAAAAACTGAACTGAAGTATGAAGTACAAAACTTTTTAATAAAAATAATTATTTGTTAAACTTTTTTACGTTAATGAAAGACTGTCCTTTTTTTTGCTCCTGAAAAAATGGTCACCGTACTCATAGATCTTTCAATACATATTGTATTAAACGGTTTCAAGTCCGATCTTTACAAAATAAATATTGGTATTCCCCAGTTTTCCGTTTTGTAGCCGACTCCCTTCCTTGTCGGAAACTTCTTTTTCTTGTTCTCAAATTCCCTCGGAAGTGGAATTTCAACGGTATTGTATGATAAGCTCATTAAAATCCAATCTTTACAGCATTGTTAAATGGGGTATACAAAATCATGTGAATTTTATTGCGTCGAAAATTGAATACTGGCTATTACCGTTGGGTATATACCAAGTCTATGGAGAACAGCTAAGGTAATCTTCATTCCCAAAATAGGAAAAAAGGACACAACCCATCCAAAGTCTTTCAGGCCAATAAGCTTAACATCTTTTATACTGAAAACTCTGGAAAAGGTAATTGACAACTTCATAAGATCAGAAGTGTTAATAAGTAGGCCTCTCAATCAGCGACAACACGCATATAGGGCGGGCAGATCAACCGAGACCGCCCTGTTCGAACTAACAAATAAGATCCAAAGAGCTTTAGATGTTAAGGAAACAGCATTAGCTGCTTTCTTAGACATAGAAGGGGCCTTCGATAACACGTCCCACGAGGCTGTTGGCAAAGCTCTTGTTAGGAAATGCGTACCCAACACCATAACCAGATGGATAATAGAAATGTTGGGCACTAGAAATGCAGAGGCACAAGCAGGACAAAATGCAAGGAAAGTGATCACAACGAGAGGATGTCCTCAGGGCGGTGTACTATCACCCTTGTTGTGGAGTCTTGTAGTAGATGAATTGTTAGAAAATCTTACCTCCCAAGGCATATACTGCATTGGATTTGCCGATGATATCGCTATCATTGCAGTAGGTAAGTTTGAAGAAACTCTTTGCGATATTATCCAAAGAGGACTAACAATTACAAGTAAATGGAGTAGGTCTGTAGGGCTTTCAATAAACCCATCCAAGACAACAATTATACCATTTACCAGGAAAAGACTTCTACCACATATGAAACCTATCCGTTTGACTGGTGAAGTAATTGAAATGCAGAGGGAGGTAAAATACCTAGGAATTATACTAGATAGCAAACTCCTCTGGAACAAACACATAGATTATATAGTCGGAAAAGCCACAAAAGCCCTAATGATTTGCAAAAGAATTGCAGGCAAATCATGGGGATGCAAACCGAGCATCCTTAGGTGGATGTACACTATGATGGTAAGACCCATCATTACCTATGGTGCGGTTGCATGTCACAAGAAAACCGAATTAACAACAACTAGGAAAACCCTAGAAAAAGTTCAAAGGCTCGCATGTATCTGTATTACGGGAGCAATGAGAACCTGCCCAACCGCAGCTATTGAGGTTATCCTCCACCTATCCCCTCTACAAGAGGTCATTAGAAGTGCTGGATTGGGAGGAATCATGAGGTTCTCAAAGGAAGGAACTGGGACAGGTAAAATTATCGGTCTCAGAGAAAGGGACCTAATGGACAGGTCCACAATAACAAACCTTATTGACATCCCAAGAGATGGAATGATCAAAAAACATAATTTCGAGAAAAACTTTCTTACACAGCTTAGTAACAAAGAAGACTGGGTAGGAGAGGAAATAAACTATACACTCGAAACAAATACCATCAAATGGTACACTGATGGATCGAGAACAAGCGAAGGGACTGGTGCAGGAATTTTTGGGCCAAAAACCAAACTTTCCATACCGATGGGACAGTCCACCAGCATCTTCCAAGCGGAGGTAAACGCGATAGGGAAATGCGTAGATCGCAATCTCGAAAAGAATTATCGTAATAAGAACATTGCCATTATGTCAGATAGTCAGGCAGCACTAAAGGCACTAAGCTCATACACCATCAACTCTAAGCTGGTGGGGGAGTGCATAAGTAGACTAAACGAACTAGGCAAACAGAACAGGGTCACTCTTTATTGGGTACCTGGTCACGTTGGTGTTCTTGGAAACGAAAAGGCAGATTCCCTAGCAAAATTAGGAGCTTCAACTCCCCTAACAGGGCCTGAACCCTATTGCGGAATTGGTGAAAATGTCATCAAAACCAGAATTAAACAAGAAGAGGAGGCAAACAGAATCAAAAACTGGAATGAACTCCCAAGGCTGAGACAGGCGGTACTACTGCTGGGGAACTACAACCGGCAACGTTTCGAAAACTGTATCAACCTAAGTAGGAATAACCTAAGAATAATAACAGGTATTCTAACAGGACACTGCAAAGTTAGAACACACCTTAATCTACTTGGTGTGGTTAGCAGTGCCACTTGCAGATTCTGCAACATGCATGAGGAAACTCCGGTACACGTATTGGGAAAGTGCTGTCCAATCATGCACCAAAGGAAAACCCATCTGGGACGGTACCAGGTGGAAGAGAGCAACCTACCCTCTCTAAAAGTGCCCCAAATACTAAAATTCCTAAAGGCAATAGGTTTGGAGGAAGAACTGTAGGATGAGCCAGCTCATCGTTATAAGAGGGGGCACAATAGATCTATAGGTCGCAGTGCAATAAACCCCAATACAATTCATTCATTCATACCGTTGAAGCGAAATGTACCCTTTATATATATTACCTGTATTAGAAATTTTTACGCCTTCTGATTTCTCTGGCATTTATAAGACGTTTATAATATTTCCAAAACTCGAGTATAACTCACAACCTTGGGCAAGTCCATCCCAAAATTACTGATTTGAACCCCACCGGAATGCTTCATGTCTTTCCTTTTTTTATCGCTTCTTTCAAAAGCAATGCTCACTCGAGAGAATAAGTTCTATTCGTCAATGCAGTTCATCCGTGATACCCGTTTCGCTAGGGATGATTATCAGTTCACCCTCGAGCTTAATTTTGCAAACATTCAAGACTAATGTTCATCGAGACCTCTTTTCTCCCCCTCTCCAATTTCCCCACCGCTCGTGCTGTGTATTGTAATACATCTATTTCCAAAAGAAATTGGTTGTCATCGACCGTTAGCCTTTGCCGTTGACGGATATGGCCTAACTCAAAAGCAAACAGTACATTTTTCTGGATACATTGCAATTTTATAGATCTCGTGTTCGACAATTTTGTTTGTTGAGCATGCGAAGTGTTTTGCTCGAACAGAAAACTCACTTTCGTTAAACGTGGTCAACGGTATAATACTCCATATTGATTTGGCAAAACAAACTTAAAAAACAATAGCCAATTTGACAGATGTATCCTTATCAACATGGCCACAATCACTTGTCAAAGTTTCAAAATCCATATTGGAAAATCCTTGAAATGAAACATTTTTAACAAACTCGATCTGGTGGAACTTTTAAATTTAAAGTTATTAAGTTCAGCCCGTTACAAATTATGCTGTGGAGTACGTACAATTTTGTCTAGTCTTTCAATAATAAATAAAGGCAAATACATTTGTATAGTATTTATATACAATTAAAAGTATTTTGTTATGAGATGCCTGTCATTTTGTTCTGAAGGCCTGCTTTTAGTCCTCCTTTCTCAAAGTCCAAAAAAGATACATCATAAGACGTGTTGCTAGAAAATTGAATTTTAAATGTAGTCCAGCCAGTTTTGCGTAAATATTTTTAAATTGTTACAAACATTACAGAAGTGTCAATGGTTTGATGTATTTTCTGAGTTGGTTCATTGAACTTCACATTACTTGAGAACATGAAAGAGTGAGCCCCGTATATGTTTGTATCTCGAGCTTGATTTTTGAATTTGGTTTTAATGGACTCTACCGATTTCGATCAACATTTCTTCATCATAAGCCTCTTCAAATTTAAAATAATAAGCTACATATGGTATATACAAATTTTCGAACAAATATTTTTTGGATTTAAAAAAAAATTCAAATTTTTGTCTGAAAATTCAATACCTTAAAACGTCTTAACGATTTTTTTTCTTTCAATTATTTTCTTAAATATTATTAAATACTTAAAATTGTTAAATACTTAAAATTGTAAACAAATTTCGTTTATAAATAATTAAAAAATAATTTATTGATAAAACTCCTATAACGATATTTTTAATTTCGTTTGTCAAAGTAAAAACAAGCAACTTAAAAATCTAAAAGTAAAAATAAATAAATAGAACACTTTTTTCCGCAAAAGAAAAAATTGTTTGATTAAAAGTTATTGTTTGAGCAAAACAAACAAATTTTAATGTTGGTCGCAGTTAAAAGTGTACAAAAACGGGATCGAAATATCCCTTTCTTAAACATGCATGCATAAAGAGACATTTTGGATTTCGATGCTCTCTTCTGTAAACAATTCCATTAAATTTGAAAAATGCTTTTAAATTATCATCTGACTTTTGTGATAAGTAATGAAATGCAAGAAGATACAAAGGGTTTTTTCTGTAAATCGTAAGAGTGGTTTTTAATAAGTTTAAAAAAAAGCTCTGGACTTCTTAGCCATTAGCCATAATCTTTAATTTAGGGAAAATTGTTTTCTGTCAAAGTCATTTAGAGTCGTTTTGAATTAAAATTTGTCAATATGAATAGTACACAGATAGCGCTAAATTAAAGTTCCCATACAAGATTCTCTACAATTAAAATTTAGTAAATCATTTTAGCAGAGATGTAAATATATATGTAAGCTCCAGAGCAAACATCGAAGTGTACAGCACTTCCATTTGTCAATATTAAACGTACGAAATAATAATAACTAACAAAACCAATTTGATTTGAATTCAAGATGGCGGGCGGCTTAATAGGTTTAGTTATTGTTCCTTTTTCTTATAAATTAGGAAACATTTTTATAAAGTAGGTACCAATTTAGTTGAAAATGAGCCAGATATTTGACAGAAACTAATAAAAGATCGCGGCTAACGCCAAAGAGCTATAGGCAGTAGAAACGGGGTGGCCGTGGCGCGATGGATGTGTGCTCGCCTGTGAACCTCATGATCACAGGTTCGATACCTGCCATCGTCTATGTCGTTTTAATTCCATTAAAAACTTCTAAAATTGTCATCAATGGGTTGCTGGCTTACTCATTACATGTTGTTCAGGCATAACACTAACAACATGAAATTGAGTTAAACTAGTATGCCCAACAAGGATGAACACGAAAAAAGTAATGTGAATTATAAGCGACATAGAAATAAGACACGGCATTCTCCGCTTTAGTTCAGCCGCTATCCCTGGAGATAAAATATCTGAGACAACAACCTTAAGTCTCAGAACATCGTGCCACACATCTTTCCTATCCTTCTTTCTCTTCCTTAACTTCACGCCCGCGCTGTGTTCAAACATTTAAAAGGGTAATCATAATCCCTTGAGCGCGTGTAGATTATAAAAAAAAAAGACTCTTTATGAATCTCACTTTAAAAGAGATTACCGGATTAATAACAGAAGAAGAGTTTGAACCTTTCATATTTTTTGAAAAATATCTCGGCTCTATTTCGGGTATTAAAATGGACAGTAATTTCTTTTTGGGCTTCAAAATAAGATAATTTAAATTTTGAAAAAGAAAACTGAGCAAACGTTTTTTTATCTTAGGAGGTATTTTAACAAACAAAAATTGTAAGTCGAAAATTATACAGGACAAATGAGAGGTAAATTTGAAAACTTGAATTTTTGTAGCCTCCAAACAATATACCTAACGAATATTTTAAAATATCTTAATTTTTATTTGTAATTTGACCTGGAATGAAAGTTGTGGAAAGAAGATACAAAATTATTAACTGCCTTATACAAATTTTTAATTTTGAATCAATTTTGAGTCTATCATCCCTGTTCTGATTTTCGTTTACGAAAATAATACTTTCGTTTTCATTTCGTTTCGATTTTGTCTGGAGAATTTGAATTCGTAAATCTAAAATTATATGTACATTAGACTGGGCCAAAAAAATTGACTATTTTTTTTTTTTGAAAGATATATCGAGAATATCATTCAGAATGACAAAAAAAAATTTTCGTAAAAGTTTGAGCCCTTAACACCTTAACTGTCCCCATACAAAATGATTTAAAACCACCTATACGTCCATTATTTTTTCAAGACATCAACGATAAGTCCCATGTATCATATTTGATACACAAAATTTTCTTTTTCTACGTCCATGTATCATTTTTGATACATGAGGAAAATTCAGCTTCACTGTCCCCATACAAATTGATTTAAAAAAAACCATACGTCCGGTACTTTTTTTCAGAGAAAACATTATTATTTAGTAAGATTCAACATATAAGCCATTGTTTACGTAAATAATTGGTCACTGCTGTTAAAAAAAGGAATTTGGTTTTGTGGTCATTTTTGATACATGGGCTTATGCTAACTTCATATCATGTCAATAAGTCCCATGTATCATATTTGATACACAAAATTATATTTTTGTCGTGCCTTCTAAGTCCATGGAGTGAAGGCTTCCTCAGGTTCAGGTTCTCTTGCTTCTTATTCAACACAACACTCATTGAAAATATTATTTTTTAAACCCTCAAGTCATTCTTTGATTTTTGTGCATTTCTGTCAAATTGAAAAAAGGAATAAAAATATAAACGTTTCTAAGTCCTTAGCTAAAAAACTTATTTGTAATACTATTATGGATAGTGAAAGTGAAGATTTTAGCTACGGAAGTAATAGTGAATATAGGCCATCTGAAATTGACTCAGGATCTTCTTATGAGCTTTCAGAAAGTGAAAATGAGGAAGCAGGATTGCTCGTTTCAAATGTAGCGCATTCTGGTAGTCTATAATATAAAAATTAAGAAATAAGAACAGAGGAAGATTTAGTACTTTTTATGTACATATATGTAAATTCAGGTAATGACAACCTCAACCCCGAGTACCAATACCAACAATAGGTCCCCCGGCAAATTTCAGAGCAACAGCATTATTTAGCTTGGCGTGATGAAATTCTTGCCATTGGGAGGGAAAAATTTACTGGCATCTCTGGTGTGCATCGAATTGACGAAATTACCCCCCCTTCTCCCTTGAACCAAGAGAAAACACAAAAGACATACAAAATTGATCCTTTGATAAAAAAATTATTGGAAAACTTTCGTTCATTGTATACTCCTTCCGAAATATTGGTGGTTGATGAAATAATGGTAAAATTCAATGGTCGACTACAAATAAAAACTTACAATCCTTCAAAATCAAACAAATATGGTGTAAGACCCTATGCTGGGGTCGAGTGCATTAGCTACAAATTTGTCAAGTATTCCTCCAGCTGCCACCCAAGTACACCCCTGCACACACTTCTTTACAAAAATATCACCTAAAAATGGTAAAATTATAAGGAAACGTTGTTTTTCGTGCTACAGCAACGTAAAGAGAGAAGGTCTATAGCAGCCTTTAATTCGAAGAAAGTTTCAACAGAGTGCAAACAATGCAGCAAAGCATTCTGCTTGGCATGTTTCAATTTACATCATAAGGACACATAAGCACATCTCAAAAAAATATTGTTAAATTATTTATATATTTATGTCAGCATAAGTTATTATAAATTATGTTTTACCTGCTTTTCAAAATAATATAAAATTTGTTCATAAAAAGTAGGCTAGCCGCGCACTAGCAATTTTTAGTTGCGAAACTGCTTGGTTCGAGCAACTAAAAAGTTTGTGTTTCGACACAAACTAAACGATTGCCTAAAATAAGTTCGCCATTTTATTGAACATATAATTATCTGCAAATTCGCCGACATTCAACCAAACAGTTCATCTGTTTTCTATAAGTAACCAAACAATTTCGCAACTAAAAATTGCTAGTGCGCGGCTAGCCGTAAGGATTTACTTTTGAAAAAAAGTTTTTTACTTAAACATTTTTCCAATTGTTTTTGAAGTTTGGTAAAGTATCAGACCTTACCTATACACGTCTATATGAAAATTAAATTTTTAGGTAGTTTTGTTCACATAAAGAGGATACATGTTTATGTATCAAAAATGATACATGGACGTAGGCGGCACGAGAAAAAAATAATTTTATGTATCAAAAATGATACATGGGACTTATTGTTGATGTATTTTATTTCTAAGACAAAATAATGGACGTGTGAATATTTCCATATCAATTTGTATGGGGACAGTGAAGTCGAATTCCAAAATGTATCAAATATGATACATGGACGTAGGCGGCACGAGAAAAAATTTAATTTGTGTATCAAATATGATACATGGGACAGTTAAGGTGTTAATATCAATTTTAAGAGGGCTATCATCGCTAATTTTGATTTGTAGTCATAATTTCATGTTTTGCGTCAGAACTGACAAAACATTTAAGTAAAAAAAATTCATTTTGACTTACTTTTAACATAAAATTTAATTCCCTACAAAAAAGGTCTGATTGAAAATTTTCGTCAGACAAGCCGTTTTTGAGTAATTAAGCTTAATAAATTGTTATTTTTCATTAGTTACAAAATTCCAAATTAAAAAAGTAAAATCGAAGAAAAATACCAATTTATTAAGCTTAATTACTCAAAAACGGCTTGTCTGACGAAAATGATAGCCCTCTTAAGATTGATATTAAGGGCTCAAACTTTTACGAAATTTTTTTTTTGTCATTCTGAATGATATTCTCGATATATCTTTCAAAAAAAAAATAGTCAATTTTTATGGCCCAGTCTAATGTACATATGTAAGTATTTTTAAAAATATATCTTTAAAAACTATTTTTTTTTTGTCTTTTATGAAGGGAAAGAAAGGGGAAGACACATGTGTAACAGAAAACCTGTCTGAATGTTGGTACCACTGCAAGGCAAATTCGTACGAAATTAAGAACGTCGTTTTCAAATCTGTATACGAAAATCAATTTCAGTAACGAATTCAATTCGGAACGAAAATCAGAACAGGGGTGTATGTATTTTTTGAAATAGAAAATTTAATTTTTGAAGGTTTATTTTTGTCTACTAACGGAAATTGATGAATATTAGAAAGTGGATTTTTATTTTTTCTTCTTCATTTCGAATAACCTTATAAGACTGCCAATAAGTTTTTACTTGGAATATACTATTTAAAAAAACCATATGACATGTTTTGGCATTCGTGAAAAAAAATCGTAGAATTTCAAAAATCGTTTCAAAGCGTGTTCCAGGCTTAGTCGCGTTTATATGAATCCCGTTTTTTCGATCACTTTTTTCTTGCTAAAATTTGAACCGAGACAAAGATAAAGGCTGTAAAATTTCAGTTTAGTCTGAAATCATATTATATGAATCTGCAATTGGAAGTTTCTGTTTTGAATTTGGTTGTTACCAATTCAAATTAAAAAAGACAAAGAACGAGAGATTCTTTGAAATTACAGAATTTTAACGAGACTAATTCGAGACTTTTAATGTACATGTATAGTTTCATCTAAAAGGCTCGCCAGCCCACTTTATTTCGATCAAAACTTCACATTACTCGTACGATAGGCAATAAGAAATATGTGGGTCTCGAATTCATGTCTGCTGCTTTGGCTAGAAAAACTGTTTAGTAGTTTAGTTTAGGCCCTGTTTAGTGGTTCCAAACAACTATTGAATCGAAGTAGTTTCGCCTGTGATGTGACAATTATATAATATATCAGCACTTCGATAAGGGCTGTTTAAAAAAAAATAATTAAAAAAAAAATTAAAGATATTTAATATCTATCCTAGATTATAGAGCTTCAAAAAAAAACATGCGAAGAGTTCGTTAATATAGGATCACTTTTATGGGAGCTTATGGATACATTTTCAAGGAATTCCTATACGCATTTTTATTAATTCATTATTTCACAAAGTAAATGGTTCTATAAATTCAGTTATAGGAACAATATTTGTATCTTCAGTTCGAAGTGCATTGACCCCAATGTATTATTTCAGACTTGAATCATGAGATGTCAATCTCTTTTTGAATGTTAAACACCGAATTACTTTACTTTCGCATTACTTCTTGTCCAAATAGCGTTTATTCCTAGCTTTAGGCTAGTTTTTTCCATCAAACTATTAGACATCAAAGACAGTCGATGAAATTAACAACTTAATATTATCTCAACTAATGAATTTCCAAAACAAAAAGAACCTGTCTGTCTGCAGAGTTGAGCACACTTCAAAACAAAAAATAATTATCATCGCTTACAATACGTGTTATCGGATAAATGCCCCATGTACAACATGACGGGGTGTATAACAAATTGGCCGTCCGACCGGCCGTGCTGAATGAGGCCCGATTGATGTTAATAATGTTATTAATTCAAAAGTGAAACGCTTCAGCTCTATAAGTGGATAACTCAAAGACGGACGGACCATCGCAATGCATGTTGGCGAAGAATTATCAGCCAGCGCCGCAGAGGGGTTCTGAGAGCAGACGAAGGCCGACAAGTTGAAGAGTGGTAGAAAATTCATACCCGCCCCGGGGTGTTGAGTGTTGAGAACTTAATTTAATTAACGTTTTGTTACTTGAATATCTGGTGCCTCGCTAGTCTGATGGCTGTTCCCCGCCTTCTTTTTTGTTATTAATAGTGGTGCCGGGTTTAAATAGGTTAAATAGGGACATGCAAGTCTCTGTGAAATTTGCACTCTTCTTCACAATTTTTTATGCGAGTGTACTCGTATTTGGCATTTCATATTAAATACGAACAACATCAACTACTATCGGTGGTATGATCTCGTTTTATTGGTTTCGGCTTCCGTTGATTCAAGTCAGTTCGTCCCAATCCCAATCGCAAGCCCAAGCCCATCGCCTGAACACGAAGTCATCGTCAACGTCGTCATAAAAGTGCTGCTGCATTTTTATGGCGTTTATTAATTTGACAAATGCATGTGTACACCGAATGAATGTTAAGTTGACACGGGCGGACCGACAGTCTTCCAGACAGAGAGAGAGAGAGAGAGTTACTAAACGTAGGTGTGTTCTGCTGACTTGTTGCCACATGGCAAAAATATAAAAAAAAAATGATGGAGAAGCCTTATTACAAACAAGACCCTGTTAGAGGTAGACACGAGTATCGCGTTCTTCGAAGAAGTGAGCTAATTAAATTCACAACCGGCGTTTTCGATTATTATAATAAAATACTAAAGACATTTGACGGTTGTTATGGCAGCACAGGATAGTGGCTATAAAGACTTATGGCATTTGGCTGGGCTTAAGCCAGAAGAAGATTAGAAAAAAGATATGGAAGAAGGAATTTATGTTCATTTCCGTAAAGGAAACATCTTCAAGTTTCAAATCGATTAATAAGGTACCTGAGTCTTATGTCATCATTATTGGGCGTGGTGTTTTATTTGTATGATGGTTAAGCCGATTGGACTACCTACAACCTACATGTACATATGAAATTTAGGTGAAAGTTTATTCACCGATTAACAAACTTGTGAATCATGCGGAAGTTTTCCTAAAATTTAATTAAATCCTTTTGTTACTTTAGATATTGGGGGTCGGGAAATTGAAACTAAATAGATTTTCAACTGCCGCTGATCGATTCAGGCAGTTATGTTATTTATGTATGTCAAATCTGTTGTTTATAAGTCAGCTACTAATGCCAGTTACACATTTGAACAGCACGTCCAAACGATAAAACTTTATTATCAGAATGAGTGTTCGTTAGGGCAAACGTTGGGCGCTTTGCGACCATTTTCCGGTAGACATATGGTGGTCCTTCACACCCGACTCTTCAACATTTCGTGGCCAAAATTAAGACGACCGGTTGGGTAAGCAATCAGCCAACATTTGAACGCCGAAGGAACGCAGGATCGTTCGAGAACATTTCCTCGCTCCGTGTAAGTGTACAGCACAACCCGCCTTTATTGAAAAACCTTTTAGTTAAAATTTTAGGCTTCGGGTTAGATTTCTTGGCAATTAGAGTATGATAAAGGGAACTTTAGTGAGCTGCTACCAAAATTAAAGGCTAGAGTAGAAGCTATTTCACCGCTTCGAAGTATATCCCTAGAGTGCTTTAAATAATTCAAATTTTTAATATAATATCATTCGTCTAAGTTCAAGAAGGTTTTTGAGATGCCCGTTAATGCAACATAACCAAAATATTACTTGCTTTTTCATGTGAAACTTATTAATCTCTTCACACAGAAAATATGACGTGCCATGTAGAAAATTCAGCCGTAAAATAAATCTATATATATAAAAATCAATGCCACTTTTCGTTGTGTTTTTATAACTCAAGAACGGGCTTACCTATCCGAACCAAATGTTTAGGCTTTGTTCGGATTATGTAGTAGATGGTTTATGTGAAGTTTGCACAAAATCGGTCGAGCGGTTCTTCATTTATATGTAACAAATTAATTCAATAAATGTCGGATCATTTTGTTAGAGGAGATTTTGCTGTCAAATTGAAACTTTTTTCATATATGGATTGTGCTGTCAAATTGAATCGTTCAAATGTACTATGTATATGTGTGCGTGTACTTTTCTCAGTTTTTTAGCGATACTGATACACCGCTATTAATGTAGCAATTTGTTTTTAATTTGATTTATTCTTTTTTATATGAAGGAATAATGCCACGAGCCGGGCGAGCAAATATAGGCGAACGCGTAATGCAAATGATGTGGCATTACTAAGACGATCACAGAGTGCAGATGAACGCGCACATGCTAATGCATCGCAGCGTGAACGTAATGCACGAAATAGATCTGTTGACCCTGTACCTGTACTGAATCTTGCACGGCGATCACGAATACATCGTGCTCCTTTGGCTGAAATGATGCGTGCTGCTTTTAATTATAACAGTCAAATTAATTATAGTATGTACGGATACATTGGAATGATGGACGCAATATGTCCACATTGTTATGCGGCTTACTTTCCAGGTGAAACGCCCGGCATCAGGTTTCGAACCTGAATCATGAAATGTCGGAGCAAAACAAAGTCGAGCAAATGCAAGATTTTCGGAGTAGATTTGAAACAAAAAGAAAATCCTTACTTTTCAGGAAAATTAAAACATACATATGTATGAACATAAAAAAATAGTATTAGCAAAAAAGAAAAATAAATCACAGGTTTCATTGGAAAACTAAGTATTATTTTCAAAAATTGTTTTGTAAAAATAAACACATTACAAATTCAGAAAGAATTTTTAACAAAGGTTTAATGGTTTTTTTCAACAATGTCATATTTGTATATAAATTAGACAATTTGTCTGTGTGGAAAAAGTGGAGTAAATTTCGAAAAATCGGAGCGTAGGAGTAGATTTAGGTTTGAACCCTGCCCAGTATGTGTTGTGCTAATGGCAAAGTGAGATTGCCAGCATTAGAAACTCCAGCCGAATCATTGTATTCACTTGTTTTTGGGACATCTCAAACGTTGAATCACTTTTTGAGTCATATTGAACTATACAATTCGGCATTTCAAATGACTTCTTTTGGTGCTGCTAAAATTATTAGAGATAATTTTATGCCGACGTTTAAGGTAAATACTTCAACAGGACTGTCCTATGTTTATATCAATCTGAATCATAAAGTATTCGATATTTTTAAAAATTCCGATCCAACATCTACCTAAAATTGCATACATGTTACAGATTCACCCCGACGCTGATAATCAATTTTTGCACAATCTACATTAAAATTGCCATTGAATGTACAGGTGATTGAAACTACAACTTGCAATATTTCGAGAAATTCTGCTATGGCAGAAGTTCTGCGATTAACGTCAATTATTTTATGGGATGAGTGTACAATGGCGAATAAAAAATCACTAGAAGCATTTAATCGAACAATGCAAGATCTACGTGGTAATCAATAGCTTTTTGGTGGTGCTTTGATAATACTGTCAGGGGATTTTCGTCAAACATTGCCTGTCATTCCTCGATCAACTCCTGCTGATGAAATAAATGCCTATTTGAAGTCATCAGTTCTTTGGAGATATGTATGTAGAAAAATTGACACTGAACATTAATATGCGTATTCACCTACAAAATGATCCAGCTGCCCATGAATTTTCAAAACAATTGTTAGAAATTGGTGATGGCAAAATATAAATCGACAGTACCAACGGATTGATCGCTGTACCAAACAATTTTTGTACAATTGCGCAATCGATAGATGGATTGATTGAATGTGTTTTCCCGAATATTCTTCAGAATTACAGAAATTATGATTTGTTGAGAAAACGCGCCATTTTAGCACCCAAGAACATTCATATTAATGCCATTAATTTTCAAATTCAAGCGAAACTGCCAGTTGCCAATTGACAGTGTTATGAATCAAGATGAATTATCCAATTGACATTTAAAATTCATTGGAACCGGCTGGTATGCCACCGCATTGCTTGAATCTGAAAGTTGGTTCTTTGATTATATTATTGCGAAATATTAATCCACCAAAACTGTGTAATGGCACCAGATTGGCAGTTATTGCCAAATTTGATTGAAGCTACGATCCTAACTGCTAAATCAAAAGGAGAAGTTTGATACCGCGTATCCTTATGATTCTACCTGATATGCCATTTGAGTTCAAACGATTACAATATCCTATGCGTTTATCATTTGCGATGTCCATCACAAGGCCCAAGGGCAAACATTTCACGTTTGTGGTGTGAATTTGGAGGAATCATGTTTTTCACATGGCCAACTTTATGTTGCCTGTTCCAGAGTCGGTACCACTAGCCGCTTGTTTATTCATGCTCAAAATGGAAAAACAAAAAATATTGTTTATCAAAATGTTTTGGATTAAGTTTTAAAATAGCTAGCAATTAATAAAATATTTTTTTGTTTGAATAAATGAATAATTTGATGTTACAATTAAATTGTTTTATTATTTCACTTTATACGTAGCGAAGCACGTACCGGGCCGCTAGTATAGTATACAGTTTAGTTTGGCTTTACCGAGCGTCATTGGAGAAAACCGCTTATTTAATAAAATCTTGGAAAAAAATCGATATGCTTTGTATTACATATTATATGTTTACGCAGGCATAGTTCTGCGAGTTTAAAACTTGTCACATGAGCGCGACCACTCACCGACGAATAAAAGAACATATGGGATTCTATAAAAATAATATGCCATAATTTCGCACAAAAACTGACAAAATGATAGAAAACTTATTCAGATTAATGTAACAAGTAACAAAAAATTGAGAAAATGACCTTATCCTCAAGAATAATTGCAATCTGAATGCTACGAACTGTCAAACTCTATTCACGTTCCACATGCCATTTGTACTGCAATGAATGAATTATTCATGCCTGACTTATCTCAAAATCATTCTTGTTTTTGTCTTTGTTTAAACGGTGATTCGCGACAAATACCAAAAATGATATGAAGGAAATGATGTGAAGAAAATATCAAAATTGACAAATGTACGTTTATTTGCATACTATGCGCCACTTGCATGCCACATAGAGCGCAGTTTTGTTGGATCCACAGCTTCGATATTATTAATACTGTCGAGATCTAGCCACAAAAGCTCGGTAAACGTACCTTTATACCCGATATCATTGATGGCAGCGGTGTCTTTTTCCTCATTCCTCAACAGAAATAATGGCAAACAGTAAGTATTTGTGGATGCATTGATTCTCGGTTAAACACATGTGGATTGTGTGCGTTCCAATAATGAAAATTTCGCTTTTTGACATAGCCGCTGGACCAAAATTCGAATTTCTGGCCAAAGTTTTAAGATCCCAACTAGGGAACTCACGGCGTTTTTAAAGGTCGTATGGATGAAATGGAAAACTTTATTAAATATTTTGACAGCTGAATGCCATTGGTAACTTTAACAGCTACTGATATATATCTAACAATTGAAGGAACTATCATTACTATAAAGCGTTCTTGTCTGAAAAAAGTAAAAGTAATTAATAAATATTTTCTTTATTTCATTGCACTGATATATATCGTTTATTTGGCGTCATCGGACTTGACTTCACGCGTTTCTATTTTTCACTATGGGATTTCTTCAGGTCTATTTCAATAAGTCGCACACATTTGGTGCCCTCAAAGTTAACAGAACACTACCATCGCTTGCAGCCTACCATTATTGCAGCCTGTTTTATGTTTTAGATTCATAGAAAATTTTATCTTTCGGGTGTTTGCCACCAATCAAAGCCGCAGCGATATCTTAGACTAAGAGTATAAACGACACTGTTGACACTTATTTATTCGGCCATTTATTTCGGGAGAGCTTTGTCCGATGATGCTTTATTTATGAAAACAAGTGCGGATAAAAAGAACGGTACCCAGTTGACCTGACGGACGGTAAAACTGATGTATTAATTTATAAGTTATTCAATTGAGTGCTCGGTATGATTTTATTTATGCGAAAATCTTTCCTCTAGCTTTTGAGTGTTATACAGAAATAGTTGTCGTTCAAGCTAAGGACCCCTAAACTTTCAGGTTTTTTCGTTTAAGTTGACGGGTATACCCTAGAAAGAGAGCTTTGCTGTTAAATATTTTTTCACCTATAGGTAAATATAGGCACAAATCAAGTTTGCACTTGGCCCAAGTCAAAACGAAAGCCAAATTCTGTTTGATTTAATCATTTCTTATTACAATACTACAATGCTGACGTACTGAATAAAACAAGTATTCATTTTGAAAAAAACATTAATAGCATATAATAACGTTTAATTAGTCCCCGTGGCTTTGTTTGTTAGCATACATACTCTGGAGTTCATATTTTCGATAACTTTGTCCCACAAATCTGGCTGAATTTACATGATGGCGTTAGTTATGTTGTTATTATCTTTCCTGGTGATTTACCGTACACTATGGGGAAATTCATACAAAAATTTGACATGTTTCTTCAACAAGATGGCCGCTATATAACTTACCTATTAAGAAATTATTTATAACCACAACCAAGATAAATCTGCTTCTTTATGGTACTCATCGAAGTAAATGCTCAAACATTCGCGGATTTCAAAAACGTCAATTTTATCGACAAATGATCCTCATCTTTTGACGAAGATATTTGCTGTTGTCAAATATGCAATCGTCCTGCTTACTTAAAATCTTTTTGATCGATGGCAGTTAATTTTCTTGCAAACGCATTTCACGTTTACGAACACACTCTCTGGCGTATCGAATGTTTTCGTCGTCAACTTGACATTTTTACTGCAGTTGCGCCGCAAATGATGTTATCGATCATATACATATGTAAATTACGCAAACTGTTTTATCGAAAATAGTCCTTTTGCTTACAAATTTCGTGTTGGTTTTCCGAACAGTTCTCGAAAACGGCTATATTTAGACATTTTAATTCAACATTATAAATTGAAACCTGTGTCTTTTACTTATTGAAAGTAATTTTTCCAATTAATTATATAATTTTTAAATTTACTGTCATTAGGTGCAAATTGTTCATTTAAAAAAAACACCACAAATGTTGAGTTTCTGGTTTCTATTACCATATCAAAGTCCTAAAATATTTTTTTTTCAATTACATCATTCAAAATTTAATACTTACTTCCACATTCCAGGTTCCAATGTTGTCTAATTTTGATTCGATTCTACCTTATCAACAATGTACATATGTACGTAAGAATTAATTTAAATAAAATCATGCGCAAATAAACCTAAAAAATTCGAAAAGTACAACACATGTTGTCACAATATTATGCATACCTATCGATATGCATACAATCCATTAACCTTTCTATCAAAAGTCTCTTATCACTTACCAACCAAAGTTACATTATCGAACTGAACGATGCAATACGGATGCCTATGGGTAGGTAACATGTGTCGCAAAATCTCCATGTGTAATAATCCTATAATCGTTTTTCGTTGACGTTTAACTCCCGCGTTGTTCACCTTCATATTCGTATTATTATAAGCGCACCCTCTTACATCAATTAAATTGCGCTTACAACACCAAATGTCAATGACATCGTCTGCGAAGTTATAAACGTTATCAATGTCACGTAAGTCCAAATAAGCACAGCGAACATGTTTTTACTGTCATCGCTGCTGTGGGGAAAAACATACACAGCTGAGTATCGGCACGAACGACGACAACAAACGCTGGCGCTGCTGATGTATGAGTGTTGGAATACTTACGCCAGCAAGTTGCATTCTTGACCTTAGAAAAGCTTCGATCGCGCCCACGAAATGACGACTTGACGTCAATTTGTCTCCAATCTGTCAACGTAAACGATAATGTTATGCCAGAAAGAGATTAAAAATCGAAGAACCAGAAAATGGCGATTTGGGCGAAGCTGTCAAAATAAGCTTCCTGATAAATTGCAACAGAACAGCTACAGCGCTATCTTATCAGCAGCGGCAAAGTGACACAATATTGCCACAACGGTACCGGTGCAATTAAAACCTTCTTTGAGATTTGATATTCGCCTGCCTAGGGCAACGCGCTAGACATTGGCAGGAGGATGCATTTCTTCATGACCTACGATATCCGGAAATGTCTTGGATTGTCTCTGTCTAATTAGCTTGTTCGTGTGTCGGGCTCGACTGGGTCTTAGTGCGGAAGATCTAACACAATTGATAGCGCAATTAAAGACTGTTTATGTTGTTCCCTGCCTAATCCAACACAAAGGGCATTAGAATACGCCTGATGCTATCCACCACTCGAAGTCGACACATCACCTGTGCGCTGAACACGAAGCAGCTCATAACTTTTCCATCATTATGGCCACCTTCCGCCATGGCGGACGGACATAACAGCATTGCATTGCCATCGCAAGTGCGAAATTAATGAGGATGTACTTGAGCTGTGCGCCAGTGCAACCCGCCGTTGCGTTGGTCGTGACGTTCAGCTGGTCGGTCGTCTTCGTCTTAAACTTGTGCAAAGTACTTTGTGCTTCCTCATCTTCCTCCTGCAGCACCTCCTTCACCAGACAAACCCCTTGGCTGAGGCAGCTACAAAAATTCTTGCACTTAATTTAGTATTTAGTCGGTTGTACTTCTTCTCGTTTTTTTGTTTGTTGGTATTGTTGTTGTTTTGTTCTAGCTTTTTCTCATCATTAAAAAAAGGAAATACAAAAAATAAAATGAAAAGAAAAAGGAAGGAAGACTGCGAAAATGAAGAATAAAAAGTAAAAAACAAAATCGTGCAATAATTGCACTTAATTTGAGTTAAGCAGCAATTTTAATGATCCATGAACGAAGGACGCATCTTGTGTTAGGCTTAAGTTTGTTTTTGCACATTTTTTGTGTGAAGAGTGTGCCAACAACAGAGGGGGCTGGGGTCGAATAGTGGAGGACTCAGTTTTGCCAGAGTTAAGTGAAGTGCAACGCAGTAAATTATAAGCCAGCTTAAATTTCACAGAATTGTGTTTGTATGGAAAACTGCAGCAGAAGAGTGTTTTGCGAAGAGTATGTATGAATGTCAAGTTGTGTATGTATGGCCACAGTACGCGTGAATTGAATTAAACGATGATGGCGCACGTTGTCTGGGCTATGACTAAGGGTATTCTATGTGGAAGAGACCAGTAAAGCTGCGATGGATCTTTTAGTTTTACACAGTGGGGTCAGTTCGGAATATATGTATATGCAGTTGAAAGTTAGTTTGGTCAGTTGGGCTTAACTGTTTTTGTAGAGATGCCAAATTTGTCTTCTTTAGTTTAAATATGTAAAAAGATTAAGTTTAAAGACTATACCTGCTGCCAATGAATGGTCATATCAATGCACGAAGTAATTGTTTGTTTGGGGTTGTTGAAAATCAATGTCATATTATCCTCTTTTTCATATTAAACCATCATAGGCAGAACATAGAAAATGTTTTGTTTTTCGACATTTTTCGGAAATTGGTCAAATCGATGTTTGGAGAGATCTTAATTTAAAAAAGAAGATTGAGTTTACCAATGGAAAATACAATTTCAAATCGACATCAGCTCAGAGTTATTTGCAGTTTATTCCATGTTCAATGCCGTTCATTCCGCGTAGGTATTTGATTTATGTACCGTCATTGCATCGCATGTGTTTGAGATTCCTGTTTCAATTAAATACGTCAACCGAGAATATATCTGTTCAATTTCAGTAATTTTTAAATATGGATCAATTAACAATCGCTGTGCTAGAGATTGGGCTTATGTACTTCCAATACGAAAACTTTTGACGCTTTAAAAAACGAATATCCTTCAAGTTATTTCCCAACAGGTGTCGAAAAGTCGCCCAAAATTATTATGTTAGAAGCAAATCTACAAGGTTTCAACTTATGGGCGACATTTGAATGATTTTATATGGCATGCACAATGGCAGGAACCAAGAAATTTTACAAAGTAAAACTATGATATTTTTTATTTAAATTTATTTCGGAACCGAAAAATTAATGACCTTACAAAAGTCTCCCAGGTCCTTATTCGGAATTCTCGCCCCCACCAAAATGCACTTTTTTTTTAATGAATCGATAAAAAAGTGTGCTGTTGATAAAAAACATCAAATTATGGAGGAGAAACACTTTTTTATGGTAAAAAAGTGAAGTATAAAAAAATGAATATAGGCTATAGGGTAAATTCAAAGTTTCTTTAAATCCAGATTCTGTAAATGCAAAAGAAACCTTGCATACACCCAACCTCGCACCTACCCCAAATCCTATAGTGTGGCCAAGCTGGGGGGTTGCAGAGGGCAGCATGCCCCCCCCCCCCCCCCATACATATCTCACTGTTTATACGCCGTAATGCGTAAGCAAGCAAAAAAAGCAAATATCCCATAATAAAAAAGTAGTTTTAGTTATAGTACTATGGGTGGTACCTCTCTTATACCTCTCTTTTTTACCAAAAAAAAGTTTTCTCCTCCATAATTATTTGATGTTTTTTATCAACAGCAAACACTTTTTTATCGATTCGTTAAAAAAAAAAGTTCATTTTGGTGGGGGGGGGGGGGGGGGGGGGGGAATTCCGCCAGAGTAAGAACTAATTTTCGGATCTTTGAAATAGATCCAGATAGAGAACAGAATCCCAAATTGTTTTTGTAATACGTGTTCCGTAGATAATAAAACACGGCTAATATAAGAAATGTTTCACCCCTTGTTCTGGTTACAAATCAAAACTCACATCGTTGGGTAGGTGCAGGCTTAAATTGTTTACATTTAGTTCTGGACATAGAATCCTGGACAGAGTTTTTAAACTGATAGCAAACACAACTATTATGGAATCATTTTCATCTCTTAAACACCGTCGGAATCTTTTATGACTTTATTGGTTTATCGTTCCCGTATAATAATGGAATAGTACCTTATAAACTTAAACATTCTTCAGCTAAAATTACTGTTATGAACATAGACAAGGTTTATTTTAAACAGAAAAGCACCATGTTCCATGCAGATTGTGAAGCAATGGCTCTATTGCAAATTTCGAGGACATTCGATTTAGGGAAAGAAAATCAGACTTTTTCCTTTTAGGGTATGTCAAAGATGAAGTGCGCCACCAATACTGGTGCAGTTATTCGAAAAAGTTTTCATCTTAGCTTTTGTCCGTCTGTTTTTATCGAGCTAGAGACTAAACGAATAAACGGATCGATTTATATGTAATTCCGTAGAGGACAAGTTTTAACAATTTAATCGCAACAGTCACACTTTTGAAATGCTCGCATCAATTTAGATTCGAGCCTAATTTTAGACTTACTGTACTGAAATGGTATGTAAAGATATACTTACTTTAGCCGCACTACACGAATTTGGAATTCTCAATCTAGCTCTAGATTTTTCTCTGCTGTTTTATCAATGGAGAAGGTTTCTTTATATCAATAATTTAAATTAACATTCATAGATATATTTATTTATATTTAGAATTATGTTTTTGTTTTTAAATCGAGAAAATTGAGAATAGAGATTATATTTTAATTCTAAAATTTTCTAAAAATAATTACATTATTTTTCATTATGTATAATATTCATCATTAATATTTAAAAACTCAATGAGTTTCTATCCTTTGCTACCCCACTGATGCCTTATGTTTTTATAGGAAAATTCAAAGAGTTTTGTCTCATTTGAGAATACAAATTTCGAGTAGAGATAATTGTTATAATTAGATACTAACTTGTTCTATAATTAATTTGCTGTTAATTAGCTACCGTTTTTCACCTGACGTGTTAAACTTAGTGTCGAGAATTAAAGATATATTTTATATACAAGTTGAATAGTATAAGGACAAGTCAAGAAGACACATACCAGTTGTAAATAATAATTAGTCAAGGCAATGTCATTTTTTATTAAGAGAGAGAATTGTGACAATTTAAATGGTGAACGCCCTTGAGCTTTTGCGAAATCCAATCACATCTGTTTTTCAAATTAAATTAATTTCACAACGATTAGATAAATGATCTTGAAGAAAATAATACTTTTATCCTTATCGAGAAATCTTCTATTTCTTAAATACATAACAAATAATGTTGGAATGTAAGAATGTGAAAAAAATTTAATTTTTTCAAAACAATTTTGAGACAAAATAAATAAATAAATAACAAATAAATTTGTTGGCTCGAAAGCTCATGAAGAACCAGAGCTAAGTGACTTAAAATTCTTAAAGATTCCCGTGCACGTGTTGTCGACGGGAATAGACGAGACGCCTTAATTTTTCATCATAGTAAGAACGGGTAAGATAAAGCAAGAGATACATTTGGAGGATTTGTCAATTTCATGAAAGTACGCAAGAGACCAGTATGCCTGAAAAAAAATATATGTAGTGAAAAAAATTACCATGAGTTTATTTTTCCCTTAATATTTAAACTTTTTAAGGGACGTTCTAAGTGCACCAGCTAGGAGAGCTTGGAGACAGTTTTTTACTTAAATAAATATCTCATCTTTGATCCTATATAAACCTAACTGCTCGCACTATGGTAAAACATTCTAAGAGTGACCAAAAATCCCTTGAATATGCTCTTATATTTATACGAGTATACAAAAAAAATTATAACTTGAACAATTACAAAAAAAAAAAGAAGTTAAATGCCAAGTTTTAAGGCTGGTTTCGAAAAAAAAAATAGTAAAAAGAATTTTAAATTGACAAGAATATTTCTTGTGACAGACGATTTGACAGTTCTTTGTTGTCTTGAATGTAGACTTATTCCGGAGTAACGTTTGAAAAAAAATGGAGATGAAACCCATTTGTGGATAAATGTACACATAATTGCCATATTTGAAGCGATGAAAATCAACGAGTTAGTGTCGAGGATGGCAGCGCGGCGGTGCCACTTACTACACATACTCGCATTGCATACAATTTAACGAAAGAAACATTTGACGACCGATTTCCTTCACGAAATGAACCTCGTCTCGTTCGTGCAATATGACACTATATAAGATTATTTTCTCTGGTTATAGGAGGTTAAGTTCCTTGTCTACGCTAAAACCCACGATATTAAAAATCTCACATGACCTGTCAAAAAAAAAAACATAAACGCACTCATTAACCTAATATCACTTCTCAAAAGAAAAAGCATATTATGACTTTTTTGACATTAGGACTGTAGCTATTCTATTTGAGAAGTCATACGAGATTTTTTGTTTGGGAAACATTGAATGGAGTGTTGAAAGTTGAATAAAAAAAATGGTAATATACCAAAAAGGTAGCTATGTGATTTTTTTAAGATATCTTAGATCTCATCTCAATTTTAATACAGCTATTATTGTTGACGATAATTAAAAGAATAGTAAAAAGAAAGTTAATCCTTTCAATCGTAAATTCACCTACATAAGAATCCAAAAACGTAAAAACTAAAATAAAAGGCTTTTCTTAGAACAAAAGTAGTTTTTGTTATTTTTGATTTTCTCAAAAACTACAAAACATTTTGACATCCAGTTTTTTGTGTTTGATCAAAAATTAAAAAGAGCATTGAATATTGAATAAAAAAATAATACTTAATTACGTAAAATTTTGAAAAAAAATTGTTTAAAAACAAAATTTTCATTTTTTTTTTCAAAATTTTGATTTTGAAAATTAATTTTTCAAAAACTATTCACTCGAACAACTTTATTTAAAAACAAAATTAAAGAATGTATTTCTGGCTTTTCAAAATGCTATAGCATTACTCTGTAGGTATCACCGTTATTTTTTAATATTTTTTTTTCTGTTTTAAGTGATTTTTTTCTTAAATTGCCCCTCCCGCCTAAACGGGGGGAAATAGACCCCCCCCTCCCATACGATTTTTTTCTTGTCTAAGTCCAACCTACACGCCCTAGCTTTTTGTCACACCTTATGCCAATCACCCTGTATAAAGCGTATTTTATTGGTAATGTATATTGTATACATAGTGCAGCAATGGAAGTCCGAATAAAATGATTTTTTGACTGCATATACACTTTTACTTTAAATTTTAAAGTTGGTATGCTTTGAATTTATACCCGTGTCAAAATCAGCTGATTTGGAACAGAAGCAAAATAAATATGTAATTTCTTACAAAAATAATACAAATTGAAATGAATAAAGATCCAAAACAGAAAAGGGCTATACATAATTTCCGAGTTCTGATAGGGAACATGCACACGCATTAAGAGGCAAAATTTTGACCATTGACTATTAACGTTTACCGTCTAATCGTAAATTAATATTTCAAACCACATAATTTTGCTCTTGTGTAAATTTACCATAAAATGAACAAATATCACCGAACACATTCTCGAATAATCAAAATCTGTCAACCTAACGAAAAATAAAACTTTTGCAACCAATTTGAGTGTCACTGTAATCCAGATGCTCCAAAACTTTATCAGCACTATTACGTGCACTCTTATTACTGCCTAGTTTATACGCACTATTCCTTTGTTGTTGTTTACTGTGTAAAATTTTACTGTGCTGCCTATACATTTCCCAATAAAAAACGACTATAATTATATTATTTATATATATTTACTAGCAAAAGATATATTCTTGAAATATATCTTTTAAAATATATCTGTCAAATGATAAGTTTGTTCACAGCAGTTTCAAGAAATCAGTTGTTTGTGCTATTTTTAAAACAGGCATTTTGATCCTAAGTACAATAAGAAAAATTAATTGAGTATAATAATAATCTTTGTAATGAACCGTGGAATGAGTTTTTGCTATTCCTTGGGTAAGCGGCGTCTAGCACATTTCTCCCTGCTAGCTCAGCATATGGAGTGGGTTTTGGCGGCTACTATTATCTAGTTCACAAAAATTAAATTCGTGCCAGAATGAAAGATATATATGAAAAAACAATAACATAACAAAAGAAAAATAATAACATTATTTTGTTCTAATCAGCACGTCTGAATGATCACTTACGTCTGGTGTTGTGACGTTGGCTAGCCCTCATCCTATAGTAGCGAGAAGAACCACCTCCGTGCAATGTTCTAGCCGAATTATGAACATTGCCCCTAATTTTACTAAAAGGAACACTCAATCACTCACCACAAACCTGTGTCTCTTTACTGTTCTTTTCCACCTTCGTTACTCCCTCATCTCATATTACCAAACGCTCATGATTAAAACGAAATGGATTTCAATGAAACAAATGATCTCTTTAATTTTCATTTCAAAATCTAGCTATCGTTTACGAAACAAGAGCAAAATGATCAATAAATTTGAATATGGAAATTATCTATAAGTTCATTTTTTTAAACCTTTAATTCAAGTAGCTTAAGGGGAATTTGTTTAAAGAGAAAAACAAAATATAATGGTAAACGATTTAACTTTGGTACTTACGATGTTAAATATTGCAGCATCCTGGACGCTGGACCATGTGCGCACATGCCCCCGATGATCTGCTCTGACAACGCATTTAAGAATTTTATTTAAGTTATACTTTTTCTCTTATCTCGTATGTTCATTATCTTTGAAGATAAAAGTTTATGAAATTTGTATGTATATATACTATTGAATTAAACTATAGCAAATATAAAATTAAATTATCAAATTAATATATAGAAAAAGTTAATAAAGGAAACAAAATTAATTAAAAGTTACGAGTATGTTGGATGCCGTTTGGCGTAAGTTTCAAAAAAATCCTCCGATGGAGTATCAGGTTGTTCTTTCTGTCTTTTGATTGGGCTGCACACAAGATAACAGAACGTAAGTGTTAGTGCTAATGATCGATGAATTGATCTGGAATAGCCTGTGGATTTGGTTCTGCTTGGAAGCGCGGGTACTCAATTTAGAGTAGACTAAATTATTTAGTGTACGTCTGTTCGCTACAACTGGGGTATTGGTAGTGTTCGGATTTCGGGGAATTTCTTGTCAAATTTGCTGTTCCCAAAATGCTGGTACTCGGCAGATACTGTCCCTGGTCGTGGAAGAAGTGTGTGCTAGCATTTCACAGCCTTAGAAGGTTGTAAAGGGTTTTTTAACAGAGATGCTACAAAAGTAGAGCGACAGGGACAGCAAACGACGCCATATTTATTGCCGCTCTTTTGACATTTCTCTTCAGTAAGGTTTGCCATTTCATGATGAAAAGATAAACGAGCCAACAACGAGTCGAAATTATTAAAATTTACTACCGAAATTCGGGCCTCAACTATTTCCAATTTATGGTCGTCATAATCGTCCTAGCAGATCAACAATTGAGCGTCTAGTGGAAAAATTTGAATCCACAGGCACAGTACAAATTGTTACCGTGCCAATGAGACAAAGAAGTGCCCGTAGTCGTAGTGACGAGAATATTGCTGCCGCTGAGGCTACAGTTGCAGAAAGCCCAAATATGTCTCTCACACGTCGTTCTCAAGCGTTGGGCATCTCTGTGACGTCGTTGTGGCGAATTTTGCGAAAAGATCTTGACCTACATCCTTACAAGATTAAATTGACGCAAGAACTGAAGCCGCTTGACCACCAGAAGCTTCATATGTTCGAGAATTGGGCTGAGCAACAACTTGAAAATGATTCGGATTTTCATCGAAAAATCATCTTCAGCGATGAGGCTCATTTCTGGCTGAATGGCTTCGTCAATAAACAAAATATGCGGTATTGCTCAGACAGCAATCCACACGTACTCCATGAGTCATCATTGCATCCCAAAAAAATTACGGTTTGGTGTGGTTTTTGGGCCGGCGGCGGCGTCATTGGGCCGTACTTCTTCCGTGATGATCAAGACCGGCAAGTTACTGTGAATGGGGATCTCTACCGTTCAATGATAACCGAATATTTTTGGCCCCAATTGATATTGATGATATGGGCTTGGAGGATATGTGGTTCCAACAGGACGGCACCACAAGCCACACAGCGAATGTCACAATCAATTTATTGGAAACCAAGTTTGGAGAACGTATGTTATCTCACGAAATGGTCCAGTCGCTTGGCCGCCTCGGTCGTGCGATTTGACGCCGTTAGACTATTTCCTGTAGGGCTACGTCAAGTCTATGGTCTATGCCAACAAGCCAGCGACGATTGATGAACTTCGTACGAATATCGAACGAGAAATTGCAGCAGTATCGGCCGAT
This sequence comes from Chrysotoxum bicinctum, assembly GCA_911387755.1. Classification (NCBI taxonomy): domain Eukaryota; kingdom Metazoa; phylum Arthropoda; class Insecta; order Diptera; family Syrphidae; genus Chrysotoxum; species Chrysotoxum bicinctum. The sequence goes on from OU426987.1 coordinate 225,001,633, forward strand.
TTATGCTTGAAAACCGTCGAAAATTGGGTTCAGCGTCTGGGCTTCTGCAAGCGTGCCCGTGGTGGCCATGCAAAAAAAATCGAGTTCCATACATAATGGCATCAAACGTACTTTCACAAGAATAAAGAATTTCATTGATATCCAAAACCGTTTTTGTTTTATTTAAAAAAAAGTTGCAAAATCAACATTTGACCGTGGGCGGATGTCGAAATAGTTTTTTCGGACTAACATCTGTTTTGTGCCAATTAATGTCCAAACTGGAAAATGTTAGCGAGGCAATATATCTACTTGCTATATTTTGCTAAGATTTTTTTTGTAGTTGATAAATTACATCTTTCAAACTTGTTTTCACCCAAGTTTTTTCTATGATTAATCATGTCTTTGTCTTGAATCCCATTACCTTGCTTATATTGTAGTGTATAAATTTAATCGTCATTAAAGAAGAAAAGGCAAATCGGTTTTAAACAGAGTTAAGAGAAGAGGACCCAAAATTGAGCCTAGCGGCACACCAGCATGCCTTAAGAGGAAATCAGATAAATTATTATGTAATGAACTGTTTGCAATATTTCAGTTAAATATTCTTTAACTGTTCTTATAATTCTTTTCTTTCTAGAAGGAAACTAATCGACATTTCGTAAATACTCTCCCATTTTAAGTAATCGAAATTTAATTAATTTTTTTTAAAGAAATGAAAAGAAAAATGTTCTCAAGTTTTCCGTGTTTTATAGAATAATGTAATAAATTGACACTTTTACAATCATCATAATAATCATCATAACAATCCCTCGGATGGAGCTTACTTGTTATTATGATGATACTTCGAATAATCCTGACCATGTATTGTGTAATGAACCCTCTCAAATCTCTGCATATCTCTATTCATATACATATGTAGTTTTGAATATTTGACGACCTCCTAAGTCAATAAATTGAGGTGTAAGAAATATAGGTACCTAGATAATTATAATTGTGTACTTATAGTGGCTCTGTTTAGTCTTAGCAAATTACCAATTAGATACATCTATGTGCGGATTAACAACAGAATCTCAAATTATTCTAATTACATGCTTCACTAATCTTGATGACTTAAAGTAACTATACAATTTAAAAAAAAAACTATAATTGCATCTTTAGGTATTAGCACAAAAAACTATCTTTTCTTCCTTAAACGTTTGTGGCAATAAATCAACTTGATTGAGACATAAAGAGAATAAAATTCTCATTTAGGTGCAATGATCTGTCGTTAATATTTAACAACTTAACCTCAGAGTTTTAAATAAAATTTAACTTCCTATGACGTCTGTTTGCTCAAAATGTCGCCTTGATGGAAAAGTCTGATTAAATTCGCCGCTCTTTATAACAATTAAAATCAATTTCCTGTTGGTTGGGCAAAATTTATTTTTAATCCCATTCCGTTTAAGCGTCGAATTGTTTACTGTTTACACATACACTTTTACTATGCACCACCAACGACGATAACGGTGGCGATGTGTGTTTACACTACGACTATTGGGTGTGCCATTTAGCAGCACAAAAGTTCATAACTCAAATATTGTTTATTCAAAAAATAAAATTACCCAAAAAGAAAAGAATAAGTCCCAAAAATAAAAGTAAAATTCCCATTCCGTATTCGTGACTGAATGCTGTCAGTGTCATCATCATCATCATGAGCTCCTACTGCACCCTCCCTCACTCTCGAACAAAACAGGAAACAAAACACAGATCTCCATGTTTAAACACCGACAGATGAATTATAACAAAAAAAAAAAAAACGGAACCAGCCACCGAGCAAAGCTTCACAACCAGTTCACAATTCAATTCCCAATATTATACCAATCAGCCCAGCCAGACCAATTTCGCCTTTTGTGTATAAACTGTTATTAATACGCTATTATTACAGCAAATCAGTCAGCCGCTGGTGGCGTTCAACCCAGTTCAGCTGAGTGCATGGAGCACAACCATGACCTGCCCCACGACATAGTCCAAGGACGAACGTCCAAGTCGGCGACGTCGTTCATCGTCGTCGTCGTCAACGCCCGTATAACCGTGTGTCATCAGCATTTCTCTCTCGCGCCTGGTGGGAGTTTAGTGTGTTTACACATATAAACACACACATCTACACAGTAGGGCAACAAAGTGTAAGGCGTTTGTCAGATTACTTTCATGGAAGGTCATTGGCAGTTTATAGAACTACACAAAAAAAATAAAAATTGACATTTGTGTGAAAGTTTGAAAGGCTTTGTCAAATAAGGGTAGAGTTACACTTGAAAAGGGTCATTGTTGGTGTTATTCTTTGTTTTTGGTAGGTATACAGTTAAGATAGTTCGTCAAAGTGCTATCACAGATAATAGAGTTAGTTAACTCTATTATCTGTGGTGCTATACTTTATTTTTGTCAGCTAAATCTCCTGTAATTTTTAGGCTTCTCTTGAACTGATGTTCAATTTTTTTAAATATTTTTTAACTGATATTTAGAAGCATCGGGCATCAACTTAATGAAGAGAAGTCTATTTTTGTGTTTTTGATTCTTGAAAAATAGGATTATCGGAGTTTCTTAAACTGTTTTTGATTTCAAAATATTCGCAGAAAAACAGGAAAAACCGGGTGTTGTTTCTCAATATTTCAAAATTTATGTAATGTCGATAAAACAACCCTTGAACAAAAATTCAAAAATCTTCCAGTCGAAATGTATGTTTATACTAATATCCCGCATTGGGAATTCAACAGATAATCATGTCTATTACAGAATTCGCAGAATTTTACTCCCGGTGAGTTGACTTGATTCGCATCCGCTGTAAAACTCAATTATGAAATTCGTCGGATGAACTATGTACATTGTCGATTCCTAAAATTACCTTATCATTTATGAACTTTCGTATCGACACTGCCAGCTAGAAAATTTATTCAACTGACCTAGGCTGTGATAATAGTATCGCTTTCGATCAACGAAATCAAGCATCGTTGACAGTGGTTAGTACGAAGATGGAGGACGGTTCAAAACCAACCGTGAGCTCTTTTTTTTTTTTTTTTAGATTTCTTGCTCTCTGGTTGCGTTGCTATTTGTGCGTTTTCTATTAAAATTTGTTAAACAAACACTTTAGCATTCAGTATGATAAGCTTTTGACTTACATTTTTGTACTCTCCATTGTTTATTTTCGTGTAATCAAAAATTCACTTCAGATTCGTCTCGAAATTGGTGCGAATGTAAAATGATAGAAATTGTATGGAGTGCGAATGGATTCCGAATTCTGTAATACCATATAAGTTGAACAAAATTTCAGTGGTGCAGGCATTGTTACCGACATTCGTTCAACTTTCATTCGTCGGATTCAGTAATAACAAAAGTTTGGAAATGAATTGAAACTATCACTTTAGCTCATTCGCCGAATTCTGTAATAGGGGTGAATATCGTTGCAAAGAAATATCCTAATTTCAAACAAAAGTGGTTTAACAAAGAATGTATGCTGGCCCGGAAAAAATCATTTACTCTGTTAAATGCTCTACGAAACTCTTACTGCCAAAATCTGAAGAAGTGGTATCATGAAAGAAACATATTTTATAAAAAAAATATGTCAAAAAAAGAAAGCGGAGTTCGAGAACACTCAAGCTTGTTCACTTGGTGAAATAAAAAGTTCGAAGGAAATTGCCAGAGAAAATAATGGAACTAGTTTTACAATTGGAATAGGATTATCTGCAAAAATTTTGTCTAACCACTTCAAAAGTCTTCTATACAATACGTCCGAAGTCAAATTTTCGTATGCGGAACCGATGATTTTTGATAAGATTCTTGATTCTGAGATAACTTTAAAAGAAATAAGCAATGTCATTTTCAAAGGACAAAATGGAAAAGCACCTGGTGAAGATGGAATTCCGTATGAGTTCTACAAGAATGCAACTGAATCTTTTCATTTACAACTTAAATCATTATTCAATGAAGTATTTCTAGAGAGAAAAAGTCCCATTGGTGATTTTTCTTATTCACAAGAAAGGAGACTTGAATTTCGTTGAAAACTATAGAGGCATCTCTTTCATGAATGTTCTGGCTAAATTATTTTGTGATGTGCTCGTCAACAGATTGGAAATATGGGTCAATACTTACAATATTTTGTCAGACTACCAAGCCGGTTTCAGAAAATCATTTTCAACCGTTGACCATATTTTTACATTAACTTCAATTGTCAAAGCGTTTCAAGCCCGAAACACAAGAGTGTATGCATTTTTTGTGGACTTTAAGGCAGCTTTTGACCTTATTAGTTGAAATGTCCTACTTTAAAAACTCGCAATTAGGATTGTCTTCGAAATTCGTCCATATAATAAAAGATTTATACACAGAGTACAAAGCAGCTGTATGGGATGGATCAGTTTTTTCCGAATGGTTCGAAACGAACAGTGGCGTAAAACAAGGATGCCTACTTAGTGCTCTTTTGTTTTCACTCTTTATTAACGATGTTGTTGCTTATCTTCCTGGAGGAATCCGAATTGTTGATTTAAACATCAATGTTCTGTTGTATGCCGTTGTGTGCTTTCAGAATCACCAGAAAATCTTCTTCATAAATGGAGTCTTATCATTAATTCAGAAAAATCGAAAGTCATGGTGTTTTCAAGGTCATCTAGAACTCAGAACACTTACAATTGGTCATTCAATGGTTCTAGTTTAGAGATAATGAATGAATATAAGTATTTGGGAGTCAAACTGAGTAGCACTCTCGATTTCAACAAACATCTTTTAGATACATCGAAAAGTGCGCAAAGCCTGATCAATATTTCATGGAGAAACGTATTTTTAAATGAACACGTCAATCTTTCAGCAAAACATAAAATATTTGATGGTGTCGTAAAATCCACACTTTGTTACGCTGCCCAAGTATGGGAAATCGATGAATATGATGTTATTGAAAACTTTCAAAGGAATTTCATTAAAAAGCTTTTTAACCTACCACTGAAAACGCCTAATTATGCTCTATATCTTGAAACGGGTATACTTAAACTATTAACCTACACGTTAAAGGTACAAGCAGATTACATTATAAAGATGCTCTCTCACCAGGATGACAGTTTTCCTACAAAAATGATACTATACGAGTTGAGGAATGAAGATTGGTGGATGTCAAAATGTTGAAGCTTGGGAGATGTCCATGGAGAAATACTTTCGATGAATCCAGTCAACCCTTACGTCCTTAAAGAACAGCTATACCGCATTATTCAGTCCCATGAAGACTCTGTCCGTGATACGCTTATAGATAAAGCTCGTGAATCCGAAAGTAGAATCCTGTATTCCCAGCTTAACACCAGTTTATTGAAAAAAAAAACTACTTTCACGACCTGCTTAATCATAGAGAAAGTCCTCGTCTAAACGGAAGCCCTTACAATGGAAGTTTCTACCAATTTTGTTCCCTATGTAACTTACGATCCAAAGAAGACTGTTTCCACTTTGTCAGCATATGCCCCATATTTTCTCCACAGCGCCTTGCATACTTCGGGAAAAGAACACTTACGATGCAGGAAACGATCTCAATTTTGAATTGGTTCGATTGGAAAACACTTTACAAGTTCTTGAAAGAAGTTTATAAATATAGAACGTTATTAGTAACAGAATTCATGTAATTATTATTCTACTATTTTATTAATCCTTACATTATTAATATATCTTTATATAATTTCCTAACTGAGCTGACGGCAAAGCCATAGCTTTTAAATTCGTTATTTTTTTGTTAAACTATGGAAGGAAGTAAATGAATAACTTACTTACTTACTTACTGGGACTAGTTAGGATCCATCCCTGATATTTGTCAGCTGTAAGTCCTGTAGCATTATAAAAAAAACTGTAATTTAACTTTTTTTTTCATACTAAAAAACATATGTACAATAAAATAAGAATCTGTAAGGCCGAAGCTTGTCTGCATAAGATAAAGTTTCTTTCTAAATAATATGAATTTATCAAGTGAGTAAAGCTATACAATTTTGATTATGCAAATATTTCAAAGTCTTATTTAACAGTTTTTAATATCATAATCATTTATTTTCTAGAATTTAAAAAGAAGTTTTTTTTTTAAATTTACAACATTGAATATTTCACGAAGTAATTCACTGATTATTGAAGGAACTATTGTATTTGAGTTTTCGTCTACCGTAGTTGTTGAAATTTAATGGAGTTCTTAGCATTCCTTACGCACGTCCTCTGGTGTTGACTTGGTTGATAAGATCCGTTGTCATCAGACTACTCAATTTTGGTGGCCATCTTAAATATGTCCTCGACTTGAAGAGCCTTAAAACTCGCGTCAATACCTTGTTGAGAACTGCGTTCCTGCGTTCTGTTGGCTTCAATTGTGGACTTCGAATGTGCATCATTTAAGTTTTAGAAGCGTTTATAACTATACGGTTATCGTGACACCATTTAACAGCCGTATTAAATTCCTCCGGCATCATTTTAACTGCTGTTTCCAGAGATCAATGTCGGACAACAATAGCCGTATCATCAGCAAAAGCGAATGGTATGCTTTGTTTGAGAACTCGCAGTAGATCTTGGTGTATAATACAAATACAACTGGACCTAGTTTTGATCCTTGCGGAACTCCAAATTTCATTTCTTTTTTCTCGCTATTTTATCATCTTTAATTTTAACACAAAATAATCTATTTCTAAGGTGACTACTTTAGTCAGCTAATCAGCCATTGTGCTCCGTATCCCAATCCTTCTAAGTGCTTCTATGAGATTGGAGTGATTTAGTGTATCGAACGCCTTACTGAAATCCATGTATCTACATCTACAGCACCAACGAACAAAGTGTCAAAGTGTGTAGCTAAAAACAATCAACCTACACTAAGGAGTTAGCAAGACGTTTTCTTAAACAACCCACAATAAACTAGCATCCATAATAATTGAACAGAATGGTATAGCTAGATTTTTTTTCATGAGAAAATATTATCCTTTTTTTCTTCATTTGCCTTCATCGTCATTAAATCAAAATGAACTCTTAAAACCCATTGAACTGTGACAAAAAATGGGGGGGGGGGGGGGGTGAGAAAAACAGGAGGTCTGCATCTGTATATAGACTGTAAGACTGTATTTGTAGACCGAAAGTCGGATGAGTGGCTACCTTAGATTCATGTATGGATTGCATTGGTTTGGTTGAAAGAGATAACTTCAATAGAGCTTGGGTTTTGCATTTTGCAGAACTTATATATCACATACATACACTCGCAGTTCTGCCTGAACGCATCAAGTTGATCCTTTGTAGCGCAACAACCCGTAAACATTGAATGTTACAAAGTGAGTGGTCTCTTGTGTCATATTTTGTAATACCATGCAGTCTCTTCTCTGTAACGGAATGGTTGCAATAGCAACTGTAGCAATGGTGCAGTATACGAGTATTGGCGACATAAAACATATGAAATGTAATAAGGACAGAATAGTATCAAAGGGTGCATGAAGTCTCCCAAAGGGATTCATTTATGATTAAAAAGATTTTCGCTTTAACCCTCTGGCTTGGTTTTTAAATACTCACTTGTCGCTATGGAATTAATGAGTTGGGTTACCTATATTAACTTGGGATTAAAATTGGTCTTTTTTCTTGCGAGACTTTGATAACTGTTTTCATTTGAGTCGCTGTCGTAGAAAAGTTTTTCTGAATACGAGTTCTAACAAAGAATTGAAAATCCAATCGGACTTAATTCTTTATACCTGTTAAGCTAAAGATCTGAGAAATAACTATAGTTCCTGGTGGTAAGGCTATAGTAAACAAAAGTACAAAAATTAAAAATAGGTTTGTCCCGAAAAATACAGCAAACAAGCTCTAAATACTAGATGAAGTGAAAGCGATTGCTACTAATAAGAAACCACGAAGAATAATAGGTTTCTATAGGCGAAAATGTTGTAAAAATATTATTTATTTACTCAAATTACTTCATTAATTACTTTTTAGAAAAGATGGAAAAATGGATGTTATTTAGGTTTTTCCAAATTCAAAAATATGAAAAAGGACACGTCGCGAATTTTCTAGAAGGGGAAGTGTTCAAAAATCATGGATTTTTTTTTTTTTTAATTCGGATATTTTTTTTGAAGGAAATTTTGTTTTGATAACAAAAACAGATAGAAACAAATAATATCACAAAACGAAAACTGAAAGGGGAGCAAATTTTGTACGTGAAGTGAGACTTACAGCCCGATTCTCCCCAAAGTCAGTGATGCCTCACAATCACAAGTCACAAGAAGAGGTGAAATTGATTTTGTGACTTTTTCGAATTCTGCCGCTCAGTCACAACTTGTGAGAGTCACAAAAACAATCGAAACTGTGACCTCCTTCAGAACAGGTCACAACTCATAAATGTTTAATATTTCTTGGATTGTCATTCAGCATATTTTGTAAGAAAATTTTCTAGATTTGTGCATAATTATGAGTACACAAAAATGGAAGTGCTCTAGTGAATATTATTGCTGATCTTTCCCACGAAAATAAACAAATTTTTTTTAAGAAACTAATCGTATCAAGAAGTTTGCAGCACCGACGGCTTTTGAAAACTTTGAGAGATACAAATGAACCATTCGTTCTCCAAAACAATACATACATTTATAAAGTTTTGTCGCTTTCGGAAAACTTTATGCTGGGATATCAGAGCTTGAAGCCTCACGATAGTCAGTTTATTTAATAATAATAATAATAAAATATAATAATGTTAACTTGCGTTTTGTATTTTCTTCGTTTTGAATAATCAGCTGTTCAAATAATGACACTTAAAAATCTCACCATGCGGTGGTGAGTTTCGTTGTGAGTTTTCTTGTGACGATTAGGGGGAGAATACCAAAATGTTATCGAATCACAACAATCCTCACAAGGAATAGTCACAAGAGCTTGTGACTTGTGACTCCTCACAAGGGGGAGAATCGGGCTGTTAGACGGTGTTCACATTGGACTAACTCAACCGATTTGTTCAGACACAAAAGTATTGTGAACACTCCAGACTCACTTTTGTTGGCCATTTGCTATACAAATATACAGTGAATTACAAAAGTAATTAAGCACCTCTTAGTTTAAAGATCATTTCCTTCGATAGTAATGTTAAAAAAAAAACTTAATATTTTTGTCTATAATAATTGATTGTATTTCGAACTAAAAAGTAACATTTCAAATAAAAACACTGTATTCTAAAATTCTGCCTGTTTAGATTCATGGGTTTTTGCAAAGAAAATCCGCTTTTGGCGATTTATTTTACTTATGTAAGGTTTCTTTCTAATATTTCGACCATGATAACCGGATTGGTAGAGCATTCGTCGAATAGTTTGGAAGTTACATGACTTACCTGTTTCTTTGGTTATTTCTGCTGATATCTTTGATGGGCTTACTTTGGGATTCCTCTTCACTTTCCTAACAATAATCAGCATTCCTGCTTGTCATTGTCATTGATCGAGGGTCATTTTGCAAACTTCTAATTTTATTTTATTTGTTTATTTTTATGTTTATTATTTTATTATTTTTTTAAGTGAGTGCTTATACTTACTTTTGTGATACACTGTACCTTCGCGTGTCATATTAGGCGTGTTTTTTTGCAAGTCCATATAGAATTGTAAAAAAAAACGACATCGGGACTAAGCGCCTTACATGCAAATGCAACAACTACTTAAATCTGTACAGAGTTAGCTAAAACCAGATAATTTTCGAGAGTTAATCTAAGACCCGATAAAAATGGTGATGCCAAAATAGTATTATCTATATGTTATCGATAATTTGCTCAGAGACGTCAAAAGTGACGTTTTTGGATGCTGTTGATGCTAGTCGTCAATACAGCTGACAAAGGTCATAGCGTACACAGTGCTTCGAGCTATGTGGAAAAAAGCTCATAAATCCCGATGTCGTTTTTTTTTACAATTCTATATGGACTTGCAAAAAAAAACACTCCTATTATGTCACTTACACAAATGTCAAAAAAATCCATTAATTTTCAATTTGTTTTAAAAATCCTGCCTCACTTTCTCTTTTCTTACCATGAAGGGCGAATGAGAAAAAACACAGAGACATCAAAATAAGTCGGCGGAGTGAGTCCAATGTGAACACCGTCTTATGTCGTTGAATGGATGCATTCAGCTGTGAAAGTTTTTTTGCACTTCAAACGGATGTGTTCGAAGAGAAACTTGTTAAAAAAATTAAAATAAGGTATTTTTATGTTTAATTGAATTTTGACTAACTAACACGGACTGTGGTTTGTATAAATAGGGACAAGCAACATTGTACGAGTAGTATGAAAAATAGGGACTGCCCCCTAAGAGGAGAGGTCTGGTAGCCCTTAATTGTAAATAGAGAAAAATGATGAGAAATACAGCATTTTTATTTTTAAATGCATAGATACTTAAGTAGCTAGTTGGAGATTTCTTATAAGAAAATATGAATTTATGCAAGTAAAAAAAAATGCACGGCTGGGTCGCAACAAAAATTAATGATATTAGAGAAAAACTGTTCACAAGCATAAAATTCATTTTTTTACGGACTAAAACAACTCCTTTTGTAGTTGGAGATAAGAACAGGATGCCATGTGGTTCAATAAAATATTAGTTTATGCAAGAACAAAACTTATAAGTTGTTGTAGTGCTTTCTCAAATTAATAACCATTTTTTAGAAAATGTTTGTCAACCATTAGCTAGTTTTAACTAATGTAATTTTTGGATTTGTTTTTTTAAATCTGTCGAACAGTTTTTGAGAAAAAAAAAATATTTATAAAATTTCGAAAAAAAAAAAAAATCGCATGGCAGTTGCCGTTAAACCGGGGAAAAAATTAAAAATGATATCTACCAAATTTAAAGAAAATCGGCCAAGCCGTTTAGACAGTAGTCGAACAGACAGACAGATAGAATTGAGAGACTCACTTTTTTCGTGTTCCCTATCATCGTAATGCCAACTTTGATCAAAATCTCGAGTTCGATTTTTTTTCCGAATGCGAAAGCTTGCCTTTTAGTACCTTTAAGTCGTAAGCAAAAATTAAGAATCGTTGTAGCAGTTTTTCGAAAACTTAATTCGTTTACATGGTTCGTTTTAGGACGCAACATTTAAAACATTTTATTTAAAATATTCAATTGTAAATTGGCTGAACAAACTAAGTGACTTTTTTTGTGTTAATCATTTTGACTTGACTGGCATTGTTAATAAACCGAAGAGCCGCTATTGGGACACTAAAAACCCTCATGCCATAGACAATACTTTAACAGTTACTGGTGACTTCTATCAAGAAAACTTTCTTAAGTCCGAATCGTATCAAAAAGGCCTGCAGAAAATGAATTTCCAACAAAACAGTGCTACATCAGACACAGGTCGTGTTACAATTTAAATTTTACGAGAAATAGTTCATGCCGAATAATGTCAAAAAGTAGTGAATCGACTGGCACCCACGATCCCCTGATTTGAAACCTCCTGATTTCCTCTTAGGCTAGCCGCGCACTAGCAATTTTTAGTTGCGAAACTGCTTGGTTCGAGCAACTAAAAAGTTTGTGTTTTGACACAAACTAAACGATTGCCTAAAATAAGTTCGCCATTTTATTGAACATATAATTATCTGCAAATTCACGGACATTCAACCAAACAGTTCATCTGTTTTCTATAAGTAACCAAACAGTTTCGAAACTAAAAATTGCTAGTGCGCGGCTAGCCTTACGGGCATACTTGAAGGAAAAGGTTTTTATTTACAAACAAACCCAACCCCGATACGTAATTTTTAATTTTGGTGGGGAAAATATCCCATTTATTAGGCTTAATACAAGCTTATTCTTAATTTAACTTAAATATAGCTCTAGGATTGGAGTGAATTGGAAGGATGATATGATTAAGATGGAGCTTTAGGCAGGGTGAACTGAGGTTGAAGTCAAAACAGTTAATGTTACAATTAATTCTCTAAAGCATACGAGTAATAGGTTCGTTTGAAGCCAAAAGAGGTACGGTGGATATAGGCAGATAGAAGAGACGAGGATTTCTTTAATACGGGAATTAGTGTTGAAAGAAATAGAATTATAGAGAGTTGTGCAGTGAACAGACCCTGAAAAGCTGAAACCCTGAAAGTAGTCGATGAATGAAGAGAATGTCGCTTATTGCTCTTCGTTCTTCCGGCGTATTCAACTTAATTAACAGAAGTCGGTCTCGATACAGAGGTAAAATAAAAGCGTTCTTCCAAGACAGACCACGAAGTGCGAAACATAGGAAACGGTGTTGAAAGCTCTAGATTCTGGATATATGACTTTGTTGAAGGGGACCATATTTGACAGGCGTATCCAAGAACCAGTCGAACAAAGGTTGTGTATAAAGATCGGATCACTAAGGGTCAGAGAATTTTTTGGATCAACGTTTCACAAAGCCTAGTGTAGAGTTTGCTTTGAGTATAATCTCGTCAATATGTGTGAGAAAGTTGAGCTCTCTATCACATAAAAACCAAGGTCGCGAATTGACTGAGCGGTGGATATGGTTTGATAATGGAGAAGGTATCGTGAAAAAGTGATTGAATGACGTTTGGAAATATTTAGCACTAAGCAATTTTTCAGGCACCACACAGAGAAACTGTTGAGATCAAGTTAAGTTGTAGAAGAGTGGCACTATGTGTGGAAGAAATGGTCTTGAAAAACTTTGTATCATCGGCGTAGTCCGATAAATCAATAAAAATTATAAGTTATTAAATTGTGTTTAAAAATGTATCAAAAAAACTCGAATTCGAACATACGAGTAAACCGCACTCTGTAATTGAAGATTTCTTAAGAAAATTTGAATTTATACTATAATAGAAATTTTAAATCATTATAGCAATTTATTTTCATTAAATGAGTTCTAATATACATATAAGCAAATACAATTTGTTTAAGTTTTTATTATTGTTCAAATAAAAACAAAATTTCAAAAGAAATTAATAACTTCTTTACACCTAGATGTTTACTTTTCAGAAAAAAAATATCCTTGTTTAAACTTTTTAGAAGCTTTTTGGAATTTTTTTTTATATTTAAATCCGTTATGCTGATAGTGATAAAGTCAAAAATCAAATAAAAAAAAAGATTCTATGATAAATTCTTTCAGTATTCATAACAATTAAGCGACATAAATTTTTTCATGAATATTCTACATGCCGTTTCTCAAAAATATGATTTTCGAAAACGATTTTTAAATATTTGTAGGTTAAATTAATTTAAAAGAACAATTTTTTAACATCTTGTATGTAAATAGTATTAAAAACTTTTAATAGTCAAACTCCAAAACAGCGAGAAAGTTGTTTTCAAATAAAAAAAAAAACGGGAATTTTGACAATACATACTTATTAAATATACACATTTTAAAATCAGTGGCACCATTTTTGAGAAATTCGAAACCAGAAGCTAGTTTTTACTAAACGAAATTTTTTTAATTAAATTTTAACGAATCTGTGAAACAGTGCAGTCCAAAATTTCTAATGAATATGTATGGCATGCATTTTTATTTCTTGTCTCAAAAAAAGAAACAATTAAAAAAAAATTTTTCAAGAATTGAACATTGGCAAATATTGATGTTAATGCTCCCAAATTTTGTGTGTGCTCAGACATGTCCTACAATTTCGAAGGGACCAAGTTCCAATTCTCAAAATAATTTTAATAATAAATATTTACTTTCTTTTCTTTATTGACAATAACTTCCCTTGCTCAATTTACGTTCTGAATTCTTCTTCCAATTAACAAAAAAAAAAAATGCTGACATTAAAAAATAAAACATAAAACATTTATGGTCAAAATATTTACATTTCATTTATCGCCTTCGCTCAAAAAGAAACATCCATAAGTTCAACCCAAATTCCTTCGCTGTTTCCTTCCAGGTCTTGAGTCTATATTTACGCAGCCTGTTTAAAATACACACAAATACATGGGCATAAATGTGCATGCCAGAATTATTTTCAAAATTGGAAAAAGATTCTTATTTTAATTTTGCCATTGGCAGGGGTCAAAATACCTTCCCAATGTCAGCAAAACGCACACAGCTGTTTCATGGGATTTCTGTTTTTTTTTTTTCTGTTATTATTATTTTTATTTCTAAATGGATGTCTTCCGTCGCAGTCGGCATGGAGGTAGATATAGAGATACAAGATCATCCGGGTTTTGTGTTTTTAACACCACCACGACCGCGAGCAAAACCACCTAAGACTAACACTTTGAGAGACAAACAAAAAAACGATATGGAGCGAGCTATGAATTCTGGAAATTTCACATAAATATGCAGCCTATCACTGCGATGCAGTTCCAGCCAACGAACCAACTTGGTACTAAAAGATGGTGGCAATCAAATTAAAATAGAATCATGGATTCACGGCTGCTGCTGCCAGTTAAAAAAAAAGCAAAAAAAAAAAAGCAAAAAACAAGCAAGGGTGCTAGCGCAAATATTTATCAATGAGCGAGAACCAGAATCTTGTCGGTGGTGATGGTGATGGTGCTGACGCTGCGCTGGATCTAAGAGCCACTGCACTGGAATGAGAATGATCTGATCATCCCTCATTACCTGGCTGCACGGGGGCAATGATTTGTGAATTGTCTTTTTTGTTTTTGAATTAAACAAAATTATAACGTATTTCATAAGAAACAGCGTTCCATTAAAATTTTAATAAATAAATCATCATCAATGCGAAAATATGAAAAATAAAAATTAATTGATGCTAAGTAAACAACTTGACATAGATGGTGGCGATGGTGCACAGTGGGGCCGGCCAATATTAATAGAGCGATGATAAAAAGGTCACTTTAAGAATTTTCTTAGACAACCCATCAAAGTTTGTTTGGCTTTTGCACGATCTGGGGCTTTTGGGTCGTTTTATGTATTTATCAATGCTTCAAACGCTCAGTATTCGATAGCAAAAAGTAACAAATATTCAGTTTTGAGAAGCAAGATAAATACAAAAACAACTAGAACTACGTGGTCTTTTCGTGGCAAAAACGCATGATTCTTGCAACATTAATGGCTACATATAAATATACAAATTTTACTGTTTCAAATTTTTTTACAATCCAAGGTATGGAATATGAATTAAGGCTAGGAAAGAGAAAAGTATGATTTGTGAAGGAACATAACCTTAGTTTTACCACGTGTGACAAGCATACCAACCAAATTTCTAACAACCTCTACATCGTATTTAATATCAGCTATTAAGTCTTAAATCGAATTATTCGAATATGAACAACCAATATCATCAGCAAAACCTGTTACAGAACCCTTCAACTCAAAATAGTAGACCTAATTTAAATATGTAATGAATAACATGGGACCTAGAACCTAGCCTTGCGGAACGCCAATAACTATATCTAAAGGGTCACTTACCGAGTCTTTTATTTTAAATCTTTGTCTTTTATCGTTAGGATATGAACAAAACCATTTGACAATGAAAGCTCTAAACACAAGTTTTTCAAGTTTAATTAGTAGAAGATCATGATAGAAAGTATCAAATGCTATAGAATCTGTGACTTTTCTCCAGCTAAGACTGGTTTAGATCTGCCTACAAAATTGTAGAGGAGCATCTTCCGTTGATCTGCTCGATCTAAACTGATATTGATTTTAACTAAAAAAATTAACTTTATACAATACAATTCTGACTTTCATTACTTTTTTTCAAAAAGTTTTGAAATAAACTGGAAAAAAGATATTGGCCTATAGTCCTTACGATTTTTAGAATCATCTTTTTTTAAAATAGGTATAACTTCATACATTTTTAAGCTGTTTGGGAAAATCCCACTAAAGACACATCTATTAAAAATATGGGCCAATTCATCAAATAAATTTGAAGCTAAACTTTTAAAAAAATTATCAAAAAAACTGTTTGAGCTTTACAGAGAATTACTTATTTTATATAGCTCAAAGGAATTGATGGGCCTAACAACATTATCTGACATCCAAGGTTTTAATTTATGCGGTCTATGAACTTTTTTTGTATATACTTTAAGGGAAATTTTAACATGATCATTTAACACCTAACAAATTAAATGAAACATAATTTTGTGCGCAGATTTCTGAAAAAAATTTTCATGAAGCAAACGATTATTTTTAGAACCAAAATTAATTTTTTGTAATGTTTGAGTATTTTGGTTACAAAATTTAATTTTCGGTTCCACATTTTTAAGCTGAAATAAGAGACTTGTCATACAATAACCAGATATAAAACTTGTCATAGTAAAAACTGATTTGCTATCCATACGTAGGTTCAATAATGCAAGAAACTAAGCCACATTTCCATCATGAAGTCTATAGATACACATAAAACAAAATTTTTGAAGATTTACAGTGCAGTTTATTAAGAGGATTCTCTGACATGAATTGTGGGATTTTCAAAAATGTTGAAAGATTATTAATGCGTCATTAAAATTTTTTTGTGTAAAACATAAATTTAAAAAAAAATTAATCATTAAAAAAAAATTATTTTGTATTTTTTGAAATTTTTTAGAAGTTTGAAGAATGTACCGTTATATTTCTTTTTTGATATTACCATTTTTTTTTCAAACGCTGATTTCTCAATAGCTAGAGGGGGATAATTCCTCAAATACTCCTATTAAATAACTCTACAACTTTACAAAATCCCAATCGTATTACTAATTGCATAAAGTTCTTGGGCTAATTAGTTTTAGGTTATTTTTCAGCCTTGATTTTTACTTTCGACTTATAGGTACTATAAGGCAAGTTATGCATTTGTAAAAAAAATCGAACTCGAGATTTTGATCAAAGTTCACATTACGATGAAAGCGAAGACTAAAAAAGGGGGTCTCGCAATTCTGTCTGTCTGTCTGTCGGTTCGACTACAGCCTAAACGGCTCGGCCGATTTTCTTCAAACTTGGTAGATATCATTTTTAATTTTTTCACCCCACACGTTTTTTTCTTTTTTTTTTCAAGACCAAAAATAACGGTAACTGCCATACGAGTTTTTTTTTCGAAATTTTGTAAATATTTTTTTTTTCTCAAAAACTGCTCGACAGATTGAAAAAAAAAGATACAGAAAAATTTTATTTAGTTAAAGCTAGGTACTGAATGAAAAAATTTTTCCCAAAAATGGTTATTGAGGGTACCCCCAAAGAACATTTTTTTTTAGTTTTTGATTCTCTCAAAAACGGTACAACGGATTTTGATCATTTTTGTTTTTGCTAAAGCTCCCCATAAATTTGAATAGAATTATGTATTCAAATTTTTTTTTTTCAAAACTCAATTTTTCGAAAACCTTATATTAGATTTTTTTCAAACTTAATAAATAAAAGTTTATCAACATAGTCTACAAGATGTATGAAAAAAAGTTTTATTTTACCTAGAAATAAAGGTACCCACCATACAAATGTCAAAAAATGACTTTCAAAAATCGTATTTTTATCGAAAACGGAGCCTAGAATTTTGATATACATTTTTTTGTTTTTCTAAAAAGTCTAAAATCCATTGCATTTCAAAACTTAAAAAAAAAAGATTTTTTGAATTTTTGAAAAAAAAAATCATTTTTTTTTTTTTTTGGAAAAATCGATATTTCAAAAACGGTGCAATATTTTTTTTTTGGAAATTTAATAAAAACTTAAAGTAAGCAAACCCAAAATTTTCTATACAAAAGCTTTTTTTAAGAAACCACTACAAGAAGTTATAATTTTTGTTCTTGCATAAATCCATATTTGCCTAGCATTCTGTTTTTATCTCTTTCTAAAAGAATTTAAAAAATTAATTTAATTCTTATGAACAGTTTTCTCTTATAACATTTGTTTTTAAAATTCCTAGTCTATTACATAGGAGATAGGAGCAAGTTCGTGCGACCCAGTCGTGCATTTTATTTAATAAGTTTTTAAAAATAACAAAAAACTTCCTATGATTAAAATCATCTTTTTAACTATGTTTGTAAAACTCATCAAGACATACATTAAACAAAATCTCTATTCAATTTCTATGTACACATATGAAATCCAAAAGCATCTATGTACATTGCTTGGTTATCAAAATATTTCCATTCAAAGTGATCTTATTGATGTACCCCAACAACGTCTTTGGTGGCTATGTCTCAAAAACCAAGACTTGTAAGAAAACTTAAGAAACTTAAGTTAACTTATTAAGAGCTATCCACAGGTAAAAACCAGAAGTTTCTGCGAGTTCTTGTTCTCGCAATAGTTCTTTCCAAAAAGAGTTCTAATTGTTAAAATTCAATACAATACATAGAATAATAATAGCGTTTTCCATTTCCATGAAGAATTACTGAAAATAAAGGACACCTTGTGAAGAATTAATGTCCTCTTCAGCGATAGCACTTTTTTTCTCGAATATCGCACATATGTTGTGTTAACGTCCCAGAGTCCACAATCCATATATTTTCAAAAAACGAAAGATCAACTTTTTCTTTCTAAGTTCAAGAAAGTAGAAGGCGAACTGTTGCTTGCTATCCAAAATTAATCTGACTTTTCTCTTCACTAGCCATTTGGCAAGTAGATCTGTTTGGTGTGTCTATTTTATTTCGTCAGATTATTATTAATATTATTTCAAAAAATGGGGATGTAGCCCTCAGTATTCAGGTGATGCAGACCTTGTATAATTGGTTGCAATTCTGCTTCGATTTACTATGATACTTGGAACAAGAAGAATACAATATAAATTCACATCGGGTTGTAAAATAAGTTATACCAAATTAAACAACCACATTGGCCCCACTGTTCGACGGGCGGCGGTGTGCGGCGCCGCCGTCGGCAGTTGAGACAGCAAACAGTGGCAGTTTTAGGGTTCAACGATTCATAATATAATCTCGTCAGCGAGAAAACGTGACATTTCTAATCAATTTGACGTGATGGAACAAATTTGTTTTTCTGCATCATCTCTGATACGAGGAACGAGGCATGTTTTTATTTGAATCTTTTTTGATTAAGTACGTACTTACTTTGCCTTAATAAAGATGGCAGAATGTTTACAATAAAAAAAAATAATTTTTATAGATACAATTTTCCTAAAACTCATATTTCACAAGAACACGCAATACGAGAATATGAACAAACATAGAATAGTCTAAAGTTCTCTATATGTACATACCTGGAGAATATTAACGTTTAAAGATGTTGGAACCTTTTTTGATAAGAGTTCCACAAATAAAATGCTGTATAATATTTCAAGTGATGAATTAATTGATCGAAATTATGGAAGTTTAAGTGCAACTGATTATTCAATGGGCCGTCAAGCTTTAGCTTTTTTTATTTGGGATTCGATTATGTCAAAGACAAAGTGTAAGCCAATCCACTAAAACTATACCTAAGCACTTAAGGAAAATATCAAAGTAATTTTTCACGCAATACGAGAATAGCCACGATTATGGAAAAATATTAATATTAATTAATATTAATCTTCATATCAAAAATGAATGAAATAAGGCGGTCACTCGGCAGATATCCTATTACATTATTAACCGCGGTGCTAAAACTTTAGACATAAATGTTAATATTCCTATTCTTTTATTATGTTTATGTAAATACATGCTAGAACTCTTGCATGTGCTTTATCAAGTTTATCACTTGAAGAATGAAATTGTGTTTCAATTTTTGCATTTTCAGCAAACATAACAAAAATCGTGTAAGGTATGAAATAAATTCTTTAAATTTAGAAAACAACTTTTGATATTGGTTTGATGTCATCTCATTGTTAGCGCACCTGATTTTTTCAATAAATGGGAATTTAAAAGATTTTTAACATTTTTATATTGGTAACTGTGATTTTGTATTGAAGTCTAATGGCATTTATAGGTGTGCAGCATGTCTGCTTGCATTGATGCATACAGCGCTCCACACGGAAAACATGTGCATTGCATACTCTTTAACATAGATTTGTTAAAACGAAAATGACAACTCTTACGTAGAATATTTAATTTTGTTTCATTCATTTTATTTCATGTTGATATTATGGTATAATCATAAACAAAACTTGATTTTTTTTTATGAATGACAGATATACTGTCAATTTCGATACCATGGAATTATGGAAATATTGGAACAGAGACCCGAAAGCTAGAATTTTTGCTTATCTAAAAAAAGACTGTTTTTGATGAATGCAAACTCATTTTTGAGGAATTATTTGAAATTAATTATGTAATTATAATTCAGTTTGACTTTTAATGAAAGTTTTAGAACTAACATTTAAAATGCAAATGAACTTTATTGAAATGTTTGTAATAGAAAAGTTTTGTAATGTTTAGTGATGGTTGCAGTCAGTTTGGATATACTGAAAACACATAAAAGTTGTATTCAGTTAAGGAATAGTTGAACTTGGTTTCAGTTTAGAATTGATATACTCAAATAAAATCTGTGTGATTCAATTTCGCAGTACGCAGTGGCGTTGTCTTGATTTCGATTCTCGGCCAGTTTTTCAGAGGTGCACTGCCTCTTGCACCGATAAAAAGTGCTGTTGATTAGCCGATTGGAATAGGCTGAAAATTTTAGGTGTCCCTAATTCCTGGTAGCACGCCCAAAGTCTGCAAAAGGTGAAGTTCTTGTAAACGAATATCTTGAAGCGAATTTCTCAGCCGATCTTACCTTCCTTTGACGTACGAATGTTGGTTATTTGATAACCAAACCGGTCGTCTCAAATTTGGCCACCAAACGTTGAAAAGTCGACTGTGAAGGATTATCACGTATGTCCTGCGCAACTCCCGCAAGGTTTGGACTAAAGAATACTCAACTGATAGTAAAATTTTACCATTTGGATGTGATTTTCAATCGTGTTTCTTACCATGGTGATTTGGCATCAGAAACTAATACATTAACAACAAATTTGATAGATTTCACCAAAATAACATGGCCGCCACAGGCTGCCAAAATGCATCCCAACAGTTGGAAACATTCATTTCCGAATTATTTACTGCGTCGGATTCGCCTAAACACTCTCAAGTATATTGGCGCTATTTTTTGCAGGTCTTGTGCTTCGTTGACGTAAGGAAGTTGGCTTATTGTTCAGTAAGCCAATCTACTCGAATGTATCCATTTCTATGGTGACCGTAAAACAGGCGAAGAGGGCAAAATGTTCCTCGAACTGAAGGCTCACTTTCATAAGACAATTATATCATTTGCACATGTTTTTAAACGTTATTACTCTCCGTATTGATTTGGAAAAAGAGACTTAATAAATGTCAGCCAATTTGACAGATATAGCTTATAAAATATGACCGCAATTACCAAAGATTGAAAATCCCTATTAGAAAACATTTAACACGAGATTACTTAACTTCCTAACAACATTTAATAAGGTGAAAACTCAAATATAAGAAAATTTGGCGTGGTAATGATTGGAATTTTCGAAAACTATCTCCTAAACCTGCCTCTTTCTTAAATTTAAATAATCTCTGGAAATTGTATACAAATCGTTTCCGAGTTGCGGTTTTATTCTACGATATCGGTTCAATTTGTATTTGTATGTTTTACGTTGGCTGTGTTCGCAGAGAAGTAGTGACTTTTCTTCAGAATAAAAAACTTATTTCTATTCTATCTGAATCTATCTAAATCTAAATAATTTTTTTCTAGAGCAGAGAACATAGTATTCTTTATCTTTTTGAAATCAATCTGATTTTCGTTTTTCATTCAAAAATAAAATCAATATTTGTTTTATATCATGACTTAAACCTAATCATGCTTTTATTTTTAGTTTTCTGTTGCATTTATTACGTTGGATAATTTCCATATAAATCTTTATTTTAATTTTATTATTATATCGCTGATTAGATTTTGTTTTTCATATTCATTGTTGTCGCAAAGATGAAAGGGTATATAGATAGTACTTTGTGATTGTTTTTCTTTTTTGATCTGAGGAGTTGTAATATTCCGATGTCATTTTATTAAAAAAAAGTTTACCAATACTTGAAGAAAATGACGACCATTGACTTTGGCAATAGTCTACCAACAATTCCCTTCTGTTTTTTGTTTTGTTTTATAAATTATGTATTTAATTATATTTTCCATTTAATTTGAATCAAAGTTCGGTTTGTTCATAATTTATGTAAGTTTATTAACTTCCCATAGGGAGTTATTTTAATCGGTCCGATTTGTCAAATTGGAATTTTTGACATTTCTCGACGTTTCAAGGTCCCTAGAGGCTATATCAATCATTTTTAGAGAGATGTATGTGTGTGTGTGTGTACGTACGTTCGTACGTTCGTACGTCCGTACGTTCTGGTACCATTTTTCGTCGTCGATATCTCCAGAACGAGTAAAGATATCGACTTCAAATAAATTTTGTTTAATAGATAATAACTTCGAAAGAGGCTGAAAGGGCGTTTATTAAAATTCAGTGAGTAGTTTTTTCACTATAACGGCTTAAAAAAAAAGTAAAAATTTTGGTTAGTTTCAAATATCTCACGAAAAAATAATGCTATTGATTTCAAATAAAATTTAATGTACTCATTATAAGGTCATATAGATTTGGTATGAATTTGGAAAAAAATGAACATACCGTTATTTTTTTAAATAAAAAAAACTGAAAAAAAAATTCATAGCCCATATATTCTAAGAACGGAAAAAAATTTGAAACTTAAAATAATTTTATTTTACGAAAAATAATGTGTTTGACAACTGGTGAAAATTTCAAAAAAAAATCAGTTTACAGTTTTTTTACAAAAAATAAAAAACTATAAAATTCTATTAAAAATTGGTAAAAAATGTTTTTCGACTCAAATTTCTCGAGAACTAGTAATGATATTGACTTCTAATTTAGTTTATTTTATACATAGTATAATTTTGTACAATTGGTAAAATGTTGACAAATATTGAATTAATAGTTTTTTTTTAAACAAATGGGAAGTTATCAGCGTGGGTCGCACCCAGCCTCTTTTTTCTCTTTTTATTTGTTGTGACAGCTGTTCAAAGATACCATATTTTAAATGAAATATTTATTCTTCTGCGGATGTCTTTTTCTTAAAGATTTTCTTACTGTACTACACACATATGTACATATGTATATATACATACATATGTTAGGTTCCAATAAAAGCGGTTTTTTAATTAAATTTATTTGGTACTTATTTTAGTTACCTATACAATTATTGTGTCCTCTGACGTTTCAGCCTAGTGCGGTTAGTGGATGTGAAATTTGAAGTCTAAGAGATCTTAGCTCATTGACAACTGATCTGACGGATTTACCTCCAAAATTTTCATGATTGCTTATCAAAGTGAAATGAATAATGTTTAAAAAATAACATTCCATATCTTATTTCAATACCACATTAGTTTGACATTTAGAGTAAAGATTTTCCTATAAAAGCTAACGATTCAATGGCATTCCATAACAAGACAAGCGCATTGATGTTTCTTCAAATTCCATAACTGCACTCTAACCAACCTATGTATAACAAAATTAACTTTTTTACACTTTCCATCTAAAAGTGTCAATCAAATTTGTAAAATGCCACAATAGCATTGTACGATACGAACAAACTAACAAAAATTAATGTTTGCCAAACACACTTGTGCAAAAACAAATACAAAATAGTAAAAATATCAACCAGAACCAATGTACCTAGTATATAAATTTTTAAACAAATAAACACACAAACAAACAAACAATCTCGCACACAGCTCACCAAACAACGATAACGACGCCAAGTTGTGCGAAATAAATAAATCTCCCCGTCTCTTTTGCACTTGAAAATCGTGGGGCTATACACAAACGATGACTACGCTGTCGACGGCAGCAATTGCCTTCACATTGACCTTGAAGCATTCCGCAGAGGTTGGCGAATTGAATGACCTACCTTAACCGAAAATACAGACACACAAAATAGTGTAGCACTTAAATTGTTTGCTATTTTGTGTGTTTACACATTTTTTTCGTTGTTTTTTATTATTTATTTATATTTTTTTTTTTCTAAAGGTAAGGAAATTCATATACATATTTGTAGATGACAGGAGAGATAACATTATTTTCTGTATAAAGCTGTCATGATAAATGAGATTATGTTTGTGGATGAGAGGGATGACAGACAGAACGACGGATGGACCTGTCATTTCCTCATTCGGTCGATGATTAAATTGGTGATTCCGTGAAACCAATCGTTTATATTTCGCTCACACAGAATCAGCATTGCAGCGATTGACCGACACGATGAGGACGATGAAGATTGGCAGTTTTTGCTGGCCGGCCATATACATATAACGGGTGATTTTTTTGAGGTTAGGATTTTCATGCATTAGTATTTGACAGATCACGCGGGATTTCAGACATGGTGTCAAAGAGAAAGATGCTCAGTATGCTTTGACATTTCATCATGAATAGACTTACTAACGAGCAACGCTTGAAAATCATTGAATTTTATTACCAAAATCAGTGTTCGGTTCGAAATGTGTTTCGCGCTTTACGTCCGATTTATGGTCTACATAATCGACCAAGTGAGCAAACAATTAATGCGATTGTGACCAAGTTTCGCACTCAGTTTACTTTATTGGACATTAAACCAACCACACGAATGCGTACAGTGCGTACAGAAGAGAATATTGCGTCTGTTTCTGAGAGTGTTGCTGAAGACCGTGAAATGTCGATTCGTCGCCGTTCGCAGCAATTGGGTTTGTGTTATTCGACCACATGGAAGATTTTACGCAAAGATCTTGGTGTAAAACCGTATAAAATACAGCTCGTGCAAGAACTGAAGCCGAACGATCTGCCACAACGTCGAATTTTCAGTGAATGGGCCCTAGAAAAGTTGGCAGAAAATCCGCTTTTTTATCGACAAATTTTGTTCAGCGATGAGGCTCATTTCTGGTTGAATGGCTACGTAAATAAGCAAAATTGCCGCATTTGGAGTGAAGAGCAACCAGAAGCCGTTCAAGAACTGCCCATGCATCCCGAAAAATGCACTGTTTGGTGTGGTTTGTACGCTGGTGGAATCATTGGACCGTATTTTTTCAAAGATGCTGTTGGACGCAACGTTACGGTGAATGGCGATCGCTATCGTTCAATGCTAACAAACTTTTTGTTGCCAAAAATGGAAGAACTGAACTTGGTTGACATGTGGTTTCAACAAGATGGCGCTACATGCCACACAGCTCGCGATTCTATGGCCATTTTGAGGGAAAACTTCGGAGAACAATTCATCTCAAGGAATGGACCGGTAAGTTGGCCACCAAGATCATGCGATTTGACGCCTTTAGACTATTTTTTGTGGGGCTACGTCAAGTCTAAAGTCTACACAAATAAGCCAGCAACTATTCCAGCTTTGGAAGACAACATTTCCGAAGAAATTCGGGCTATTCCGGCCGAAATGCTCGAAAAAGTTACCCAAAATTGGACTTTCCGAATGGACCACCTAAGACGCAGCCGCGGTCAACATTTAAATGAAATTATCTTCAAAAAGTAAATGTCATGGACCAATCTAACGTTTCAAATAAAGAATCGATGAAATTTTGCAAATTTTATGCATTTTTTTTTTTTTAAAAAGTTCTCAAGCTCTTAAAAAATCACCCTTTACATGTATGTTCATTCAACCTGTTATACGCAGAATCCAGTGATGTCATTTTTATTTAAAAGATTTAAGGCACATTTAGGCCTATTCGGCGTTATATTTTATTCTACTCGTACTATTCTGCTATGAATTTCCATACAAAAGATTGAACTGTCAAAAAATTTTTTATTAAATTTAATTTTGGTATTTGGAATGTTATAAGATCTGTTAAGAAATCTCTTATGAACGAACTGTCAAACATTGAACTCAAAAAAAATATATTGTGAATCGCATTTTTGGTATTCAGCATCTGTTAGAAGATACGAGTATATGTAGAAGATTAAAAGACAAACTCCTTTGACTTTTATCCTTAAAGATTATAAGTACACTTGTACATATATCAAGTAAAAATGGATATTTTTCTCTTATTTCGTCAATGAGAAAATATATTAAAACACATAACTATCATACAGTGCGATTCACATGAGTAGACGCACCATTTTTCTCTCAATAAATTGCAGTTTTCTTTTTGTTTTTCTTCATGAACTACGAAATAATTGCATTCATTTGAAAGGGTATTAAATTCTCTGGAAAAACAACCTAAATTCAATATTAGTTAGAGACACTTAACGGTTGTTTTGATCTCTTTCTTCGCATTAGTGTATAAACAAATAAGAATAGCATTTCCATAATATTCCCTGAAACATAGGTCGTAAAGTCGTATTCCATGATAAAGATACAAATAGTGCGTAAGAGATTCCTTATTGTTAGTCACCCATTTGATTATGTCAGATGAAATATTTAACTTAAACAGAGCTGATTATGACAGCAGATTTTAATTCAGTTCGATAACAGATTTCGTTTTCGAAATTTATAGCAGTATAACAGATGTGTCAGAAGAAGACTAATTATGGGTGTTCCCTAAATTGTCCAAAAATACCAATCTCTTGAAATAGTAGTCCAGAGTCTATCGAAATTCATATACAAACAATTATCTAAATCGGTAGAAATTGGCAGTTTTTTGAAAGTATGTACATATATTATTTTATAGAAATCAATTATTTAATAAATTAAACGAAAAATCCTAACATCTGATATTGTTAAAGGCCCTTTCATATTACATAGGCTTGCAAAATATTAGTTTTAAGCTAGTCGCCTTTAAAACTATTTGGAAATTTATCTCGTGCAATGTAATAATTCATATGTGTCATATAGGTTGAAAACTATGAAACTGTTAATTTTCGTCACCATTAATTTTCAAAAAAAAAACTTTTTTTTTACTAAGCTTTAAATTTAATAAAATATCCTGAGTGTGAGATTTTTCTTACTTGAATTTGATTTCTATGTTTTAAAGGGATGGTAAAGTTTCAAGAAGTAGGTACATAAATGGAATTACAGATTCCGATATTAGTAAAAATTTGGATTTAAAAAAAAAGCTGACTCGTGGATGTACATATTTAAGTTTTTTTTATTTATTTGTGACTTATCCTACTCCTGTCCTACTTGTGCTTATTCTACTTTCCACTGTAAAATCGGCGCCACCACCAGGCATCACAAAATCAATAACACTAGATATAGGTTATTATATACAAAGCTATCACCCAAAATTGATTTTTAAAAGCCGTTGAGTTGAGATAACTTTAATAATAGAGTATGGAGGCGTTGATATTGAAGAAACTCAACGTTTTATGCAGAGAAAGAGCGATGTCATACCGGAGTTTCAGTATGGCTTTCGAAATAAACACTCTACCCTACATCCATTACTGGGACTTTATACTGCTGTTAAAATTGGACTCAACAAAAACGAAACAACTGTAGCGTGTTTGCTGGACATCGAAAAAGCTTTCGACAGCATTTGGATAGAAGGATTACTATTCAAACTCTCGGAACTTGGACTTCCTAACTACTTGGTAAGAATAATCAAAAATTTCCTAACCCATAGACTTTTTTATGTACAGGTAGAAAAACATGCGCCATCAGCCAAAGGAATTAACGCTGGAGTTCCTCAAGGATCAAAACTTGGACCGCTGCTGTTCAACATTTACACTGCTGATCAACCAGCCAACATATCAGGTACAAAGACGAAGCTCTATGCAAACGACTCAATCACATATGCCACGGCTTTTTCACCAGAAATTGCTGCCAGGAGAGTGCAACCTATGGGAATACTATGTCAAATGGGAACTAAGGCTAAACAGCGAAAAGACTGAACTCATCTGCTTCCGAACACCAGTGACTGTCATTCGAAAACGAGCGTTTGCAACACGCTGTGATGCAATCAAAATAAAGTTTCCAAACAACACTGAAGTGACAGTCAAATCTTCAACGAATTACTTGGGAATCAACTTTTCCAACAAATTTAAATTCAAAAGGCATGCAGACTTGATGCACTTGGTTCATCCGCTTCTCAGGAGGCGAAATGGACTAAGTAAGAAAACCAAGTTGCTTGTGTACAAACAACTTATCCGACCCGTTCTGACCTACGCCTTTCCCATCTGGTTTACTATTTCACCTACAACAATGAAAAAGATGAAGCTTTTTGAAAGAAAGATGCTCCGCATTTGCACTGGACTGTACCGTAACCCACTGACGAAGAAATATATACCAACAAGGAACCTGTATAAAGAAGCAAAGTTAATACCATTGGACAAGTATTTACTGCAGCTCTCCGGAAAAATCATCAGGAACCTGGAAGATCATCCCAACACGGAAGTGCAACAACTTCTCCAGCACGAACTACAGTCAAGTGACAAGTATCTATACACCCGAGCCATCAGTAACGATCAATTTGAAAACATCATCCATAACGACAACGCACCCTTTTACGAGAAGAACAATAATCAATACTACAGGGGATAAAATGCCCACTGATCAAAAATTATTATTTAGTAAATATTAAAAAAATCATGAATTAGATTGAGAAAACATTGATATGATATTGTAAGCAAACAGCATTATGTAAAGGCAAATGAATTACGTTGGGCCCCTATTGTTGAGCCAACATGATTTAATTTAGAAATAAGTTAGTTTTGAGTCAAATTGTATACAAAACAAATTGAAAAATAAAATTCTTAATCTTAATCAATAATATAGTAAATATTTTGATACTTTATACTTGTTGTACAAGCTCTCAAGACCAATGTGCAGTAACATGTCCTATTAAATCCTCTTACTTTACCTAAACGTTTGCAGAGTGTTCAAATTATTTAAAAAACAACAAGCGTCACAAAAGTAATTGTAAATTAATCACTAAATAAAACAAATTCACTCAAAATTGTATGTTTCATTTACTGTCAATCATCATTTGCAAGTGAGAAAGCTCTATTTCTAAATGTTAAATTTAGACCGATATATTTGGCTCGAAAAAGCCTCACAATTTCAGTGCTAATAGCCAAAGTTTTAAAGTAAGGACATTTAAATTCAGCTAGACGTCTACACTACACCGAAATATAATAGTGCAGAATATTTTCATATGATTATGATTGTCTAGAAATTCGAAAACGGCTGCAATTGATTTGATCAACATTCGTACTCGTGATTGAAATAAAAATGAATTTTTAGCTTTTGTCTGGAAATACACTTAACGGAAATAAGCTTTTAACATTCTTTTTCAGAAAATTGTCTAATTTTGGACTTTTTTTGGTATATTTTTTATAATGAATCAAACAAAGTCTCACAAAAATAGAACAAAATAAGTTTTATTTAAAGAAAAAGTATTTATAACTATTATTCACCCTTTTACCATATACTTTCAAATTTTACCATAGTACTAAGACAGTATGCCTTCATTGTTTGACGACAATATACTCGTAGCCTTGAACTGTGACAGCAAGTTCGTATGATCCATATTTTCGATTGTTAATTGGAAGACAAATTTAATTGCAATAGATAAAAAAAGCAGATTGATAGGGTGTAGTGGAGGTAATAACTCTTGGTTTTATTTTATATTTTTTTAATTCTTATCAAAATCAAGGAGTGATAAATTGCGAAAACCTTGAGTGAGGTAGGTGCACCGAACTTCGTATATTATTAGATTGAGATTGATAAAAATACTTATTATGTGGATTTTGTCAATAAAAATACCCAAAGAAATTGCAGTAGCAAAAAGAGTTTTTACTAATTTACAACTCTAATGCCCGATTTCACGAAGGACTTTTAAACATTTAACAGGCTTCTAAACCTTAAAATGGGATGTTTTGGTTTCACCAAGAGCTTTTAAATTAAACAAGCTGTTAAACACCCTTATAAACTAAATGCCAATTTTTGGCTCAATAAATTTTAAAAGTGTCAATGAAATGTCATCAGATGTAGATAACAACAATTGGATATAGCAGCTGATTTTATTGTTTTGTAATATTTTAGTTTTCAATTTTTTAAGATACAAATATACTAATATTAAAATTATCTTTTTTTTAATTAGAATAAAATATAAAATGAATCGTCATCCAACGATAAAGTGCAAAACATAGTTATTCGTCCATCAAGAGCTTAGAGTATTCCTGGGTTCACAGGAATCGATTCTCCGCCTATGACTACAAAATGAGGTTCCGATTTTCCAAAAGCATCTGTGGGTCAGTTGCTGAATTTGTTTGGTCGTCATTTGGAACCGATAAAAACCCGTCAGTGCAATAAATAAAGTAGTTATTACTTTAGCATTTTATGCCAAATATATTTGTTTTTGAATTTCGTTTTTTTTTGTTGCATTTCTTGACATTTGTATCAACACAAAATGCTTTCTTATTTTTACTTGCGATATAGGTACTATAGGGCAAGTTCTGCATTTGGAAAAAAAATCGAACTCGAGATTTTGATCAAAGTTGACATTACGATGATAGCGAAGACGGAAAAAGTGGGTCCGGCAATTCCGTCTGTCTGTCTGTATGTCTGTATGTCTGTATGTCTGTATGTCTGTATGTCTGTACCTCGAACTACAGCCTAAACTACCGGAGGTATTTTCTTCAAACTCGGTACTTAAGGGTCTTCGGTGATTCCCTAGAGGAGAAATTGAAATTTTTTGTTTAGCTCCAAAACTAAGGGTACCCCCCATACACCCGTATTGCAAAATCTTATTTATCTCGAAAACGGCTCTAACGATTTTGATAAAAAAAATTAAGTGTGATATTATGGACATGGACTACATTTTGGTCGAAAAAAAATTTGGGGGGAAATGTTATTAGGGGTACCTGTCATAGAACCGTTTTTTTGATTTTCGATTTTCTCACCAACGGCTCTAACGATTTTTACCGAAATTTTTATGCAGGAGCTTCTTTGCATTTTAAAAAATACAAACTAAAAATTTTTTCGAAAAAATAGTTTTTGGATTTTTAAAAAAATTATGCAATTTTTTTTTGAAAATTCGATATCTTGAAAACCGATACACGATTAAATTTTTAAATTACGTTTTAAAATGTATTTTATTAAATAATAACAATTTGTGTAACAATTTTTTTTATAAAAATTTTAAGGAAAATTTAGTACACAAAAAACATGTTTCAGTGTGTCTGTATGTCTGTACCTCTCGCTACAGCCTAAGCCACTGGACCTATTTCTTTCAATCTCGGTAGTTAAGGGTCTTTGGTGATTCCCTAGAGGAGAAATTGAAATTTTTTTTTTAGCTCCAAAACTAAGGGTACCCCCCATACACCCGTAATGCAAAATCTTATTTATCTCGACAACGGGTCTAACGATTTTGATAAAAAAATTAGGTGTGATATTATGGACATGGACTACGTTTTGGTAAAAAAAAATTTGGGGCAAAATGTTATTAACGGTACCTGTCATAGAACCGTTTTTTTTATTTTCGACTTTCTCATTAACGGCTCTAACGATTTTAACCAAAAATTTTCAGCAGGAGTCCCCCTAAGTTTAAAATAATATTGTATATAAAAATATTCGAAAAATTATTTGTTGGGTTTTTTTGAAAAAAAATTTTTTTTTTGAAAAATCAATATCCTCAAAACCTATGAACGATTATTTTTTGAAATTATTTCCCAAAATCAATATTATTAAATACTTAAAATTCGCATTCCACATTTTTTTCTTGAAAAATTTTAAAGAAATTTCTTATATAAAAAATTTATTTATTTAATAATAAAACGATTTTTTAAAGTTTGTTTGCATAAATTCATATTTTTCTAGAAATCAGACGGCAATTTCATTTTAAATTCATGTTTTATATTTATAAAATGTATCTTAAATTCCAAAGTACTTTTACATAAGAGCAAGTTCGTGCGATCCAGTCGTGCATTTTATTTCTCATACATTTCAATTGTTAGAAAGAAAGAACCAATTTCTTTTTTACAGGAATGTGATGAGAACTCAATTTTAACAAAAAAATCCCTAAAATTTCTCTTTTATAGATTGGTGAAACTCGAAAGATTTAAGAGTCTGATAAAATTTAAGAGGATTTTTGATAAAAGTGCTTTTAGTGTTTGCTTATGAAATTGGCCATAACTGTGTTATAAATAGGTTACAATAAATTGCATGAAAATTAGTAAATTAAGAGAAGGAAAATATGCGCAATATTGTGTCATTTCTTACTAATTTTATTACAGATAAATATATTTTTGGACGAATTTTGTACTTATTTAAAACTTTTGTACAACACATTGAGTCTTAACTAAAGTTTAGTTTTGAGGCTCTTTTTCTTTAGGTTTTTTCTAGTTTTCTGTTGGTCAGTGAAAAAATTACAATCAAATCTTTTGAGCACTTAAACAGAGGTAAAAGCAAAATCGAAGTGAACATCTAATAAATGTCTTGTTAAAAGGCTTAAAAATAAATTAAATTTTCGTCCAATTTGGTTTTTTAGATTTCCATATTTGTTATCTTAGCCTAAAAATAAATGTATTGAATTTAATTTTTCAAAAGTTATTTTGCTTTATGAAAATCTTACTTCGTTTGGATGTACAAACTAGACCTAAATTTAAAAACGACTCGACATAGAATATCAAGTCAAGTTGTTTTTTGTTGAGCAACTAAAACTACTAAAGCTAACTGTTAATGGGCAGCCTTATATTCCGAAAGCAAAAAAAAAAAATATTTTTTGGGGTTGAGTAGTGAAGTTGAAAATTTTCGGACCGAAAAAAAAAAGGTTTTGTAGTCTTAACAGTTTGATGCTTTGACATCATATCCACATATCCACCGAATAATTAAAAATAGAAATGAATAATAATAATGTTAAATTTAAGTTCCCCCCCCCCCCCCCCCCCCCGCCACCAAACATTTTCTTCATTTCATCAAAGACCAAAAATTTTGTTATATCAGCGATCTTGCAATAAAAAAATCTCAACAATTTATCATCAGATTTTGATAAGAAAAATTCAATGATTTAGTGTTACGAAGAGGTTAGCTGAATGTAAAATAAACTTCTGAAAAATGGTCGTTAATGGTACCCTCATAAAACATTTTTTTGATTTTGAAAACGGTACAAATGTGTTCGATCAATTTGTTTTAAACAAGTTAAAAGGTTCTACGAAGATTTACTTCTATTGTGTACCAAAATTTTGGCTACAAATATTTTTGTGGATTCTTAAAAAGAATTTTAATTATAAGAATATATATTTTATTTATATTTATATTTTCCCCAATATCTTCCGCATATCCCAATTTATAAAAAGGCTTTCATTTTTTTTTAGAAAAAAAAATAAAAACTAAACGAAGTTCGAAAAAAGACAAATACTCGTGCAAATATGTTAACTTGACAGAAAATGCCACTCTTAGCCTAGGTACAATCATTTCGACATTCGAAACAAAAACCAAAAGACTTTAAACAATATTAAAACTTGCTCCTATATAATAGACTAAGAATTTCAAAATTGAATGTTATTAGAGAAAAACTGTTCATAAGCATAAAATTAAATTTTTAAATGACTAAAACAACTTCTTTAGTAGTTGGAGGTAAAAATAGGATGCCATGTGATTAAAGCGAATATAGGTTTATGCAAGAGGAAAAATTATAAGTCTTTGTAGTGGTTTCTTAAAAAAATAAGCTTTTATATAAAACATTTTTAAAAAATTTTTAAGAAAAAAATTTGGTACGCCAATTCAAAGTTTTTATTATTAAAATTAAATTTACAAAAAAAATACTGAGCCGTTTTCGAGATATTAAATTTTCCAAAAAAAAAAATAGATTTTTTTTCAAAATTCAAAAAAAATGAAATGAAATGTTTTTTTTTTAACTTTTTAGAAGCTTATCTCTAAAAATTTCATTAAAATCCGTTATGCCGATAGTGAGAAATTCAAAATTAAAAAAAATCGTTCTATGGTAGGCACAGTCAATAATATCTTGTTTTCAAAATTTTTTTTATTAAATTATAGATCTTAAAAATTAAGTGAAAGTAAAAAAAATTTAGCGAAATTCCCGAAACGGTTTTCGAGAAGAATACGATTTTCGAAAACCACTTTTTAACATTTGTATGGAGAGTACCGTTATTTTTAGGTAAAGTATTTTTTTTTTCTCATATCTTGCAGATTATTTTAAGAAACTTTTATTTATCAAGTTTCAAAAAAATCGAGCATGGGGTTTTCGAAATATTGAGTTTTCAAAAAAAAAATTTTGAAATTTCTTTTTAAAATCCAAAAAAATTTTTTTGAAAATTTGAATACACAATAATATTGAAAGTGCTGGGGAGCCTTAACATAAAAAAAATTATCAAAATCGGTGTTAATGTTTTTGAGAAAATCAAAAACGAAAAAATGGTTCCATGAAGGGTATCAAAAATAATAATTTTTTTGGAATTTTTTTTTTTCAACCATTACCTAACTAAATGAAATTTCATAAGTTTTTTTTTAATCTGTGGGACAGTTTTTGAGAAAAAAAAATATTTTTAAAATTTCGAAAAAAATTCGTTGGCCAGGTACCGTTATTTTTGTCTTAAAAAAAATGAAATAAACATCCGGGGGAAAAAAATTAAAACCCTTATTTACCAAGTTTGAAGAAAATCGGTCGAGTCGTTTCACATTTGCATATTATAATATATTATAATTTATATTATAATATATGTACATGGAAACAAACAAAATATTACGTATACGCCATAGAGACCACTCTTAATAAAAAAAAATTTATATTGGTTTAATTTTATTTTCATAGTCAAATTAACCATAGTAATAAAGTATAGATAGTGTTCTCCCACCTAAAGTCCTGTTTAGTGAGTCAGTCAAACTCTTACTTTAGAATAATCAAAATTCAATGTTTTTTCTGTTGCTGACATATATCAACTAAAGGTTAAGGTTAAAACCTTACAAACTGCCGGTTTGCTTTTAAAACATTCTCAGACCAATTATCTACCGAAACACAAATCTATAAGTCTAAATATGACAGCTTCGATATGAAATTCTACGCTCGTAGAAGTTATTCCTATATTACAATATAACTTTAACGACTTATTAATCAAGACTGACATTAGATACTTCGTTTTAATTCCATCACGTTCGTTAAGATTCCATCCACGCTCTACATTTTCCATTACTAAACAAGTCTCCATTAGACACGCACATTTCATGCCAGAGCCAAAGTCATCGTCATTTACATTCCTTGCTATCAGGCAATAATAAATTCCAAATGGAAATCGCAGCCACCACCAAATCCTATACACCATCATCGTCTACCACAAAACTGTAATAAATCATATCAATCATTTTTCTAAAAATATTTCCAACCACCATACTCGCAAAGCAAAAGCACTCACTTGCACTGTCAAATTGAAAAACATTCCCCATCGTCAGCTGTCATTTGTCCATACGTATGATGCCAATTCCACAAACATAATCAAAGCCTAACATACACACTGTCAAAATATTTAGCGGATACGCCATCTAATTTTAGAACGCCACGCGGTTCAATTTAGAACCAAAGGCGATTGCTTTCTAGCCAGCACAATCTATTTCGATTGCTATAGGTAGGTAGGTACATATCTCTGGCGTTCTTCCCCTGATCGATAGTATTAGAGAACGTTGTCACGAGGGGTGTATACTGTATAGTGGTGCGCATTGCACTCGTGTGTTCCATTGACCCCCAAAAATTATTTTCAAGGCCAGGTCCGTGGCCGACTGCAAGGTGAGATCGTGTCTAATTTACGATATCACTGGCGAATATCGGAAATTCTATTATGATATTTTTTTTCGCTTTGTTATTATTTTTGTCTATTCGCGGGTTTTTATTTGAGCCTCTATCAATTTTTGATTTACATTTTTGGCAAATCGATTTCGATAACGTTTGCCAAAATTTTCTCTACGTAGGTAGATATCTATTGATTTGTTATGCTGGGTTTTTGATTGAGATTATGAGAGAGTGAGATGAAGGCGAAGAAATGGTAGCAGATGACAAAGAAAATAACAAATTTATTAATTTGTTATTTGTTTTTTAAATGTTTGTCCAAATTGATGGATTTTATTTATGAAACTCAAATAAATTTGAATTGGGAATTTTTAATTTAATGGATTTTTAGCGAACAGAAGTAAATATGAAGACGAGTTTGATGAATGACTGTTGAAAGAAGTAAATGAACATTTAAAGAAATATCAACTAATTTTTTGAAAGATTTTTTTGCTTAGGAGTAGATGAAAATAAATAGTACCTGTGTTTGGTTTTTTTTTCTTGTAAAGTCTGTGTGTGTGAGATGAATAGCTTCCAAAGTTTGACCCCGAATAAATTTTAAGAGACCTGACATTCAGTGTCGACACTCTCAAGCTATTGTTAGATACATATGAAATATCCGAAATCCTACAAAATCGGCCTTCGTGAAAATTCGAATTGGAATTTTCGATTGTTGCTCGCAGAACATCTATTTTGCAATTTCTTCTTCAATGTTACCTTACAATACTTGCGAATTGCGTGTTTTGTCGCGAGATTTCAAAAAGCTCTAAAGGAACCAGTCTGGCGCAGTTAGATCTGGAAGTTTGGATGGTCAGGTTAGTTCCGTTTTCAGATTTTTAGCTTTTGTAAATATCGAAATCGATCTTTTGAATATCATCATGGATGTATGACAGAGAGACATGTAGCGAATTTCATATTTATGTTGGCTGCAGCATAAACAGAAAGACATACATGGTTTGACAAATAAGGCCTATCAATGTTAGAAATGTATGGAAGTGGTCCTAATTTCAATGGGTCTTCCGCATGGATCCAGCTGAATTCCAACGATGGCCTGTGTTCCATGCTCACCTAAGAGGTATAAATCAATTGTGATTTAGTCACATAGACCTACGACTTCAGAAAACATCACAGGACAAAATCTAGTGTTGTCCTCTGCGCGATTAAGCCATACTCTTAGATCGTTTACCTAAACTAACCATATGGTTTAATTTGGATTCTAACATATTGGTTATTTGTTCTGTAGCACTCGTCATTGACAACCTGACCAGAATCGTTTTCGAAAAAGTACTGACTAATGACGATATCGGCTCAAAACCTACACAAGATGGTTACTTTTTGAGGATGCATTTTCACGGCGTGGATTGGTGTCGTCCTATAGAGGGCAATTTTGCTTACTATAACACCCATTGATCCAAGCAAGCCGAATCGTACTCAGCGAACAATCGGCGTTGTCTATGGTCATAAACTTTGAGCTCCTGGTGTCATAGGCGAAAGGCCGAGTTCTTGTGCACGGCGAGGAATTGACTGCCTTGGGATCTGCTCAATACTTTCACGGACTGTGGCGATGTTCACATCCGATCTTGCGTTCCTTTCATGTGCCAATATTGACTGATTGATTACCAAACCGGTTGCTCAAATTTGGCCATCAAAAGTTGATGAGTCTACTCAATAAAATATGACGTCACACAAATGTTCACAATTTTGCTTGATACAGACACTGGCTCTTTTTAGCGCGTTTCTATTACACCACGTTATGTTCCTGGTTAAAGACTTCGTATTTCGTGTCGAAAATCATGCTTCAACTTTCTAATAGCATCTATCTTATTAACTATACTTTGTCTTTGAAATATTCCTCGAGCGCAGTTAAGTCTTGCAAAAGAAGTAGCCAAGGGAAAATTGAATTTTTTGAAATCGAACGTTCGCCAAAAATTTCATACAAAAAAGGTCAATAGTTTGCCTAACAGTTTGAGCAGTCACTCCATCTTGTTGGAGCCATCAGTTAGAATGCTGATGCGCTTTTCGCCATGAAAAACGATCATTGTTGTATAAGAACCCTTAAATTCGTTTCTGGCGTTTCTTGTTCACTCTCGAAGAAATATAACACAATACCAAACATTTAAATGGATGTATCTGATGATGGTGTGTTGCTCTTGAATTTTTGGAACCTCACAATTTACAGTTAAATCAATTAATAAATAGTTAAAATATTGGCCATATCTTCGCTGCGTCATAACTCGTTCAAAAGAATAAAAGGAATCGATAATTTATACGCGTTGTTACGTACTGCATGTTTCCATTTACATTACATACGTATACATTTCCATTATATGTAAATAAATTTCCAAGTATTAAATCACCTGAAAAAATAAAAGAAACCGCAATTATTTTGGAAAATAAAAAAGTTATTCATGTTTAACATTGGAAAGCGCGAGTTTTACGAAAGGTAAACTTTTAACTACCTATTTAGTCAAATATCTATCTTCTATTTTCCAAAAAGTCTACTTGCAAACAAAACTCACACAAGTTTACATGTAATGATATACAAAATTCTTGATCATACGTTGACTGAACAATGTCTATCAAGATATTTATAGGCCTGAGTCATTTTTAACATCATTTTTTATTGAACTAACTTGAGCATGATCTTTCTCGTTTGGTAAAGTTATGTTTGGTAGTTATGACTCTTTGAGTAATTTCATCATTTTGCCACAAATTTATTAAGTTTGTGAAATTGTTAAAATAAACAAGGTTAATTTTAAAGATAAATAAAATTTAAATAAATAGTTGTATATTTTAAGTTTTGTACCTACTACATATCCACAATTCGATAAAACAGTTTAAACAAATTATATAATTATGGAGGCGTTTCCATAGCTTTTTAAAGATTTATCTTAGTAAGATTTTCTAAACCAGTCAGTGGAATAGTACAAGGAATTAATATTTAAACAAACATTTTATAGGCAATTGTAGAAGTGTATTCATTTAATCTAAAATATATACAATTTATGTTATGATTAATTATAAAAAACATTTTGAAATGCAAAAAGATCCATTTTATGAATCAGAATTTTTGTATTTGTCTTATATTTATTATTTACGTATCTTAAGCTTTGTTTAACTCTGCTTTAAAAACTCTATCAGGTAGGTGATGCCCCCATCACCCAAACACCGAATAATTTATGATTACTGGCATTTGACACGATTCTTACCAGCATATCAGCGGCTTTTTTCGCAACTTTCTCCGTATAGATGTTGCTATTTGACATCTCTCTACGTTTGTCAAATCCAACGGACAAATTTTACTCACACAAGATTTTCAGCCAATTAAAATGGATCTTGAATATAAAACGCACCCTGTAGATTTTCAATCTATATTATATAAAATTCCAGCGTGCGTTTTTCTATGATTTTTCTCCTTCTGACTGATGTTAGTAACCTGTATGATTTTATCAACAGTTGAACCTGCTAGGTGGCGCTATTTTCGGGATATAATTTTATTAAAACTTTTATCTAGTGACACAAAATGTTGGACAGGTCAGTTAGTTATAATATTGAATTATTTGGGTAGACTTATCCTTGGGTGACTGGTGGACACAGAAGTCCGTCGTTTCTACGTAACCTATAGGCAAATAAGGACAGATTAGTTTCCAAACCCGAAAAAAAATCCCAAAAAGCTGAATTTTTGAGATGTTCGCCAAATTTAGACAGAAAGTGGAGTCATAAGTCAAAAAAAAATTGTAGATTTTATCGTTCTACATAAAAAGATTTTCAATGTGGACGCTTGATTTTCAAATGTAAATAAAACAAATTGCTTATGGCTTATTGACCATTCTTTTTTTAGGTGACTTATTGGTTGCTTATTGGTAAATATTTCAGGAGGTCTAATTTTCGAAAACTTTCACATAAATCTGCCTGAATTCGTGGGCAAATATGAGCAAATATCGGCCTAGAACAATGTCGCGCTCCTTAAAAGTGTACGAGTACAACAGAACCCGAAGTAAACGGTTTCTCGCTGTAGAAAAGAACTAGCCCTTTCGCAGACTTCAATTTAGCGAATTTCGCCTCGAGAATTGAGCCGATATCCGTATAAGATCCAACTGACCCAAGAGCTCGAAGTTCATGACCATAGACAATGGCGGTCACCGTCAATGGCGAGCGCTACAGACCAATAATAACCAATATTTTATAGCTCAAGACATATGGTTCGAGCAAGTCGGTGCTACTTGCAACACGGAAGAGGTCACGATTGACATTCTGCATGCACGATTTGAAAGTATTGAATTGGTCACCAACGCCATTCGATTTGACCCCGCAAGACTTTTTCTTGTGGAGTTTCCTGAAGTCACAGGTCTAAGCAAATAATCGAATGATGCCTTTAAGATGAACATAACACCATGCTATCTTTCAAATTCAGCTAGATCTATGCAGAGGAGTCATTTGCAAATTGGACCGGTCGGATCCGTGCCACCTTAAGGCGCCGATGTAGTCATTTGAACGATGTCATATTGAATGGCATACATGAGCCTTTCAAATAAAAAAAGAATTTTGTTAATACCTTTTTGTTAACACAATTTCATTTCAACATCAACTATGGATTGAGAAGATAGCCTCAAAGCTTCAATTTTTTGGAACTTGGAACAAAATAGTGACCTTGAGAACCATTTTTGAGTGCATTTTTTTTTTTCGAAAATAAGCTAGCCTTTACTTAAAGAAATTTAAGAAATTCTTTTTTGCATAATGTATAGAAGTGTTTTTGAGAAAAAAGGTATTTTCTTAGGTTTCAAATCAAATTTTATGGCGGGCACATTTATTTTTGGTCTTAAAATAAATAAAATAAAATGCACGACTGGCTCGCGCGAACTTACTCCTATTTTAAATTAAATTTACAACATAAATATTGAGCCCTTTTAAAGATATTGAATTTTCAAAAAAAAAAAAAATTGTTTCTTTTCAAAATTCAAAAAAAAATATTTTTCTTAAAGTTTTGAAATTCACTGTTTTTCAAACTTTTTAGAAGCTTCTCTCTAAAAAGTTTCATTAAAAGCCGTTATGCCGATAATGAGAAATTCAAAATTTTAAAAAATTGTTCTATGGGAGGTACATTCAGTAATATCTTGTTTTCAAATTTTATTTATTAAATTATAGATCGTAAAAATTAATCAAAAGAAAAAAAAATTTAAGCAAAATTCCCGGAACCGTTTTCGAGAAAAAATACGATTTTCGAAAACCATTTTTTAACATTTGTATGGAGGGTTCCGTTATTTTTAGTTAAAATACATTTTTTTCTCATATCTTATAGATTTTTAAGAAACTTTTATTTATAAAGTTTTAAAAAAATCGAGCATGGGGTTTTCGAAATATTGAGTTTTCAAAAAAAAAATTTGAAAAGTTTTTTAAAAATCCCAAAAAAAAATTTGAAAATTTGAATACACAATTATATTGAAACTGCTGGGGAGGCTTAACATAAAAAGAATGATCAAAATCGATTGTACCGTTTTTAAGAAAATCAAAAACAATAAAATGGTTCCATGGGGGTACCAAAAATAATAATTTTTTGAAATTTTTTTTCAATCATTACCTAGGTTTAACTAAATGATTTTTTTTTATTTTTTTTAAAAATAATCTGTGGGACAGTTTTTGAAAAAAAAAATATTTATAAAACTTCGAAAAAAAATCGTATGGGTCCAATAATTACTCGGGTATGTACATTGCACATCACACTGTCATATTTGGACAATTCTAACGTTTTTAATGACGTTCCAAAGACCTGTAATAGCACTAATTCTATTAGGTCTATAATACTAAGGTAATATATGTAATATTCCAGCATTTGTTCTAACTAAGTTTTGTCGTCAAGGCAATGAAAAACAACACGATTTGTTTTTTTCAAAATAATTTTGCCCGCACTAATGGGATTATTACTACCCTTAAAATGTTTGAACAAAGTGCGAACATTTTATGAAGATGGGAGAGGATTAAAAAGGAGTTAACGATGCTTAGTTTTGAATGTCTGAATATCATAATGGGAGGGAAATATTAAGTTATGAAAGACATTCCACATTCGTGTTGTGTTGCTAAACAATGAATATCTTAATATAACAGTACGTTATAAGTTGGACTTAAGGGTAAACTGATGGACAAGCCCTGAAGCGAGTATTACGGTTGAATTGTTTAAGGAGAGGAATGTAATTGGCTGTTTCACTAGAACACTTTTTATAAAAATAAATGTGAAAGAATGAAAGACAAGAAGCATTGTGGCAGTGCTCGAGCGATTCAAATTTTTCTGTTATACTTCTATCACCTATCATTTTTAAAGCTCTTTTTTTTGGATTTTTCGATTCTATCCAAGAGACTCAAGTGAGTTATTGAAGCACCTCTCCAAATATGGGAATTATAGATACAAATTTCGTTTTAGGACTGAAGAAGAAATGAAATAATAAGCACTTGTTGCCCACTGCTAATTCGACAAGAATAAGTGGAGACTTATAAAAAACATCATAATAGTAAGCTGTTCGTGCAAACAATTTAATTTTATTCTGTTCAATTTCTGTAAATTTTTTTTTTTTTCAATTGCTCTTCATACTTTTAATTTGATGCCCAAGAGTCATAACATAAATAATTTTGATCAAACAAATAAATTTATTTTGGGTAGAAACAGATAATTCAAAACTTAAATCTTTCGAAGTAATTAATTTTAATTACTCAACTGTTTTAAAATTCATCATGTTATGTGTAGAATAGTTTGTCATTTAAATTAAATTATGAAATCATTATGATGAATTCTGATAAAAAAGGATTAAAAAAAATGCTGCTCCAGGTGAGGCTCGAACTCACAACCCCGGCATTGCTCACATCAAATACTGTCTATAAGTACCGTGCGCTAACCAATTGCGCCACTGGAGCATAATGTCTATGTTCAAATAACAGTTATATTTCGGTTATTTGTGTTTTTCATTTTTTTTTTGTTATAATTTTTTTTTTGTGCAGATTAGCTGTTTTTAATCAATTTCAGTAAATCAAACAACCCCAGAAACAGTGATATCCGTAGAATTAAATGGTTAAGCTAGTTGATGCCTATTTCGGATTTGATTATAAATAACAATGCCGCCTCCAAAATTTAAATAAATAAAATTTAAAAAATTGGAGGTAAAAATATAATAGTTAGAACTACGTTGAACCACTTGAGCAAGTGGAAACGATGTTTTTTTATTCTCTGTGAAAGTTTTATTAAACATAAAATAAATAGAAAAATGAGAAAATAGGTACATATTTGAATATTGCTTTAGATCGTTCATTCCAAATATGGTGGGAAGCTCTGAAACTTTCTAATTCTAAACGTTGCGATATTGATTTTAAATTATGGTTAGTTAAAAATGAGGCCAGATTTGCTCTAAGTAGTTTCTGGACTGAAATGTATAACAAGGCTGAAAGCTGACAACATGCAAAGTTGTCGTGTAATATATGTATATTTTTAAAAATGTGAAACAACTTTCTAGGAGAGATAGAGCCTTGTCAAATGGGTTAAAAATATTGAAAATACTGAGAGGGGCATAATGACCAAAACAAACATAAGTAGGGGAATGATACGAGTAAATATTTATTCAGTAATTTATGAGCTCCAAATTTGCTCAAATATAAGGCGTGTTTTATTGAAAAGTTTATATCCAGCTAAGCACATTTTAAAATGAGAAACAAAAATTAAAATTACTAAACAAACATTCCTGGTTTTGTTTATATAGGTACAACTTTTTAGTGAATACAAATAAATTTTGATTGTTTGCGTGTACAAATTTGCTGAGCTGCTTATACACTTTTGAAAAAACACACCTTAGCTATAGTTTCGTGAATCTAAATAATTCTTTCAAATATATGTATGTACATACATAAATACAACTTCGTCACTGAGCTAAATGAAAAATCTTTCCCTGATGGCATTTTTTTTAATTGAACCCTCTCTCCGAATGAGACACATGATGAATCCCAAAGCAAGTGCATCTTAGTTTGTAAGGTTTCACATACTCAATATTACCTGTTTTATGTTTGTTTTTTTTTTGCTTAAATAGGGGAGAACTTAACAATCACTGAAATGACAAAGACCCCAAGTTCGTTAAAAAGGGAGCCTTTCAGATATTATTTTTTTAGGTCATCGTACAAGCACAATCATACAAGAGTTGCTCTACCCCCCTCTCCCACCCCCACACATATATGATTTTCCGCAATTTAAGCGTGAATTGTATCTTTATGACATCCTTGTGCATTCTGTATAGTT
Source organism: Chrysotoxum bicinctum (assembly GCA_911387755.1). Classification (NCBI taxonomy): domain Eukaryota; kingdom Metazoa; phylum Arthropoda; class Insecta; order Diptera; family Syrphidae; genus Chrysotoxum; species Chrysotoxum bicinctum. Next base: position 225,045,377 of record OU426987.1, read on the forward strand.
ACCCCTAAACCCTAATGAAACAACGACTTATGTTATGCATATCAACCCAAGCAAGTATCAAGTTATTAAAAAAAAGTATAGTACGAGCATATGCTGATATGTGTCATTCCCCCCAAAGTAGATATATAGAATATCTATATCAGTCTTTTGCGGAAAAAAATGTTTCATTTCCATGCCAAATAATTAAAAACGGTTGGCATTGTGCAAAAAAAATATAAATGGGGACAAACAGGGAAAAATGTATTTCTTTCGGGGAATTAGAAAAAAAAAAAACGTATTTATTATATAGGGGAAGCTCACGATTTGTGTTTCAAGCGAATAGGTCTCTTTGACATAGAAGAAGAAAAACGACGAACCCTATAAGATACGAGAAGGATATTCATATTCATTCTCCCTCGCGTATTTATTTCCACTTCGAAGACAAATCTAGGTGATCCACCCTCGTTCTTGGGGTTTGTTCATAAAACATCAAAGAATTTTTTGAACGTATTTGCTGCGACGTAATTTTTTAGTTATCATGGTTATTTCTACTGCTTTTGTTTTATTTTTTTTTTTTTTTTCTATTTTGTATGCAGTTGTTTCCTTTCAATTCATCATTCGTGCTTGATGACTAAAGTGCTCGCAAAGCTGCCCTTATTCTAGGAAATAAAAATATCACAGTAAATGATAAGTATAGGGTTTATCAAGGTAAATGGGCACGTTTTGTTCACTGAGGCCTTGAAGGGATCAGTCAGCTTTTTTGGTAAGGGACATTACTAACAGTTTAAGGGACGAGAACCGACCAACATAGATTATGGTGGATTTACATTATGTATCTGAATTTTATTTGCACATAAGAAGAAGACGTAAAATATTAAATGTATATTGGTTGTTTAGAGAAAGAGAGATGAACATGAATTCTGCACGTCCATTTTTAACAAACTTAAAAAAAAGCTGAACGTTACCATATTTTCTTATTTTTTTTAGTTTGAAATGTAGCCCCTGTGCTACAATTAATTTTCTATGTTTATATATTGCCGTAAAAGATAGTAAATAAAGGTTACAAGAATTAGGTCCTTTCTCATAAACAGTTTTCAAGAACACGTATGCACGACGGTCGGTGAATAAGTCCCTGAAAAATGAAAAAGGGACACTCTTTTCTGCATGAAAACATTTCATTTCTTAACATAATCTTTTTTTAGCCTAATGCCTTTCGATAGCGTTTTTCAATTTCTTTTGAAAATAGGAGTTTGTTTCATTCGACCCGAAACCCAAATCTCTTACCTTCGAGCTTTTTCTTCATGTTTGTAAAAAAAAAAATAGTCGCAGAGGGCCAAATCTGGGGAATATGTTTTATGAGTGAGAAGTTCGTAACCTAACACATGCAATTTTAGAATTACGACTGCAAACTTGTGCAGTGCGTTCTCCTAGGGGCAGCCAAATGCAGCCGTTTTTGCTTCAGTTCGGCTTAAATTCGATCCAGAAGCTCTGCATAATATGCGCCAGTAATAGCTTTACCCTTTTCAAGGTAATCGATGTGAATAACAGGAACAACCCAACGTCTCTGGTGTGTTATCGTGAATCCATAATTCATCCACGGTTATTAAAAGGCGTACCTACAAACTAGGTAGAATTTTTCTTGAACAACGTCAAACTCTGTAAGTTGTCATATGATTGCATTCGTTGTCGAATGTGGGCAAACGTAGAACCCATCCTGCGTAAAGCTTTTTAATGTCCAAATATCTTTGTTAAAGCAAAATAACTGATCCATGTGATTAACCTGTGGCCTCTTCAAGCTCTCGCACCTCCACTCGCCGATCGTATATTATAAAACTGTGGATTTTATTTCTGGTGTGGTTAACTCAATTGGGCAACCAGAACGTTGGGCGCCATTTGTACTTGAACGACCGCACCAAAATTATGTAAGCCACTGGTAAATGTTTCCAATCAATGATGAAGTGCAGAAGTTACATAGGTCTTGCTTGTTGCCTTGAATCTGGGGGCTGGGATTTTCTAGCCTGAAAATATTTGTATCCTTTCGCTCGATGTGGACGAACCAATTTTATTTGCTGAACTACACCCACATCTTGCTACATCTAAAAGGAATTTAATTGGTGTAAGACTTCAAATGATTTTTACACTGAAACTTCTAGAATGCAAAATTTAGGTGATGTTTACAATATTAAGTATTAAGTAGTGAAAGAAGGGGAGGAGGATCATGCGTTTATTAAAGGAGTAATACAGAGCCTTCCAGCTCAGTGCAATCTAGGAGCATTATGATCGAAACAAAAGACGGACGTTTAATGGAAAAACCAAGCAATTTACAGCTAGTTTGAGAACCGGAACTAAGGGCCTTCACAACAGTGAAAGTAATTTAACCACAGAACGAAAGGGAATAGTATATAATTGCTGTTAAATAGCCATTATGAACAGTAAGGAGAGATCAAGAATTTAACCAACATAACCGATAAAGAATCAGCACTTTCAAGTCATATCCCTTATAAGTTTCGCATAAAAGATATTATTTTCTGCAGGTTCTAAAATCGTTTTGCAAGACTATGATTCCTGAAATTCATCGGCACAAGTCATATTTGGTGATATCCAAATTAGAAATTCCATAAGTTCCATCGAACTATTCCAAGCATGATATTTTTTGAAAATTGTTCTACAGTAGATAGTGAGCAGACACTCCATAATACCGAGGGAAATATTTTCAACAAATTAGTTCATCTATTATTAGTATCTGAACAATATCTAAATCATATATGGTATTCACAACGTTCCGTTGTCGAAAAGACCCCGCCGGCGAAGATCACACTCCAAGAGTATTTCTTGTCATGAGAAGTGCTACTCATTAGCCGTTTGGTTTCGGTAGAAAATTATAGATTCCCTCCATTCCAGTTTACACGTACCTACACAGAAATGGTAAGTGTTGTAAGTCAGTAGATTTAAGCCGTAATAGCTTCTTATTGATTTTTTAAGCACTTTGAAAAGGTGATTTAATATTTTTTTTTTTCGCAAAAGTCCTTAGATTTAATAAGAACAGTATGAATATACTACATTTCAGCCTGAATATTATTAATTATCAAATGGCTAACCTGCATCATCAGTTCCTTAGGTTTATCTCTTAGTACATATGTTTGGTTTTAGATTGAAATATATTTTTTCCTCCACAGTTTTCAGTTAAAAGCGAACATATAAAGAGCCACATAGAATATGATTGAATTTAATCTCTTGGCTTTAAAATAGCCTTAAACCCCTTTTAGATCACCACTTATCAGTTTAGTTAGAAGGGTTGTGCATTATATTCGATGTAACAAAAGCTTTAGTTTTGTCGGTAAATAACGCACCAACAAAGTGAAGGAATTGAAGTAAGGATTAGTATTTACAAGGACGATCCCTTTCACACCTAAGTTTAAAGAGTGAATTGTGGTTGGGGATCATAATTCTGTAAGTACCATAATTCGGTTTCCAAAAGTATTCCGTCTGTGTTTTAAAATTCTGTAAATCCAAAATTCTATATTTTAAAATTTTGAAATTCTAAAATTCTATATCTCAAAGTTCTCATAAAAGTGCGCAATTTCTTCAAAATAAAGGCATAACATTTTAGTCGGATTAATATAATGTTAAAACTGTCTTAGTATTTTACTTATGTAAAAAAGCCGATTTTGCAAATTTTAATCGAAGTTAGCATCATGCTTGCTCTACATTTTATATGCCTTCTTTGTCTTATTAGTATCGGATTAACTTCCTATAATAAGGAGCTTTCAGATGTCAAAAAGGTATCTTACTTAGTTTTTAGCATGAACAGTTATTGTTTTAGCTTTGTTGGGAAGCATACTAGTTAGAAAATGTTTAAAATTAAGAAAATGTTAGTAAATTGGTTATTATTTAGCTAGTTGTAAAGTTAGTATCATACTTATAACTTTATTTTCTTATAAAAATTACTTAGCCCGTTTAAGTCTTAACGATACTTCGAAATAGGAATTTCAGAATCTTGGAATACAGAATAACGACCCTTTCCAAGTGATTTGAGATTTGAACAAGATGATTGATCTAACTATGTATTTATGTGAAAGAATAACGGGAGTAAGTTTTACTCTCAGATTCATACAACAAAATTGGTACCTACACTTCATCCGTACTTGTACCACTTTGGTGGAGCCTTTTACTTTTTTAAGCTTTTGGGTAAATGAAGATAAGATACTGTTCATTTGCGTTTGTCGCTTCCTTATCGTTCTATTTTAGTTTCTCCACTAAAATATGCAGTATATTAGTTCTCTTTTTACCGTATTTTGTTGAAAATGGTCACTTTTCTTCTACAAACATATGCATGTGTGGTAAATTTCAATATTCTCGAACTCATTATAAGTCCTTTTCGACGTGTATAATGAAATACATACATACACTCTAACACTTTGAATAATCACGAAATGTTCGGAGAATTTTTCAACTCCATTCTTACCACCTATTCTTACCCTAAAATATTAAAATTTTCAAAAATTATTTCTATTCCAAAATTCTCTTCGTCTAGCCCCATGAAATATAACCCGATTTCCATTTTCCCATTTCTGTCAAAGGTTTTTGAAAAGTTCATGTTTGTCCAAAAACCATTTTGTCCCTCCAATTCAGGTTGATTTTAGACCACAACTTATGTACATAGTGGCTTGACAGCTCTTTTAAAATAATTGGCTGATGGTATTCATTATGAAATGGACAAAGAAAATGTATCGCCTTTGTTGATGCTTGGGTTTTCAAAGGCCTTCGATACAGTGTCTTATGAAATCGTATTAAAAGAGTTGAATTGAAATTTTTATTTTATTTATTATGAAATCGTATTAAAAGAGTTGAATTGAAATTTTTATTTGGAAACAACTCCGGTAACTGTTATTGAAAGGTACTTGCTTGGAAAAACTCAAACAGTTTCTATTAACGAAAGATAGTCTGATTTTGTCCCAACCAATTCTGATGTTCTACAGGAGTTAATTCTCGGTCCCCTACTATCAGTACCGTCTTTACCATAAGGGCACACGGGGCCCGTGCCCAGGGCCCCCAATCTCAGGGGGCCCCGAAGGACCGACAAGTTCTCTCACGCATTTATTCTCAGAACATTTTTGTCGGGCACATTACACTTTTTCACAAATCAGTAATCTTATCAGAAGGTATTTACAAGGCATATACTACGCCATTATATCCATGAGTGCGCCTTTTCCTACTGTACTAATTAATAATATTTGCGAACGTGTCCTACCTAATTTACTAAGTACACCATCTGGCGATCACCTACGCAATCCCTCCGATTCCTAAGTCAAGGTGCACCGTCTAAACAAGGCCTAACATAAATGTCGATATTGTCTATGGTTGGGGGAATCCCCGAATGATGTATTAAACCCTTGTATATAAAATCTTTAGTAATCTCATGAAACAGAAAAAAAAGTTGGGGAATACATTCTACTGAGGGCGGAAATATGGAATGATCTTTTGGGAGTTATGAATAAAACAAGTCTAAGTTTACAGAATAGCACTATGACCATGGACGTTGTAACGAAACTCTACGAATCTCTAATCAGTTATGTCAATACCGCACGCATGTCAAAAAATCCATATGCTGACTACAAAGATACATTTGAAAGAAAAAAATTTCACAGCACACGCATCACTTTTTTTGAAGGATCATCAGAGACTGCACAGTTGAGAGGCAAGGAAAAGTTTCGTGTAGATACTTTCATTCCCATAATTGACACATTAAATACGCATTTAAAAAAACGTTCGGCAGCATACCAAGAAATTGATAGTCGATTTAGTTTTCTTTGTCAGTTAACAACAATCGAATCTGATGAGTTGACCAAAAAATCCAAAGAATTTGCAGAATTTTATCATGAAGACATTAATGCAGATGAGCTCGAAACAGAATGTTTTCATTTAAGCCAATATTTAAAAAACATAGCAACGCAATCAGTGGATTTAAATATCTCAACCTTACATAACCCAATAAAATCAGATAAATTGGAAGAAACTTTTCCAAATGTAGAAATTGCTACTTTCCAAAAGGGCCCCAAATTCTTGTGTGCCCAAGGCCCCAGCCTAGTTTAAGACGGCCTTGCCTTATATTCTATTTATTTACTTACGATATTGCCGATGTTATCAGGTCTTGTAGAGTAAGTATTTATGCCTATGATGTGCCAATAATTCCCAATCGGATTGGTCAAAGACGCTACTGTTCTTTTAAACTCAGATCTTAGTAGAGTAATACAATATGCTGAAGTTAATCAATCACGACTTTACCCAAAGAAAAATGAAGTCATTCTGATTTATAAAACCACAATTGTAACTGTTTGCTATCCATCTATAGAGTAAGGTAGTTCTGCTCTTCCCTAAATGTAAGTCTCCCTGGGAACTGCCTTCCAATAAAAACTAAGATTGTTCTGGCTAAAACTTTAATCCTACCAATTCTATCTTTTAAATATAATTTCCAACCATAATATTTTGCATAAGTAATAAGTGTAAATTAAACTATCAAAAACCAGAAGTATCTAAAAAACAAAACCACGGCGTACCTACATACCCTTTAGCTTTGTTGAGCTCTTTGAGTTCATAAGCCCCAGTATTAAATGACATCAAGATTAAACCCCAAAGCAACCTTAATCCATTACCTTTATTTTTATTTCTGTTCCTTAGTACAACCTGTCTTGCATCAGCACGAATAAATGTTGACGGAATTCCATTTCCAATTCCGAAACAGTAATTGCCTCCACAAAAGTCATCATAATTGGCCTTTTTCTTGTACAACACAACACCCTGAGATCCAATGGCCAAGGACAACACTACTAACCAACAACCACACCCACTCCCCATGAAATACAAGAACCATTTCAGCCATTTGCGATGGCATCTCGCAACATAAACCAGTCGATATTCCATACCACACAGAGTCTTAATCGCTGTCATTATTATCGTCCGCATTGTCGTAAGCGACTTAAAGCAGAAGCTCACTTTTCTAGAAGGTGCTATTCACAGAATTCCCAAAAGTACCTACCTACACGAACAAAATCGAAAGGAAACCACTTTTCTGCACCCAAATAGTCATGAAAAGTTGTAACTTCCAGAAATTCTATCAAAAAAAAAAATAATAATATTTAAAATCCAGACGCGTAAACCTGCTCTGAAGCCTGAACTCCAAAAAAAGACACGTCTGGTCGTGTTTTTGCGTTTCGTTCATCTTCATCATCATAGTTTCGGTCGTCTAAGCTCACAGACATCGATAATGTATCCAAGTATTACAAACTCGAGGTGTATCTACACTATCCCCTCTGGTGCGAGTATACGTAAGCACTTTAAGAGTTTTCTTCAAATAAAAATTCATGCGAAATGATGAGACACGACAGAACTATATACGACAATACGGACCAAGTCGTTGACTCTGGCCCTTCCTGCGTCCGACGGAATCACCAGGCACCTCCACCATCCATCCATTCTCTGCAAAACTCCACAAAACCATCCGAACAATAAATACACAAGCAAGTATCTTACACTCGCTCTGCGAATGTCCGTTCTTGAACTCGCAATGAATTTACTGACCTACGACAACGTTCCAAAAAAATAAGATACAAACAAACGAAATCCCAAAAACAAAAAAAAAAAACCGACGAGAATAAAAATTAAGCACTAAAAGAGCCCGGCACCGAGCCCCAAGAGGTAAACGATCCAGACGAATCAAAAACATACCCACGTACTCGCACCACTCCCAGTGACAGTGGCGTGCGGGAGTCAGGGGGGCGTACAGGAAAATTGAGAATCCAGTTCCAGTCCACCAGACTCATTGTGTTTATACAAGTTGAGCACGAATTACGCCAACCAGCCATCCAAATAACCAACAACCAGCCGAGTCGAGCGAGAGGGCACTCGCAGGGAAGCCTGCCGCTGCTGCTACTTGCCTGCCTGCCGATGGCGCCCTCTTCACCGTTTATCCAATGGATAAAGTCCCAGCACTTCAACCCCCAACCTCTCTAGCCCTCTTCGTTCTAGAAGAGATGAAGCTTTACGATGACTTTCCTGTTTGTGTTGTGTGAGAGCTTTTTTCTGCGTTTTTGCCTGTCATCTATCGTAGGAAGACCAACGCGGCGCGGCGGGCGGCGGCGGCGATGGACGACTAACAACGATGAGGGTGACAGGAGGTGTTTGGGGATTTCCAGCGATTCCAGTGAACGACCTTCTCTTCTCTTCCATTCGGGAGAGAGACGTGATGTTCTACAACTACAATCTACAATATTTACAGCCGTTACATGCCGTCTCCACTAGCGATAAATCCATCGCAATCGCAATAGCCAACGCAGAAAGCAGAGAGCAGAAGAACTGTCAGATTTTTGTGGCTGGGCATTTCATCGCATACTTTTTTAGTATAGTGAATAATTTTAATGGATATAAATGAGTTCTATGGACAATTTCAAATCAGATTTTTTCTTAATTTTGTTAGAAAAACGTAAACCCTAAGCAAAAGCTTTATTCGCACGCAAAACTCAAACTCAGTTAAATTAAATTTGGTTACGCCAGAACAATATGACAGTTCTCCTTGCGATAAAGCAAGCGATGGATGGTATGCGATGAGAGCATACTTTCTATCGCAAGCGATGAAAATATAGCTGCGATGGCGGTCTCTACTAGCGATAATGATCGCATGCTTTAAAGCATGCTCTGGATTCATCGCTAGTGGAGACCGCATGTAAGAGCCCAGAGATGCGTGTGCGTTTTTAAAGACTTCGTGCTATGAATTTTGTTGTAACTTGGAAGTGGTGCAGGGGCTCTGACTCTGGTGCTGTTTTATTTTTGTTTGTGCTGTGTCATCGGCCTGCCACCATCAAAGCGCCTTACTCACTCCCCTTATGTCATCCGTAATAATTTTTTTTTCGGGGTCGTTGAATGAGTTCATCTCTCTAAACGCATGTTATAACTTACAAGTTGAATGAATTTTTATTTGGGGGTTGTTGAGCTCAGCTAATATAATGTCCCGGGATGAAAGCTGTATCTTAGGCTATTGGCCTCAAAACGAGCCGGGTTCAAGTTGGCTTTGTTGTGTTTTCAGGTGGTACAAATACTTATAGGTACCTATGTTCAATTCTGTGAAGTGAAATGAGGTGAATGGTTTTTTCTAAAGGTCATTCTGAGGCAAGATTTGAACTTAGAAGGTCGTTAGAGTATAGGTATGGAGGTTTTTTCCTTTTAACATTTTCTATATCCCCAGAAACTTTATTGAGGAAAAAAACAAAAATCTCATCCAGACTAATGGGGTTTTAATGACAGTGACTAATATTGATTGCTGAAAAGCAATTTTCGGTGGTTCCAAAGGAGGCTCTGGGCCGTGTACTTTACTGATTCCCAAGGCATTAACGTACAAATAAGAGGAAGAGGAAGTAATACCGATGCCGAGGGTTTGTAGATATTTATATTTCTTATCTGAATTGACATTATGTCGTACAATTGAGCTTGCAATTCTCGATTAGAGTTAACTACCTTCCTGTTATGGTTAAAAAAGTGGAAAGTGTAAACCCACAATGCTAGATAAAGATCTGTTAATATAAATACAAATCAAAAACCTCTTTGTCGAATGATTAAAAGGTCATCACTTGAGAACTGCTTGACCGGTTTGACAGATTTTTTGTTGCTGTCTTCGTACATAATTGATAGGGCAAAGTATTTGGATTGTATTTTTTACATGTTAATTTTAATAAAACAAAATTGACGTTCAGTTTGACAGTTCTGCTGCCATATGTTAGTGTTCCCAGATATTGGCGAATGAGCCATTTTGACAGCGAAAATCAAGGACGTTGATGATTTGAATTTTAGACTTCAAGGAAGGTAGACACTCGTAAAATAGCTGGACGGCCATTTGCATTTATTTAAACTAGCCGACCCAGCTCTCGAAATTCGAGTGTCAATTTATTTATTTACTTCAATATCATTTAATAAAAGACAGAGAATTCATGATTTTTTTAAATTGTTGAATGCAATCAGAAGTACCTACTTGCACTCAATCCTGGAGTCCAAAGGAAAACAGTTAATGGTAAACAAACTTTCAAACCTATACACATTTTTCACACATTAACAATTTTTGTTTCGATACTTTCATGCCATTGTCCTTCGGCTGTTGTTATGGCCATAATATTGGAATCGAACCCACGTCGAAATATACATAGCTACGAGTAACTTCAAAAACATAAATTCAATTTATTTTGTAAAACTTTTTTGTTTGCACATCGATCGGCCAGCTGTTTATTGTCAACAAAATATGACATAAATGAAAGTGTTCCGAAAATGAGGTAGGTTTGAGCCCATGGAACGCATTCAGCCATGGAGATTTAAATTTGTATCGTAAGTCATGTTCCGCCGCATTTTTGACGACGCGAAGTCTCACGTCTTCTATCTTCTCTCTTTCCCTGACAAATACATTTCGAGTATTTTGTATTCTTTTTTTTCGCAAATATTTAAAATTCAAATGCAGACAAATGTAAATAATATTTGAAAATAATAATTGACTTATACAAATACGCAGAGCTTACACTTTTGCATGAATACCCCTATTATTGTAAAGCCATAACTGCAATAAACTTGAAAAGTGAAAATGTTAACAAAGATCTGCTCTCCTTTTCCAACTCAATTTAAAATTTTATCTCCCATCTTAAAAAAACAAAAAGTAAATGTTTCACTTTTTAAAAACACTAATACATAGAATAAATTGCTTCAGAAAATTACCGATAGATGTCTCCAAACTGAAAGCAACAGATGTCGCTAGTGTATTTGTGTATTCTTTTTCATTTTTTCACTTATTGTACTTTTTGCAAAAATTGCCAATTGTAGTTAAGGCTTGATGGTTTAAATGGTTCTACCATTTTACTTTTTCACTTTTTAAAAACACTATTACATGGAATAAATTTTTTAGAAAATCACCGATAGATGTCTGAACTGAAATTGTATGGTGTAAATTATACGCTCTTTTCAGCAACAGTTGTCGCTAATAAATGTGTGTATGTGTATTCTTTTTCACTTTTTGCAGAAAGTGGCGATTGTAGTTAACGCGAAATGTTTCAAAATATTATTGTAAGAGCTCAACTACTAAAAAAAACACATCCCTATAATATTTATATTGATAATATTTCTTCACTTAGGGGGGTTCACATTCAACAACTTGTTCATCAACTTTTATGGTGTTGGCGGATTTGTTTAATGTGAATCCACCTTAATGTTTCAGATTCTGGCTTTGGGTTTTCGCTGAATGCTTTCATTTTTCATATTCTGGATTTGACATTTTATGTGTCGAATGAATGAATGAATAAATTGGGGTATAAAAACACTGCGACCTAAAGATCTATTGTGTCCCCCATCTAGAAATGGATGAGGTTGGCATATCATTACAGTTCTTCCTCTAAAAGGGATGATAATTCACTCTCTTTTATGTGGTGCTTGCCCAGATACCTATGCCTTTGTTGCACGAGTGCATCACATTTCCCCAGTATGTGGTCAGGTGTCTCCTCGTGAGCGTTGCAGAATCTGCACGTCGCGCTGCTCACCTGGCCAAGGATGTTGAGGTGTCTTCATAACCTGCCTGTGAGAAGCCCCGTGGTTTTCCTGAGGTTATTTCTGCCGAAGCTAATGCAGGTTAGAAAACGTTCTCGGTTGTAGTCCCCGAGTAAGAGTTTTGCCTGTCTCAGCTTAGGGAGTTCTTTCCAGATTTTTGGTCTTTTTGCCTCCTCTTCTGTTTCACATTTTCTCCTATTCCGCAGTAGGGCTCTGGCCCTGTAAGGGGTGTCGATGCACCTATTTTTGATAAGGAGTCGGCCTCTTCGTTGCTCTGGACACCAACCACCGTGGCCTGGGTACCCAGTGAAGTGTGACAGTGTTATTCTTGCCCAGTTCATTAAGCTTTATTTTTATGTGTCAGTCGATTTGACATTTCTAATTATGTGTCAGTCGATTTGACATTTCAAATTGTTTTTGTTTTTGTTTTCCGGGCATTTTTTTTACAATTTTTATTTGTTGTTTTAAACAATTTCTGTGTAGTATCTTTAAATAATTTTGGCATTCTACACATCTATGCAGAAAATATTATAAATTTTCGCCGTTTTATTATATGATATACATACATACTTAGATACATCCTATCAATTTTAATGCGGATCCGATAAAGTTGAATTTTTGAATTTTTTGGATTTGTGAGGAATGTCACCGCACAATTTGCAGCTCTAGGCCAGCTCGGTGCAGTAATCTTGTAAAGCAACCTGAACCAACTCAAATAATAACCCCTATTTAGAAATTGATGAACACCATTATTGAAGCAATGGAAATCACGCGAAATTCCAATGGCCAGAATGTTTTCTCGCCATGAATACTACTGATTCCAATCGACTTCCCGTTTTAATTTAATCGTCTCTAATTTTTAGCTAGTCCTGCATTCGCAATAACTATAAATCGTCACAAGACCAATCGTTGGAAGTGGGTGGAATAATTCTTGAATTGTCGTGTTTTTTTTTTCGTGACTTGCTCGAGAATCTTCTTTTGCTCCGGAAAAATATATGTACGAGTATGTTGTTCATTACCAACCATTGCGATCAGATCATGATCTTACTTAAATTGCTTAGTTTGAATTAACAAAAATTAAAAGAGAAATTCGGTTGGATGAATTCTCCTCGACGAATTGACTGACTGATTGGTAGAAAACGCACAGCCTTAACCATTGAATGTAGAGACATTAAATTCAGTCGGCGGTGACTCACGGCGGGCATCAAGAGCTAGTTTAATATAAAACTTAATTATGGGTTAAAAACATAACATTTCTATTTTAATTTTTAAGAATTTCTAAATTTTTCGAGCTTCCGATTGGCCAGCTGTCATATATACAATAAAACGCCATTTTGAAAAAATTGGAGATTTTATTAAATAATTCGTTTAGGCCGAGGAGAAACCTGAACACATTATAATTATTATCGGTTAAATATGACGGAAAGTTTTTACAAAAACAAAATAAATGTTTGTATGTTAAATTTTACAAACTAGATTTGAAAATGAAACATGCAAAAATGTTATCAAAAACCTTAGGTCCGTGTTGAAGAATAATAAGATCTCCTTAACGGTTTTTTAACATTCATTTGGTAAGTTTGTTTTTAGATCACAGAAGAATTCATATGATGAAATCTGCTTCATTGAACAAACAATTTAAGTACAAAATCTTTGTCCCCCATTGCAATATGTTTCTAATCAAAGGATCTCCCTGGGCATCAGGAGTTCCAATAAACCAGTTGAGTCTTTTTGATAGAATAGAAAATAGAGCTATGAAAATTATAGGAGGGCGAGTAGATATTGAAATGGAATGAAACAAGCTGTATGTCAGGTATTACCGAAATCCTTATTAATTTGAAAAGCCCATGTATGCCATTAGGTATAAAACTGCCTTGGTTTCTTAGGGCAGCATGGTTCGGAGCTGTCCAATTTTCAATGACTCATCCGCATAGATCCAGCTGCATTTAAGAGATGGGATGTTCAACTTATACGCATCGGTCATTTGTGATTTATTTCTATAGACCTGCGACTTCTGGAAACCCTACAAGAAAGACTCTAGCCGGGTCGAATCGCACGACCTTGATGGCCATTTCACAACACCTCTGTTAGAAATAACCTTAGCTTCAAATCTTTCAAACAGAATATCAATCGAGGCTTCCAATGTGGCGCAAGTAGTTCCGTCCTGCCTGAACCACATGCCATCTATGGTCCATATGGTTCAATTTTGGGCTATCTGTTGCGCTAGGTTCCACAGACGGAAATTTTGCTTTTTAATACAGCCATTTATCCGCAAATGCGTCTCGTCGCTAGAGACCATTTTTCGGAATAAATTGGGGTCCTATTCCAAACGGTCCAAGGCTCAGTCAGCAAATAAACGGCCTTGTTAATGGTCATGAACTTTGAGCTCCTAGGTCAGTAAGATCTTTTACGGGTGTAGGCCCAATTACCGACTCAAAATTCGTTGTTGAAGTAGGGGAAAGGTCGAATTTTTGTGCACGGTGGAGGAATTGACTGCCTTTAGTTTCTTTGACGTACTAGGGAAACAAAACAAAAAACAACAGATTTGACAGATATCACCAAAACAACGCCAAATCTACCCTCAAAAATTGGAAAACCAATTATTTTAGAATCATTTGCTTCATTCAAGCACCGCCGCAATGTTTCATGTTTAATGCTTTGTCCTGTCCGGTTTTTTCTTCCCATTTCAATATCCAGAAATTTAAAACTAATGTGTATCGGTACTAGGGTTGCCAGATTTTTCTTACACCTCGGCGGGACAAATGAGTAAAAGAATGAAAAATCCCAGAATTGCAATATATTGCCCGGGACAAAATAAATAAAATGCACGACTGGATCGCACGAACTTGTTCTTATGTAAAAGTACTTTGGAATTTAAGATATATTTTATAAATATAAAACATGGATTTAAAGAGATAATAATGTTCAAATGCATAAAATTGCCGTCTGAATTTATGCAAATAACCCTTAAAAAATCGTTTTATTATTAAATAAATTTCTTATATAAGAAATTTCTCTAAAATTTTTCAAGAAAAAAATGTGCGATGCGAATTTTAAGTACTTAATAATATTGATTTTAGGAAATAATTCCAAAAAATAATCGTTCATAGGTTTTGAAGATACTGATTTAAATTTTTTTTTTTTTTTTTAAACCCAATAAATATTTTTTTGAATATTTTTATAAACAATATTATTTTAATCTTAAGGGGACTCCTGCTAAAAATTTTGGGTTAAAATCCTTAGAGCCGTTAATGAGAAAGTCGAAAATCAAAAAAACGGTTCTATGTCAGGTACCCCTAATAACATTTTGCCCCAAAATTTTTTTTGACCAAAATGTAGTCCATGTCCATAATATCACACTTAATTTTTGTTATCAAAATCGTTAGAGCGGTTTTCGAGATAAATAAGATTTTGCATTACGGGTGAATGGGGGGTACCCTTAGTTTTGGAGCTAAAAAAAAATTTCAATTTTTCCTCTGGGGAATCACTGAAGACCCTTAACTACCGAGATTGAAAGAAATAGGTCCAGGGGCTTAGGCTGTAGTGAGAGGTAAAGACATACAGACACACTGAAACATGTTTTTTGTGTACTAAATTTTCCTTACAATTCTTATAAAAAAATTGATATGCAAATTGTTATTATTTAATAAAATACATTTTTAAACATAATTTAAAAATTTAGTCGTGTATCGGTTTTCAAGATATTGAATTTTCAAAAAAAAAATTGTATTATTTTTTTAAAAATCCAAAAACTATTTTTTTTCGAAAAAAATTTTAGTTTATATTTTTTCAAATGCAAAACAGCTCCTGCATAAAAAGTTTGGTTAAAATCGTTAGAGCCGTTGGTGAGAAATTCGAAAATCAAAAAAACCGTTCTATGTAAGGTACCCCTAATAACATTTCCCCCCAAATTTTTTTTCACCAAAATATAGTCCATGTCCATAATATCACACTTAATTTTTTTTTATCAAAATCGTTAGAGCCGTTTTCGAGATAAATAAGATTTTGCATTACGGGTGTATGGGGGGTACCGTTAGTTTTGGAGCTAAAAAAAAAAAATTTCAATTTCCCCTCTGGGGAATCACCGAAGACCCATAACTACCGAGTTTGAAGAAAATACCTCCGGTAGTTTAGGCTGTAGTGAGAGGTACGGACATACAGACATACAGACAGACAGACGGAATTGTCGGACCCACTTTTTTCGTCTTCGCTATCATCGTGTCAATTTTGATCAAAATCTCGGGCTCGATTTTTTTTCCAAATGCAGAACTTGCCCTATAGTACCTATATCGCAAGTAAAAATCTCAATATGAGTGTAGATCAAAATAAATAAATTCTTTTATTAATTTCTAATTATATGAATTTACTGTCATTTGTCATTTGCAAATATTTTTCTTTTGTCAATTTTATTGACAGATGTTAGGTATGTTTGATTGAGATTTTAAAAGCAATTTCTTAAGGTTAATGCAGCGATTGTACCTTATCACTGAAAGCGGGACAGATGAATTTATGTATGAAATCCAGTACATCCCGCCAAACTGGAACGTTTGGCAACGCTAATCGATGTCTCCTCTTAAATCCTTAACTATTTTCCTTTAGCTCGCACTGTTCTTAAAAGTCTAAGGGTTGGAAAAACCCCTTACAGCCTTAACTGCTTCGCAGATCTGATACTATTTTTGTTTTTAAACAACAGGAAACGGTACTTTTTTTCCTCAAGAACCGTAAAACTGCTTTCGTTCATTTTTGTATACTGAAGTTGATGAAAAATTTTAATTGTGTTGGTAATTTAAATTTTCAATTTTTTTTTCGATTCTTAAAGCTTAATATTTTAAAATCTATGTACATGCGCAATTTCTTCAATCTTGATAATTAACAGTTTATTTTTTTTTTACTTTATCTATAAGATTAAGAAAAAAAATGCTCTTAGATCCAAAAACACCGGAAATGTCAAAAATTTGTTTTCGGAAATGGTATTAATTAAATCGCTTATAGAATTAATTTGTTTTCGCTTAATTTTTCCGATCTATCATTTAATGATAAGAAAAATAGAAATTAAGAAAATGCCAACGCTATCTTCCGAAGCTTCTTAAAAGTTAAAAAAAAAATATTGCATACCAAAACTTTAATAAATTATTTTTTTTTTAATTTTTAAAATAAATTTAGCTTTTTTTGAAAATGCGATATATCACCAAAAATTTAGTTTTGTTTTTAAATTTGGACCTATGATTTACTAGACTAGGCCTACAACCTTTAGTCGGTCACTTGAGACGCTAAAATAAACTCTACCACAAGTATAATCTAACGTTGGAGTAACTACATTGTGCCATCAAAGTAACGGTGACCTCCTGGAACAAACCATCAAATCTAAACACCGATTATTTCCCTCAGTTCATTGAACTTGTTACGAGTAATTTAATTCTTGCGAAATCAAAAAATCAAGATACCAGGAAACTTCGCCCCACTTTATCAATAAAAAAAACTGTTTAATTATTATAATCTCATGTCGAATTGATTTGATATCGCGTCATGTATGGCATCAGCAACAACAAAACCGTATCTGGACTCCAAGTGATGCCTTTGTCTGTCATTTAAAATGTTAAATTTATTGGAAACCTAGAACAACATCAGAAACGCACGCACATCATTTGAAAATTTGAATCAACTTTTGGCGAGCTAGCCAATTTGCGTTCGCTTGTTGTCCGGCAAATTTACAATCGTTCAGTTACCGCACGATTTACATAGTTTTGCCTTCATAGTTGATATCTATGTAACAACAAATAGCCAAACACGTGCAGGTTATGTGTAGGCGTAGGGCTATCAACTATTGCGACCATAACTGAAAAATGTCCTTCGGATTCGGTGATTCAAACTCTGGTTTGATTCATTTGGCCAGACGGAGAGGGAAGAGGAGGCAAGGATTGTGGTTCTGTTTGATGTGCACATGCACATTTCGACCGGTCACTGATAGGACCGATTTATCATAATATTGATTGTGGTTTGACGATATTGCTTTGAGGTTTATACCGTTGTGGATGATTCAGTCGCACACAGATAGTTTTGCATTTTACGCAAAACACTTACTATACACGCATATACATATATGAATGTTTATAGGCAGGGGCCTTACATTTTTTATTTTATCGGTTTTTGGGACTCAAACGCGCCGCAGCGTTGCGTAAGCCACAGGCGGGATTTCAATTAAAATTGATTAAAGTGATTTTTAACGGTGAAACCTGATTCCAAACAATTTAAAATCATTTGGGTGTGTAATGAGATGGTATTGAAATCGGAATGGGATAATGATTGGGAAATGGTCAATAATTTTGCGATTTTTAATGGGATAGTGGTTAAAAAGCAGACCACTGCCCATTGTGGTTTCCACCAGCAAGATTAAATGATTCGGGTACTGGAGTGAAGGACATCAGGACTCCGGCACTAGTAAATGAAGAGACATTTTAAATTGTTTCAATCACAAATTTGAAATAATTTCATTATCATAGATGAGAGAAATACTTTGTGAGACTCTATTTTTTAGTCTCGTTGAAATCGTCATAATTCAAAACTAATTATACAAAACTAAGTGTAGTTTTGGTCTTCTTATCGCGTTTTTAAAGTGGAAAATAAACTGAGGATCTCACTTTCATTATTAAAATTGATTAAGAATTACAAGTATGAAGTTTAATCAAAATTCTTGGAGCCGTTTTCGAAAATATTTTTTAAATCCGAAAATTTTGTATGAGAGTTACGAGTACTTAATAAATATTAGCCTAAACATAGTAGAATTTATCCTTCAGGGTATACCTATCACAAAAATACTATGATACTATGGCACCAAATGTGAAGCAAATCCGTTAAGAGCCATGTTGCATGTACTTGAACACTAAGTCACACAGGACCCCATTCGAACGAACTGACCGACCCCGACGGTAAGGTTTTTGTTTATAAATTCTTCTACATTACCCTTTATCTTTAGTCTGTAGAGGGAGAAAAAAGAGGTTTCTAGTCAAGTTAACGTTTTGCCAGAAAAATCATCTTTAGGGGCCTTTACTCATTTATTAAGAAGTTCTGTCAATTTTTTAAATTCATCTTTCTTATACATATATGCAGTAGAAAACTCAAATAGTATTTATTCAGCAAACAGTAGATTTGCTGGGTTAACAATAACACAACAGTCTTTCAAATTGAAACTGATATCAACTGACCAAATTAGATATTTAAGGAAATTTGAAAACATCTTCTTTTGAAATACAATGTTTTCAAATATTTTAGAAGCTTCTCTTTGCAAAGTTTCATTTAAATCCGTTATGCCGATAATGAGGCATTCACAATTCGAGAAAATGGTTGTATGGTAGCAGTTATATCGAGATTTCTATTTTTCATAGAATTATAGATCGTGAAAATTAATAGAAGGATACAAACTTTTATTACTATACTCTGTTCAATTTATATTTGCAGTACAGGGAAGATAGGAAATTTGCCTTTCAGTCTGACCATTATGGAGCTGTTTTTAATTTAAAGCTCTTACAGGATTGCCGTAGGACTGTAGGAGCATTAAAAATTGCCCTCAAATCTCAGAAAAATATTTGCTACTAAAAGCTCGAAAAAGCTTAAATCCTGAAAGTTACATAGCACAAACCAAAGAAAATGCCATATGAATTTCTATCAACTCGGCAATGGTAACTCTGTTTCAGTGTTTTTTTTTTTAATAAACACAATAAGGGTTGGTTGCAAATTGGTGATCAGTCTCCTACTCCTTTCACCCATGGAGCAGATAGGTCATGATGGGCTGTACGTGAGCTCAAAGAAGATTACACAAACAATTTCAATGTAACTCAGTGATTGTCTTTCTTATTTCAGTGGCAATTTTTTAAGTTAAGGTGCCGTGCAAACAGCAGCAGGCACCAGTGTTTCTGAAAAAGCTCTCCCATAAGGCCTGTACTGCAAATATAAATTGAACAGAGTATAGGCGCTCCGAGAAAAAAAGATTTGCGAAAACCATTTTTTAACATTTGTTTGGTTAGTACCGTCATATTTAGATAAAATATTTTTTATTCTCACATCTTGTGCACTGTATTAGAAAACTATTGATTGTCAAGTTTTAAAAAAATCGATGATGCGGTTTTGAAAAAAAAAAAATGAAATTTTTTTTAAAAATTTAAAACATTTTTGTTTTTAATTTGTGCTATCCCAACTTCTGGGGAGCTTTTAAGCATATAAAAAATAATCAAAATCGCTTGTACCGTTTTCGAGAATATTAAAAAATAAATGGTTCTAATTAACAACCACTTTTCGGAAATTTCTAAGCTTCACTCGCCTTTAACTCAAATAAATTTAAAACAACAGAAATTCTGTGTTTAAAGAAAATCCAGGATTGCGAGACCTACTTTTTTCGTCTTTTCTAACATCGTAATGTTAAGCCTGATCAATTTACTAATGCATAACTTGCCATAAAGTATACATGTATACATATATGTCACAAGTAAAAAATCACATTTATTGCGATTAATAAAACAACTTTCATACACAAAATGACATTATATTACTCCAATTTTTTCTAATCCGATCTCAGATTTGCAAGATAAGTTCAGGTTTTTGAGATATTTAGATATAATGATATAAAAGTTAAAACAAAAAAGCTTTTTTTAGCTAGTTTTGAAGGCTTATATTACATCCCTTGTCTCCTAAAAATATGTTATGTTTTCTGAAAGCTCTAATGTCTCTCATAAAAATTGTTTCTCATTCTATCTCATCCAAAGTTTTACACCTCGAGAAATCTTTAATTAGCTTTCAGTCTTAATCAGATTCTCGCGAAAACCTGAAGTAATTGAACAATTTTGAACTTCAGTTCAGCTTAGGGTTGAATTCTAGAATTTTCGGAACTAATAACGTCAAAAATGTTCATTAATTTGTCCAAAATCGTATTTTCGGCATGCTCATGCGTGCATACAGAATACCATTTTAACATGTGATATACATACATAGGTACTATAGGGCAAGTTCCGCATTTGGACAAAAATGGATTGACATAACGATAGTAGAGAACACGAAAAAAGTGAGTCCGGCAATGCCGTCTGTCTGTACCCCGACCTACAGCCTAAACTACTGGAAGTATTTTCTCCCAACTCGATACACATAAGGGTCTTCGGTGATTCCCTGAAGGAGAAATTGTTTTTTTTTAGTTCCACATATAACGGTATATACATTCGATATGCAAAACCTTTTTCATCTCAAAAACGGTTCTAACGATTTTGATAAAAATAAAATGCACGACTGGGTCGCACGAACTTGCTCCTATGTAATAGACTAGGCATTTTAAAAACGAATGTTATTAGAGAAAACTGTTCATAAGGATAAAATGATTTTTTTTTTAATTCTTTAAGTAGTAAGAGATAAAAACAGAATGATATGCAAATATGAATTTATGCAGGAACAAAAATTATAAGTCTTTGTAGTGGTTCCTCAAAAAAATAAGCTTTTATGTAAAAAATTTTTAAAACATTTTTAAGAAAAAATTTTGGTACGCCAACCTTAAGTTGTTATTATTGTTCGAATAAATGTCTAATTTCCAAAAAAAATACTAAGCCGTTCTTGAGATATCGAATTTTTCAAAAAAAAAAAAATTACTTTTTTTCTAAAAATTGAAAAAATATTTTTTCTTAAGTTTTTAAATGCAATGTTTTTTATACTTTTTAGGAGCTTTTTTATAAAAAATTTCATTGAAATCCGTTAAGTCGATAATGAGAAATTCAAAATTCGAAAAAATCGTTCTATGGTAGGTACAGTCAGTAATATCTAGATTTAAAATTTTTTTTTATTAAATTATAAATTGTAAAGATTAATCAAAAGAAAAAAAATTTTAGCAAAATTCTCGGAACCGTTTTCGAGAAAAATGCGATTTTCGAAAACCATTTTTTAAAATTTGTATGGAAGGTACCGTTA
Organism: Chrysotoxum bicinctum; assembly: GCA_911387755.1. Lineage (NCBI taxonomy): Eukaryota > Metazoa > Arthropoda > Insecta > Diptera > Syrphidae > Chrysotoxum > Chrysotoxum bicinctum. The sequence goes on from OU426987.1 coordinate 225,066,860, forward strand.
GTTTTAAATAAAACAAATTTTTTTTTCTCAAATCTAGTAGATTATATTAAGAAACTTTTATTTGCCAAGTTTGAAAAAAATCGAGCATGGGGTTTTCGAAATATTGAGATTCCAAAAAAAATTTTTGAATTTTTTTTTAAAAATCCAAAAAATTAAAAATTCAAAATTTGAATATGTAATAATATTCAAACTTTAAAGGAGCTTTGGCATAAAAAAAATTATTAAAATCGGCTTTACCGTTTTCGAGAAAATCAAAAACAAAAAAAATGGACCCAGGGGGGCTACGGAAAATAACAATTTTTTGTAAAATTTTTTTCAACCATTAGCTAGTTTTTACCAAATGAAATTTTTGGAATTTTTTTTTAAAAATTCTGTGGGACAGTTTTTGAGAAAAAAAAATATTTATAAAATTTCGAAAAAAAATCGTATGGCAGGTACCGTTATTTTTGGTCTTAAAAAAAAATAGAAAAAAACGTCCGGGGGTAAAAAATTAAAACCCATATCTACCAAGTTTGAAGAAAATCGGCCGAGCCGTTTAGGCTGTAGTCGAACCGACAGACAGACAGACAGACAGACAGACAGACAGACAGAATTGCGAGACCCACTTTTTTGGTCTTCGCTATCATCGTAATGTCAACTTTGATCAAAATCTCGAGTTCGATTTTTTTTACGAATGCATAACTTGCCTTATAGTACCTATATAAGTCGCAAGTAAAAAATTAAATATGCTATTTCGGGCATGGACTTAATTTCGGTCGAACAAAATTTCAGGAAAAATTTTGACCAACATTTTTATACAAGAGATCTTTTGAAATTAAAATAATTTTGTATGTACAAAATTCCATTTTTTTTTTTTGAAAAATCAATACTTTTTAAAATTGTTTCCCAAAATCTATATTACTTAAAACTGACATCCCAAATTTGTTTCTAAAAACATTAAAATTTTCTATTTATTTAAAATTATTTAAATAATAAAACCATTTTTAAATTCCAAAACACTTTTATAAAAGAGCAAGTTCCTGAGATTTAGTCGTGCATTTTATTTTAATTCAACTCGATATTATTACGCATAATAGAAAAAATTGAAAAATGTTGATCAAAAACTCGGTTTCTTAAGGTATTTCCACCTTAACCGCTTGATGGAATTTAATCAGATTTACCTATACTTAAATCTTTGTATATATGTAGGTACGAGTATATAACCTATAGTATTATCCTGGAGCGTGATTTTGTATTGCGAACTCTAGCCTGGTGGTGGCGCTGAAATTAGCGCTAGATAAGATACAAAACAAGTAGTAAAAAAGAGAATATTTTAGTATCAAATTTAGCAGAGACAAATCTAGCAAGTACTGTTCCTATACTTAAGATGTCGCCACAATCTTTCGTCTTCTTGATAGAGTGCTATAAGTTTTATATACAAAGCTATAACTAAAGGTTTTTACATCAATTTGTCTAGGGTGTATACTTATTTAAAACATTGTCAAGCAATGTCAAATTTGAATGTGGCCGATATTTTTTCTCAAAAAACCTTTCTTAAATTTCGTTATTCAAGTTTTATTTTAGTTTTTCCTCGATAAGAAACAAATAATATGTCTTCATTTTCAAAAACTTCTTTTCCCTTAAAAGTCTTCAATCTTCAATCCTTCCTCCATTATAGGGTTAGCCACACATTTTCCATTTGATTGTGTTGGGGCAGAAATATCCAACAGATAAACACCAAACTATCATTAAATCCACAAAGTTTTTGCGTGCTTACTGCTGAAGTGTTGACTGATCATGACCCTCACAAAAGAGCATGATAAACAAGAACGCACAATTAAGTACAAAAAAAAAACCCACAGTGATGCGCGATACAGTACATCAACAGTCAACAACATCAACATCATCATCAACAGTTATAGCCATTAAAAGAATGCTAACAAACGTCAAATGAACTCCATTTTATTGTTTTTGTTTTTATTTGTTCGTGCGTCACTTTAGTACAAAATCATCAACGCCATCGTTTTACTGACTCGCAATTGGACCGACACAACACGGACACCGACACGATGACCGCGTGTTGGACTTGGAGCCAACAATCCCCCGTCAATTCCCCTGGCGCATTCAACGGTTCGCATGAACGAACAGCGCAGCGCACATTCTCATCCAAGCTGCAGCAGAACAAATTCAACAAATTCCCCATTTCCATCTCCATTTCCGTCTCTGCGACTGCTGCTCCGCCACTCCTTGGAACAAAGTTTAATCAGCGTTACCCTTATGCGACTTTAGTCGCATTTTTGCGACCTTTTTTGTGCTGTGCGACTATGCGACGACCTTTTTAAAATTGTTTAAAATTGCGACTTTTTCTTTGCTTAAACATTTACCATCAAACTTTTCTGAGAATGTGTGAGTATGATTGTCTTTGCTTTGTTCTTTGTTTTGTGTTTGCATTCTCGTTTTCGAAAGTGGTTTTTGTTTTCCCATTCCCACCACGGGGGCGCTATTAGATTGTTTTTTGTTCTCTTATGTACGTGTTTGGCACTGACGACTGACACTGACATTTCCTGGAATTTCTCCTTACCTTTGTGCTTTGTCTGTAACATGTATCATGCCGCATCGTGGAGCAATGGGTTGTTTTGCAACATTTTTTTATTAGGGCTAAATTTGAAGAAAGTACAGATTCAAAAATTGATATTATTCTCGAAAATTTGAACAACGAAAATTTAGTTTATTTAAAGTTTCTAAAATATATTCTTTCAAAAATAAATATTTTAAACAAAGTTTTTTAGAGTGAAACATCACAAATTGCTTATTTGTGCTCTTATATAGAAGATCCTCTATTTATTATTTTTCAAAATTTTTTAATGAAAGAATGTGTTCTTGGAAAATCTATTTCTGAGATTGATTATCGAAACGAAAATTGTTTTAAAAAATTGAAGAAATATATATCGGCATGGAAGCCGAAAATTGCTTAAAGGATAAAAACCTCACAAATTTTGAAATTATTTGCATAAAAAAAATGTACTTCAATATTATTTGACGCTTTGCTAAGAAATTTTTTAATGTTAAAGATGAGAAGCTTTCTATTTTAAAACATATAGATCCAAAAATAATTAGGTCAAATCAGGATTTTAACTATTTTCGGTTGGTTTCAAATTTTAATAGCTTTACAAATGAGCCAGAAACAGTGGTATATCAATACAAACACCTAGAGCTTCAAGCGTTTGACAAAAACTATGGCAAAATTTTTGAAATTAAAAATATAGAAGAGTCTTGGTACAAGGTTGGTACTTTAAAAAATAGTTTAGGTGATAACCTATACTTTGACCTTTACGAATTTGTTTGTAAAATTTTAACGTTGTCACACAGCAGCGCTTGCGCTGAGCAAGTTTTTTCAAAGCTTACGCTTATGAAAAATAAATTAACAAACCGTTTAAAAAAGGGAAACCTGCGAAAATATGTTAGCTTCCACAAATCTCATTGAATGTGATATAAGTGAGTGGGTTCCTGAAAACAACCTAATTAAAAAGTATAGAGAAACTTTATTAAAAAAACGAAACATTAATGTGATTTACATATCTTTTGAGGTATTTATTTTAACTTAAAACCTACATACATATTAATTTATGTAAAATGAAGTCTTTAAATTAGGTTTTTTTTTTTGTTTTTGTTTTTTTTTTTAATGTATACCTATCTAAGTGTTTAAATAAAGAAATTCAAAAAAATATCTAAATTGTTTTTCCTATAGTAAAAAAAAATAATATTTAGGTATGCGAGTTTTTCTTTCAATTGCGACTTTTTGTTCAAAAATGCGACTTTTTCAAAGAATTCGAATTTGCGACTTTTTTTTGTAAAAGCGACTTTTTTCTGCGACTTTTTGAAAAATCCCAGGGGTAACCCTGAGTTTAATTGACGAAAACATTTAATCATTTGTCGTCGACGGTCGACCGACAACCAACAGCGGTACAATCAGTCACAGATCCCTCTATTTTCTACCATCACACTAAAGAACACAACCGCACTAACAACGCCCTAACATTATAAACCCGAGCGCAGTTTGTCTCGTCGCGTCGGTCGAGTCTTAGGTCAGTGCCACTTGGAGCGAAATATAAAAATCTGCCAACGTAAGAACGTGTGTGACCCGCAAAAGGAGCGAGCAATAAAAAATTCCAACGTCATTACGAAATTTACGACCGAGCGGCCATCCGTGCAGTTTCTGGTCACCTTTTTAGCCAAGGACTCAACGAAACCACCCAGCACCAACAACACCCACGTATGGCGGAGGATTCTCCGTCCTTCACCCGAATCCAACCTAGAAACGCACCCAAACTTAAAAATGGGCGTTCGACTGGGGGTGGTATCCAATCTGTAGTCTTCTCCGTCGTCGTCGTCGATGGGTTTAGCAATAAAAGTGTAAATGGCCTCACAAAAGAACACTTTTCTTTCTGTCTAAGCGAAGCTCTCTGCCAGCACACATCCATACAGACACCCTGTCTGGGGTTGTTGAGCCGATGAATTTGACATTTGTTAGGGGGCAGCCGAAGCAGTGGTGGAACAGCAGGAGCAGGAGCAGAAGCAGCGCAGCTCAGCTCTACTCCGCTCAGACAAAGGTCGTTAACCTCAACACATTTCGTTGTGAAATTTTCATTTTCTGAGAGGTTAATAACATTGTGTGCTGCTGCGTAAGAGAATTTCGATGAGCACATGGCTGATGGCTTGTGTGCTTGTGTGCAAAGTATCTATGAGTTATATTATTATTATTTTATCTTTTTGCCAAGAGAGCACTGGCTTGTGAAAAAGTTTGGCATAAAGGTATTCGCACTTGATGGGTTTTATGGCCCCTGTTACAAAATCAGAGCTTCTGTTTTATTTTTATATACCTACAGAGGTAGGATGTGTAAGTTCAATGAGGCCATCATAGATGGCATTATATCATTATACTTGATGGAGCACCGTCTTGAGGGTGTATTGTGTGGATTTGGCTAACAATGTTTATGGCATGTTGGATGGCTAACCGAAATAAAGTTCGTGAAAATTTTCGAGTGAATGATTGAAATGTAGGACGTGTAGAAAAATTTTAAATTCGGCTTATTTTTAGGCTTTAGTTATTTGTTATTTAAAGGCTCTAAATATAAACTTTCATTGGAACCTACCTACAACAATATTTGTGTCTGAACCTGAATTTCAATCCAAGCTTACAGCTATAATTTCAGTCTTTTTGGTTTAAGTTTTACTTCTTCGACATCTTCCCAAATGTGTGTCTGTATGTCAAGTAGTCATTATAGGAAGAAAGGATCGTCAGTTATGAAAGCTGAATCGTCGAAAACTAAGAACATGATGTACACAATACAATACTTATAGTCAACATTGTGAGGATCAGTAAAAAAGAGAAACAGAGGCATACGGCTCTAAGAACACCGTAACCTAGTGAGTTACAAATCAATCACTCCTGTGTAGGAGTTTTCGACAAAAATTAAGGAGTCTTACAATTTTTTGCAAAATCCGAACAACTAAGATGAGACACGCACTTTTTATGACAAGAGATACTCTTGAAGGATTGGCCCTTCCTCCCAAAACGCAGTACTCCTGATTTTTTTTTAAGTTTTATTTGGAATCATGACAAATTAACGCAGTCACCATTATGACGAGGCGTACTTTCTTTATTTTCTCTGTCGAATATAAAAGACTTGATATTTTTTCTTACAGCGTCGAAATGGATCTTATGCAAATATCAAAGGGCACGGTAGTGCCCAGCCAAGTTCTGGCACTATACACCCTTTTTACAGGAACAAACTCAGGCGACTTTTGACCCCTCCCTATCTTCAGTACCAATGAAGTCAGAAACTTGAAATTCCGAATATTTGCTAAGCTAGTCAAGCAGAGGCGCCTCAACAAATTTCAGTTTTCTATTATAAGCGGTTCCTGAGATATAAGGCCTCAAAAATCACAAAAACCGTAACTGACTGACTCACTGACTGACTGACTGGAGCATTTCCTGACATCGTAGAATCTTGTAATTTTGCACAACGGTAGGTCTTGTTATAAAGGACCAAGAATAAAAATCGAGGTTTTCCATTCAGGGGGCGTGGTATGCGCCCACTTTCTCCAAATTAGTGTTGGTTGAATGGAGCACTTCCAAGTGCTGTAAAACAATGAAATTTGGTAAAGTGGTAGGACTTAAATTGCATACAAAGAAAAAAATATAAAATTTGATATTTTCCATTGAGGGGTATCCGCCCACTTCCTCAGAACTGATGTAAATTATACATGGCGCACTTCCGATTGCAGTAGAACAATGAAATTTGGTAGAACGGTAGGGCTCAAATAGCATATAAAGGACCAAAAATAAAAATTCGGGTTTTCCATTCGGAGGGCGTGGTATCCACCCACTTTCTGAGAAAATGTTTAATTTATATGGAGCACTTCTGATTGCCGTAATTAAGGTAGGTATGTTAGTGTTAGGTATCTTGCCAGGACAAGAAGAAATAATTGAAGCGCAAATCAAAACAACCAATAACAAAAAGAAAATATACCAAAAGAAATAGGAAGCTTTAAACTAAGTTGAGTACACCCTTCTACCTTTCCGTATCTTTCGAGATTTTGACATGGCAAAATATTAAAATCTTTGCAAAAAGGAGTGAGATCAGACCAAAAACATAAATGTTAAAAAAAAGAGCCAAGTTCTTCTATACAAAAACCTTTGTGTAACAAGTCAGCCGTGAAAAGTACTGAGATCTAAAAGTATGCCAAGTTTTTCCTTCATGAAGGTTTAATACCGAATATTTAAAGTAGAATAATATTGAAACAGCGACAATGTAATAGAGAAATTTTATTATTTAATGATTACTGACTAAAATTTGATGGGCTTATCTGGCAAGTTTTTTTTATGCCCAAATTCGAAAGGTTTTAAAAACTTGACTGGAACAAACGAGCAGGTTCCAAAAAGGTGCATGAAATTTTTAAATTCTTCCGTTGGTAAGTTTTATTTCTTTTTTTTTTTCAATACCAAAAAATTAAGGAACCTGCTACATGATTTTTATGAAATTTTTACAAAATATTTCTTTTTTTCAAAAACTGTTCCAAAACTTCAAAAAAAAAAATCAAAAAATGTTACTAACTTAAAGCTAGCAAATTCACAAATTCAAAAGAAAATTTAGAAAATTCACTAAGTTATGGCTAACAAATGTACATACATTTTTTTCAAAAAAATTCCATAGAATTAATTATTTTTCTTATTGATTATCTCAAAAACGTCAAAGCTGATTTTGATAATTTTTTAAACTTTTTTTCAGACAAACTAAAAAATTTGAATAGTATTGTGTATTCAAATTTTCTAAGACAATTTTTGTTTTTGATTTCTGACAACTTATTTCTTTTTTTGAAAGCACAATTTTTCGAAATTTACTTAAATTCGCCAATTAAAAGATTTTTAATACTTTTTTCAAGTTGTATGATATTTTGTTTTATCTTAAATAATTTTGCTTAATTTTTACGATCTATATTTCAATAAAAAAGGTTTTTGAAACCAAGAAAAATTACTTGCAATATTTACCATAATGTATAACCAAAATTTTTTGAATGTATCTCATATATTGATTTTAGTTAAATTTTGTACGCAAAATTTTCAAAAAAAAAAACCTTGGGTAACCTTAAGAAAATATTTTTGGATTTTTTAACAATGAATTGATTTTTTTTTTGAAAATTCGACAAGAATCGATTTTTTCTTAATAATTTTCATTTGCAGAATAATTTAAACTTAAAAATAGCGTGACAAATTTTGTTCATAATTTTTTTTTTCAAAATTGTATATACAAAAGCCTGCTTATTAGCCTTTGGTTTACTGTGAAACCCAAAACAGCTACTTACACCGAACATTTCCACGTTTTCGTTTGACCTTTTCGACCCAAAGTTCGAGGAGATGTTCTTCTGGAAATAAAAACGATTATTTATTTTATCACGAACTGTATATAGTTATAAACAATATCTGTTATCAGTTCATCAAGATCAAATACATATTTTTCTATGCATTGAATATTTGAAAAGGTGTGTTTGCTTAGCTCATCTCTGAATTTTAACTAGTTTTCTATAGGTTTTATATAAAACCTGTAGTTTACAAAAACATCTCGTTTAAAAGAAATGTATAAGAAAACTTGTGGTTTTGAAGCAAGTTTTACTCGAAAACGATATTTTCGCGTTTTGGGTTTGTTGTGAAAAGTCTATTAAACGATTAAAAATTCTCGTTCTTGCATTAATTCATATTTGCTTAAGAAATTATTGGAAATCTTTTTTAGCTCTAACTGCTTAATCTTAAGACATCCATTTTGAAAATTTTAAGTCTCTTGAACATAATATCAATAGCGGAGTAACTTGTTATTATGACATTAATGGATGAAAACACGGAAAAACTCCGCTATCTTCTTTGATCGCCTTTTGGACGATTTATAGAAAGTATGACAGTTGATTAATTTAAGACACCGGGAATGACAAAGATCGAATTAGTCTTACGAAGATCCAAGGAAGCTTGCACTGTATAAATACTATCTCGCAAAATATAGAGCATAACGAGCTAGCTCGTCTTACCATGTTCAAAGCAGAAACCCTGAGGCCCCAATCAAACCAACGTTACAATAGGATCGTGGCTAGGAAAGACAAAAAGCAGGTTTCTTAAACTCCGTCACCCATATTAATAAAGATGGTTTAGTGGAGGTTTATCGTTAAGTCCTGGACTAAGTTCGAAATTTCATTAATAAAACAAATTTTCTGTTAAGTGACGTTTACAAATTATGATAAAGTTAAACCACCGAAGTAGGTGGTTTAGCGAAGGAATAAGAAATAGAAATGTCCACAGTCAGACACAAGCAGTTGACAATTAATTTAGGTAGCCACAGAATATAAAAAAGAGATTGCTTACTTTTGTAGAAGATTTTCTTAAAAGCATTTTTGATAAACGTCATTATACTATTCCGGGAACATTTTGTTTTTATTAATGAAAATATTTAAGCCATGGCTTAACTCCTATTCCATGGTTTAGCAAAACCATGGAATATACGGCTGCGTGTGTGTAAGCAAATTCAACGAAAATAGCATTTAATAGCTTCAGACATGGAACACTCCAAAAGCGGGAGTCATGATGCGGCTCCCTGAGGTCAACCCGGTGAGCCCTACAAATGGATATAATAAAGGGTGGGCCAAATACAAGTTTCTTTTTAAAAATGCAATAAAATGAACAAAATTAAATTCCATGTATTACCTAAGGCTTCATAAGTAAGTGCAAACATTCCCATTAACCATGGAATACAACGTCCTTCAAGCATGTACAACAGGTGCGATTGGTGATTCATTCGGCATAAACTTCTTTTTTAAAAACGCACTAGTTTTAGCTACACAGCACTCCTTTTCGAATGACTCATTTCGTTCCGCGGAAGTATCATACTGAGTTTCTGTCAAAATTTTGAGCGTGAAACAGCTGTTAGTGTCAAAATAACCTATGATTTAAAAGGATACCACTAGATGGCCAACCCGTTTATGTAGTGAGAAACAAATCAGTAGACGAGTTTATTACCCCCAAGATAGAAACCACATTTTTGTCTCTAAATTCGTTATGATTTTTCCGTTTTGTTACTTTTTTTTAAATTGGTTACACTTTCGGGAAGGCCTGTGGCAACGCTGAGCATGACGTAATAGAGGAAGCTTCTTTATGATTGTAGGCAGCTGGATATAATTTGAACACAAGGGCTCATTTGTAAGCATTTTTTGTTGGTAGCACTTTCAGAATCGGTAGAAAATTATTATTAGTCCCCTCCATTCCTGCTAACACGCTGACATGAATGGTTGAGAGTTGGAATTTACAACGTTTAGGCTCTCTACAATCTTTTATGTCCTCTTAATTATTATTTGTACTCTGCTCGATGAGTCCTAGGTATTTTGTTGTATAAAATATAGATTTTACTGGGTCGAAGGCAGAATTTTGAACGCTCCTTATCTTAAAATTAATTACTATTATAATGTAAATATCTGTGCACTAAATAAGATCCAACAAAAGCCGTGTTTTATTGAGTCGTTGCCTCCGCAAACTTTATAGCCATCATGCTATTAAAATAACAAAAAATGTTTGAATTGTTATCTCTGTCAATGAAGTGTATAGATACCTTCCATTGATAATCCAGGCCAAGACTAATTTTAATGTGCATCTATAAAAATTTACGCAGAGCGTTAGTAAGTATACACATATAGATATACATACTTCCATGCTTAATAATTTCGTTTTTATATTTATAGAGATGCAGTCGGTTAACCACAGTTCATTAACACATTGTTGACATCTCAATTAAAATATAAAAATCAACACATTTCCACACCACAAAATGATGACTGACAACAGTGCCAGAGTGCCAGTCCCATATGCATCGAAGCGAAGGTCAAAACGTTTATAGGTTTCATGCTCTTAAAGTCCGCGTCTGTCGTCGTCGTCTAAACAACAGTTTCTGATCGCGCCATACTCGCAGCAATAAAGTAAGTAAATAATAAAAAATCCAAGAAATTGTATAAATCGTATTTGATCCGGTCAACGCTGTCAACCGCACCATTACTGCTTTTGTCATCATCATAATCGTCATAATGCATTGGTATAGGCGTCAACGCCATTTCAACAGACTTAACGCCAAGCCCCAAGCAACCAACGTTCTCTCCGACCAATAACCAACTTGCTAATTAATTCTAACGAGTAGCGTTCAAATGCGATTATACGATGTATGATTGTGCGCTGGTTATAGCCCCAGTGCTAATTGCGTGTTGAAATAAAAAAAATATATTCATAAGAGAAACTTTTTTTAAGCTGACAACAGAATGAGTGAAATTATAGACGAAGATGACTCCACTGGCCCCACAGAGTGCAGACGGTTTGTAATTTTGTATATAGGAACAGATTCTTAATTCACTCACGTTACAGCTTTCCTGACATGTCAGCGATTGTTGCCCCGATTATGTCTTTCTTTATTTTCTATTCAAGCTCTGAGTCTCGTAGTCGAAGTCGTAGTCCATGTTCATGACAAGTTGTGAGTCATACAAATACAAAAATCACGTTAATAAAGTGGCTGCGAACGTGTGCGTCACTCAAAGGGATTAACTTCCGATTCAGACATTAACGCTAGGGAATGTCGTGAGACCGCCCTACTCGCTAGCGAATCGCCGCCGCAAAATATTGTTACTCATCCAGTATGCAAACTATAGGCAATGGCGCCTATACCTGATGAGAAATATTAAGATTATATGCATGCGTTATGCACGATACGCATAAGTTTATTTCTCTTAAAAGAAACTGCGGTCACAAATTCAGTACTAAAAAATAATAAAATCGCACATGTCAATAAACTGTCCTAATGACAGTTAACCATTGTATGATGAAATTTCTCACGTTCCATTTGACTTTTTATTGTAACGACATCGGAACAAAATTATTATGTATTATTTTTGATGACAGATCAATCCATACATACTCGTATCTACATACATTGAGGTTGGAGGTTCTTAACCTTTGGTTTTAGTTTTTGAGACGTCCACAGTGTGTGTGGGAGTTTGATGTGATAATGATAAACCATCGACATCTTGCGAGTAATATACCGTTCATAAATTTGTAGCTTAGCTATAAACCGTTAGGGTGAGATGTTCCTCGAAATAACTTTTATTATGCGTGGGTGACATCAGAGTGACTTGCTGAATTTGGCAGGTAGGCACTTATAAATATGGCAAGAAATTTGTCTTAATAAAAATTCTATAGGAATGTGTTCCTAGTTTCTTAGCCTTTTTATATAAGTTTTCTAAGTGAGTTTCAGGTAAAAATTCGTGTGTGTTTTTGACAGTTGTAATGTTAATGTCTTGTTATTGCACCCTTCTTCTTCACACACGCAAGGGCTTTTGACTACCATTAAAATCTTAAACACACTGCAAGAGTTAGGAAAATAGGGAAAAACATAAAATTGAAATGGGAGGGTTAAAAGAGCTATGTAAATCACTCTACATTCGTGTTGGTTTTTTATAATTTTGCGCGCACTAAAGGGATTGTGACGATCGTTAAAATGTTTGAGCACAGTGTGAGCGCTTATGAAAATTGGAGAGGATTTAAAGGAAGATATCGATGCACATTGATTTTGAAAATCTGAATATCGTAATGGGAGGGAAATATTGAACCCGGTTAAGCATCCCACATTCGTGTAGTGTGGCTAAAGAAAGAATATCTGAATCTAACAGTACGTCCGAGGTTGTTTTCAAGGAAAATATTATGGGTATTTCCTGTAGCGTAAAGTTTACCCTTGAATTGTTTATGGGTTGAATGTAACTGATGGATATTTGACTAGAATATTGTTTAAAAAAAACAAACGACAAAATGTACCTACATTTATTTCTCAATAGCTTGAAAGGTAGAACTTGATTTTTACAAAGTGTTGCAAGTTTTTAAACTAATTTAAGTGTTTGAATCTATAATTTCTGTTACATACACTCCTTTCAAAAGAAAAGGTATTTTGCTTTTCAAATGGAAAATACCATTTTTTTCCAAACTGGAGAGCTACCTTTTAATTGTTTTTAATTAATTGATTGGAATAAGCCAGGTGTATAGTGACGAACTTGGTTGAAATGGACAGAGAATTACAAATGCGCACAAAATGCATTCAAAATTGATGTTCAGTTTAAAAAAAAAAGTTGTATTTTAGTAGTATAAAAACAAAAGACCTAGTTGAATTAAGAAAATCCAGCTTCGATAAGCAGGCTGTTGATTTTGAATGATTTAAATAGTTTAGAGACCGAAATTTCAATATATTTTTCAGACTGCAACCGGAAATCTGTACCGCAGAAGATCAGAAGATACGTGCTATAAGCGCTGCTCATAGACTCGCGATATTGCTAAGGGCAATATTTATTATTCGCCTAGTCGCACAGTCTAACTTTTAAAAAATCTTCACATCCATATAGAATAATAGGTACTAAAAGCATTTTGACAAGTAGCTGTAGGTTTCCAGCAGTGCTGACATTGTTAATGTTTTGAGTATCAAGCTTAAATGGGTTTGAAGCTGATAAATCAAAAGTTTGGCGAAAAATTGGGAAGGCTGCAAATTAAATAGGGTTAAAGTAAAGATGGTTGATTTTAGAAATGAGAAGATGGTCCTCATTCATTACAGCTAAGGCATAAAGGTTGACATATCAGAACCTACACATCATTAGCTTACAGATGAATCAGACAATGATTAACAACTTGTAGTAGCTCATTTATGTAAAGGGCAAGGATAGATACCTGTGGGAGCCCAGCTTAAATATGCATGTATACCGAAGATTGTTCATTTGAAATCACGAATTGTTGACTTCAAAGCACTCTGAGGCAAACCCAAAACAGTTTTGCAAATTCTTACAGAGGTTTGAATGGTTTAAAGTGCCTAAACGTTTTTGAAAATTCTTTAGACTTAGACTTAGTGTGATGTTTTCATAGACCAATTCAGTTCTTTTTTTCATCTGCGAGATAATACATTAACAAAAAATTAAATGCAAGCACTAGCTCCTAAGTTTAAGAAACTTACATCCCTGTTCTGGTTATCAAATATCCACAAGATATGATTTATTGAAGGCCGTCAAATAATTTACAAACTCAACACGAAATACCTATTGACATTATATTAACTGCTTGATATCTTATCTTATTTGTTTTTTTTTTAATTATTTGCAAATTTAAAATTACCAATACGATTCGCCTGTTCAAAGTTATATGCGAAAAATTCCAAATTGACCTTGAACAACTTTGCAATGTTACATTGGCCTGTCGGAGGACCTTGTGCAATTAAATCGTTATGAAGGAAACGCATCTCCAAGCCGATTTGGAATGTTTTTTTATTTGGTCTGTCTATTTCTACTTTGTTGTTGTTACTTTTCCTTGTAACTAAAAAACGTCTCACCAACTAAATTCTTTAATAACAAATCACTATTCCTTGAAGTGGATGAAATTCAATTTATTCCATTTTTTTTAAATATGAGATTCAGACAACGCTATTGTTAAATCTGATTGAAAACATAATGGTAAGTTTCTTGCGAAAGGTCTTGAGTTCGATTCTTAGCTGCTTCAGAATACTTGTCAACACGAAAAGAAAGAAAAAAAGAAACATACCTGCCCTATTGAGCAAGAAAAAAGAAAGGCTTTGAAGAACCTGTCACACTATACCACAAAGCACGAACACAAATCTCACAACGATGGTGTGATGGAATCCAGTACGACTACCGAATTTATATTGAAAAGTTCGTTCTACCTTTTGGTTCAATCAATTTAAACATAACTCCGAACGCTCAAATGTGATGGAATGTGTGATGGTCTTAGAACATACCAAAAACTGTCAAATTGTTGGAGATGGACGGCCAATTATTATGTTAGATAAGATTCCAAATTAACACATTTTTGACATGCGTTTGATAGCTGTTTCGCCTGTAGCTCAAAATAGCAGACAGATAGAATTTCGAGGCGCACCCTTCGTAGTCCTGTCTATCAAATAAGCTTATTAAATTCTTGTCGAGTTAGGCAACAGTAAATCCCCTATCGAAACCTTATTATAAAATTATATCATCTCCGCAGGATTTGACAAATTCAAAAGATTTGCCTATTCTCTGCTCGTTTCTCAAGAAACGAAATAATGATCTAAATTCAAACAGACATCTACCAATTAGGTAACCAGCTGTGAACCACCCATCAACTGTACCAATAAATAAATTAAGCAATCCATTCATCCACCCCTCCAGATTATTAGATAAATGTCGGTTCTCTGAATCAAAATATTCCATCACGAGCAAACAGAACGTGTCACCCGAAAGAGATTCCTTCATTCAAAAGGAATTCAAAAGCAGGAATTATTTGTTTAGAAGTTCCAAACAACCTGCTCAACATAAAAGTCCTCTTTTCATTTTGTTCTGCATCTTACCTACATATACAAGTATTTCCATCAAGACCAAACGACTCGCTCGTAATCCAGTAACCAAATTCAAATTCAAATAAACCCCAGTATTATTCCTGGGTTGTCCTCCCCCATCCTCACCCCTAGATTCCTGCTATCATAATTTCAAAGGCAAATAGAAAGATATTGTTTTTTTTTAAAGGAGAAAATTGAACCCGCAAATCGACACGTCTGGCCCATTTCGGAATCACAACAAACGACACCACCATACCAACAACTACCTCCATCGCCACCTTGAGTCGTTGAACTGGCTCGAAGACTCGAAATGAGAATGGAAATTCCTCATCATACAAACGAAACAAAATAGACATTCTACTCCGCCACGCGGCGGATCAAATTTTCCCGAACAATGGCAGGAACCTTTTAAAAACCCCTCGTCCCACATCTGCGGCGGCAAAGTGTCCTTACCAGAGGGAAATTCCTAAAAATTAATTTCGTACAATCGGTCTCGGTTTCTGTGTGCGGTGGTGTCGACTACACCGACTAATGAACTTAAGATGACGAAGTAAGTGTAGCAAAATAGCAATGCCCTAGAGACTTGACGGGGGAATCCTTATAAACCCCCCTCCTTTTTTATAATATTCCGTTCCGATGCCATTACAATTCCACCTCCGAAAAAGCGCCGGGCTGTCATAAGTAAGTCTTTGAACTCGCCAACTTATTCAGCGGCAGGCACTTCTTCGACAGTTCGCTTGTGTATATGCAAATTAATTCCGAGTCCCAACACAGCCGTTTTGAGATTCAACAATGGCAACGGTGAAAGGACTCACTTACATTTCCCAGAACCCAGACCCTCTGCTTCTATTCTTCAACCCTGCCTCAACCCACATCTACCCATTCCAACCATCTTCCATGTACTCAATCGTGTCTGCAAAGGAAACACATTCAGGATTATTCCTTGAAATGAATAATACATTCGCCTGGAGCACGTCATTGCCATTCTTCTATACCGTTTTACTGTTGCCTGTTGTTGTTATTGTTGTCCTCGCGTTTGAATATATGTTTGGAACCTTTTTCCAGGTTTGGCCTGGAAAATGTCGTCTCTTGTGGTGCATAAACTCAATTTATCATTTATGCTGGCTCGTCGCGGCAGGGGCATGCGGCATGGGCCTCCCAGAGCCAGCTCGGGAGGACCGTTGAAGCTCATAAACAAGTTATGGGGCTTTATTATTTCTTAAAAAGGGTTGTTTCTTCTAACGGCACATACATGGGTTGAAGGTAGTAGGGGTGTGTGAGCGTGAGCGCCCGGGTTCAAAGTTATAAAATAAATTTTGTAAATTTGAAGAGAAAGTTCCGTCAATAGAAACTACTTGTGTGCCTTGTTTTTGGCATTGGACAGAGGAGGAACGTTAGAAAAACGTTTCCATTTTGTGTCCCATCACGACTTGGACGAAATGATGGTATCGGACGGAAATTTATTGACCATTTCATTGACTGTAATTTGCCATTTGAACAGTTTTTTTTTTGCTTCTCTCCATTCCCGTTTGTGGTGCCTTTGAAGAGCTATTTTGCACTCCTCTCTGGCTAATCCATCCCCACTGGAATTCTCACGAGTTTGTGTTTGAAGATCGAATTCGATCGTTTTATAGCCAACGTCGTCGTTGTCGTTGTCGTGCTGTGTCAATCGACCATTTGGCTATACAAATTTTCTACCACCACTGGAAAAGTGCTTAGAAGCAATTAAGGCTCTCAAGTTGTTTTGGTTTGTTGGTTTTATGGGTCTTGCGATTTTGGAATTTAGACACTCTAATGAGTGCGATCGAAGAGTTCTTACAGTGCAAGTGCAACTAATTTGCTCATTTAAGTTGTGTCAAGAATCGATTTGTAATGAGGTCAAGACAATAAGGAATCTAGAATCAGGATGTGAGGAGCAATTTGTATGTTTTAAAGTGTTGCATTGCATGTGGACATGACATGAAAGCCAAACACAAATGGATTCAGTGGCTTCATTGTCTTGTGTGGCTTGCCAAAGTTTTCTGTAGACATTTTATGAAGGCTAGGAGATCAGAATATTCATTGAATTAAAAAAGACTCAATAATCAAATAAGATAGTTAGGTCCTATTGTACAGGGTGGCGCACGGAAGACGGATTGATTAGAATCGGTCATAGCTTCCTTTCTAACGATCGTAGATTATTAAATGTGCGATTTTCGTAACACATAGTTTCAATCGCCTAAAAGGAGTAGTCTGTTCAAAACAGCGTAACTTTTGTGTGCAAGCCTTCTTTTGAAACGTCCCTTCAATCGCATGCCTTCCTTTCACATTTCATTATCAATCCCCGCAGTCGAGTTCCCATGCGAAATCAAATTCTTACATTAGAGCAATTTCCTAGGCGATTCTTTCAGCGAACCGTTACATAATCTCTTCATTTACACCTCTACAAGACTGTAGTTGTCGTCCAAAAATTGTCGTGATTTTGAAACCAGACAATTCGCTAGCGAAAACAAGCTTGCCGCACTGGCTCGTGATGTCTGAGCCAAATTTTCACCTGTGGTGTACAATATCAAAAATGGGGATCATAGGACCTTACTTTCTTGGAGAAAATGATCTAGCGGCTACTGTGACTTCTTCACTTAATCTGATCATGAGTCAGAAGTTGTTCTTACTTGGATTGGAACATATGGAGCTGGAAGATGTCTTATTTCAGCAATCCCGAACCGCAGCCACAGTTTGCACGAGTTTTTTCTGAGACAGATTCCTCAGGCGCCTCATCTCCCAAAGAGGCTAATTAATGTGGCCAGGGAACACTGCTGATTTGGCTCTCTGCGATTTTTTATGTTGGGATACCTAAAATCTCTTCTTATATCGATCGTCCCAGGACTCTGGAAGCCCTCAAACGAAACATTCGAGTCCGTTTTTCTGTAGCAATAATTGAAAGAGGGCATGAAAATTTTAGAAAAAGGCTAATACAATGTTTGGAGTGTGAGCGCCGCCATTCGACCGAAACAATATTTAAAACTGCTTAAACTGCCATTTCCCATATATGTATGTACAATATGCATGTACATATGTATATCAGAAAAACGCCAAACAATTAGCATTTTATTGATTTCTTTAATTAATTCGTCTGTCCTCCGCAACCCTGTATTTATAAAAAAGAAACTGACCTGTAAGAATGAGAGGAGTTATCTATCAGACATTCAAATGTCCGTGTCGTAGATTCGCTGAGTGGCGCCCATCGGAAACGTGCAAGTCATGACGCAGAGCGGAATTCGCCAAATTGTGATCTGCGAAAGACCGAGTTCTTGTGTGCGGCGTGTAATTGACTTCATCGGATTCTTGGTAGATCTCGCGTTTGTTGACATACATGTGTAACATGGGTTATTCACTGAACCGCTCGACTCATATTTATCCATCATGTTTCAAAATGTCCTCTAGGAAGGATGATAATGAAAACCGTAAAATGGGCGAATCGCACAAAATGCTACTCTAACAGAACACCTACTTTCATAAGACAATTTGCTCATCTTGTTGAACGCTATCACTCTCCATGTTTGTTGATTTTACAATACAGAGACAGAATTCATAAATGACAGCCCACTTGATTTTTGTGAAGCTTCAACAATATGACGGCAATTACCTGTCAATGTTCGAAAATCCCTAGTTGGACTTAAAAACAAATCAATTTTTTTTACAAAACTGTAGACAAGTTATATTTCATTGGAAAATGTATGTCCCACAGATTTTCAGAATACCTGAATTTATTACAATATTAATTACGAGTATTAATAAATGTGAACATATTATAAAAGGGAATAGAGATTATAAAAAGTGTTCCCTCGCTTTTTTGAGAAGATATGCAGAAATGTAGCAACATTGAACTACGTTTCAACTTCCTTTTTTACGATCTAAGTGTTCATTGAATTGAAATAGGTTTGATTCAATCGAGTTGAACTCAGTTGAGTTAAGTCGAAATCTTTAAGCTCTTTAACCTTAAGCGCGGAACAGATTGAACCAGCAACAGCACCGTCAACAGCAACAGCGGCCGCCATTAATTTAGAGCCAATGTATATCAATTGTTCAACACACATAAGAACAGCAACAGCAACGCCAACAGCGTCGTTAGGACAAAGTCCTAAATTTGCTGTCGCTGGTGCAGTGTTGTCAACTTCCCCACTGCAATATTCAGTGGCACTACAATGAAAATCTTTTTTTCGATATGAAATGTCAAGCAGATGAAAAGAAGTTGCTGGTGGCAATGTGTTTGAGAAATGTTTGCTGTTGACGATGCTGGTGCTGTCGCTGGTTTAATCTGTTTCGCGCATTACGTCAGTGTGTCTGAAATCCAAATATTTTGGACTGGATATGTTGATAGGGCACTTTACGAATGTGTCAAGAACAAAAGTGACAGCAATTACTTTGATGAATCTTACATTATGCTAAATTGCAAAGTAAAAATAAAAGGTGTTTTTTATTTTTATTAATTATCCTAGTATGTCTTTTTAAAAATAGACAAACAAATGTCAGTTTCATCGAATATTTTGACGTCTATGAACGTATATTTATAGGAAAGTACTCTTTGATATATTGAAGAAGGGCTTTTAGTTTAAGTTCCTCAACGTGTGCACTTTAGAAAATGACAGAATGTCGGATGTCAGTCAACAAAAACTTGTAGACAGTCTGAATTTAGAATTGTCAATTTTATAAGTCCTGTTTTTTGAATTGAAGTGGAGTCGATATATCCACTCTAATCTAAAACCAATCAATGACCACTGAAAAAATCACTAAAAATTCATCCAGACATGTACACTTGCACATATTATTTCGTGTTAATTTTAAGTTTTTTAAATAAATTCTCTTAACTATAATCTTTATTTTTGTTTCTTTCTTTGTAAAATATACTAGAAAACTTATCAATATTTTGTGAACACGCCCTCTGTAATCTCAATTCTAATAATCTAAATGGTTTTATAAGAACGAATTAAAATAGTTACTGATAGATTAAGTAGTAAAGTTCTTACAGATATTCGTGTCATACAGAATATTATAATAAATTGAAGGTCGCAGATTGCTAGAATCATATGCAATCTTCTATCACAACATTTTGATTTTAAAATTTTGTCCAAGTATCCTTTAGGCAATTCAATATCCCCCCATTGATTTTCGATTTCCTGTTGTATTTGTACGAGAAATTCCAGTGCTGTAATCAAGTCGAATATCCGGCATGAATATTTCTGTTTAATAGTTTATGGCGAAATCACCTTTATGTCAGTTTAATAGTCATTCTTCTACTCGTAAATACCTTAAGTTCATAAAAAACAACTCATCGATAAAAAAAATCGCATTGAACTGTCAGTTAAAAAAAAACAAACATTGTCCACACGGGGAGACAGTTGGACAGGTGTCCATCTTTGGTAGGAATGAAATTAAATATCCCCTTGATGAATTTCATTATGTGGACTTAAGTTCTGAGATCATAATGCTTGAATCCGTATAAGCTTCAAGGTCGTTCTGGTTCTTGCTAGAAACCTACTTGACGTAGGTCCACCAGCTTGTCTTATCATAAGCAACTTGAAACATGACTCAACTCTATAACTTATCTTCAAAAGCTGATAAGACGAGGGTATAGTATTTTAAAGTGCATGTGGCACTTGTGGAGCTACTGATATTGTTTGCCAGTCAATTATGCAATCATCCAATCACCATGCACCACATAATATCGTTCTGAAATAAAAAACTGCTTTCAAATGAAATTTTCTAAAGGAGTCGAGAAGTCTGTGAAGGCAGAAAAGATTGTGTTTTGTTTATTGTTCTGACAGCTGATATAAGTTTATTGAAGTTGGTGCGGAGCGGCGATCGGTGAAGATTGGTTTGGAACTTTGATAGGGTGATGTCATGTTTGTAGTTTCTTTGAATCATCCAGTTAGAATAATATTTACACGTGCCAAAAACTCATTAATTGACCTTGACTGCCCAATCAACCTGAAATGTTTACTTAAGCAATTGAGGAATTAAAAGTGCTTTCTTGTTGAAATCAGAAGCAGCGAAAAGAGGGCATAGAATATAAATTATTCCAGTTAATATTTACATATTCAAACAAGTGATCCAACTAAAAGAAATCAAGCCCTTGAGGTATAATTGAACCAGCCATTAACGAGCTATAGATACCAGTGGCGTGGCGTGAATAATTTTAAATGGGAACCCGTTATAAAATTTTGTCACCTTTAAAAATGAAAAAAATCTTAGAACCTTAAAAACAACATTTCTAGTAGGGATATGGTATCTACTAATGCATTTCACATTGACTTGGCAAAAAAATGTGTAGCTATATTTTTTATACTTCAAGACATTAATATTTCAATCAACAATGAGCTTGAAACATAATAAAAAAGGACCTCCTTTTAGACACCACCCCCTTCGTCGGATATAACTGCGGCACCTTCCTAGGAATGTTCTATTAACTTTTCCTTGCAATCATATGTGTCAAGAATATAAAATATATGATGGACAACTCATCTGCATTAAGACTCGCCCTAACGTCAGAAAATACAAGATATCATTCTTGTGTTCCATTCTCTGACAAGAACCGAAATATGGCACCCAGTTGTCTGATGTTTCGTCGATCATAATCGACACGAACCGAGCTTCTATGATTTCTGTTTTAATTTCAGATTTAATAACAGCCGCGATACTATGTATCAAGTCATTTTGAATATCGTTGCCCTATAACACTACTCTAAATAGGATTCCATTAAAGTGTCTTAGGTATTTATATGTTGATTTCCTTTACACATAAGAAATCAATTTCTGTGTGAAGATTTTGATCCCTCGCCAGATTTTGCGTTCCTTTACACCCAACAAAAATTTATTTTTCTGATAGGGATCAAAATCTTTTAAATCCATATTTAAAGAGGGATTTACATGTATACATGAAACGCGCACACCAAACAAAAAATTTAGGAAATCCCTGGCGTGTAAACGAAAAAAGGATAAAATATAAACTATCAACTATCCTTACTAAAATTATTTGGTTTTTCCGATAGGTAATCTGTTAAACAGCAATCTACATTTATCAAAGACATTTCCAAGACAAAATCTAGAACTGCACTAAAATTAAGAAGCTAAATTATTTTATCACTATAGCGGGTAATAAAAGGAATTAAATCTTTACTTTAACATCTAACTTTTCACTATTTTTAATTAAGTTCAAATTGGCTTTTCAAAACACTAGATTTATTTGAAGTTATTGAACCTGTGAAACACAGCCTTTTATTGAATGCCAATTGAATCTAAATTTAAATTCCCATTAAAAAAAATAAAATCAAATGCATTTTATTTGTCCAGAGTAGCGATATGCTAAATTTACACTGCTGACAAATTGCCATATATTCTACCATGATTTCTTTCATAAATTCAAAATTATTACAGTAAATTTGCAAAAATATCAATGGTGCATTTTACATTAGCATGCAAATCAGCATCAAATTCAAAATCAAGAATCAACAATACCCACGTCCCACATGCCATATTTATATTTAATTTACATACATATGTACTCGTATATGACATATTTTAAGGAAAAAAAAAACAAATAAGTCGAAGAACACCGTCTTATTTCTTACACAAGGTTGAAAAAAGGCGAACACCTGAACTCCTGCAATGTATTATCTTCCTACTGAAATGCAATGCTAATTGCTAAAGGGAGAATAGAATACAAATAATTCCAACTCCTACTGGTATACATCGAAAATTTTATAAGACGGAATGTAGCGTGTTATTTTTTGGATATAAAAGCGGATGTTGAATAAAGAGGATCCGAAACACAATGCTTGGGGAAGAAAGGGATATAAAACAAATAAATAAGACGGTGATTGAAAAGTTTACGTCGAAGTATTTTTGTGACTCTCTTGATTAATGTTGGTTGTGGATTGTGGAATGTGTTTGGATAAAGTATAAAATACAAACGAATGGCAGAATTGATAACTTAAACTTATTCGATGCTTATTTGGTAGATTGTGATATTTGTGGATTTTCTTAAAGGGAAGACGATAGGAATCGTGTTATATGGACGCCACGCCACTGATAGATACCTTTCTACAGAAAAGGACTCAAAAATAAAGTTTGTTTTTCAATTCGCAGCATAATAGAGGGTGACTCGATTGCAATTATAGTTTTCCCAATTGTTACGTTTAGCAGCTGTCAAAAGTGCCAATAACATCTATCTTTCAAAATATTCAGTAAGGCTTGCCATTTTATCCGACCAACCATAGGTTACTTCTAGAGTTCGCTGATTGAGCCTGCGAAATAAATCCCGGTGATCCAGAGATTTTGGCCATCAAAATCATCAGACGAAGCCAAGTTTTGGCTCAGTGGCTATGTCAACGAGCAAATTGTTCTTATTTGGCCGAACACAGTTCACAAGTGATTGACTATTTCGTACGTTTTTGGCATTATCTTATTTCTTTGGAAATGGTGCAAAAGACACTGATGTCACTGTCAGCAAACAATGGTCTCGGGTGTAGAGCGATGTTAACAGACTTCTTGTAGCCAAAATAACAATAATACGACGTTACATGCAATAAGGGCGACGCATCGCTCGAAGTTGTGAAGAAGAAATTTGACGTGTGACTTGACAACAAGCAATTATTTTCCCTTGGTCTACGTGAAGTCTTTAGTCTACACTAAGAAGCCAATCACTTTTCCTTTTTCTTGATCGACCCTCCTTTTCGGTTGCGGCTCCGAAATACTGAAAGGGTATAGTGCTAAGCTCGACCATCAGCCAAAGATCTGCTCTTAAAGTATTTCTCAAAATAAACAAGGGCAGGTTTCTTAATAATAATGGTGTGAAAGGCGGTGCACGAAAAGATTCAATCGAATGAAAAGCGAGACACAAAGTCCACTTTCCACCAAATCATGTGACAGATGGTTCGTGTCCAACGACATGTGCGACAGACATATCAATACTGGTAATGTCAGTTATCGAAAGCTAAACGGCCGAGTGCCCTTCCAAATGAAAAGAAGATGACTTTGTTGATTGTTAGGTGATTCACCACATCTGCACGGAGATTTACGGTTTTTGAGAATTGTAAGTTCACTCGTAAGTTTTCTCTCACCATTAAAGATTTGTAAATGGTGAAAATGCGTCTGTAGAAGATATTTTTTTCCATTTTAGTCTGTACGGTTCGGGACGGGAATTTTGTTTGTGTAAACTTGATTTTTTGTTTTACTATTAAAAGTAGTAGAATTGGTAGAGGTGTGCTGAATTCTAATTCTATTGTGAATGATCACTTTTGCTAGGGATTATTTTTGGAAATAAGAGAGAGTGAAATTGCTTCTACAGGTGAGCAAGCTTCCAGCCAATGGCTCGCGTGTTTTTTTTTTCTTCTATATTTTAAAGATCACATATACAAACCAACACCGAAATGTTAAATAAAGAGAAATGTCAAATTGGATTCATGAATTTTGTTTCAAAGTGCATTAGCGGACAAAATAACAATAAAGAATACAAAGAAGGCGAAGATTCATCGTGTAATAGCAGACTAGAGCTGTGTTAATCGCGATTGATTTGGTCCCGTTTACCAAAAAGACTGATTGATTGCAATCACAATAGGCAAAATTAATCATGATGTCAATCTCTTGCCTCTGAAACCTATGAACATAAAGTGAACGAAAGGAACGAAAAAAAGTTATGCTTCGTTCATTCAACTTGTTCTCAGTCATTTAAGAACACAAAATTGCAATCGAAATGAAACGGAATGTATGTAATTACTCATTTCATATACAATGGAAAATGGCGTGAACGAAGTCGAAAAAAATTAGAAAAATAGAAAACTTTCGTTCATTTTAACATTAATTCGGTCTCGGTCAGAACGAAGCGATTGGAAAAATTGAATGAACGATTGAAAACATTTTGTTTCGGTCTTGATCTCTGGCTTTGTTCTGAACGAAACGACTAGATAAAAAGTGATTTCGGTTGAATGAAAGATTGATTGAAAAGATCGAATCCTTGAATTTATAAAACATTGATTGATTCGATCTTTCAAAATAAACGATTGGCACAGCTCAATAGAAGATATTGTAAATTATCTCTATAACAATGGGTGACATTTTACACAAAACTCGCGACCTAATACCACCAGTACAGAGTCTGTTAGAAAAAGAGGACAACATTTTGCGAGATCGATAATGAAAGAGGGCTGGCATTAGGTCACTTTTCGATATAACCTGATCGTGGTGGAAAAGCTTAGAAGCAAAAACTCAATTTTGAATTTAAAGTCTGCTTCCAGTGACAGAAATTTTAATGTTTGGTGAGGAGGTTAGACCTTTGAACGCATTCACCTTAGAAGTTAGAGCCATATTTTAGAAAAGAAGATGAGAGCCTATGGTTTAATTTTTTTGTTTATAGAGTTGATTGATTCTTCTGAGCAAGATTGAGCAAACACAAATGGACACGATGGGTTTGTATATTGTTACGCTCATTGTCAGAATGGGAAAAAGTTTAGGAGCTCAGTAAGGAACTTGAAAGGACCGAACCTTACCATCCCCCTAAATTGAGCCCTAACCTGCTGCCAACACATTTCAAGAACATAATTAAATCCGGTTCAAGAAAGAATCTGATTTCAGTATGCTTCTCCTGGTTTTACTAATGAATGAGGTGTTTGATGGATGCTTGCTTAAATAAAGCAACAAGAAATAATTACAGCAGTGATTGAGGTACAAGGATGAAAAAGCAGCAGGTTTAAATGGGAACCCAGCCAAGTTCTACAAGTATAGCACCCCGGAGTTGATCAACAGAATTACATTATTAAACGATAATGTGCTAGAAACGGATATGATACACCAAGAATTTACCCAATCGATAGTTATTCCAATAGGAAGCTTATCAGTGCTATACAATTATACTAGTATATAATTTTGAAATAATACCTATAGAATCTTTACCAAAATTCTGTAGCAATGAATTAATAAATGGTCCTATGAAAATAGGCTCTTAAAAGAGTTACATGTTTCAGAAAAGGATATTTAATAATTGAGATTGACCAAACTGAATCAGAAGTCAGGCAAGATTGCCCGATGATCCCTAGATTGTTTGCTCTGTTTATTTATGATCCCGTAAAATTTCTACACAGTAGTATCAAATACGCGGGGCACATAATAAAGGCACTACTTTTCGCAGATGACATTGTTTCTTTGACGTCCTCTCCTAATTCATTGCAGCTAATAATTAATCAGATTTTCCTATACTGCAAAATATGGGGCTCAGAGTAGCAAATTTGGAAAAGTCAAAAATAATAATTTTTCAGAACGGAGGTGGCAAAAACTGTTCAAACGAAAATGGTACTACAATTTGGAAGACATTTTTTACGGAATATCATAAATAATCTAATCTTATAGTTTTTAAATCTCACATCGTAGTTATAAAACAACAAAAGTCTTGTTAAGAAATTTAAAAAAAAGTCCTCGTTAGGGAAATTTATACTATTACTCATACTAATTTGCGAATTATTCAAATGAAAAGTTCATAGTTTCTTAAACTTAATTAAAAATGTCTCCATTCTACTTGAACAATTAGAATTCATAAAATCTTCACATAGAAAAGTTTCATTCTTGTCCTAACGAAGTGGATGATGGAACTTCTCATCGACCTTAAACACTTTACCTCTCTATATATATAAATGTTCATAGGTACCTTAAATACTAATTAAAATGTCAGTTGTCAGTGTTTAATTTGAGAAAGAAATGTGAAAAAAAAACTATTAAAGCAGAGCATACTTACAGTACAATTAGTTGTAACAAAATTCAAGTTCTTAATTCATCGGGTTTTAAACTCACAAAAAAAAATTAAATAATTTAAAATCGATAAGACCTTTAAAAGCTCTGGTAGAGATAGTGATAGGAAATGGTTGTTAGGGAAAATTCCCTACCATCACATATGGTCGACTGAATTTAACTTAATCCACTGTCTAATTGAACCCTTAATGCATTTTTGCCTCCGCCCTTTTCTTTAATTTCCTCACCCAGCCAAGCAATCGATTCACTATCGAAATTAATTGAATGTCATTAATCGATTTTGCAACTTCATTGGGTCTTGGACATGGAGGAGGTATAGAGGTTAGGTTGGTAAACCTAAACCATCACCCTCCTATCCTTTGCTGGTTCGTTTATTCACTTCATCTGCTGTCGCTGTGTCGTTATGCAATCTATAGAAGGCAGCATTGCATTCAATTAATACCGTTTTGCTTGGGCCTGGATTAATGCCCACAATTACTCGCCATCTAATTATCCATGCGTTGGGACTTGTTGAAAGTGGAGGAGGCGAAGCCGAGGTGGGTTTTCTTCGGCGAATCCGATGACATCCTCTGGCAGCAATTAATCTACATAGGTTTCCACTCCAGAAGCATTGATTAATGACTCTGCTGAGCTATATACAAATTGAATTCACCTTCGCAAGAACGTATTATACCTACAGTACAAGTTTCTCCAAAACATCGACTGACTCGATACGATTATTATCGATTCTTCAACATCATGGTGCAATGACTTCACTGTTTTCGCATTGAAAGTCCTCCTTGTCCTTTCTTTTGAAGTTGTAACTTGGACGAGTAGGTATATCTCTTGAACGTTTTGCAATTAAATCAACACAATTGTACTGCACTTGCTGCGCAGTAGCTACTGCTACGGGTAGATACACCAACCGTTGCCGCCGCCACCACAGTAACTACGCCACAATTGTGACATGCAACCTTACTGTACGACCCGCTTGTACAAGTGATCACTGTCAACGTGTGTTGTTGTGTTTCCATACAAAACAGGACACGAGACACGGGTTGGTTTGGTAGGATCCGCGAAAGAGAAAAAAAGGTCAATTAAGGTGAACAAATTTATGTCTACCGAACTATCGTCTGTCTACCCGAAGACCAATAGCGTAGATCCAACGGCAGACTAGGGACCTGATGCCTACAACTGAGTTACAAAGTATCTAGTCACTTTTTCTCGATCTTAAGTAGGGACAGACACATAGAATGACGCTAGAGATGACATACAACTACAATCAAGTATACCCTACGATAATTTTATCAAGGATATTGCTGAGAGAATTGTTGAATTGAATCGAATTGTTATCCAGTTGAAACATTGTCCAGTGCGATAAAGTCAGTTTAGGTAAAGCAGATTTAATTCTTAACTTATTTCCGTTGTGATATCACATGTTGACATGAGCTACTTGGAGCCCCCTATGAACTGTGCGATACTGCGAATGTCTATATTTACTAGATTACTAGGATCATATTGGTAGAAATCTTCCAGAGAGACCCTCATCGTTTGAAAATACTCAAAGGCACTTCGGGAGCTTGTCTATTAGACAATGTCCAATTATGGAACTATAATGTCCGATCTGGCAATATATATGTATCAAATAGTTCGACTTCTTCAGATCTTGTGTAGGTCAGATCTGTGTTATCGCCAAACAAGTAGTTTATGTTGTTCGAGATGGTTATGTTTTGACATTTGTCTATTTGGTTAAATAGGTAGTATTTATCCGCTTTTGGGAAGTTCGTTAGAATTACAATACTATCCTATGGTCTGGTAAGAAGCAGAACTCAATATCGAACTACTGCGCCATATTCATAAGAAAAGATCGGCTTTTATAGAGTTTGTAGGGACTGTGTTCAAAGATATAACAGTTGCTTGGCTATGTGAAAAGATGGAGCTATCTGAAGTGAGTATCACGTTTTCTTTGAGCCAATATAATACGAGCACTTCTTTATTGCCAAAAGATTCGCATATACCAAGCCATAATGATTCGAAAGCGAAAATGACTTATTGTAGATGGTGTAGTAAATGTTACTTTAAAGTGATCTCAATGAGCTTAGAACGACGGAGAGACTTATATACTTTAATGCTTCTTTTCTAAAACTTCTTTCCAAAATAGAATATAAGGGAAGATAGAACAACACCTTGTGGCGTACCACATACTACCTTTGTATATAAAACTTAAAGCACTATCAAGAAAACGAAAGATTGTGGCGACATCTTAAGGCCATGGACTGTAATTGCTAGATTTGTCTTTGCTAAATTTAATAATAAAATATTCTCTTTTTTACTACTTGTTTTGTATGTTATCCTACTCTCCACTGTAAAAGCATGCGCTCATTTCAGCGCCACCACCAGGCTAGCATTCGCAATACAAGATCACGCTCCTTGAAAAAGCTTAAGAATGTTGATGTGTTTTTCAAGCTGAAATATTGGTAATAAGGGATGCAGGCAAAGTACTTAAAGAAGACTAAAATCGAAACCGAAATACGGCAATTCTTACAGACAGAGAGCCGACTATAAGAACCATTGATGCGGCCTTCTAAATTGGTCCAACAGTGCCAGGATAAGCTTGCAAGTCTGAAAATTAACCTCAATTATACTTTTTTCTACGTTCCGGATCACAGTAGAAAACAGAGAAATTACCGGCCCGACAAGCTAGCCAGGCAAGGATCAGCCATTCATAGCTCATTTACGAAACGATCTATAAAGGCCAAGATCTTCTCAATGATTTTCACAGACTACCAACTGCATTATATCTAGAAAGATGTGGCTAACCTGTAATAAGTCCCGAACAAGTGATTTAATTTATGTAGATACAGACAAGCAATAGCCAGGGTAGTTGCAACATGCCCTGTTAATTTGACCTTAACGAACTAACTGAACTGTAGATTAAAAAATGTATCTTTTTTCTTAACGCGAGGAAGTAGACGAACATCGACGACTTCTGTAACGTGTACCCTTCGATCTTAAGACCGCGAGCTGGGAACTCATGAATTCCTCACCATATCTAATTAAATCAATAGGTCAAACGAGTTTATGGTATCAACACCGCGACGGCGCCCTCTAGCGCAAATTTGGCCACTGATCAGGACATATTCGTGGCCCCCATTTCTACCTACCTAACTCTTCAGAGAGATTCCGACTGCTAGCCAGCATTTAATAAATCAATTCAACAAATGAACAATCTACATACATCTGAAAATTACAGTAAAGTTGCTTTTGCAGATGTGTCGGCGTTGTTAAAAACGCCCTCTATATCTGGAAAAGCAACAATTATATAAAATTTTCGATGAAAGGAACATTCGATTGGAAAACATTATTTAGAGCCTGCTACAATGCAAAGGTGATCAAATGGTAAATTGATGGGCTCAGAAAGTTTGGTTCTGAACTCATTTCCAAAACCAAACTTTCTCTGTCGTAGGGGCTATCCTTAAGCATTTTTCAGACAGAAGTAAAAGCCATAGGAAAATCTGCCGAACGACATCTCAAAAGAAATTTCCGTAACCAAATCATTGCCATCATGTCGGACAGCCAAGCAGCTTTCAAAGCGTTTAACTCCCAGGTAGGTGTAATTGAACATGAAGAAGAAGACTCCTTACCTAAAATAGAAGCAATAAACCCATAACGGGACCCGAGACCTGTTGTTGACTGGGAGAGAATGGAATCCAAACAAAAGAGTAGGCCATAAGATCAAAAATATTGACAGAACTCCCAAAACTGAGTCAGGCCAAAGTGCTTCTTTGGAGCTACAATCAAGAACGAACAATCACTACAAACTGAGAAGTGCCACGTGCAGATTATGCTCACGAGGAAACACCGAAACATAAGGTAGATGTGATGCACTCATACATCAAAGACACATACATCTGGACCGCCACCAGATAGAAGAGGGTGAACTTCAATCTCTTAAAATATTGTGCATACTTAAGTTTCTCACGGAAGGAAGAAAGGCTGGAGCCAGTGCTGTAGTTTTAGTGATCTGACTCAGCTCAAGACGGGGATACTATAGATTTAAATCTCGCAATGCTACTAAGCCCCAAAATTATTCATTTATTCAAAACGTTTTAGGAACTCTAAATTTCTTGCATTTATCTCAATTTTACCCAATACCTTCCATTCCCTACTTCGATCTGCTTAACTCTAGCCAAGAGCTACCGATTAAAATATTATTTACTTAAAACTGCATAACCCTTTCAAGCTCTTTCAACTATTTCACTTCAATGACATATATGTACGTACGAAAATAATTTTATATTGAATCAGTTATCACCAATTTAAATAGTATCGGTGACATATATCAGCCTTTTCTTATGCCAATCGGCGTTAATTTTTTCAATTGAGGAATATTATTGTTGGACAGATCTCTGCAATATTAATGTGATAAGCTTAAATCAAGGTTGACTAGTTCTAAGGCATATTCGTGTCTTCTAGATTGCCTTCTGTTCGCTAGATTTTTATCAGGCATTATTTCCAAGAAGGTTTAACGAAAACCATTTTAACATAAATATCAACGGATGATATGATGAAGCCTTGATCATAGTATTAGTATTTTGTGAAAGCATCAAAAATTTTCTACAAACCTCGTATACCCTATTTTATAAAACAATGTTTCTATCAGAGATCAGCATTGGCCATAATTCAAGAGGTATGTACCATGGTGAGAGGATGGACTTGATGTGCAGAACCGAATACACATTATCTTCATTATATGTAGGTATATATGTAGCTACATCTCAGTGAAAAGCGAACAACCAAACGGTGTAAGAAGCCCTGAGCTGGCCTTAAAATTGGATTCAATTTTGATGCCAAATCCCTATGTTCGAACTCTGCAGATGATCATGATAGCGCAACGGCAGCCAGCCAGCAGCATAAACATCATCGTTGTCCGTTGACGACCGCTACGTCTCGTCCTCATGCTCGTCCTCGTCGTCATTGTAGCTCGTAGTCTTTCTTCTTGGTCGACATGACGAAACCGGTTTTCGAATTAAGCTACACACAACATTAAACCAAATCAAATTGTAGCTACTGGTGTTCCACACTGAATTAATTATCAACGCTTGCCCCTCCTCGGGCAGCACTTCATATCATGGGTTCCTATTATAAACCAGTTGAAATCCTCTTATTCAATTTGGAATCACAGAATCGAAAAGAGCCCCCAAGGCTTTTGGTGTTTCTTCTCTCCTCAAATATTTTGTGGCTTAGGTTTCCTGAGTTTTATGTGATGCTGTTGTTGTTGGTTTTTTTTTAATTTATTTTTTTCGTCTTGAGTCTTCGGACTCTTATGGAACTGATGTGATGGCCTAAATTATTGCCATCAACGCTTTGGTGTGGCTCACAGAGATAAAATGGATAGCTTATGTTTTGCCTAAGACCAACTTCTAGAGTGATGATTAAGGAGTGGAAAAAAGTCTCTTGGATCGTTTAGATCGTGCTTTGACCATTTTTGGGATGGCACACGATCGCGAGGTTAACATTTTTTTTATTTGTAAGACCACTACCAGATAACTGTCGGAAGAAGTTTACAATGTCATCTAAACTTCGAAGGTTTTCTTTTTTTTGTTTTTGTGTTCATTTAGGTATCGTGCATGGACGACAGAGAGGTAGCCAAAGATCACATACAATGTTGCAAGAGATTGCTTTCAAATGATATGATACAGGTAGCTAGTCAGACCTATGTCAAAACAAGTCGCACAAGCTAATGGACAGTATTTATTTCGACAGGCTTTGTGAATGCTTTGTGATGGTTTAAATTGGAAAAGAGTTTTTACCTACTCTGAACTGAATGCAGCTTGAACAAATGTTCCATAAGAGATCAGTGAGGAGAAATCAAGTGAAAAGTTTTAATGAAAGTTTAAATTAAATTGAAAGCTTGAATAGAAAACAAACCTTAATGCGGGTTCGGTGAAATAAGTTCAAGGGACAGGTGGACAAAGGTGGAAATGATTTATCCAACTAAGATAACCAAATCGGATAAAAGGACCATTTTCATAAGGCAAACGAAAGATTTTTGAAAAAAAAAGGTTCATAGCTCAAAGCTTTGACAATGAGCTTTCAACGCAAATAATGACGCAAAGTTTTTAATAGCCTAGTGTAAAAATATGATACTAGTTAACAATTTTCCAACTTATAAGCAGTCTACTAACTTTTCCTTAGTTTTAAGCATTTTCTTACTAAAGAGTTTTCGAAAAGGGAGTTTCGAACTTTGACAGGTGATTGCGGCCATATTGTCAGATTATCAAATTAGCTGTCATTCATTTAATCGGTCCTGGCAAATCAGTATATAGAGATATATCTTGTTTTACGAATGTCGGTTTTCTGTTCAAGCTAAATTTTGCGCGCCGTCCATCTTACGGTCACCATAATAGTCCTTCCCAGAGGACTATTCGTAACGTGGTGATGGTTAAATTCTAGTTTACCGGTTAAGTGAACAATCCGCCAACACCTGTACTTCAACGCAAGATCTGCCGAAAATATCGACGTGAGAGTGAGCAGAAGAATTCGGAGCAGTCAATTCCATACCCTACACTGGAACTCAGTTTTTCAAAGACCACAACTTGGCGAATTTTGCGTCATGATTTGAGCTAACATCCGTAGAAAAGTCAACTGACTAATAGGTTTGTCAACAAGCGGGATTATAGAATTTGGGATGAACAGAATTCACACGAGATCCACAAATGGCACTGCATCCAGAGAAAATGGCTGTTTGGTGTGGATTCTGGGCTGACAGCACCATCAGTCCATACTTATTTCAGAATGACGTTGACCAGCGCTATCGATCGATGATAACCAATTTCTTTTGGCTTGAAAACATATGATTTTAACAGGACAGCAATTTCCGAACATGGTTAACTCACGCGGATCCGGAGATGGTGCGATTTGACCCTGTTATACTTCTTCTTGTGAGATTTTGTTTAGGTCCCATAGCCATGCCAATAAACCACAAACCACCAATATCCTGAAAGCCATCATAATAAATGCCATTGCTCAAATTCAGCGTGATTTCTGCGCCAGGAATGTGGAAGTTTTCGATTGCGAGCTAACCAGCAAGTCCTTGGCCTTCTTAATAAAGATAAGAAATGCTAAATGGCAAATTCCTTACAATCATGCATATTATTGAAATGGCCGCCTAAATCACTTGCGGATTGTGTTCACTCCAATAGCTGTAGATTTTGCTTGTTGAATCTTATGGGGATATATGTAGCTGTAACGCCGAATCCAACAGCAATATAAGCCGGCTTGACACTCTGACGATGCCTAATTCAGCTGATCGACACCGAATCAATATTTTCTTCTATACTGTTTTCTTCATTTCACTCCCATATCCATCTAGTTTTTAGCTTGAAGTTCTAAAGGGTTCATTCACGTTCAAGCTTTTCCACAGTGACGATTTACCTGCCTATTGAAGTCATGTCATGATGACCACCGACCTCATTTACAAGTGAGGCGGTCCGATTGTTCAGCAAACGTAGAACGATGCATGACGACATGGCAAATTTTACTGAATATTTTGATAGCTGGATGTCGTTGGTAACATTGACAGCTGCTGAAAAAACCTTAACGACTGACTTGATTAAGTTTAATCTTGCTTTATAGAGTTTTTTGTACATTTCCCAAAGGATAATTTAAGAAACCCTATTAAAGCATATCGTTACTTTTTCCAGTTGATAAAGCTAGATGAACGAAGGCTTTCAATGATTAACGCGAAATACCTTGCGATTTTTTTAAGGCAGTCTCAGCAAATGCAGCTTCAGGCGAAAGTGAAATTCCTATCGTCTCACATATATACATACGTAGGATGCAAGAGAGGTGAGAGTAGGAGTTGACAGACAGAGGCTTGTTTTGAATAAAAAACCTTTGGGCAACCTTTGGGTGTCAAACTCTAAACATCGTTCAACATTTAATGGTTTTTAAAAACTTTATCTCCAAAACTCACAGGCTTTTGACCTGCGAGGTTTGATTCAACAAGCCAATCAACCCCAGTCACGGTATAAATAATGCAATAAACTCCAATTAAGCTGTTCAAACTAGCTCAAATTCTCATGAATATGGTGTCCGATAACACGACCCTTATCAGTCATAAATAAAATATTTTACTGGGTCACATGTGCAGATTGTATGAAGAAAATCCGACCAGCTGTCTATCAGTTTCATTTGGAATGAGCAAAATAAAAAAGAATACAATATCTCAGGCACAAGCAGCACCGTACAGATACGAATCAGAAGAAAAAACGTACCGACACATACAGATACCCTCCCTAGGGTAAAGTGTTGTTCTACGGAATAACAATCCGAATCAATGGACTTTGCGTGCAAATTCGAAGATCGAAACGAGGTCAAAAGCCGACATCAACAAATCATACCTAAAGGATTGGAGTCGGTCGCCAATCGCAAATCGCAATTGTAAATTCTCTTACCATTACTGATTGGGAGTTGAGTCGCCAGATAGTCTTGCACATTACCGTCACAAAGATGAAGCTTCGTTGGGTTCCTAACTCAACTCACAATCCATTCTGAATATATCTCTATCTTCCTACGAGAAAACTTTGCCTTCGGATGGATGGAACTAGCATCAGCCCACGCGGACTCTGTATACCTCGTATATATCATCACCAAGCTCAGATGGAGAGGCACACCGCTTCAGGGTTAAGTGTGCCCGCTGTCAAGTGGCGGAGGTGTACCTACAGAAGATTAAGTGCAGTCGAATGAATATTAGACGTGATGTGTGCAGATGTATGAGTGTGTTCAGCTATCGGCTTAAACCGATGCTAATTCCCTATCTAGCTAAGCTATGTCCCCTTCCCAGAGGTTGATCATGGTTGGGTATTAGTTTCCGTGGAATTGCTATTAAATTAACAATCTGGGAGTGTTTTGTCACTCTTGCCCCCAGCTTTTCCTCGATATGTGTACTTGTTCGTTTGTTTTCTCCTGTTGATGTATGGATGTACTTATTCAAGAGGGAGAAAATTTCAAGCTTCTTCGAGCGGAAAATTAAAAACAAACATTTGTCGGGAAGACGAAATGGCGACGAGACGCATTTGTGGCGTTGTTCCAAGTTTGAGATAAGGCAATTGAACGTCTCATGTGGCATAGCATATACGAGTATGTTGCTGCCAGTGTATGTAGATATGTATGAATGAAGGTGTGGAAAAATGTCAATCTGGCAAATTACTTCAATTTGACCTGACTCAATAGAAGTGCATGATGACTTACATAGATGTATTGACAAGTTGTGGAAGCAAGGTAATTAGTTTGATGAGGATATAAGCTGATTGGGGATGGTTTGCCGAGAAGATTTGAAAATGAACCTGCGAGTATGTTAGTGCCAGTTAATTTCTTGGAAATATGTTTTTTTTTTTTTTTGGATGAAAATTCCTAACGTAGGTCTCTTGTTCAAAAGCTTGTATCATATAGATATTTGGCCTGGAAAGTTTTTAGGATTAGGTCTCAACTTAATGGAATTTTGACAAAAAAAAAAAGAAAAGGAACAAGCACTTATTGAAGGAAATGTACTTCAGGTACCTTCATTATTTGTCTAACTTAATGGAATGGAAGGTTTATTAGGCTCATCTGATATAGTTCCCATGTGCTGAAACAGAAATTATGAGAAGAAAAAAAATGAAAGACTGGGTCGCACGAACTTGACCTTATATTTAAGAGATTTAGATTTTTAAAAATGGATGTTATTATAGAGAAAACATAAAATTTATTATTTAAAATGTCTAGAACAACTCCAACAACAAAATAAAATAAAATTTTATATGTCAATATACAATTTTTAAAACATTTTTAGGAACAAATATTATAAACACAATTTTAAGTATTTTAATAAAAATCATTGACTCCTATTTGAAATATCTAATTTGAAAGAAAAATCATTTTTTGTTAATGTTTTGTTAAACTTTAATATAATTTTTTGATACAAAAATTAATTTTAATCCGAATTTAAAAAAATGGCGCAAAATTTTTAACAGCCTATTATAAAGGTATTAGTATGATACTACTTAACAATTTGCTAACTTTATAGTAGTTTACTTACTCATTCTTAATTTTAAACATTTTCTAACTAGTATCGTACCAAACGAATTTTCTTAATAAATTGCTTCTGAACACACCTAAAACAATGACATTATGTGTAAAAAAGTAAGTACACGAACCTTTTTTGATGTTTGCAAATGTCAAAGAGTCATATGAATTTAGCACGATACTAAAAAATAAAATAAAATAGGTATTCGATGCGATTATCTTTATTAAAAGAGTAGAGAAAGTATGATGCTGTATTCGATTAAAATTTGCAAATTCGTTGTTTTAACCTAGTATCATACTAAAACAGCTTTAGCATCGTCTAATTCAATTAAAATTTTGCGCCAATGATTTTAACTTATGATTCCAAAAATTTTTAAATTTAAGTAATGGACGCATGCCACGTTTTTACTTGCGATTTATAGGTACTATAGGGTAAGTTATGCATTGGTAAAAATCGCGAGGACAAAAAAATTGGGTCTCGCAATTCTGTCTGTTGTCTGCCTGCCTCTGTCTGTTCGACTACAGCCTAAATGGCTCGACCGATTTTCTTTAAACTTGGTAGATATCATTTTTAATTCCCCCCCCCCCACATGTTTTTTTTTTAAGACCAAAAATAAAGGTACCTGACATCGAAATCTTATAAAAAACTTAGAAAAACTGTTCGACAGATTTAAAAATTCTAAAAATTTCATTTCCACGGAACCATTTTTTTTAAATTTTGAATTTCTCATTATCGACATAACGGATTTTAATGACATTATTTACACAGAAGCTTGTAAAACGTTTGAAAAACTTGCATTTCAAAACTTAGAAAAGATGTTTTTTGAATTTTTGGAAAAAAAAATATTTTTTTTTTGAGAAACTAAATTTTTATTCGTACATTAATAAACCTTAAGTTGGCGTACCATTATTTTTTCTTAAAAATGTTTTTAAAATGTTGTATATAAAAGTTTAATTTTTTGTGAAACCACTACTAAAGGAGTTGTCTTAGTTATTTAAAAAAATAAATTTTATGCTTATGTGCAGTTTTCTCGAATAACATTCATTTTAGAAATTCTTAGTCTTTTACATAAGAGCCAGTTCGTGCGACACAATAGTGCATTTTAATGTAAATAGAGAATCTTATTAATAATGGTAGATTGAGCTGATGGGAATAAAAAGCCAATGTGGCCACGTATTTATGGAAAAGAAAAAAGATATGCTATACTCTTATTGATCACACATATTTGCGTTAAATTCTTCGTAACAAAACAAAAAACAAACATTTTTTGAGTATTTACTTCGGTGTAAATTACAAAATTCATTAAGAATTATAAATTCCTAGATGAGTTCTACTGGAATTTCACATGTACCCTTAAAGTCAAATGTAAAGTAAATACATGAACACATCTATATTCCCCATTTTCTAAAATTAAAGAGAAATATTTCATCCACATATAATTAAAGACGAAAATCGTTATAAAGTTTTTTCTCTCTTTTTTTTCCCTCCCTCTCTTTTTAAATTAGATTTAAATTCTAATCATCTTATTTTTTTCTTTCAATTTTTTGCAAATAATATAAAGTCATATACAATTACATTTCTGAATTCAGTTGTTAAAAAACTATGTTACTGGTAAAACTATTGATACTCAAAAAGGTTTTGATCTTAATTTGTCATTGTGAATTAAATCTTTCTTCGAAATAAATGAAATGAAAAGTTTCTTTTATTCGAGTACAGCGCCATTATTTCTCATCTCATGAGTTAACGATTAATTTGGATTAGATTTCGATCCAAGAGTTGAACGATTGGCTTAGAGTTGAATTGACATTAAATGCTAAAAGAATCTGTTTATAACAAAAAAAAATAATAGAAAACATAGAAAATATATATTAAATCGTAAGTATTGTATCTGTCTATCCATCAAAACGAAGGGTAACTCAAGTAAGCCTCAGCACTGTGTATAGGCAATTTATACGTTACAATTTTTAGTTGTTTCTGTTTTGGGTTGCCTTGCAAATGCACAAAGAAATTTATTTTGATTAAGGTACGTATTAATAGCTTTTGTACCTTTCAGGCTTGATAACATACATTCAAATTTTTGACAACTGAAAATTCGAAACTGAAAAGCTGCTTTTGAATTTACTTGCAATTCAATTTATTTTGAATATCTGGGTTATCCCGGAGTTAAGTCTAGGACTCAAAATGTTACTTTTTTTTATGACACATGTTACTCTTTTTTTTATGACACGAACATTACTAATTCTTAGAATATTTGCACCCAGTTTGCAGTGCTGGTGGTAACTTTGAGCTAAACACATAAATGGAACTGAAGTTATCTCAGAAATAGTTTTTCAGCTAAGAATTAACTTAAATTGTCCATCGCCAAATATCTATCGAAATCAAAGTGCGATACTAGGGAAATGTGTTTTGCCTATTGAAACAGAGATGTACATGCGGGGTACTATGAAATTTATGATTTTCATATCACTATTTTAAGACTCAAATCCGAATGTATTTACATTGAATTTATGTAATTTGCATCCGATTTTAGGTTTTAATCTGGATAAATCTCAGACTTTGTTTCAGTAGGTTACATAGCTCCTCACGGGTCTCATAGACAAGAACTTCGTCATAGATGGCGTAGTGAAAAGTCATAATCTAAACAGGGTCTTATTAAAAGACGCATGTAAGTGCATCTTAAGTGGATGGCAAATATCAACATTAGCGCTGTTATCGTTAAGATGAACGTAAATAAGAAGAATATTAGAGAAACGTCAAAACTCTTAAAAATGGAATTCGTTAAATTGTTTCTCCACGATTTTGTTTAGCAACTGTTTCACTTTCAGTTTTCAGATAGGGCTCATAACATGACAGATAAGTAAAATTTATGCATTATTTCGAACTGTCGCATATTACCAAACTGACAAACAAACAAAAGAACAGTTTTATATAAAAGTATGGATATTATTTTAAATTTAAAAAACTCATGTACAAACATTTTAGTCAAAATTATTAGAGCC
Source organism: Chrysotoxum bicinctum (assembly GCA_911387755.1). Taxonomy (NCBI): domain Eukaryota; kingdom Metazoa; phylum Arthropoda; class Insecta; order Diptera; family Syrphidae; genus Chrysotoxum; species Chrysotoxum bicinctum. Next base: position 225,106,597 of record OU426987.1, read on the forward strand.
AATTATGAGAAAATCAGAAAAACGGTTCTATGACACGTATCGTTCATAATAATTGTTCCTTAAATTTTGTTTAACCAAACCAAAATGTAGTTCATGCCCATAACAGCACATTTAATTTTTTTTATGAAAATTTTTTGAGCCGTTTTCGAGATAAATATGATTTTGCATAAAGGCTGTACCCTTGGTTTTGGAGCTAAGACCTTTAAGTTCCGAGTTTGAACAAGATCGCTAAAACAGTTTAGGCTGTAGGTCGAGGTACAGACCTAAATTGCCGGAACCACTTTCTTCGTGTTTTCATCATTGTAATGTCAACTTTGATTAAAACTTGAGATCGATTAATTTTCCAAATGCAAAACTTGCCCCCTAGTTCGTATCAGGTGTCACTTTCGAGAAAGATTTTATATTTGCAAACTATATTGTTCAACGTTTGTATACCGAGTACCTTTACTTTTTTGACTGAAAAACAATTGTGTCCCTACATCTTAAAGAAAGTGTTAAAAAACTGTTAATTTTTAAGTTTAAAAAAAATCGAATATGTAGTTTTCGAAATACGAGTAAATTGATTTAAATTTTGTTTTTAATTTTCGAAAATTTGAATAAAAATTCCTCAGCTGAAAATCTTAATTACAGAATAAAAGGGCTTAAGTTGATAAAGGTATCATTTTCTTTATTTTTAAAAATCTTTCTTAAATATTTACATTTTCTTTTCTCGTATAATACCAAATTTTGTATTTCTCAAATATTAAGTCTTATTATATTTTTATGACTGCGGAGGTACTTTGCTATGCACGTATTCATTCGCTGGGTCAGGATTTTTTTTCCTTTTCAAAAATTCCATTTGATGCGTCGCCGGTTTTGTTCCAGCAGCTTTTAGATTGAGAGAAATATTATTCTTGGCGACATCGACATGATTTTATCCTTTAAATGGCGTCATGAGTAATCCCTTGCTAAAATGCTCATCGGAAATGACGATTAAAGAGGAAACAAAAATAAAACTGACTTCAATTTAAATTGTCATTCCATGCTTGGAACCATCCATGACACAGACAGTAATTTTGATTAATGTGTTCTTCCCAAAGTTGATTTTATACGTGATAAGCAAAAATTACTTTTTTCGAAGTTGATTTCTTTTATTTGAGTCATGTGAATTTGTTGTGGTTGTATGATTGTTAATGACCTCTCTTAGGAGGTTTGAATTCAATTAATTCTTTAGAATTTAATTTAGTTTAATTTTTCGTAGTAATTCATAAATGATAAATGTAAGTTAGGTATTGCTCTTGGTATCAATACCAAAAACCAAGAACGGAGAAGCTTTAGGTTAGGTAAGGAAAGGTGGGATGATAATACGGTGGCAGGTCGTATAACCTCACTTGGCAAGTATAAATTTAAAAATGTGATAATGGTCCCCAGGGTATATGTAATGTAGTTATGGGAAGGCTTAGAGGAAGGATTTAGTGGAAGTCTTAGGTATTGGGTGCCTCTCAGAACCATCCTGATTTCTGAATGAAGTCATGGATGCTTTTTAGTGGCAAAAATGAGAAGTAGCCCAGGTGGTCGAAATAATATTCTCTGAAGACATGGGACATTCACATAAGTGAGATATGCTGATGCCCATTCTCCTGATATGGGCTCCCATTGATATGTAGCCTGTAAGGATTCCAACCAAGAGAGACAAGCTATAAGCTTCAGTAGATACTCTGTTTTTTTGAAATATCTGGCCAAAGATTCCTTGAAAACCAACAGGTGTTAATTGTTGACCATCAGTCATTTGCGGTCTTAAGGAAATTTTGGTGAATTCAATATTTTTCCCTGCCCGGTGGCATTAGTACCCATGGCATAGCTTAGCTAGGTTTAAGTGATAAACCGTTTTCGGCCAGTTCACCAGCCATTCCATTTCAATGTATGTCACAGTGTCCCGGGACCCATCGTAGGGTGACTGAATTTTGTTTGCGAGCAATCTTAATTCACTACGGCTACAAGCAACCAGCCCAAGTAACATTTTTCATCTCATAAGATGCTCCAAGAGTTCAACTAGATTAGTTAAGAGGAGCTTAAAGTAATCTTAAAGAATACTACGAGATTCTTTTAAAACTGTTAAAAGCCTTAAATGGCCTAGTTATGAGAGGCTCTTCCTACTCATAGTAGCAACAGAAGTTTCTTTATGGGATGACAGATGCACGTTTATATTAAAATGGCACTTCTAAGGCTCTAATAGAGATCGGCAAAATCCTATTATGAGAAAGCGTCTCTTCCAATAAGAGGTGATAAAAAGAGAACAGAATATTTGTTAACTTAATAAAGAATGAAACAAAATACTTTTTAAGTTTGTGTGTATACATGATTTACTATGCCAACAAACTGTTAGGCTTGATATAGTATTTATTTTGTAAGTCTATCAACTATTATACGAGTATTATAATGGCGATGCATGATATTTATTATTTTGCACATATGGGAACCGAAATGTAAATGCGGTTGAAATTGTATCTACTAATTCTAACATTTTACGTCGAAAAAACACAAAGCCCCTTCAAAATAATGCATATTTAAATTATTTTATTTATAACTTTTATCGGAAATAGGGTTACCATATATTTCTTTCGTAAGCAAATAAAATCAAAATTAACTTTGAAATTTGTTCTTATTTATGTCATGGGTCATTTGCTTGTGAGAGTAAATAGAAAACAGGAAAGGTCAAATTTAATATCAAATATTCCAAATTTCACACTGAGAGTCTTATGCTGCATTTACAAGAGTAATAAAATCTCATATTCTCTGTAATTTTCTACTATTACTCTTGTCACAAAAAATTACTACTCGTGTAATGCAACATAAAGAATACATTTTTTTTTGTTAATTTTGAATGAAAAGATAGTAGTAGCAATAAAATCCCAAGATGTTAATGTATTTAGTTTAAATTGAAAAAAAGTTACACAATATATGCTAAATGTAAACTTGAAAATGCCACCTAATAAATTTTTAGTCAGTGCTACAGCCAATTTATTTTATCGAGATCATAATTTTTTAAGTTATGGTAACCCTCAAATGTACAGGCACTACTTTGCTTGTGTATAGGAATATGGCTGCTGCTGACGCGATACTAACTCTTCTAGTAACATCTTTATTCTTTCTATAGGATCTTAGACGCTTCTTTATGATTTATGTGTACTTACGTGCGAGTGAGAGGAGAATTTTGACATCAGAAAACTGAAGTTTGTGAATAGTTGTGTTTGTTGCATTAAGGATCTTATTAGGATCTTACTGCAAAGCTTATATTCTTTGAACTCCAAATTGTTTCTTGATATAGGAGGATTTAAACTCAAATTCTTTTAGAATTTTCAAAGTGGTATACAAATAACTTTACTCTTAAATATGACTTGTTATGGGATTATTTGGACATATTTAGAGCTCAGTTTTCAGAAGGGGATTCTTATAAGACTATAAGTTTTTATAATCTAACTACAAGAAGAGAAAATAGTTTTGCTATAAGATTTAAGTTCTTTTAAGCTGAAAAAGTGTTTTACTCTTTAAATAAAAGTGTTATGACATCCAGTTGTTTCATAGCAAGATATTAATACTTTAGTATAGCAATGGGATATAAAAGAGTTGTATGAGAGTTTTTTTCAGATTTAAAGAGCTAAGCTCTGGAGAGTATGTTAGTTGGGAGTTTTGACTTCATGACAATTGACGAAGTGTCTCTGATTGCCGCCTCGATATCTATGAACATATCAATATTCTTATCCCATGTGGAAAGATATTTTGTGGCCTCGCAAACTTCAAGCACTTCCGCTTGGAAAACACTGCAAAAGTTTGATCTATTAATCGGTGGGTTGTCTGAGAAGATGCCTGACCGTACCCCAGCAGCCGTTTTGGAACCGTCTGAAAAGACGAGATTTGCGTTGAGGACGCGGTTTCCAATCCAAATCTCCCTTTTTATAGTATTTATTAGTGCGACTGGGTTAAAATCTATGTACGGTGAAATATAGTCCGCTTGAATATCTATGTCAGTGAAGTTTACAATCGTTCTGTGACCACAGTGGCCCATTTTCCAATTTTTACACTCTTTAAGTCGTAGACTACTTTTTGCCGCCAACTCCTTCGTGAATATATCGAGTGGGGTAAGTGAGAGGAAAATTTCAAGAGCTGCGGTTGGCGTGGTTCTCATGACACTTATTGTGCCGATACATGAAAGTATCCGAATTTTTTTCAGGGCCTTAAAATTGGTTCCCTTATCCAAGGCTGGCCATGCCAAACCATATTTTTAATTTAAAATAAGTACTGTAACGAAAATAAATAAAATAAATTTGGCTTTCAGTTTAGGTAAACTTAAAAACAATGAAGCAACGTTTTAAACAGTCCTGTCCGAAGATAGGTAAAACTCTGATACGAGTACCTACTACTCAATAATTTGCTAACTTATGAGCAGTTTACTTACCTTTTTTTAATTTCCAACTTTGTTAACTTTGACAATTTATCGCAGCCATATTGTTAAAGCTACATATGCCAAACTAGATGTCATTTATTTATTCTATCCTGCCAAATCAATATGGAGAGTTAAAGAATTGTTTTATGAAGGTGAGTCTTCTGTTGGAGCAAAATTTGATAAGCTTTATCCATTTTACGGTCACCATGATCGTCCTTCGGTTCTCGTCGGTTCAGAGAACTATCCGTCAACACTTGTACGTAAACAAAACGCGAAAAATACTCTTGAGAAAATCCGAATCAGTCCATTTCGAGCCGCACACTAGAACTCGGCCTTTCGTAGACCACGACTTGGCAAATTTTGCATCATTACTTGGGCTATTACCTGTACAAACTTGAACTGACCCATGAGTTCATAACTTAAGACCGCAGACAACGACTTGTGTTCGGGTTCTGGGCTTTCTAGCATTTCGAAGTTAAATCCAATTTCGATCTAAAAATCATATTCGTATACAAGGCCCATTTCTGGAGGAATGGGTTCGAAAACATGAAAAATGTTCGAGTCCTGTCCGAATCGGATAAACTGCACATTGACGAAATGCGGTTTCAACAGGATGGCGATATCTGCACTACAACCTGGTCACACAATAAATATTTTGCAGGAGCAATTTCCGAACGATTTCAATTGGCCACCCACATCGTGCAATTTGACCCCGTTACTTCTTTTATTGACTAGTTCTAAAGTCGCAGGTCTTTGCTAATAAACCAGAAGCAAAGACTGAATAAGTATTACACTTTGGGTTAATGAATGGTGCCTTACACTTTCATGGTTCTGTATGAATTCGATTCTCAGCAGCTGCAAAAACGTTTTTCAGGGGTGTACATCTGTACATGTATAAGTGACAAATATATTTCTCCTCATAAAAAGTGCTTCTCATTTAACCCGTTTGAAATCGGCAGAAAATTGTAGATTCCCTTCATTCCTGCTACAACACACACAAGAACGGTTGACAATCACGACTGTGACTGTTTCATGAAAAATTATTTATTATTCGCCGATTAACTCCATAAGGGTCAGTAGTTTGTGTTTTAATCAAAGTAATTTGTCAAAAGCTTAAATGGCTTGCTAATGGTTTAAATTGATTTGCATTTATCTTATATCTAGTTGCGTTTAAGAGGAATTGATTTGGTGTTTGGTTTAATAATTCTACGAATCCTATATTATGACGAATATTATTACAATCACTGAAAAAAAATCTATCAAAACCCAAAAGATGTGTTGGTTTAAATGGACCCCCATTCTGCCATAGAGAACTCTATCTAAAATACACCAGATAATTTTATCTCTGCAGAAACGAGCTGTAAAAATTTGTATGGGAAAAACTTTCTGCAAATCTGATAAAATTATCTCACAAATTTGATGCGGAAAGTGAAGAAATAAACCTAATAAACTAAATTAATATGGATTCTGACTTTTAATTTGACATTTCACAAAATATTTCCCACATTTACGAAAGTATTTTTTATGGCGTGTTCATGAAAACATGTTGCGAAAAATTTAATGAATACCCTTACTTTTTAACTATTTTAATAAAATAACGGAATAATATTTCTCCCAAAAACTCCTCAAGTAGACATTTATTTTTCAAAATTATTTTTGAATCTTCCTCGAGTAAATCCTTGTTTTTTTTTTTAAATTAAGCGAAACAAAAAACTTCTTTTGTGAAGTTTGAGGACATGTAGGTAAATTGTTCAGGTACTTGGTTTTCTCCATGTTTATTTCAAAATCAAAAAACTTCGCTCAATTAAATAACCAGCTGCCGAAAGGACCTCACGGGCAGTGTTACCTCTGAAAATGTTTATAAAGTGTCAAAAAAGGTGTCCGAGAGGAAAAAAGGTGTCCCATAGAAATGTCAATTAAAACGCAGGTTAAATTTAAGTTTTTATTATAACAATTAAGAACAAAAAATATTGCATAAATTCAGGTAACATAAGCGATTAACAGCTAGAAAAATTGTTTAGAAAACAGTTTTAAAAAGTCTTCGTATTTGATATCACATTATTTCTTTGATATTTGTTCTCTATACTTTTTTATAAAAACATTACTAGGAACCCATTCTTCTACCTCTAACTCCAAATCTTTGCCTCTTAAAACATTTAAAGCTGAAAGCATTGAATGGCACGTTTCAATTTTTAATTTATTATTAAGTTTGTTTTTCATAAGTGTAAGCTTGGAAAATATTCTCTCAGCACATGCACTGCTGTGCAGCAAAGCTAATACTTTTCTTACAAATTCGTATAAGTTTGGATTCATAAATTTATTTAAGTGGTTTTTTAAGTTTCTTATTTTGAACCAAAATTGTTCTATATTTTAATTTTAAAAATATGTACTCTCAAAATCAGCATCATTAGCTTTTAACTCTAAGGCTTTATACTCTTCTATTAATTTTTCGGGATTAGAAATTAAATTTTCAAATTCTGAAACCAAATCGATATACATAATTGAATTTTTTTTTCCAATTTTGTAACTTCTGGGTCCAAGAAACGTAGCACATAGATGTGATGTGAAGGAATGAAAACCAAAGAATAAACATAACAGATAACACACATACGTGCGTCAATAATGTAGTTATCCATATTCCAAACAACTTGCAAACTTTTGTTCACCACTGGGTGGTGAATTGCATTTAATTCAAACACAAATATACAGATCGTGTGTCGTATCAACAGAGATTTGTATATGAAAGATAGAGATAGAAATAGATAGTTTGGTGTAGGTATTTTTTATTTTGGTTGTTTGCGACGACGGATTGCGTTCCATTTTGCGAACAAATTGTTTGTTTTGCTTAAAATAGTGTCCAAAGAGTTGCTAGATTTATAAAATGTGTCCAAATCGATTTTTTTTTAAAACAGGTGTCCTGGTGTCCGAACGCTGAACAGGTGTCAAAATGACACTAAAGTGTCCCCAAAGATAACCCTCTTCACGGGTTCTCAAATAAAATTTAGCCACCACAATTTTCCAAAAGTTGCTAGACTATTTTGTGTTCTATGTCCAAAACTTGTGCGAGTAGAAATTACAGAACTAAGCAACTTATCATACATACATTGCTACCCGGTATGTGTAAAATGGACTTAAGGCTTGCTGGCAACTAAAAATGTGTAGAAAAATCTTGTAACCGAGACACATCTCACTCCTGCACCTGCATTTGGAAAGAAATTTTGAGAAACCCTCTGCATAAATAGAGCAACTAATTTAAAAAGTTCTTGCGAAAGTTCTTTCTAGAAACCATGTCGTTCAAATCCTACCATTAATTGTGGCAATCAATCTCCTGTTTCAATTTTATATTTTGATTTCCCTTTAATAAACATATTTCCACCCAATTCTCATAAATATATATACAGTTATAAATCAATTTTTTCTCATTGCGATGAAGAAATCTCGAAATATCATGGTTGCTCTAATTTTTCATAATACATTGCCAATCATTAACGACAAGCTACGTATGGCATATCTGTCCTCCACAAAATATCTCCACTCATCATCGAGGCCGCACTTTCATCATCGTGCTCCCCCATATGGATCAGCCACCGAATACTTTTTTCTTCGACTATTATAATGATTTTCCGCATCCAAAATCAACACCACAAAATGTGACATCATCCATCACATCACATTATCAAGGACAATATTTATGTATTCTCAAATGGATAATTTTGAAAATGCTTTCCTAACACATTTTGTTTGTTGAAACATACCGAAAATTTAGATTCTGATGGTGCCCTAGAAAATTTTGAGATTAGACGAATAAATTAATAAACCACCCACCAATCGAGGGAAACCCTTGAAGAGAATATATTTAGAGCTGATTTTATAATTTTTTTTTTTTGATTCGGCGAAAGGGAACGCAAAACATTTTTTGCTATTTGCATCTGTCAAAGTAAATTTACCTGTCGCTGTCAGATGACGTGGTGCACAATGCAACCGTGCAACACTGCGCCCCTCTATCCATAATCTCTGAAGCAATATAGTTTCTGACTTTTCAAAATGAGATGACATAATCCCCGAGCGCAGTCATGTACAGTATTTTGTGTTTGTCTGATTCAGACGTGTGGATGCGGGTTGTCTGGTTTAGTTTGATTTACCGTTAAAATGTTGCTCCATTACACTTGGCTTCGAAAAAATTATTACAGAAAATTTATTTAATTTACTTAAATACATATTTATTGCTTGTATTCACTTAGCAATACACAAATTACACAGAGTAATATTATTTTTTAATTCAATTATTTTCAATCTCATCGATTTGATTTGGAAATCCCGAGATCTGGCCGCCATTTTTACTATTGAACTTGTGCATACATATTTTATTGAAAAACTTCAAACGCAATAAAAACTGGACAACGTTTTAAAATGCAAACCATTTTGGATATCTCGAAAATTTGGAGTACAATTTGGTATCGTTAATATGTGCACTGAGAGCAGGCTTCTAGCAGTCGATTCGTTGAACCCAATTTTCAATGATTCGGCCTCACTTTCGTTCAGTATTAGCTCCTCCATAAACGCTGGCTTATTTGCATTCACCGATAATGTATCATAGTCCCATATAAACATTTTTTTAACGTGTTATGTCACACGGTCTAGGTGGCTAATCGACAGGGCATTTTCTTAATAAAAGACGTTATCGAACAGATTTTTCAATAAGTCGATTGTGGCGCCAATGTCTTGTTGAAATCATATGTCATTATTGTCTGGTTCATGCAATTGGCCAAAGGAAAATTGTTGCAACAAATCTCTGTAGAGATCTCCATGGACTGTCATGTGACGGTCATTTTCATCAAAGAAAAGAAAACTAACGTCACCTGGCATAAAAACCACACTATACAGTTATTTTGTGTGCATGAAGTGGGGTTTCTTGAAACACATAAGGTTTTTCACCTGACCAATAACGCATATTCATATTTTGGTGACGAAGCTGATTGCTTAGCCGAAAATTCGCTATATCACTACAGATGATTTTGCCATGAAATTGGTAATCTTCTTCCAATATTTCAAGAGCCTACTACTCCGAGACCATACGTCACTTCATACGAACAAGTGACTTTGATTCTTGATTTACCTTCATCTTGACAGATGTAGGCCAAGATCTTTTCACAGAATTTGCAATAATGTGGTCTAAGTGATATCCGTCGTTCTATAAACTATTTTGGTTCCTTTGAGAGTCGGACGTCGGTACATCGATCAACACATAAAGCGTTTTTCTTTTTACTCGTAAGCTCAGAGCAAGGAACTAAGCTGTCAAAAAGTATCTGTGTTTCATTTCTAACTCAGACAAATCAGACCGCTCAGGTTGTGTTTCTTTTTTTAATCATAGATACATAGCTCGAAGTGCGCTCTATGAGATCACAATAAAATGACAGAGCAGATGGAGTAAAATGGTGAGCGCGCTAACTTTACCTTTTTTCGTGTGATATGACAGAGACAGACGGCGAAAAAAAAAACAAACAAACTCCTTTGACAGTTCAGTGTTCCAACGTGTTTCATAAATTAAACGGAGACCTCTGATCAATCTCTGCTCAGAGTGTACTCGATATGCTCAAGCTCTGCTCAGTGCTTTGCTTAGAGTTAAAAAAAGAAAAATGCCTATAGTCTCATTGTCACGAGATTGCCGTTCTTACCCAAAGATAACATTTACTAATAGTGATTATTTGAACTACGAGTATCTTAAAGATGTGTAGGCACATTTTTGAGAAAAATATTATTTTATTTTATTACTAAAAAATTTGTATGGCATGTACCGATATTTTCGCCTGTCAAAGGAAGGACCATTAATTATATTTTTCTCGACTCGGAAAAAAATCAGGGGCCAAATTATCGCTTCAGTGACCGAGTGAGTGAGTCCCATCAGTGATCGAATCAAAACGTCAAATTATGCCAAACTCACATAATTCAGTCATGTATTACTCGAAAACTGGGGGCCAAATTACCGCATCAGTTTTCGAGTAATACGTCAATGAATTACGTGAGTTTGGCATTACCGCTTACGTCATCGAGCAATCATTTACACTAATTTGACATTTTCATTCGATCACTGATGGGACTCACTCACTCGGTCACCGAAACGGTAATTTGGCCCCAGTATTTTTAAATTGAATTCACTTTACTTAAATGAATAAACTAGGCTTTGGTTGTAATTTTGAATTTCGGAAGTTGTTCAAATTAATAAAAAGATGTAAAAACTATTAAGAGATTTTAAAGCAATTTTTTTCAAGATTTTGATTAAAGTTTTTGATTATTGCAAGGCAGCTCTGCGTACCTATAGACAAATTAGTTAGTTACCAATATTAAGACTATAGGTACTCGCGTAGGATTTTGGTATACTGTTTCTCAAAAATATAAAGTTACTAGGTTTTTGTTATTGATTTCCTGAAATATCGTTTAACTGATTCTGAATAATTTTTGTATGAGGAACTAGAAAACCTAGTAATTTTTTTGGATTTGTTATATTTTAAAATTCGATGATTTATGTTTAAATTTTCATTGAATATTTAAAATGTATACTTACCATTTTTACTTTCGACACATAGGTTGCTTATATTTTTTATTTCTTTAAACCAAAAATAACGGTACATGCCTACGAATAAATTAAATATTTTTTTTTCTCAAAAACTTTTCCACAGATTTATTAATTAATATAAATTATATTAAATTAATTAATTAACTCAAATTAAAGGTTATGGATGTTTTATTCCCTTATAACATTTTTTGTTTTTGATTTTCTCAAAAACGGTACAACCGATTTTGTTAATTTTTTTGATGTTCAAGCTCCCCAAAAATTTGAATAGAATTATGTATTTAAATCTTCAAAAAAAAAAAAGAAGATTTTTAGAAAAATTTTCAATTTTGTTTTAAACTCAATATTTTGAACCTCATGCTCCATTTTTTTTAAGCTTAATAGTTAAAAGTTTTTTAATACAATCTACAAGATGTGAGGAAAAAATGTTCTTATCTAAAATTAACGGGTAACCAACATTCAAATGTTAAACATTTGTTTTCGAAAATCGTATAAAACACCGCCGGGCGGGCGCCTAGAATTTTGATTACATTTTTTTTATTCCCATTCATTTAACGATCCATAATTTAATAAAAAAAATTGAAAATCAAATATTACTGTAACCATTGAACAATTGTTTCGAATTTTGAATTTCTCATTATCGGCTTAAAAGTTTAAAAAACATTGCATTGCAAAACCTAAAAAAAATTTTTTTAATTTAAAAAAAAAAAAAAATATTTTTGTTGAACATTCGATATCTCATAAACGGGTCAATTTTGTTTTTGACATAAAATTTGTATTCGTTAAAATTTTGCTTTCTTAAAATTGTTTTAAAAATTTTGTAAAGGCTATTTTTTTTTAAATTACAATGATTTATTATTTTTGTTCCTCCATAAACTAATATTTGCTTGAGAAATCACATGGAATCCTGTTTTTAGCTCCAACTATTAAAGGAGCTATTTTAATGTTTTAAAAAGTAAAATTTTCACATTCATTTTTAAAAAAACGTGTTCGTGCAATTCAGTCATGAAATTTTTCGTTACTTTCGATGCTGTATATATGTTTATGTAGGTGCTACAGAGTGCTGGAACATTACTTTTTTTTTTTGAAAAAGGCTTCAGGATCAGTCGTAAAAAACAGAAGAGCTCATACAGACATGGTTCGAAAGATTTGTCTGCTTCCAATTCAGTCGCCATCATGCATTGGCACAGAAGGAGTGTGTATTTGCCTTCAAAGGCTAATTAAGAAAGGTCTCCGTTTTGTAAAAATGGAGTTATATTGCTGCATTCCTAAAAAAACATCGAACTCGATATCTGGACCAAAATTGACATTCATATAAAATAAAAGCGGGTCCTGCCAAGTTTCTGTCTGTCTGCTTGGCTAAAGCGAAATCGGCTGGGCTTATTTTCGCAGCATGCTTTTCTCATTTTAGAATAAAAATTAACAGTTTCGGCGATAAAATTTGTTTTCGGTATTAAAGAAGATATTTTTGCTTTAAGGAACTGTTCTCCAGATTTTTAAAAAAGTAAATTAAAAATATTCTTTTAATTAAAGCTAGCTTAAGTTTGAACAAAAATATTGAAAAATGGTTATTATTCGTATGCCTTCCATGAAACCATTTTTTTTTATTTTGGATTTTCTCGAAAACGGCAAAACCGATTCTAATCAATTTTTCCATTGTGATTCTTCTTAAAAGTTCAAACATTTAGTATTTTGTAACAAGGTTTTCAAAAAAAAATATCTTACAGATTTTTAAAAATGGATTCAACTTTTCAAAAAATATAATAATAAAATATATGGAAAATATTTTTTGTTCTTAAACCGCTCCAAATATTTCAACATTAGATATACATAGATATATTGCATAAATTCATATTTCTTTAAGAAATCATTTTTTGTTTTAAGTTCTGTTTTCTTTTTTTAAATCATCTATAATGTAGTTCACCCAAATTTGATCAAAGTGTGACGTATTATTGGGTCCCACTATGTAAAATTGATCATTTTGTCCTCTGTGCGTGAAATATATATGGAACTATAATTTCTGTAGTATAATTTTCAGATGCATTCTATATCGAGGTTGGAAAGTACCTATTTTTTTTTTGAAATACTAATTATAACAACAATTTTTTGACTATCCTACAATATTTCTGGTGTTCACATACTTTTGATGAAGACTGTTAAGGTGGCAGCATTTAATAGAAGACAAAATAACTGAGTCCTCGAAACACACTTGGTAAACTGATTTCTTGATCCAATACCAGGCCACCAGGGTTCAGACTTTACTTCGATCGAAGTAGATCTACTTCGATTTTGAGAAAAAAAATTTAATCTACTTCCCTACTTCTCTTTTTTATGATCTACTTCTATTTGAAATTCTTACCCAACATATGTCAAGATTTAAAGACAACGCTGATCATTCTGTATTACACTAAAAACAAGTTTAGGAATCGTTTAAACGTGAGCACCGTGGAAAATTTAATGTTTTCGAGATCACTTACAAAAAAAAACCTAAAGATGTTTATGAGCCGAGCCACCTTTTGAATTGATAAAATTCATACAAAAATACAAGTTTCTTGATGGAAAATTTACCTAAAAATAGTTATGTTTAATTACAACTTTTTTACAACTCTGAAATCAGAATTCACTTAAATATGTTATGTTTAAATAGTTTAGTTTCCTAAAACTACTTCGAAAATTTTGGATCTACTTCAGTTTTTTCCCGTATTTACTTCGAAAATTTTAAACCGAAGTCCGAACCCTGCAGGCCACCCAAACCTATTTTTGTTACATTTCCCTCTGGATAAGATTGTGGTGCAGGTGCGGGGAGAAAACATCAGACTTTCTTACATTGATTTTTTTTAGACAAGCCTGCATTATGTAGTAGATTTGTTTTTGTAATCTGGACACACTCATATCTACCTACGTTTTTATATTCGAAGAAATGGTTTTGATTGTAATAAGGAAACAGGTAACCGGTAAGATCCACACTTTGATATTATGTTACTTTTTTCCTTGCAAAATTTGACTGCTCCCTAATTTCTAAATCACACAAGCCACCTTACAAGAGTATGTACTTATAAGTTATAACTACCTAATAGCTTGGACAGCAGTGGGCGTTGTCGTCGTAGTTGCAAATTGAATGCTTGGAATTGTGTAACCTAGCTAGCTAGGTGTCAGTCATTTAATTGATAACCAAATTGGGCTTAAGATGAACATATGGGTAGCAAGTTGATGTTATGTAATCCTCTTATTCACGTTGACAAAAAGGATTTTGGTATAGGTTAGATTTGTAAATAAAAATGTGACCAGGCAGTAATTGAATTGATTTATACATACATATATACATATGTAAGAGAACTGGGGAATCTTGTGAGTCGGTATCAAAAAAATCTGACAAGAATCGATTGTTACATCTACTCGTATACGAATATGAATTCCTAGGGTTTTAAATGGTAGTTAATTATTTCGATAAACATCCAAGAGCCAATGAGAAATTCTCAATTTAATTATCCTGAGTTTTATTTAATACGAATGCCTTTTGATATAAATATCTAGATATACATAGGAAGAGTGTAAAAAGATTTTATTTTCCTGAACTTGGAAATAGACATAGTATGTTATTGAAATTGTGAAATGTTTTTATATAATGTCTGTGTTTGACGGTTCATAGACAACCTAAACCTAGTGACTTACAACTCTCAACCATATTCCTGTGTGCGTGCTACTAGGATTGGAGGGACCTATAATTTTCTGCCGATTCCGAACAAATTATGACCAGGACTACTGATGACAAGAGATATTCTTGAAGGATTTGTCAATTCTTTGCAAGAGGTAGTACAGCACTGAAAACCTTTCTTGCAGCGACTTTTTTGAGTCGAACTCAAGACCCTCTGCATGGCAGTCCATTTTAGTAAACAGTGAATATCAATCACACTGTTGAACTTGAAATTTTGTAGACTGATTCGTCCCCTGCCACATGGGTCGACCCATGTTACGAACAGCTGGGTCATAGCGTTCTTTGCGTAAAGATTCGTCTGCCCTTAGACTTTCCGATCATTTATTTCAAGAGTTCTACTGAAGGTACATTTAGTTTCATCAAAATGAAGGAACAATGGCACTCACTTCAAGGTAATTGGTGGCTTTTTTGAGAGAAAACTACCTGAAGGGGCGGTTAAGAGTTGCCAGATCCAATTTGGAACCTTGTATTTTTTCAAAATCCGCGATTATGTCAAACGCCTAACAAGACATGTAGTGTAGTAGCCTCCAAGAGACAAGGGCAAGATCTGGGCAGAAATTGCCCATATTCTGGCTACTATGCTGGTAAGGGTCATTAGAAGTCATCATAATCCAAGACATCACTTGAATACAGCCTAATCTACGCAAACAATTTGTTTTACTTGCTAAAGAGACACCTTTAAATAAATAGTTGAAAGAAAAACCAAAAAGCTTTCTAGTAATTTTTTTTCATTTATCAATGTTATGAAACAATCACTTATGAACCCACCCGTCAAAACACGAATTATGGTTACATAGTTTTAAAAAAATGAGACGATTTAAATTCTTCAATACAGAAAATCAGAAATCATTAATTAATAAATCGAATAGGACAGGGCCGAAATGACTACCTAGCGGTATTCTATGAAATAACTATCAAATTATTTGAATCGCAACCATTGAAAAGCACCAATTATGTTCTATTGATTGAAACAACGAACATGATCGCTTGATTCCAGATTCCTTAATTTATTGATAATTTTTAATTTTCTCTCTTTTAAGTTTTAAAATGTAGAGGGATTATGATAGAGTTTGTCACGATAGAGGGAACTGCACAAAAGACATTGATCAATTAAAAACGAAGAGCAAGGGCAGCGACAAATCACAAACGCAGTTTTCCTTTTACGACTAAATTTTCTGTTACGAACTTACAGAGAATCTTGGAAAAAAACAAAAAAAGCTGGTCTTCTCCAAATAATTGTATTACAGGCGGTCCAAGCAAGATTTGTGACAGTACAGATGGACATTGCGCAATGACATGTGTGACAGGTGATCCCACGACGGAGACTTAATAGTCCAACAACATATGTGACATGTGATGCACCACATTTCTGCGAGTAAGAAGATACTAGCAATGAGTCTATCATCGAAAACCGACCAAGATCTTAACATAGCAAACAAATTAAGTTACAATTTAAATTATGAAATCGAATTTATCTCACCACTTAAGTTTGGTAATTGGTGGCAGCGCATAAGTCGAAAATATTTGTCTCCATCTTAGTCTGGTTTGGCTTGAAACGGGGAATTTTATCGTGTAAATTCGATTTTGCTGTCACTTTTAATATCTACTAGTGAGATTAAATGGAGGTGTGCTGCATTCGTTCATTGAAAAACTTCTATTGTGAATTATCTCTTTTACTAGGCATTTTTGAAATGAAAGAGTTATAGTTACTACGTTCATATGAGATGTTGAAGCCAGCTTGAAGCTCGCTTCGACCCTTTTTATACCTGTATTGAGTTGAAATGAGATTCGTTCGACTCGAAACCACTCGCTCAGCGGTGTCGTGTCGAAATGTGATACGAAGAACCTGGGTCGAGGACTTGGCTTAACAAATTGTTTCAGAATCACTCAACACCATTTGATTTCAACTCTAAATCTAGCTCTTAACTTGAATGACGAAAAACCTGGGTCCGAAATCCGACCCTAATCCAACTCGATCTTTCGATTCTGCATATAAACGTAGTATGTGTTTCAGCAATGGAACATGTTTCTAGCTCTTAGCCTTATTTTGAATGGCACTCTAGATGATCCAGCCATCTCGGTGGTCCGATTTAATTCATTTGACTAGGTTGGTTTCACTGTCCAGCCCGTTCGGTTTGTGTTTAATCTTCTCCTCTAATTCCCATCTATGTATGTAAACGGGGCTTAACTTATGTAACTCGTATACGCCATGTGACTGACAACTCTCAACCATTCCTGTGTTGTGTACGTATTGTCGGCCTCGGCACTAGGCAGGAGTGAAGAGGACCTAAAATGTTCTATTGTCTCCAGAGGATTTATCACTTCCTCGCAAGAGCAGCGCCCCTGAAAAGGCTTTTTTTTTGTTTTTATGTGGCAACGGTCGGGATACAAACCAAAACCTCCACTATCCATTATGACAAAGAGTACTTCTTTTACTACCTAAGCTATGGCATATGATGTTAAGGTAACACATTTTAAGTCAGGCTTTACAAAAAAGACTGTTTTTGGGGTTGTGAATGATTGTTCCTACTACAACATTTCCAGCATTTTGTATTTCTGTTGAAAGCCCCATGACGCTATTCGCTTGGGTCTAATTAAAAAAATCCTTAAGACATCTCTCCCCGAATTAAATTAAAAATTATTTCGCCATATTTCTCGCAATGCCTTAAAGTAACTTTCAACTTATCGAATTACAAACTAAATTACTATAATTTTTGCATTATTCACTTCCACAATGTAAGCCAAGACACAAAAGCTTCTTAATTTGCAAGCGTTTTTCGACCCACTACAAGTCTAATGAGCTCACAAATAATAAAAAAAAAATTGTCTTCCGTCTCCCAAGTCCCAACACCCTACTGACCGAATGGCCTTCGATTAGTAGGTGAATGTAAGAGCTCTGTTACGTTACGTCACTGAAAAGGCGGGTCGCGGTGATGCAGCCCAACGTCAGTCTTTGTCCCAGGCTCGTCCACATTTATTCACCAACTGTTTGCCTCTGAGCAAACAAAAGAAAAATTCACTTCGAAGCATTCCAACTCTGACAGGCAAAAAACTTTTGAATTTCAAAATCGCACTTTAAATCTATACCCGTCCCCGTTGGGTGCACAAAAAACCTTTGTCTCGAATTTGACGGCCCTTTGCCGCAAACCGATGATGAAAAACTACAACGCAGCTAACGGGGAGGGAAAATGGCTACGCAAATCAAGCGCAACGAACACTTGGCCTGCCTTACACACGTACATAGGTATAACCGCCATTTTAATGCTATCTATAATTCGAACACGTGTCCTTTTCTTTGTAGATCGATGTCGCACAAAACAAAGAAGGTTAAGGGGTGTCTACACCTCCAACCCAAGCGACCAAAGACGGAAGCTCATTACGTAAGCTAATTAATTATAAAATAAATCAAATTTCAATTAATCGGTGATGTGATGGGATGGGTGTTAGTAAGTAAGTCAATAGTAGCAACACTCGACTCGACACTATCTAGCCAAGCCATCCGACATTGCCGTGATAAGAAGGGGTTGGGTCTTGGGTACTTTGGTTGTCAACGACAGCGACAACGTCGACGACGCGATCATAATACTGATCGCGATTGAAATGCGCAATTTTATTCAACGTGAATCTCAGAGACTATCTGTCTGTGCCCTATGTGCCCTCGTCTGGATCTGGGAAGGAGATATCAACGGCAAACACCCGGCTGGCGATCTTGTCAGCCGCAGTTACATCGTGTCAAGGCTTCAAGCCTTTCAGGTGGGTGAAAGGTGTACCGCGGGGAGGGGTAGGTTCCTAGTTAGCGTTACGCGCAAGTTGATTATTTTATTGTGCAGTTCTTATTATTATTATTAATCGATTATGATTTATATACTAAATGTTGATGTGTGATTAAAGTGTCACTTACGTACCTATTTTATTATTAAAAAATAATAATAATATTGTAATTGAATCGATAAGCGTAACGCGATGTGTGTGCAATATCTTCTAACCAGTGAGCGAGTGCGACACTGGTTGCATAGTGGCACCATGTTTGTTCGTGTGTATGACAACCTATTGTACTCCATATTCTAGAGATTGCATGGGATGCACTATATTATTATAATTGATGATTTAATTAAAATTTTACTCAAAATAAATATAAATTTTCTTATCTCAAAATTTTTATTGTTTTTAATTGTTTTCACTTTGAAATTGTTAAAACAATCAATTATTGTAATAGTTTTTGAGAAAACGTGTCGCATATAAATGCGTTTTAGTAGATTGTTATGTAAGAAGTTTAAGATTGGCTTTGAAATTCTGTATGGGGTCTTACATCAGCTAATTGAATAAATTGTGTGACAGTTTTGTATAAAAGCACTTTATAAGTGCGTGCACGATGATTTGAGGACTAACTGAGCTAGGTCAGTGAAAGATAACAAAAATGTACGTCCGATTTTTCTTAACATGAAAAAATGTTATGAAAAATGTTCAAAATATGTTAACCATTCCGTTCCTGGTTCAAATATTAAACCTCCTTGGTTTATGTCTTAATTATTTTCAGAAATAATTTTGTCAGCAAATGAGGACATGTCGCGACATGTCGGCTTAATACGTTGCAATGTTTTCTTTTAAGTCAAAAAGATGATATCCGTCAAAGGCCGCCGCCAGTGTTGATATACTTACATTTTAGCCCATTTTATCCCATTTGCCTTGACTTTCCGCAAGTTTTCCGGTGATAACTGTCCGCATTCCCGTCGAATATTTTCGTAAGGGCTGCGATTGTCTAAGGTTTGTTGACATAAGCCCACGATTTTAAGTAGCCCCAAAGCAAGACGTCTGGGATGGTTAAATTGGGTGATCTTGCTGGCCATGTTAAATCACCAAAACGTGAGATTACGCGACCAGGAAACTCTTCCTTCACAATATCCATTGTGGCTCTTGATGTATGTGCGGTTGCACCGTCTTGTTGAAACCACATGTTCACCAAGCTCTGATGCTCATCCAGTTCCAGCAGTAAGAAGTCGTTGCTCATGGCCCTGTAGCGTTCGCCAGTAACAGTGACCGTATTGCCGATAGCATTGACAGAAAAATACGACTCAATCACTCCTCACGCACAGTGGCTTTGAGTGGATGTAATCACTTTTCGTGCATCTCACGCGGATATTCAGTGCCCCAGAAACGATGATTTTGCTTGAGTGGAAGTGCAGCTTGTCACTCATGATGATTTTTGACCCAAAGTCGTGTGAATGGGCAGTAATTTATACGCGACGGACGGCCAGAAGGCTTTTACTGATAAACTGTTTGCACTTTGTACTTGGACATCTGTAATTTTTTCACTTAAATTCTGCTGATTTCCAATTGCGTGGACCATCGTCTGGTTGATGTGTCTTTGTTCTCAGCGCCATCGGCAGCCAAAGCCACGATGCCGGCGGCCACGCCCCACATGGTCTCCTGTGGTTCCAGTCTGTTCGAGTCGAATAGATATAAGGGCCGGAATGTTTGCCCATTTGGTGCGACACGGTTAGAAAATCGACACAAATATTCCGCGCTCTTCCGATGTACGAGCATAGCGGTTCATTGCTTGCCTGTTTGTGTTCTGCAGCTGTCTAATTCACAAATGTCAAATATGATTTACGTACGACGCCATTTACAAATATTCTAACATCTTTCTATAGGGCGATTAATTTTGCGCCAATGTTTACTTGCGACTCATTCAGTTAAAAGGAATCTATGACTCTATTTTAAATTATAGCTTTTATAAAAGAATTCAACTGAAACTTATTGTCGAGTACAAACTTAATACTGGGATTATATTCAATATTATCAACAACTGGGCTACCCCAACGCTCACTTTTATATTTGTTGTATGTATCTAATTGGTAAAAGGTCGGATTGAGACCTGGATAGTTGCATGAGGTTGGTAAGAACCAAACACACCAAACCATGGCACCAGCATCCTAAAAGGGCAGTTGAAAGGTGTATCCTACCGAGAAGCGAAGAAGGTAGATGAATCATTGACGTCAACTATTTACACTACAAGAAAATTTTTATATCCTTAGGTCAAACTTTGAAACAAAGTCTCAAACATAATATTTTATAAACGCAATTTTAAAGGGAGATTAACACTACGAGCCCCTTAATCTATGCGCTCGCAAATTAAGCAAACCCATCAAATCCACATCGTAGCGTATGTATTAGAGCAAGAATCTATCCATATATGTTCCTCAAACCTGAGGTTGAGCCGTTAACGGCTATTTTCAGAAACTGAAGGATTCATAATTTCAATCTAATATTATGTAAAGTTGTTGCAACCAAAAACTATAGGAGAATAATATTGAACGTTAAGATGGCAAATAACCAACCACTGGCAGACAATGCCAAGTAATCTTAAACACTATATTTGATGTAGTAGGTGGATGTACGAGTCGAGTTTAGCTGCACAATGCCTTAGAACAAGGTATAACCAAGTTGCCAAAATCGTTCATTCTAAATAAGCAATAGATCTAAGGTCAACAGTTGTCGAAGAACCCTACTATAGGTATAGGGTTATTCAATTGGTTAAGGTAGATTTTGACGGCCATGTTTTTTTGGTGATATCTGTCAAATCCCATTTATTTATGATGCCAAATCAGGAATCACCATGGCGTGGATTACAGGATTAAACGGCGCGTCCAAATGATAAAACATAATTATCAATATGTGTTTGGAGAAAACACCAATTTTGTCCGAAATATTATATTTAACGGCGAGGCATCCACAAAATGTTACCGATTGGTATGGATTTCGGGCTGGTGACGTTACTGTTCCATACTTTCTCGAAAACGACGTTGGTGAGGCGGTCACGATCAATGGCGAACGCTACAGAACGATTATACATTACATTACATTTTACACTACACCGTAGATAAATCTACGAAGTAGAGACACAGAAAAGCACTGGCAACTGAGGCCATCGGCTTAGAACGATTATAATAAATTATAATAAATTTCTTGTGGCACAAAGTGAAACATATGGATTTATAAGACATAAGTTTCCAGCAGAACGATGCTACGTGTCATACAGCAGACGCCAAGATTGACACTGCATGAATGAATTGAGGGAATTGAATTGAAGAGGTTACTTGAACTGGCCACCAATGTCGTGCGATTTGACCTCCCAGATTTTTTCTTGTAGAGTTTCCTGAAGCTTATGCAAAGAAGTCACAATGGACCGATACCCTTAATTAATATTACAGAGACTATCACTCAAATTTAAAATCAGAAATTCGAATTCAGACGGATCTATGCGGAAGAGTCATTTAAAATTGGACCACTTTGATGCGTGCTACCGGAAGAAGCCGAGGCAGCTTTTTTAATTCCATTTCAACACCTTTGCAATCTTATTGAAAAAAGCCTTTATAATTCCCCTGCAGGTTAAGGAAGGAATGTTCTCATATGTTATATTGGGACAGGGCAATAATAACTGAACAAACAATTTGAGCTCATTGGCTTGATATCGTCGTGTTTGATAAGATTTCCAATCACTCTCAGTCAACTTCAGGCAACTTATAGTTGACAACAAAAAGGAAAATACACCGAATTGGCTCAAGAGATGAAAGCAGTGTACCGAGGTGAGTATTTCAACATTGTCCCATCAATTGTGATTTAGCGACTGATGTGAACGAAAGCCCTTGTCCTGCAGCTGGAGAAATGTTGAAGCTATAAAAGCTGAGCATTGATTTGCAAAAATGCCAAAAGCTGTTAACTTTACCACTTACAACTTAGTCCTACGCCTCCTACAAGTTCCATAAACCGTAACGCTAATACAACAATAATTCGATAGAGCCTTATCCCTTGCCATAGCCCAAGAGAAAGCTAAGCAAAAAAAATTGGTCCATCATTTAGAAATCCAACTTAAATTTTCTGAATTCATGTTTCCCCACCAATTTCCATATTGAACATTAAACCAATGTACAGAGAAACTCACCGCAACGAAAAAGATAATGACCAATAACTATATACATAGTTAAAAAAATTTGTTTTTTCAAAAACACTAAAAGAGTGAACCGATTAGCAATCGACGGCCACGACCACGGCTACCCATTCGCTCAGTATTTTGAAACAAACACCAACACCTCTAGTCAGGGTTTCCTTTGTGTTGAAATAGTTCGAAAGCCAATTTAAAAGTGGTTGTAGCCCAAAAAAAAATGTTCAGTGAATAAAAAAATGTGTATGTACTGACGTACGCGCGCTTGAAGTAAAACTTCTTTTCCCAAAAGCAAAGCCTCTAAGATTTCTTTCAGTGCTTTTCGGAAACATAAAGAAAATCAATTTAAAGTAGTTTTAGTATATAGTCTTGTAAATTGCAAGATGTCAAAACCACTTCCAAATACATTTTTTTAAAATAATTGTAAATTGCAAAATAAGTTAGAAAGTTTAAATTGGAACTCAAAACTGTTTCAATTATACAAATAATGATGCAAAATAGTTTTGGAATCACCAGTTTGGTCTATCTGCTGATTTCTTGAATTTATTGAGAAAATCATGTATATATGTAACTTGTTTGTTACCAAAATTGAGCAAAATGGATGGCGCTATTTTTGACGCACATATGCCGCTTCTTTGACGAACAGATAGCGCTTTTTTAACGCACATGATTGCGCACATCATAAATCGTGAAAGGACACTAATACAATACTAGCCGTTTCTTAGTTCATTTTTATATTCGCTTAAATTTGTCAGATGTTTACATTCAACACGACAGACAAAAGTTTATATAAGGCTTCAGTTATAACTATCATTAAAATGCATGATTGAAAAATTTCATTCCCATTTTTAAGACAAATAAACAAACTGCAATGTCTTTAATTGATACCAAAATTAAGACAATGACTAGTAGAATTTGTACATCCTACAAAATACAAAATTCTGATTTGAACTTTCTTTTAAATACACTTTTATTATTTAACTGATAGAAATTAATCTCAATTAATAGCTGATTTTCGTTTCTTTAAGATGGAACACATTCCACTGAATGTGTTCGATTCTCTTTCTATTCTCAAATGTCAGTTTTCCTTTCAGTGATCAACTCTAACCTCAAATGCATAGAATTAATTGTAATCAGCCACTGACAAGATCTTTTACTGAATGCTATAACTGGTTTGTCAAAAAAATGAAGTCAGCATTCCACTGATTTATTCCAATGATGTATTTCAATGAAAGCTATAACTTGGGCCTAAATATGTCCGATTGGTAATGTGAAGAAAACACGAAACGAGAGCGAGACATGATTCACTGTCACCTTTTCGTTGTTATAAAATCGTTCCGCAATTCCTTAGGTCTGGAGCGTAAATTCTGTTTGGTTGGTAAAATGAAACATATGGTAAATACGAGTGTATAGTAAAATGAAACATAAGGTGTGTTTTTTTTGCAAGTCCATATAGAATTGTAAAAACAAACGACATCGGGATTTAGGAGTTTTTTTCCACAATGCTGGAAGCACTGTGTACGCTATGACATTTGTCAGCTTATTGACGACTAGCATCAACCAATCCAAAAACTTCACTTTTGACGTCTCTGAGCAAATTATCGATAACATATAGATAATACTATTTTGGCATCACCATTTTTATCGGGTCTTAGAATAACTCTCGAAAATTATCTGGTCTTAGCTAACTCTGTATAGATTTAAGTAGTTGTTGCATTTGCATGTAAAGCGCTTAGTCCCGACTCCCGATGTCGTTTTTTTTTACAATTCTATATGGACTTGCAAAAAAAACACACCTATAAGCCATTAAGCCTAGTACGCAGATCGGGAAAAATTTTGTCTCCCAACAAGAATTATTTTGCGGGACAAATTTTGACAGGCACCGTATTTCTGAAAGTGATTTTTATCAAAACTGGTTTTATGTAAAACCAGCATCAAGAGGAGATTCCAAAAAGGTATGAACGACTTTTGTAAGGCAACCCGTTCCAGAGATACACTACAAAACACATTTAATTAGATTTTATCTCTCCAAATTCAAACTTTTGGGAGAGATTTGGAGAGATTAAAATTGTAGAGATAAAATTTGTCTTGTCTCGATCTGCGTACTAGGCTTTATGTTTCATTTCAGCAAACAAACAGATGTGCAACTAAAAATTTAATGTGCGCGACTGTTCTTACTTCATTTATTCATTTCATTTAGGCTAGGCGCGCACATTCAATTTTTAGTTGCGCAACTGCTTGGTTCGAGCAACTAAAAAGTTTGTGTTTTGACACAAACTAAACGATTGCCTAAAATGGGTTCGCTATTTTGTGTAACATATAAATTATATGCACCTAGGCAGACATTAAACCAAATAGTTCGTCTGTTTTCTATGGCTAGGCGCGCACATTCAATTTTTAGTTTCGTAACTGCTTGGTTCGAGCAACTAAAAAGTTTGTCTTTTGACACAAAGTAAACGATTGCCTTAAATAAGTTCGCTATTTTGTGTAACATATAATTATATACGCCTGCGCGGACATTCAACCAAATAGTGCATCTGTTTTCTATAAGCAACCAAACAGTTGTGCAACTAAAAATTTAATGTGCGCTCCTAGCCTTAACGTGACGACTACATTTGCTTTATTGCGTATATCCTCGTCTGATTTCATAGTTTGAAACTGATTTTACAATAACGACTAAGTTTCATCACGCTCACATCTCTTTTTTCTTATCTCATTCATTATGTTGAAGCCCAAGGATTTTAAAATTGTAGGCAACGCTAATTTAATTTTGACACCGAATTTAAAAGTCTTCGCATATGGCAATGCAATGACTAAAGCAGAAAGCAAGTGTTTTTTTTTATATTTCGCTTCAAGTATTTTGTAAATTTTAGTGCTTAGTTTTCAAGTTAAATAGCATTATTCAGTATTACTAAGTTTAAAGTGTTTAATGTTTGAAATAAATAAAACTATAAAAAATATATATTTGTTTGTGTTTTTTTTTGTAC
The DNA here is from genome assembly GCA_911387755.1 of Chrysotoxum bicinctum. NCBI lineage: Eukaryota > Metazoa > Arthropoda > Insecta > Diptera > Syrphidae > Chrysotoxum > Chrysotoxum bicinctum. Next base: position 225,132,235 of record OU426987.1, read on the forward strand.
AAACGAAAGTGGTTTTCGATCGAGAAATTGTTCGGCCACATAATTCATTGAAAAAAAGCTTTTATTAACTGATATTTTAATGAAATTATGTTTTTAATTGCTTTGTAGATTAGTTGTTGTGGTTCTTCTATTAAAAGAACATTCTTTTTCGGCGATAAAGTGTGTTTTTAAAGTGTTTTAAATAACATCTAACAAAGTTCGAACAACAATTGTAAAAACCATGTCGCTGTAGAGTGTCGTTTTGACATGTCACTGACAACTCCATAGAAAATTTTTACCCCCAACGCCGCGCCGCGCCGGAAAAGAAGTGCCACATTCTGAAAAGTGTTTAGGGTATGTTTAATAATTTTTGTGATTTATTTATACGAAAAAAAGTATCTCCAAAAATTAGATTTGGACCAAATTATGATTTAGCTGGGATACTGGAATTGTTGTCGGCAATTTTGGAAAAAGAGCCCATTTTCCGATAAATAGCCCAATATTTAATATACAATCTAAAATAAAATAGAATAAATGGAAAAGGCAGGAACAAGTATTTGGACTATGGAAAGATCGATTAGAGAATACATCCTATTCTAGCTCAACTTGTCGACCATGGGATGGGAGGTCTATTTCCAGAAATGAGTCCGTTGAACTTAAAAATCAACTAAGATTTCAGTTTTATTTACTTTTCCTAAATCTCTTTTACCCAATATTTAACTTCAATAAAGCAACGTTTATAGAAAAAGATTCAACACCATGCCCATTGATTTATAACACTTGGTTAATTGAAACAACAAACTTAGTTAAAAACACCTTTGACTCCTGACATTTAAAATAAAAGATTTTTTAATACAAAAGAGTCACACTCTTAATACTTTCACCTCTGTTCTCAATTCGACAAACAACTAATTAAATTAATGCAGGGTCAAAAGCATTCAATTAACCGAAATGTTCATTTCATCCCAAGTTTTTCCAGGTACATTATTACCAATCCACTCCTATGGATGGAGGACACTTTCACAACACTCTCAATCAAAGCACACAAACGTGCACTTAAGGTGCCACTACACTGTCCAGTTGTTGCCATCCCGAGGTGGGAGTCTGTGCACAGAGCACAACAGCAAACATTTAAGAACATAATCGCTCAAGAGTAAAAGTGCTAACGCACACATAACACCACTCTACCAACTTGTCCAGGTGAAAGAACGCCGAACCGTCTGAAGTACATAAATACACCTTATCAAGTTAAATACCGTTGCGAAAGCAAATAAATCGAAAAAGATACGAAGGCAGAAATTTTATACCGAGGAATTATTTTTTTGGCAGATTACATCGCATCACTGACTCTGTCCAGCTGCGGGAGGAGGAGACAGGACACCCTCGAACGGACTTTGGCGTCTGTGTCTCTGGTTGTGGTGCGTACAGTATATTGCACGTCTATACAAAGCACTCCCACCACTCTTGTCCGGCCAACTTTTTGGCTGAAACACGTTAAAGTCTCCTGTCTCCCCAGGGGAGGTAAAAGATACTCCCCAGCATACCTATATCGACGTAGAGAGGAGTAGGAGTACTTCCATCATAAGTAGATAGGTACACACATAATGTTTGTTATTTACCCGGCGTATTAAGACGTTTTACGGCTTTTCGGCGACGTAGATGGGCAAACAAGATAGCCCACCATCTGTTTGTGATTAATTGGGATTCGTTTCCTTGATTTTGAGTTTTTTTTTTGTTGCTGCTTAACGCACTCAACGCCACACAACGGCATCACCCACAGCTATGTGGAACTTTATTTGGCATCCAAGGGGTGTGGTTGGGGAGGTTTAATTATTTTTGTGTACCGTTTACACTTTCAGCTACTGTATGCACGCAGATACTTAAAGTGTTTTCAGACCTTATGTTTTTTGGAGTTAAACAAAAAAAAAGGCCATCTCTTGGGTGATTTAGGTCTTTTCTGGCTTAAATGTCAGAAGAATGTTGTTTTTCTGATGGCATTACTGCTTTTGACTGAAGGAAGGGGCCGGGCGTTCATTCGGGCGCAATTAAGAATGAGATTCAAGAGAATAGAACAATCGCGCGTGAAGTACTTAATTTTAAATTCCTCTTTGAGTAGGTATATCTTGGGTTGAAAAAATTCCAAAAAAATGGTGGCCTACTTACGGTTAACGTGGTGATTTTTTTCTTCGATTTTATGTTTGTTTTTACAATTTTCTCAAACGCAGTAGGAAACGCATAAAAAATAGATACGACGAAGAAGGCATATTCAATGAAAATATGAAATGACATTTTGATTAAAATGGCGATGCGAGTGTTATGGAGGGGTGTTTTGACTTTTTGATAACACATTAAGTTGTGAGATTTTTGACTTTTGAAATCAGGCAAGTTTATATAATAGATACACTATGATAGGAGGTTAACCAAGGACGTAAGTCCAGTAATGCCAATCAGGTGATAAATGAAGAATAAAAGGGTAATATTTTCGCCTGCTGTTGACGGTCTTTAGAGAAAATAGCTTGACACAAGAAAACTTTCGACATTTATGGCGAAGGAGTTGTATTGTTGCAGATACAGAGAAGGAGAACTATTCCATTAATGATTCAAAACGATAAAATTCTCTAAGTCCATGCTTTTTTCTAATGATGTTTCTGGCAATCAATATTCTGAAAAGAAATATAGTCTGGATTGGAGAAAACTTATTGGCTATGGGCCTTACAATAAATATCAAACTAGGTCCTCCTAATGGATGCTGGGTGCCGGGTGATCACCTCAGTTAGGCAGTTATAGCTTTCATTGAAATGCATCAGTGAAACAAATCAGTAAAAGATCCTGTCAGTGATTGATAACAACCGACTCTAGGTATTTGGGGTAAGAGTTGATCATAGAAAGCAAAACTGACATTTGAGAATTGAAAGAAAATCGAACACATTCAGTGCAACGATCTTGTTCGAAGATAAAGAAATGAAATTCAGTTGCTCACCGATATAAAATTCTATCAGTGAAATCATAAAAGTGTATTTAAAAGAAATTTGAAATCAGAATTTAGTATTTTAATTTTCAATTATGCATTTTAATGATAGCTATATCTGGCCCCTTGCATTCTCGACATAGTGTTCAGCCAAGAGGTGGTCGAATTGTTAAGGTATTCCTTTACTTCTCAAATGTTTCCTTTCATCCTTTGTTTACCTTAAGGGTAGATTGTTAATTAACGAGCTTACCAGTATATACTGAGAGGGTTCATGAGACTCTTCAGCTTATATTGGCTCTGAAGCTTAATTTTTTTTTAATTTGTTGATTTGTCTATAAGTACAAAACTTTTTTATGTTAACATCTTAACTCAATAGGTACATCAAAACTATTGAATAATATGATTGAGATACAAGATAATATTAATAAATTATTTGTTAATAGTTAGATATGTAAATTATTGTTATTCAATTAAAATCACATTCAATATTTTGTTCTTAAGAACATTTTAGAGCAAAATCTATTGCATTGCCATAACTTTCCCTTCTTGCCTACTCATGAGAGACTGATTGTTGTTTTTTCACTAAAGAAGATTTATTCAAGATAGACGCCTTAAGGCCTATTTAAGAAAATCTTAATAATACCCAAAGTACTGTTCATAAAGGAGTCAAGGTGACAAAATTTCCCAATATGAAGAAGCTGAAACGGTTCACAACGGTTGACAACTGTAAAATTAACAATAATTAAGAGGGCTTAGGACTAAAGCTCACACCGGTTAAGGACATTTCTAGGAAATAGACAGAAGATTTGGCATCAGGGAGAAAATCTCGTTAAAGTTGGTGACGGTGTCGTTCTTTTCGACTAGGCCCCAGCGAGCTTCACGACCTTGACTGCGCAACACTTTTAATGTAGGTACTTCGGATGGTTATACAAATTTAACGTCACATCTTACATTAAACGACATTGCAGCTTGATGAAACTGCACACCCAGTTAGAGTCACTTCATACTCGACAATTTTGTCTCTACTAGTTACCATTTAGGTAAAAACTTAATTTCATAAAACTGGAACTTCTGGTTATATTGATAAGTATTTCCCTTTTGCGAAGAAGTAACATATATCCACCAAGTGGACATTTTTCTTGTAATGAAAAGTGGTTTTCATGTTAGTCGTTCGGACTTGGCAGAAAATTGTAAGATCCCTATACTTCTGCTGACATCACAAGCGCAGGAATTGCTTATAGCAGGAACTTTTTAGGTTATAATCTGTACAAATCGGGTGCTCTAATATTTTATAAATGATTTCTATTTACAAAATGTATGTAATCGAAATTTTTAAAGTCGCAATATGTTTTAACTCATCGACCGGTTTAAAAAACATGTCAAATATTTTTTTTTTGTAGAAAATATTATAATTCTTAAAGAATAAATTAATTAATTAAATATTAATTATTATTTTGAGATGTGAAAAAAAAAAGAAATCTTTGCACGAACCTGCTCTATTGCTTAAAAGACTTGGAATTTGATAAATGGATGTTATTAGCAAAAATCTTCCAGAACAACAAAAATAGTTCATAAAAAGCTTAGGCAATGTTTTAAGTATTTGGAGCTTGGATCAGAATGGCGAAAGCAAATTATAATTAAAATTTTTAAAAACAAATGTTGGTACGGCAATTTTAAGTTATTACTATTGTGCAACTTAAATTAAATTTCAAAAAAAAAAATAAAATAAAGTATCCGTTTTTGAGACATCGAATATTCAAACAAAATTTTGTAGTTTTTTTTTTCAAAAATCATAAAATTTTTTGTTTTTAAGTTTTAAAATGAAAATTTTTAAGCTTTTTAGAAGTTTCTATATTAAAGGTTCATTAAAACGTGTGAAGGCAAAAATCGAAATATGGTAGGTATTGTCAGTAACGTCTTCATTTTAAAATGTTTTTTATTGAATTAAAGATCATAAGAACTAAGCGAAAAATAAAAATTTTCATTAAAAAGTGGGTCTTGCAATTCTGTCTGTCTGTCTGTTCGACAACACCCTAAGCGGCTCGTCCGTAATTCGTTCAATTTTTTTTTCCATACCAAACATAACGGTATGTACCTGCCATTCGAAATTTTATAAATATTTTTTTTTTAAAAACTGTTCCACAGATTAAAAAAAAAAATTGAAAACAATGTATTAAGTTAAAACTCCCGAAAATTTGACTTATACATATAGTGTATACAAATTAATTTTTGTTTTTTAATTTTTAAAAAAACTTTCAAAATTTTTTTCAAAAATCTAAATTTTCTTAAAAAACTCAATGCTCAACTTTTATAAACTTGACGAATAAAAGTTTTTAATACAATCTACAAGATGTGAGAAAAAAAATTAATGTTACCTAAAAATAAGCATACGCGATACAGATATTAAAAAATGGTTTTCGAAAATCGTATTTTTCTCGAAAACGGTGCCTGAAACTTTGATAATTTTTTTTTCTTTCCTACCATAGAACCATTTTTTTTAATTTTTAATTTCTTATTATCGGCATCACGGATTTTAATAGACAAATTTTAAAAAAAGCTTCTAAAAAGTTTGAAGAAAATTGCATTTCAGGAGTTTTAAGCATTTAAAAAATTAATGTTATGCTTATGAACATTCTTAGTCGTCTCACGTCTTCAGCCGGAAACTTCAATCAAAGACATAATCGACCATTTAAAAGACTTCGACATTGATGTTAAAAAACTTAAATGTCAAAAGATTAATAAAGAAAGTAGTCCGTTTGCGTCCTTCAGACTTACAACGGAATTTTGTTTGTATGAAAAGATAATGTGTTCTGAACTCTGGCCTGAAAATGTCATTGTAAGAGAATTTAAACCTAAGATCTCGCAAGCAAAAAATGTACCAAAACCTTCAAAAAACTAGATCGTCTGTCCCTTTACTACCAAAATGTGAGGGGACTTCGGTCGAAAACTCAAAAATTTCTTTTAGCATCTCATGCCTCTGATTTCGATGTAATTTTGTTAACAGAAACTTGGCTGAACTCAACATTTCTAAATAATGAACTATTTTCCACCGATTTTGTGGTGTACCGTAAAGATAGATATTCTGATCCCTTAGCTTCCGTGGGTGGTGGAATTATCATTGCTGTGCGAAGCGTTTTTCATAGCTGTATATTCCCAATCCCTAATACTGACTCAGTTGATATTATTTGCGTTAAAGTATGTATCGGAAATAAATTCCTTTACATAATAAATATGTACATTCCTCCAAAAAGCCCATTGGAAATATATAATATTGCTTCAAATGCCATTAACTATATTTCTGATACTTGCGATCCTCTTGACGATGTTCTTCTTGCAAGAGACTTTAATCTTCCTGACCTAGAATGGACTCTTTCTGATGACGAAATATGTTTAATACCCACCAACGTCTCTTCTCCGCAGGAAGCGTTTGTTGACAATGTGATATCTTGTGACTTACAGCAAGTGAGCTGTATAAAAAATAGTATTTCTCGACAGTTAGATCTGATATTCGTTACTAACCCTTGTAATTGTGTTGTTGAACTATGTTCAATTCCCATGACGAAAGTTGATAGCTACCATCCCCCACTTTCTGTTTTGATTTCCCATGCTCACACAACTGATTATGACTTTGATAGTGGCTCTCTTGAATTTGACTTCAAGAAAACGAACTTCCCTTTACTCAATGAACTAATTACAAACATTGACTTTGACTTACTTTTGATTGGGAGCATTGATGTGATGGTTTCCAATTTCTACTTAAGTATCTTTGAATGTTTCATTGCATCTGTACCTGTAAAAAAATCGAGACATTCGGCCCTAACAACACCCCCCTGGTACACCCATGAGCTTCGTAGTTTACGTAACTTAAGAAACAGAACATGGAAAAAGTACCTAATATCTAATAAATTGGATGATTACAACAGTTATTTATCGTTATATGAAGAATTCCAATCATTATGCAGAATCCTCTATGATTGTTATATATTAAAAATGCGGTCTTCACTTCTTGTTGACCCCAAACTTTTTTGGAAATTTGTTAATAGCAAGAAAAAATCTGACGGATATCCATCTACTATGAAGTACTTGGATGAAACCAACAACAACCCTCTTGTTATTTGCAATATGTTTTCTTCCTTCTTTAAACTTTCGTTTTGTGATGATGATTTTGAACCTTGTGAGAGTAATTTTACTCATTTGAATAGCTTTTCTCAAAGCTCAATGAGTGATATTGTTATCACAGTTGAGTATGTATTAGACCATCTTTCGGGCTTAGACCACGACACGTCCAGTGGACCTGATGGAATTCCGGCGTATATTTTAAAAAATTGTTGCAAACCTCTGGCAAGACCCCTAACGTTTTTATTTCAAAACTCCCTAAAACAAGCTGTTTTCCCTAAAATTTGGAAAAATTCATTCATTATACCAATTCACAAAAAAGGAAATCGCGGTGATATTTCTAATTATAGACCAATAGCCAAACTTTCTTGCTTACCGAAACTATTCGAAGCTATCATATTTAAGAGTTTTTATTTCAGCTGCAAACCTTTCCTTGCGAGCGAGCAACATGGGTTTATGAAAAAGAAATCTACTGTTACTAATCTCGTTGAATTCACGTCGTTTACAAATAAAACTATCGAGGATGGTCATCAAGTTGACTGTATTTATACAGATTTCAGTAAGGCCTTCGACAAGTTGTCTCATAGTCTAATATTATTTAAGCTTTCATCTCTTGGATTCCCTTCTGCATTCGTTCAATGGATCAGGTCTTATTTGAAGGGAAGGACATACCAAGTTCTTTTTAGAGGAATCGTTTCTGATCCAATTAATGCTGACTCTGGTGTTCCACAAGGTAGTCACCTTGCTCCACTTCTTTTCATAATATCAATCAATGATGTTGTTTCAATTGTAAAATCATGTAGGGTTCTTATCTACGCAGATGATATTAAATTATTTAAAATCATCAGAAGCCAATCTGATTGTGTTTCTCTTCAAAATGACATAAATATGTTTTCTGAATGGTGCTCATATAACAATCTTTTTCTAAATGTTTCAAAGTGCCAATCAATGTCCTTCTTTAGAAAAAAAAACCCAATATGTTACAATTACAACATTAATCAAGCCATTCTAAGTAAGGTAGAAACAACATGCGACCTGGGCGTTCACTTCTCGCAAAATCTAGACTTTTCACTCCACATTGAGAAAATTGTCAGTAAAGCAAACTCAATGCTTGGATTTATTAAGCGTTGGAGTAAGGAATTTTCTTGTAGTCTTATAACATCTTCGTTGTACAACACCTTTGTTCGTCCCCAATTAGAATATGCTAGTTCTGTATGGTCGCCACTTTACTCAATACACATTGATCGAATCGAATCTGTCCAACGTAAATATGTACGCTTCGCATTAAGTCATCTTAATTGGAGTGACCCAAATCATCTTCCTCCATACAGCAGTCGCCTTCTTCTTTTAAACATGAAGTCTCTAGAAAAACGCCGGAAAGTCAGCGATGTTATGTTTTTACACCAGCTCTTGGTTGGTTCCATAGATTCACCGGTTCTTCTAGAACAAATCCATTTTAAAGCTAGAAGCCACAGTTCTCGGAACTCTGAAATTTTTCATATAGACTTCCACCGTACCAATTATGGTCTCAATGAGCCTTTGACACGTATGAAACATGAGGCTAATATAAACCATGATGTTTTCGATTTAAGTTACTCAAAGCTTACACTTAAGCACAGGTTGTATGGGCGTTCTCATTAAGTATTCGAAATTACTCGTAACGTTATTGTTTTTATAGCTAGTATTATTTGACTTGTAGTTATTTTTGTAGCTACAGATAGTAGATTAATATTTATTATTTCTTTGTTTGTCATATTTGTTCGTTTTTTAGTAGAGTGTTAGGCTATATGTATGTATATTTACTCACTAACAACTAACACCACGCTAAATGATGACTGTGACAAGCTGATGTTTCCCAGTATCTAAAGGTGAAAAACCCGAAGAGAAAAGAAATATTGTTACAAATGCTTGCATTAAGCAGTACTGATGGCGTAAAAAAAAAAAAAAAAAAAAAAAGAGCACGTTCGTGCAACCCAGTCGTGCATTTTATTTAAGATTCGAATAGCGGGTAACATCATTTTACGGTAAAATAATTTTTTTTTTCCTACACCAGTGCTTAAAATTTTTCGATAATTTTCTTCTTTTTAAATTTTATTAAAAATCCAATAAAAAATTCTTGAAAATTTGAGCACAAAATACTATTTAAGCCAAAAAACCAAAAAATGGTTCTACATGCAACAGGTTTGAAGAAAAGAAATATTTTCCTATTTCAAAAAAGAGTTTTTTAAAATAGTCCTTTAAAATTTTTTAATTTATTTGGTGTTTTTCTCCATTCAGATGACATTTCGCCTGGCTTGTATTGCAATCTCAGTTTTTCCTATTAAGAGATATTAGGACGAGAAAAAATTGTTATAGACAAATAAATCGATTAAACTGGCATCAGCTAATGTTCTGTCTATTCTGGTCGAAAATTGAAATTGTACAATTTAATTCTATATGCTCGTTGCACTCGGAAAATGTGTGCCAAAATTTGAAGTAACTTTTTGGATGCAGCATTTTAACTATTGAAAGTTATATTTAGAAAATAAATTAGCCACCTTTCCAAGCTCCTCAAAAGATTATCCTAAAAAAAAAATAACTCACATGACCTCTTGGCTTCTATCTCTAAAAAAAGCAATTTCCATTCACATCATTCGCATTGTGGTGGTCGTGGTGGGCGCTGCTAACTTTATTCAACGCCCATTTGGTGTTCTCAAATAATCACCTCAATCAGATGTCATGTCCACATGCAAAAGAGCTGAACTCCTAAGCAACACCCAGCTAACCAAATCACTGTTTAATAGGGCTGTCAAAGTCTAAGTCCTCCGTCCCGTCCCTATTCCCTTGGTTTTTATGTTGTGACGTGAAGTCTACAGCTTGGACCATATGAGCCGGGTTTTTCATTAATATTTTTTTTTATTTTAAATTAAAAGCATTCGTGATCACGCGATAATTCAAATTAAATTTAATACCCCGTTGGGTGAAATGATACTCTTCTAAAGGTGTATAAGAAACCCCAACAAACGGGTACTGACCTCTTCAGAATAAAATAAATTCCATTTCTCACGTCTCCTCCGGATTTAGCGGAGTCGTGGTACAATGCCAAGAAGATCCATGTCGTGTTAGGTTTATGGCTAACCTTTGGTGCCATTGGTGCTAGGCTAATTCTATATAGTTGAATGCAACTTCAAGAACCTCCAGGAGGACGGACGTCCTCTCTCTTTCTCTCGGGTATAGATGGCACAAAATTACGTGCTAACAAGTCGTGAAATTGCTGCCGACTGCACAATTTATCAATTCTTCCTAACACCGCACCGGTTCGTTCGTGCAACGGTTTATGACTACAAAACTAACTTCTGCGCTTCAGATGTGCACCATAATTTTAGGGAATGAGGTGTCGTTATGGTGTCAAATTTTATTTAAAGCTATGACGTTTTTTGAAGTCACAATAAAGGTGGCAGTGACTGATTTGAGTGACGTCATATTTGTTTCTTTATTTATTATTAGATTTATTTATTCATATGGGCCTTAAAGTCTCAAGTCTTGCCCTTCCTCAAGTCATATACAACACATCCAACTTCAATAACAAGACGACGCCGACGACGTGTTTTGAATAGGTTATGTTGTATAATATGACTTTCCACTTTGCAAACGGGTATTCCAACCTCAGATTTAGACCAGGGATTAAAATGGTTAAATTTATGATGGTGATTTGGTGAGAACGATGTTTCGAACTTAAATTGCTTAATTGCTGCCATTAACAATTTTGATCCAAGAACGAACGAGATGTACAGTGTATACACACTCTGCACAGCCGTCTGCAAATTAATTGGTGGTGAATGACCTTCTCCTATATTTATATTAAGCCAGATGAAGACGTGTTGTGAAGTGCGTGTTTCTGCTGCTGCCGGGTCCGCCGCCATCACCGCTTCAATATTATTGTCTGGATTTTGGATTTACCTACTTGTGCTTAAATCATTAAATTATGCAATATCCCACTTACAAAAGCTGACAAATTAAGGGCTTATTCAACAAGGATTACTGTTGAGTCTGGGATTAAATTCGCCAAGGATTTCTCAAGGGCGGCATTTTAAATTTTTGATATTGTAGATATTAAAAGGAAAAAATTGATAAATCAACATCGATTAAGCTCGATTAAGAGAAAGAGAATTTAGGTTAATATAATCAGAAAAATAAAAGTTCGTTATGTTTATTCTCTAAAATGAAAGTCAAAATGCTGAACCTGACGGACAAACTTTTTGCTGGTGTTTTTTGATGAAAATGGCAAAACCTATTTTCCAGGGTCTTATTTCACTGCATTGTTTAATCAAATTCGGGAAGATCTGATTGTTTTGAAAATTAACTCAATTTTATAAAATTTGTACACGTACATGTATGTATACTAGTTCATAACTTGCTTTGAAAATTTGTAATAATTGAAAACTGAATGATATTGGAAACGAAAAGGCCAATGACAGTTTGATAGAAATTAGTCTATGATTGACTTGGTCTTGAATTGGTTTGCCTCCCCACTTCTTCGAATAAAATCATGCTCAGACCCTTGGTGTCTGCATTAGATTTGTATACACGAAAGAAAGGTACATACATAGGTAATAAATTCGCATTTATGAAATAATAGAAATACTGATTTTTAAAAAATGCAATTTTTGGGAAAACATAATTCGGCCGGTTCTAGTTTAATGTTTTGAACTTGCGTTTATGTACATATGTTATACCTTTCAGGATTTTGTTTATTAAAGTCCTGTAGTACGCGGATGATTTGGTGCTATTGGTAGTGTTTCTTGAGTTTCTTCAACTATGTAATATCAACAAATTGAGTGGCTATTGTTTTGAGTGGAATTGGTCTCTCAATCTACGTTGGTCAGAAACTATGGTTTTCCGGAGAGGTAAGGTCGTATAGCGGCAAACGAAAGGTAAAGGTATTTACGTTTAAGCGTAACAAGTATTCTTAATTTTGGAAAAGCCCCTTAAGAAAAAACTATCGACTTATAAGAATGCATCTTGGAAAATTTGGCAAAGATATTATTTTCACCTCTAACTATAACTTTTAACCGTTACACAGGAATCAATTATGCTTTATGCAGCTTCTAAACTCCCTCTAAAGTTGGAGCCAAAAAATTAAAAACAGAATGCAATATTAAGCCTTTGACCTAAATTAAGCCAGTCTAAGACCCAAACCGTTTTATGGACGATTAATTCTAGCGCTAGTATTCGCGGTAGTCTACTTCTAAGGTAGTCAAGTACCTTATTAATGTAGTCGAAGTAAATAGAAAGTGTTCGGAAAAACTGAGATGTTAAGCCAGTTTCTACGTGTAACATTTAGTTGGGGGTGTTGCTGGGTAGGTTTAACATACATTTCATTAAGAATCTCTAAAGTTTTTCAACTTGATGAAATTTTTTAGATCTCCAAATCTGTGCACACTATATCCTAATGGATCAGGTTGCGGTGTGGAAAATTTTAAGCTTATTCGAGAAACTGATATTTGGGTGATAAATATATTTCGACCACCGTGAAGTGATCGTTCTTTTAGACATTGTGATCATTGTGAATGATAGGTTATAATTGAGGTTTACTCCAGGATACTTGTGATCATTTACGATTTCAATCCAGCCAGAATCATAATTCCAGTTGAGATTGCTTGAGAATTTTAGTACACGTTCTGAACTCCAAAATTTTGAACTTGTTCAAATTTAGGAGTCTTCATAAAATTATGGTGATAGCAGCAAGAACATGATTGCTAATCACATTGCGGATGCTTAGGGCTCTCAATTTCAGGATGTTTATTTTCATTTGAAATATGATATTGCACCTTACTTTATTGATGAAAACTCTCCTCAGCTAATGGTGAGCTTAATTTTAATGCTAGGTGGTCTATTAAACATTAATGCTTGAGCATTCAAAAAAGATACAGTTGTTGTCTGTTCAATATGCAATCTGGATGAAGTGGAGAATACTTATCACTTAATTGGTAGATGCCCAATTTTTAATAAATCGAGACTCGCTTGTATTGGTAAAGAGTCACTGTACATTGAGGACCTTCATCGCGAGTAACAACTTCTCTTCCCTATACAACTTTTAAGTGAACTGTCTTAGATATAGATCTTTGTTATTAAAGAAATTTGCTTAAAACTATGAAAATAAAATGCACAACTGGGTCACACGAACTTGCTCTTATATACATAAAAGAAAAACTGTCCATAAGCATAAAATTATTTTTTTAAATGACTAAAACAATTCCTTTAGTAGTTGAAGCTATGTTGTGAAAAAGGCCAGCTGGGCCTTCAGCCGTTTGCACCCATTGCTGAAAAGAAGATCAGGTCTTAGCCAACCTACAAAGATATTAATCTACAAGCAGCTTCTGCGACCAGATATCAGCTATTCCTTCCCAGTCTGGTTTTCCATCTCGAAGACAGCTATGAAGGAACTTCAACTATTCGAAAGGAAGATACTGAGGATCTGCACTGGACTCTACTTCGACCGTCGACGACAGAAACACTACAGGAACGAGCATCTCTACACAGAAGTTAATTTAATCTCACTGGACACATATCTAGTTCATTCAACGAAGAAACTAATGGGGAACATCATCGACCATCCGAATCAGCTTATGAGAAGGATGACCACAGAACAATTACATCCCGAACCGAGATACCTCAGTGTAATGGAAACTCTGGATGACAACGTAACCATGGACAACGAGGAAGTAGTCTCGTTCTATGCTGACATTGGCTCAGCCTATCACCGCGTCTAAACGCCATCCCTGCCCACAACCCACAAAAACCATCACTGACAACCGGGAATGAACACCCTGAGAACACACAGTCAACCAACCTTTTAAATTTAATTTTTTGGTCATGTAAATTTTATATAAAAATAATTAAACTTAAGTCACTTTATATAGTTAGGCCCCCTACGAGCCAAAAAATGTAAATTTTCATACATATTATGTAGTATCATATTAGTTGTAAGCCAAATTGTAAATACATAGTATGTTCAATTAAACAAAATTGAATTGTATTGAATTAAGTAGTTGGAGCTAGAACCAGGATACCTCGTGATTCAAGAACGAAAATTAGAAGTCGTTGTAGTAGTTTTAAAAAAAATAAGCATTTATTTTACAAAATTTAAAAAAAAAAACTTAATTTTTTTATTACTGTACGAATAAGAAATAATTTTTCAAAAAAATACTGAGCTGTTTTTGAGATAGGTATCGAATTTTTCAAAAAATGGGTTTTTTTTTTCAAAAATTCAAAAAATATTTTCTTGTAAGTCTTGAAATACAATGTTTTTTAAACTTTTTAGAAGCTTCTCTATAAAAAAATTTCATTAAAATCCCTTATGTCGATAATGAGTAATTCGAAATTCGAGAAAATGGTTCTATGGTAGGCACAGTCAGTAATATCTTACTTTCAAAATTTTTCTTATTAAATTAACGATCGTAAAAATTAAACAAAAGAAACAAAATTTTATCAAAATTCTCGGAGCCGGTTTAGAGAAAACCACGATTTTCGAAAACCATTTTTTAACATTTGTATGGTGGGTACCGTTATTTTTAGGTAAAATAATTTATTTTTTCTTACATCTTGTAGATTATAAAGGGTGATTTTTTAAGAGCTTGAGAACTTTTTTAAAAAAAAAAACGCATACAATTTGCAAAATCTCATCGATTTTTTATTTGAAACGTTAGATTGGTCCATGACATTTACTTTTTGAAGATAATTTCATTTAAATGTTGACCGCGGCTGCGTCTTAGGTGGTCCATTCGGAAAGTCCAATTTTGGGTAACTTTTTCGAGCATTTCGGCCGGAATAGCCCGAATTTCTTCGGAAATGTTGTCTTCCAAAGCTGGAATAGTTGCTGGCTTATTTGTGTAGACTTTAGACTTGACGTAGCCCCACAAAAAATAGTCTAAAGGCGTCAAATCGCATGATCTTGGTGGCCAACTTACCGGTCCATTCCTTGAGATGAATTGTTCTCCGAAGTTTTCCCTCAAAATGGCCATAGAATCGCGAGCTGTGTGGCATGTAGCGCCATCTTGTTGAAACCACATGTCAACCAAGTTCAGTTCTTCCATTTTTGGCAACAAAAAGTTTGTTAGCATTGAACGATAGCGATCGCCATTCACCGTAACGTTGCGTCCAACAGCATCTTTGAAAAAATACGGTCCAATGATTCCACCAGCGTACAAACCACACCAAACAGTGCATTTTTCGGGATGCATGGGCAGTTCTTGAACGGCTTCTGGTTGCTCTTCACTCCAAATGCGGCAATTTTGCTTATTTACGTAGCCATTCAACCAGAAATGAGCCTCATCGCTGAACAAAATTTGTCGATAAAAAAGCGGATTTTCTGCCAACTTTTCTAGGGCCCATTCACTGAAAATTCGACGTTGTGGCAGATCGTTCGGCTTCAGTTCTTGCACGAGCTGTATTTTATACGGTTTTACACCAAGATCTTTGCGTAAAATCTTCCATGTGGTCGAATAACACAAACCCAATTGCTGCGAACGGCGACGAATCGACATTTCACGGTCTTCAGCAACACTCTCAGAAACAGACGCAATATTCTCTTCTGTACGCACTGTACGCATTCGTGTGGTTGGTTTAATGTCCAATAAAGTAAACTGAGTGCGAAACTTGGTCACAATCGCATTAATTGTTTGCTCACTTGGTCGATTATGTAGACCATAAATCGGACGTAAAGCGCGAAACACATTTCGAACCGAACACTGATTTTGGTAATAAAATTCAATGATTTGCAAGCGTTGATCGTTAAGTCTATTCATGATGAAATGTCAAAGCATACTGAGCATCTTTCTCTTTGACACCATGTCTGAAATCCCGCGTGATCTGTCAAATACTAATGCATGAAAATCCTAACCTCAAAAAAATCACCCTTTATAAAAAAACTTTTATTTACCATGTTTAAAAAAAATCAAGTATGGAGTTTTCGAAATATTGAGTTTTGGAAAGAAAAATTGAAATTTTGTTTAAAAATCCAAACAAAATTTGTTTGAAAATTTTAATGCACAGTATTATTCAAACTTCTGTGGAGATTCAGCATAAGAAAAATTATCAAAATCGGTGGTGACGTTTTTGAGAAAATCAAAAACAAAAAAGGTTCCAAGAGGGGTACCAAAAATAACCATTTTTCGGAAAAATTTTTTCAACCGTAACCTAGTTTTAACTAAATAAAACTTTTTTGAATTTTTTTCTTAAATCTTTGGGACAGTTTTTGAAAAAAAAAAGTGTATAAGATTTCGAAAAAAATCGTATGGCAGGTACCGTTATTTTTGGTCTTAAAAAAAAAAAAGAAAAAACGTGTGGGAGGGAAAATTTAAGAACGATATTTAACAAGTTTCAAGAAAATCGGACGAGCCGTTTAGGCTGTAGTCGTACAGAGAGATAGACAGACAGACAGAATTTCAAGACCAACTTTTTTCGTCTTCACTATTATTGAAATGTTAACTTTGAGTTCGATTTTTTATGAGGGCACAACTTGCCTTATAGTACCTATAAGTCGCAAGTAAAAATATTGTTGTGAACAGAGCTTTATGTAGCGGGCTATTTAATAAGCACTACTAGAAATCAAATAAAATACGCTATTCAATTTATCAATTTAATCCAGAAGGCATTTAATCAATCAAAAAATACATTTAACAATTTGCAAAAGGCAATGATAATTCTAGACACGTCTTGTCGCGGCAGCTGCAAAAACTCTTCTTTTTTTCGTTGATGTGTTTGGCCGTTAAAAATCCAAAAAGTCTTTTTCTCGCATGTACCGCTCGTGTAGTAAAAATGGGAACTAATAATTCTCTCTAATAACTCCTTCTATTTCTCACAGCTGATTGCGTTGTCAATCACCACATTTATACTTCTACAGCGCCATCTGTCGGAAAATTGCATATCTATTTTATATGGAAGAAACAAAAAGCTCTTTTCCAATGTCAAATGTATTTCCCCTTATTCCAAACATCTAGAACATTCCAAGACAAGAACCTTCGACAACAACTAACTTCAGTGTTCGCGGTGAGCACAACACAGTTCATTTTGGATTATGAAAGTGTGCACAAGTATTGCTTATTGAATTGTGTTATTAAACAAGTGTGATTTAAATTTGAATAAAAGTAACGGGTGATTTTTTTGAGGTTAGGATTTTCATGCATTAGTATTTGACAGATCTCGCGGGATTTCAGACATGGTGTCAAAGAGAAAGATGCTCAGTATGCTTTGACATTTCATCATGAATAGACTTACTAACGAGCAACGCTTGCAAATCATTGAATTTTATTACCAAAATCAGTGTTCGGTTCGAAATGTGTTTCGCGCTTTACGTCCGATTTATGGTCTACATAATCGACCAAGTGAGCAAACAATTAATGCGATTGTGACCAAGTTTCGCACTCAGTTTACTTTATTGGACATTAAACCAACCACACGAATGCGTACAGTGCGTACAGAAGAGAATATTGCGTCTGTTTTTGAGAGTGTTGCTGAAGACCGTGAAATGTCGATTCGTCGCCGTTCGCAGCAATTGGGTTTGTGTTATTCGACCACATGGAAGATTTTACGCAAAGATCTTGGTGTAAAACCGTATAAAATACAGCTCGTGCAAGAACTGAAGCCGAACGATCTGCCACAACGTCGAATTTTCAGTGAATGGGCCCTAGAAAAGTTGGCAGAAAATCCGCTTTTTTATCGACAAATTTTGTTCAGCGATGAGGCTCATTTCTGGTTGAATGGCTACGTAAATAAGCAAAATTGCCGCATTTGGAGTGAAGAGCAACCAGAAGCCGTTCAAGAACTGCCCATGCATCCCGAAAAATGCACTGTTTGGTGTGGTTTGTACGCTGGTGGAATCATTGGACCGTATTTTTTCAAAGATGCTGTTGGACGCAACGTTACGGTGAATGGCGATCGCTATCGTTCAATGCTAACAAACTTTTTGTTGCCAAAAATGGAAGAACTGAACTTGGTTGACATGTGGTTTTAACAAGATGGCGCTACATGCCACACAGCTCGCGATTCTATGGCCATTTTGAGGGAAAACTTCGGAGAACAATTCATCTCAAGGAATGGACCGGTAAGTTGGCCACCAAGATCATGCGATTTGACGCCTTTAGACTATTTTTTGTGGGGCTACGTCAAGTCTAAAGTCTACACAAATAAGCCAGCAACTATTCCAGCTTTGGAAGACAACATTTCCGAAGAAATTCGGGCTATTCCGGCCGAAATGCTCGAAAAAGTTACCCAAAATTGGACTTTCCGAATGGACCACCTAAGACGCAGCCGCGGTCAACATTTAAATGAAATTATCTTCAAAAAGTAAATGTCATGGACCAATCTAACGTTTAAAATAAAGAATCGATGAGATTTTGCAAATTTTATGCGTTTTTTTTTTAAAAAAAGTTCTCAAGCTCTTAAAAAATCACCCGTTATTTGAGTTGATTATAAATTGAGATTTACTGTTTTGAACTGGAAAGTGTAAATAAAGAAGAAATACTAAAAAGATTGATAACTTTTATTGAACTGACCTAGTAAAAATATTACAATATATTAAAACCATATGTTAATTACGAACTGATGTAAAATGTGTGATATTAAATTTAACTTAATTATTCAAGCATTTTATATCATAGTAGTGCATTACTTAATTTAGCATTATAAATATCACTTCAAATTTGTAAATAAAAAATATAAAGAAATTAAAATATAAAGTGAAAATATCTAAATATAATGTATATACAATTTAAAAATAAGTAGTTACTGATGTTAATTTTATACCATTATTTCTAGATAAAATAAATTTGTTTCCCCACATCTTGCGGTATTAAGAACCTGTTCATAGTGCGGTTTGTAAAAAGCGGGGTTTTCGAAATATAGAGCTTAAAAATAAATTTGAAAAATTTTATAAAAAATAAAAATAAAATTTGAATGTACATATATTACTTTTAAATCTTTTTAGGATCTTTAGCATAAACGAATTACTGTTTTTTTGAACCTAAATTTTACTAAATGTAATTTTTTTAATTTTAATTTTGCAATTCAAAAAGCATGAAGAGTAGCAAACTCCTTTGCTAAATTTAATGAAAAAGTTTAATGGTTGAGCAATGATCTCGATGACGAATTGACACATTTTGATCATCATAAACACTATGCTGCACATTAGCAATCGCTTATTGTGTGTTCACTTTACGACACGGCTCTGGGATATTGGCACCCCAAAAATGGGATATTCGTCAAAGAGTATCCCATCTAATTGGTCAAAAAAAGTCAACTAGTTTTGGAAATTGGTAAGTCATAGAAAATTTGTAATCGAAGCTTAAGCTTTTGCAGAGTCATTCAACGCGAGATTTTTGGCACTCCATTTGTGGGATATTCCAAAAAATTATATACCATTCGAAAGATCACTGGATCCTAATAAAAGGTCACCTATTTTCAGTAATTGGTCGACCATACATTTTTTTTATGAATTTTTGAAGGTCACAGAAAAATTTTCGGCACCCCATTTGGATCATTTATAAAAAAAGTATGCACTTTATAAGGTAAATGGTCAAAAAAGGTCAGCTAGTTTTAGTAATTGATCAGCAATAATTTTTTTGAAATACATTTTTAAAAGAAAATTCAAGATCATAACGATTTTTGGTACCTCAATTGTCGGATATTCGAAAAAAAAACCATAAAAAAACCTATGGATAGCCAATTACTAAAACTAGCTGACCTTTATTAACCATTTACTGACATTATAAATGGCATCCCTTTTTTCTAAATAACTTAACTTAATAAATAACTAAATTTTAGCTTAAATCGCACACAGCGCGAAAAAAAAATAAATAGGTAAATTGGTGACACAATAGCACAATAACACTCACAATAAAAGGCTGCATTTCAATGCCTATATTGGAGGCTTGATGATCTCCTTAGCCTAAAAACCAAAAACCAATGTGCAAGACTTTAAGTATACAACAATCGATAGCAGTAACATCTTAACTGCACTATCCTAAGGCCATAAAATGGCTTCTCAATATCCAAATAGATGCAGCGAATCGCGTGTGTTCAAAAATTAAACGAAAACCGCACTGACACCTACACGTGTTCAAAGAGCGTTCCTTATGCAAACATCATGTGACATTTTCCAGCTCCATGCCTTCTGGTTATTTTCAGTCTCAACTTGTGACTCCACAACGGAAGGGATTTAAAGATGCAATTTGCATTCACCTGATATTTAGATGGCGTCAAATGTTAGTTTGGAGCCATTACCAACAGCTATAATTTACACTACACACAACATGAATGGTGAATGTGAAACAGCTGCCAAGCCTATGTGCTGCAACTCGCAAAAGGTATATATCCTACCTACATATGCGCAACTCAACTCAGGGCTTAAGTTAAACGAAACCAGTCCCCAACATAAAAGGTTATAATCTTACAATTCCACTGCACGAAATGGAACCGTGAATTATATTACGTTTTCCTCTTGGTCTTCTGCGGAAGGTTTGCTCTTAGTTCCATGACTTCTTGCCTTAACCACAATCTTGCTTATCATTTGGCGAAAATCTCAGAATCTCAGCGCCATGTGCGATTGGCGTATAAATTAAATCCTCTGCAACGGAAAAAAGCAGAAAAGGGTGCAACTTACAACACTGTCTCTGGACTATGCGAGCATGACACGAAGAGCACGATGAAGCCAATGAAAATGGAGCTGCTCCTGTACGTACATACATACATTATTTTGACTTACAATGTAGCACGGACATGTAGGTTGATGTTAATAAGGGCGAATTATGACGAACGAACTCCAAATCTAACTGAAATGAGATTCTGCCGACGGAATTTTGATTTATTTCGTACAAAATACGATCAGTTTTCGCACTCTTACTTGAAGCTCGCTTTGACACACCGTAATGACCTTTGCATTTTGTTCTTCCTTTGAGTTGAAAAGGAAAGCATAGACAAGAATTTGACGTAAGTATTTCAAAGAAGAGATGAATCAATTTGTGTTGTGAGAATATTTCATTTTATGAATGAATTAAGAAATATTAATGAACAAAATTGACAGCTAATCTTAATTTTGGGGTGGTCCAAACAAATTCTATTTTCTTTTTTGCTTTAGGAAAATTAAGACAGATCACCGCAATATCGTTTTTTTTTCCATTGATAGTCCTGGTATGGGAAGAATGTAATCAAAATTACTAAGTTTTATGAGTCGCTGGTCAGAAATATCAAAAATTCTGGTACATATCTTAAGGAAAATTTTCTGAAATCTATTACAAAATATTGATTTTTAAATGAATGAAAGTAATAGATTGAAAAATATTTGGTGCTTAAATAAAAAATTTTTAATTCAACAAATTTCTGTAAATTTACACATTTTTGTTCCAATTTAAAAACAAGCCCCTTCCAATCTGAAAATCTGAAAATCTTATTTTTTTTAAATTTATTTTTAATATTTTTATTTTGTTTACAGTTCAAATTATATGTCCAAAAATTCCCGTACAGATTTGTAGTATCATTGAGAAATCAAGTATAGGACGTGTTCCTAAACACGATTTTTCTATTCAACACAAGAAAATCTCCTAATGTAAATCCGGACAAACAGATAACATTTTATGGAAACCAAATTTGAGAATATATCTCTTACAACTTAAGAGTCTATTTCAATTTATTTTACATGTTTCATCATAAGATCAAACAGACTTTAAAATGTGGAAACAAAACTTGAAAGTTCATCTCAAACAACTTGACAGTTTATCTCACTGAATTTGACATGATGTGTTAGAACATAAACGAAAATTCACCTGAGCAAATCATAAGCCAACGAAAAGAAGTTGTTTTCAGAATCGTCAAGAAGGGAATACACCAATAATGCAGTTTTTTTTAATGTGGGTGGCCGTGGCGCGATGGTTGTGTGCTCGCCTGTCAACCTCAGTATCACAGGTTCGATCCCTGCCGCCGTCTATGTCGTCTTTAATTCCATTAAAAAAAAAAACTTCTAAAAATTGTCATCAATGGGTTGCTGGTTTACTTATTACATGTTGTTTAGGCATAACACTAACAACATGTGATTGAGTTAAACTAGTATGCCCAACAAGGATGAAAAACGAATAAAATAATGCGAATTATAAGAGATATAGAAATAAGACACGGCAATTCTCCGCTTTAGTTCAGCCGCCATCCCTGGAGATAAAAAAATCTGAGACAACCACCTTCAGTCTCAGAACATCGTGCCACACATCTTTCCTATCCTTCTTTCTCTTCCGTAACTTCACGCCCGCGCTGTGTTAAAACATTTAAAGGGTAATCATATTCTCTTGAGCGTGAGTTGATTATAAAAAAAAAAAAAAAAAAAAAAAAAAGTATTTTTTTTTTTGCATTTTGAGAAAATTTTCATTAATCGTCATCTACATTTAAATTTGAATAAAACAATCTGTGAGTGAAATATCATTCAGATTTGTATTTATTAAAAAGGTGCCTCCTTTTACGGTTCTCAAAGATAAATGAACCGATGATTCTGCCAGCCAAAAATCCACACCAAACACTGCCTTTCTCTGGATGCATTGCAATTTAGTGGATCTCGTGTGGATTGCGATTGGTCCTGATACGAAAATTTGCTTCAACTAACCAATTCATCCAGAAATTATGGCGATCTTGACATTTGATAAAACAAAATAAATAAACGGCAGTCAATTTGACAGATGGAGCTTCAAAAATATGGCCGAATTCATTTGTCAGACTTCGAGAACTCCTATATTGGAAAATCTGTTACATAAGCAGATTCTTGAAGAACAAAGTTTACTTAATAACGGCATTTCATTCCCTTATTCACATACTGCAAAATTTTCATTATGTTGAAACCGACATTTAATTTCCTATTTTTAAAGCAAAAAAATGGCATAATGTGCGATATATTAATGATAAAGGACATCTTTTTTGGCTTTGTAATTTTAGGCTTGCCCGATTCGTCTTAGTAATTGACTGTCTCTTTTTCCCTTGACAAATTCATTTAGTTCCATATCAAGAGTTTGACAGCCCAATCTAAAAGGGTTCACGGGTATATAGTAGAAGTCCCGAAAGAATGATTTCGACTCGATTCCCCTGATCGAGGACAATCAAGTAACATAATCATGCCCCAAATCACTTGAGCATATTAGGCGTGTTTTGTTGAGCTTCTTAATATACACACTAAGAAATGTTACACATTAAGCTTATTTTGCACATGTAAATACAACAACAACAAGTTAACGGCACATTCGCTTTTAGTAATTTTAATGAACATTTCTTAATGTGTACATTAAGAAGCTCAACAAAACACGTCTAATGTCTATTATAGGCGTTTTTCTTTTTTAGTTCAGAACAGAACCTGAGTTGTCAAAAAATAAATTGTGTTTCTTTTTTAGTTCAGAGTGTTCAGAATTTCGAAAATGTGTTTCTTTTTTCGCTCTGAGCATGTTCTGAGCGTGTTCAGAGTGCGCTCTATGAGCTCAGAATAAAATAACTGAGCAGACAGAGTAAAATGCTTAACACAAGCATTTGACAGATGGAAATTAAAAAAAAATGGCGACAGCTACATAAGTGTTCAAGTCTGTTTCAAAATATACTCAGAGCGCTCAGAGCACGCTTGGTTCAGAGAATGTTCGGAACATGCTCGACATGCTCGGACTCTGTTCAGAGCTCTATACTGAACTAAAAAAGAAAAACGCCTTATAGAAACAGGTAAATGCGGCAGTAGCGCCTTTATGTTGCAACCATATATCATTCACATCCATACTCGTATCATCCAATTTTCTCGGAAAGAAATTGATAATCATCGATAGGTAGTGCTTTCGGTTGATATTGATGTAAATGGAAATGCCATTGTTGTTTTCAAAGAAGTACAGACTGATGATGCCGCCTACCCACTATCCACACCAAATAGTGTTCCTCAGATGGATTCATGGATTGTCACTTGGTGGAATTCTTGTGGATTCGCATCCAAAAATGGGCCTCGTCTTTGAAGATAATGTTCTTTTTATATCAAAATCTTGTTACGTTTCTTGGTTGTATACACTCAATCCTTTAATTTTCTTGGTGATTGGTCTTTAGTATTCGAATATAAGAAATAAGGAAAATTACCAAAAGATATAACATCATGGTCGCGATGGACTGTCAAATAAAAAAAATAAATTAATTTTTCCTGTTTATTTAATATTTATAAGTCATACGCTTTTTTAAAATATTTTTTAACTATATACAAGATTAAGAAAAAATGTTCTTATCTCCAAAAGTAACGATTGCTAGCTACTATAAAATTAAAAAATTAATTATTAAAAATCTTATTTTGCTCGAAAGCACCTCCAAGAATGTAAATATAAAATGTTTATTTTTTTTTTAATTTACCAAGAATCATTTTCTGAATTTTGACTTCGTCATTATCAGTCTAAGCGATTAAATTAAATTTTTAAATAGAAGGTTCTAGAAATCTTGAAAATCAGTGTATATCTCAACATCCAAAAAAATATATATAAGACAAGTTTTGTTTTCGTAAAAAAAATTTAACTCGAGATATTGATCAAAGTTGACATTACGAAGATAGGGAAGACACAAAATGTGGGTCTTGCAATTCTGTCTGCCCGACTAAGGTCTTAACGGCTTGGCCGATTTTCTTTAAACTTGTTAGATGGCATCTATAAATTCCCCCCATACTTTTTTTATAAGACCAAAAATAGCGGAACCTGCCATACTGATACTAATTGGTTTTCGGAATTAGGAAATACTTGAAAAAAATTTCCGAGAAATGGTTATTAATGGTACACTCCGTAGAAAAATTTTGGCTTGTTATTGATTTTTGATTTTCTTAAAAACGGCATAGCCGACATGCTCTCAAAAGTTTGAAGAATATTGTGATTTCAAATTAAAAAAAAATGTTTTGGATTTTTAAAAAATATTTTAAATTTTTTTTTCAAAATCGAGTTTTGAAAACCCCATGCTCGATTTCTTTTTAAACTTGACAGTTAAAAGTTTGTTGATACATCTACAAGATGTGAGAAAAAATACAAATGTTAAAAAATGGTTTTCAAAAATCGTAGTTTACTCGAAAACGGCTGCTCCCTAAATTTGGATAACTTTTGTTTTCCGATTAATTTTTTAGAACATTAATTCATTAAAAATAAAATGCACGACTGGATTGCACGAACTTGCTGTAATGTAAGAGAACTTTAGAATTTAAAATACATTTTATAAATATAAAACATGGATTTAATGAGATAAAAGTGTTCAAATGTATGGAATTGCCGTCTGATTAATTTTTTAATATTAAAGTAAATTTTTATTTAAAAAATTTAAATTATTTAGTAGTATAAATTTTAGAAATATGTAGTTTCAAAAAATAATCGTTCACACTTTAGTAGTAGGAATAAGGATACTTGAGACTGGGAACTTTTTTTACGACTTTTTTCATGGTTTTATGGTTTTTAATGGCTTTTTGGGTTTTAATGGCTTTTTAAACGTTTTGTTTTTCTTTGTCGGCATGAGCGGCGCACAATTCGGTTCAGTTTTTCTTTTTTGTATGACCCTTTTTATATTGGTTTTTGTTGGCTGTGTTTTTTATTGCTTTTTAAATGTTTGGTTTTTGTGTTGGAAAAAAAAAGAAAGTATTTTGACATTGTCATTGAGGATCGGTATTGGAAAATATCAGTCAAGTGCATTTTTTAAAATGTACTGTTGCCCGTTGATGTTTTTCAAGTATCTCGTTGCAGATAGGGATAAATATACATCTGTTTGTCATCAGATATACGGACTTTTTACATGAGGACTCTGACCTAGTGCGATAGGATTTGGTGGTGGTTGTTTTTAACACGTCGTACTGTTGCTGTCCGGTTGTGTGTTTCAAGTGTCGTTGTAGCTAGGAACATATTATTTGTATAGATATTTTTGTTTGTCATCAGGTATGCTGACTGTGTTTAGTTGAGGGCATCGGTCCAGTCGGATATTTTTAATAGATTTTTTATTGTTTTGTTTTTTCTCTGCGGTACGAGGCTGCTGGTTTTTTGTTGATTTGTTTCGGGGTGGGTGAATTATGGATTGGTTAAAGAAGATGTGGTGCATGATGAAAGAAAAAGATCTTTTGTATATTATTTGTATAGATATTTTTGTTTGTCATCAGGTATGCTGACTGGACTGTGTTTAGATGAGGGCATCGGTCCAGTCGTTTTTATTGTTTTGTTTTTTCTCTGCGGTACGAGGCTGGCTGGTTTTCTTTTGTTGATTTGTTTCAGGGGTGGGTGAATTATGGATTGGTTAAAGAAGATGTGGTGCATTTTGAAAGAAAGAGATCTTTTGTGGAGTTTTAATTGGTTTTTGTATATTGAGGATCGGTATTAGGTAATATATGTCAAGTGAATTTTATGCACTGTTGAAGCTAGAAACATATGTGTTTTATTTTATGACTTTTTAGATGAGGGCATCGATCGAGTGCGTTAGAATTTGGTGGTGGTTGAGGGTTAAAATTGATATCAATTTTGTGGTGTGTACTAGCGAGAAGTGTGTGTGTTGGAGTTTGAATTTAAATGAGTAACGATGAGAAGGGATATGTTTTTGTTTCTATTCTTGTTTTAATGGTGTGCCTTGGGGATGATGTATTGTTTGATGTTTGAATTAAAAGATTGGTGGTTGCTTGTGCGCAGATGGGCGCACGGTGGTGTGTTGGGGTCTACGGTTGCTATTTTTAAATGAAATGAGTATGAATATATCTTAAATAAAAGTAAATTGAAATCATTGTAATAAAATAAAGCTTTTTATTTTAATAATATACATAAAAGATGGTTTTTATTTATTTTCTTTTGAAATAGGTATCCATGAATTGTGATCGGATGCAAAACCAAGCCATTTTACAAATAATTGATCTTTTTTCCTTCGCAGCACTTTTTCGATTAGATAAGTATCGGGAAACTTAGATTTTTGTAGTTCAAGCTCATAGAACCCGCCTTTTATGGGGTTTCCCTGATAGTCTTCTAACAGATATGTAACTGGATTTGTATGTTGAACTTTGGTTATTTTAAAGATTTCTGTTGTCCAATTCGGTGTGTATCCTTTATCAAATACATGCTTGTATTTACTAATTCTTATAAAATCTCCCACCTTGAACTTTGGAGTAATATGAATTTTGATGTGTTCATATATAGTTGAAAGTATTTGCTTTTCATTTGTAGCTTTGACTTTGGACGGCTTCATTTTAATAGTGCGATGTTTTGAATTGTTGTACTTTTTAGTTAGTGTATCTATCATATTTATCCAACAGTATGAACCATTAGCACTGAACTCTTTCCACATAAGGTTTTTCAAAGTGCGATTAAATCGTTCGACAATCGAAGCTTTAAGAGGTGAAAATGTTGAATAATGATTGATGTGAAGTTTTTTCATAAGACTTTGAAAAGTAGTGTTGAAAAATTCTTTCCCGTCATCTGTTTGTAAATTGTTGGGAATGCGGCCTTTATTTAATATATTTTCCATAGCTTCAGTGACACTCGATCCGGTTTTATTTTTAATAGGAGCTGTCCAAGCAA
Source organism: Chrysotoxum bicinctum (assembly GCA_911387755.1). NCBI lineage: Eukaryota > Metazoa > Arthropoda > Insecta > Diptera > Syrphidae > Chrysotoxum > Chrysotoxum bicinctum. The sequence continues at coordinate 225,159,838 of OU426987.1, forward strand.
ATTTAGAAAATGTATCAATTACCGTAAGAAGATATCGATTATTTTCATTATCTGCTGAATATGCCCCCATTTCTACTAGATCAGCTTGCCATAAATCATCAAGCCCCTTGATAATGACTCGCCTTTTTTGGAAATTTCTTCTTGCTGACTTATGCAGTTCTTCGACAACGTCTCTTTTACTCATCTTTTCACAGAATGATTAAAACAACAAAACATTTTACCTTTTTATTAGTTTATTCATTTTAGATTTGTTTATAAAAATTTACAATTCTCTTAATTTTATTAATTTTTATTTTAATTTGAAAACATGCACAAGTATCTGGTCCTTCATAGCACAAGTTTGGTGACCAGTTTGAAGCACAGTTCAGGAAATGAAATTTATTTGGTGACATAATATAATCATCCTTTTCGAATCTCTTTACAAACAAAATACAATTCATAGCTTCTGAAAAGTGTGCCTCATGTATGATATGTTGGTTGGATTTTAAAAAGGCTAGAAGATCATCAATGACTAATTTAATTTTAAAAGAAGACATGTTTTTCGTTTGAATTATGAATGGAAACTGAATTCAAAATAAATTAAATAAGAAACATTATTTTTAAAAATATTTATTTTAATCTTTCATACAACGACATTATTTTTTTAATTCTTATCAACCTATTTTCAACCATATAGCATGCACATGTATCTGGTCCTTCTTTGCATAAATTTGAAGACCAAGGGCAGGTAGGAAAATGGCAACCATAATCAGATGTTGTCGAAGATACATTGATAAATCGTTTCAAGAAGACCATGCAGTTCAAAAGTTCCGTATGATGTTCGTCTAGTAAGATGTTCTTATTTTTAATAACGAATTTTAAGATTTGATCAAAAATCAATGTGGGGTTTATTTTGGGCATCGCGATTTAATGACTGTTCACCTAGGTATTTAAGTAAAGACTAAATTGATTTTAAGTAGACATTAGACATGATATGTTTTCCCTTGTTAAAGTATTTTTCAATTTCGATTTGAAAGCTTTGTCTTAATTGACCAGTTTGCTGATCAACATAGCTTTTGGAAGCAGCGTCTCCTTGTTCTTCAGGTTCCTGAATGTTTTTTAATCGTTTTCCATTTATGTTGTAATCACCGTTTTCTGTTTTGAGAAATCCCTCGCCAGGTGGTCCAGGCAATCCTGACTCGCCCTGCGGTCCCGGCTCTCCTTGTTTGCCTCTTGGACCCCTAGGTGGGGTCCTATATGAATAACGACCAAATTTATCAACACTCATTTTTTTTTATTCGATAATATCGGCTTCTTTAAGTTCTTCAATAATTGAAACAATTTCGTTAGAATGATTGTTATTTCCAGCTTGTTGTGAAGCAATGAGAAGTCTCATTCGATCTACAAGCTCATTAGGGTTATCCCAAAATATATAGTCCTTTTTCAGTTTTGATAATTGCATCAATCCATTTCCCGATTGTGGTGTTGATAGTGAATGTGTTGGATTATTAGAAGTATTTGTATTGAATCCTAATAATTTCTTAATTATTTGCGTATACTTATGACCCCGATTGCCACGTATTTGTCCGTGTGAATCATGTCCAACCCTATGTGTATTTGTTTCATATAATATGGTCTTGTAATTTTTTAAATCTTCATCAGTGTAGATGCTTTTATCTGGTATTTTCTTAAATATAAGCTCATACAAACCATTTGTTCCTTCAAAGGTTTTATTTTTTATTTGTATATCTTTTCCAAGAATGATTAATTCACCATTTCCAATGTACCACTTCTCATCTTTTGAATATACCCCATACGTTTTATCAAGCGTGTTTGAATTATTTTTAAACAAATCTACGTATTTTTTAGGTGTATCATGGAATTCTTCTTGTAATATGAGCTCTGAAAAGTTACGGTGGTTAAGGCTTTTCTTTGGTCGTTTTGGAGTGATGCTATCAGTTAATTCAGGTGAACTGTTAATAAAAGTGTTTGGTGTGATGAATTCATCTCTTAAATATTTTTCCTTTGCTGGGCTTTCAAATTCATTTTCTTGTACTTGTTGTTGTTTAAATTTGCGTTTTGTTTTGTTAATAGGACTTTCAATAAAGTAATTTTGATTTTGTTCTTCTTGTTTTGTGTTTGATTTTTTCACTAACTCATTTAGGGGTCTGGTAATGGGTCTTAGAGTTTCCTCAATTTCGGTTTCGTAAGCTTCTCTACCAGTCCTTAGAGCTTTGTATTTCTTTCGCAGAGCATCGGTGGTTTTAATAAGCTCCTTTGTTAGTTTTTCGTCTATGTTAATCATATTATAAGATTTATTTCTTCATACAAATGCAGTTGAAAAATAAGACTCGAAGTTGTTGGAAAAGCCTTTCGATGGTTTTCAAACTGAATTTTATATTGTAGTTACTGGTCTTAACTGTTAAATACTGCGTCTCAAACTGGTTTGAACCGCTTTTTACTGCTATAATCTGCTCACTGAACTGCTCTGTACTGCTCTTATAGAACATAACTGTTCATATGATGCAAAAATCAAAAATTTTGTCTATTTTATAACTTGAGGAAGCAGTCAAAGCCTTTTCTATAACGACCTTCATTCAAAGGGCTGTCCTTATCAATTACCAAAAAACCATAATTTGTGTTCCAGCATTCTGCACATACCTTTTGAAACATTTTAAATGTCATATCCGAATTGACATGATCATTATAAACGTGTTTTAAATTCATATCGTCCTGTTTGAAGATGATTAGAAAATTCGCATTGTCTCGAATTAAGTGTTTCGGTATTCTTGTATATGTTTGGCACAAATAAAAACTATCGATGTGATGATGTCGTCCCATACTAAAATACACTCGAATTGTGTCTTGTTTTTCACAGGCAATATCGTCAAAGATGAATATAGAATTTGGCTTAGCGTCTTCGGGTTGAATAACATCACTGTTATTGGAAAATGTAAAAAAACCCATATTTTTCACTGGTTTTATGGCTTTTCGCAAAAACTCATACTTCGGTTGATGTAGAGATTTAGAATATATATAGATATTTTCAAATTTCAAGCCGTTTGGGTGTAGGAGTAAACTCATCATAACATTTGTTTTTCCACAGTTTGAGGGACCAGTAATTAACCCCCTTATACTATATGGAAACAGTTTACCATGTTTTTTTGTTTCAATATTGCTAGCCAATTCCATATTTTTTACTGGTAATTGGTATTGTTGTTTAACGAATCGCATATTGATAAAAACTAAATAATAACTTTTATATGCGAAGTTTATATTCGAAACCCGTCATATCGTTTTCATCTCTCGCAACGTAAAGATGATCATATAAAATGATTGATTATTTAAAAAATTGCAACAGTCAGCGAAACATTGTGAAAGGGGAAGGTTTATTAAACACTGTAATAAACAAACTACCACTCGAACTACATCTACCTGGTTATCAATACTGTGGACCTGGAACAAAACTTCAAGAACGTTTAGCTCGAAGGGATCCGGGGATTAATTTGCTTGATCAAGCGTGCAAACAGCATGATATATCTTATTCTAAATTTACAAATACAAGTGATCGGCATATAGCTGATAAGATTTTATCTGAAAAAGCTTGGCAACGAGTAAAATCCAAGGACGCTAGTATAGCTGAACGTGCAAATGCACTATTGGTTACCAATCTTATGAAGGCAAAAGTAAAATTAGGCATGGGGTGCTCTAAGAATACAGACAAAAAGGCTAGAAATCAGCTAAAAACGAGTTGTTCAGAGCATAAAAACGGTGTTAAGAAGTCTAAAAAAGATAGCAAGACTAAACAAGTCTCATTGAGGAAAGTCATTAAGATTATTGGAAATAATCTCAAACGTAAAAAACCATTCAACATAGAAAATGCAATTAAAATAGCATTATCATCGGCTAAGAAAACTGTTAGAAAAAACAGTAATAACATTAAGACACCGCGAGTTATTTCAGTACCAAAACTTGGTGGAGTACTTCCTTTCCTCGTTCCTTTATTTGCTGGACTTTCGGCTCTTGGAGCTTTAACAGGAGGCGCTGCAGGAGTAGCCAAAGCTGTCAATAATATTAGTATTGCTAAAAAAGATCTGGAGGAGAAAAAACGTCATAATGAAAAAATGGAATCGATTGCAGTTGGACATGGCTTACACCTTAAACCTTATAAAAAAGGACTGGGGCTTTATTTAAATCCACAGGAAAAAAACTTCTAGGTTCGCTACCCAATCGTGCATTAAATGAAATAGACTTGAAAAATTTTGCAACCAATTTAATTCCAAATTTTCGAGGAGTTTTCATGCGTGATAATTTACCAACGACTGGACCTTTAAAAAATGAGTGTGGGATTGTCAATCTTGATTGCTCAACAGGTCCTGGGACACACTGGGTAGCGTATAATAAAAGAGGTAGCCAAACTGAATATTTTGATAGCTTTGGAAATCTTCAACCTCCTATTGAAATAATAAATTATTTGGGTGAAAAACTTAATTATAATTATTCTAATTATCAAAGTTATGACTCTTTTAATTGTGGTCATTTATGTTTAAGATTTTTATATGATTGTTATTTTAAATAAATAAACAGTTTTATTTAAAAATGGTTTCATTGTTTTTCTTATCACCATGGCGTTTACACTTACGCTAAGCGGAAGAAGTTCCCACCTATCTGCTGAATACTTTCCACCTTTGAACCTGGATCAGTATTACGTTTGTGGATTGATTGATTTTCAAACCTACAACTCTATACCGAATGTAGATGAGCGTAACAATTTGTTCCATATAGGGGAATATGAAATTGAAATACCAACTGGGACTTATGAAATTGATGACATTGCAAAATTTATTTCCGAAGAATTATTATTGCGAAATTCTACGGCTGTAGTTAGAATAGAAGCAAATAATAACACAATGATGTCTGAAATCGAAAGCAACGAGAAAATATATTTCAATAAGGATAGAACTATTGGAAAATTACTGGGTTTCAGTAAATGTATTCTTGACTCCGATGTGTTACATTTGTCGGATTTACCTGTTGATATAAATAAGGTGAATATAATACGAGTTGAGTGTAATATCATTACTGGCTCCTATTTTAACAATAGTCCTGTACATACTATACATGAATTTTCTCCAGAAACTGGGGCAGGGTATAAAATTATAGAAGTTCCCAGAAATGTCATCTATTTACCTGTGAACGTCAAACGAATAAGCAGTCTAACATTAAAACTCGTGGACCAAGACGGTGACTTGATAAACTTCAGGGGAGAAAGAATAACTGTGCGATTGCATTTAACCCCAAAATCACAATAATGTTGATCTATAATAGTTATTATAAAATAGATACCAAAGGTTATCATTCATTTAGTCCTAATACAACAGCAACACTATCAAGACCAGAACTTTCATCTGAAAACAAAACCTATCTTCTTGCATTAGGATTTAAACTAAAATAATGAGCAATATGAACGAAATATTAAATATTACTCATGGACCGAGCTATGATAACAGCATATCTAAGTTTGAGTACCATAGTTACTCGCCATTCCTCCAGTCCTTCAATCCAAGTGATGAAATTCGTATCCCTATACAACAACAGGACTTGTGCATTTTACCCTGTGAAAGCTACATTTATATAGAAGGAAGTCTAACAAAATCAGATGGAAAGCCTTCTTCTACTGGGAAATTAGCAAATAATGCTATGGCATTTCTTTTTGAAGAAATACATTATGAGCTAAATGGAGTGGACATTGAGAGCAACAAAAACGTTGGCATTACAACATCATTGAAAAATTATATATCATTGAATGAGAATGAAAGTAAAAGCTTAGAAAATGCTTCATGGACTGGAAACTCCACCGTTACACCTGTATCAGGTACTTTTAATTTTTGCATACCACTAAAAAATCTTTTGGGATTTGCTGAAGACTATAAAAAGATTATAGTAAATGCAAGACATGAATTGATTCTAATTCGTACTCGAAGTAATGAGAATGCCTACTATTCTGACGAAGAATTAAAACTTTCAATTTTTAAGTTGCAATGGAGAGTTCCTCATATAACATTATCCGATTCAAATAAACTTACATTATTGAAACAAATTCAGTTAAATCCAATTCAAATTCATTTTCGAAATTGGGAAATGTACGAATACCCAACACTACCAACTAACACTGATCATGTATGGACAGTTAAAACTTCAAGTCAACTTGAGAAGCCAAGATATGTTATTATTGCTCTACAAACCGATAAAAAAAACCAACGAACCAAGGATGCCAGCAAATTCGACCATTGCGAAGTTAGCAATATAAAGGTGCATTTAAACTCTGAATCTTACCCTCGTGAAGATTTAAATCTTAAATATGAGCTAGACCGGTATGCCATTCTCTATGAAATGTACAGTAAATTTCAACACTCATATTATCAGAAACAATCACAACCACTTTTATCTCGACAAGACTTTAAGGATATCGCCCCAATAATGGTGATTGATTGTTCCCGTCAAAATGAATCAATTAAAACAGGACCAGTAGATGTAAAAATTGAGCTTAAGACAACAATTCCAGTTCCAGCTTCAACAACTATGTATTGCCTTATACTTCATGATCGTATAATTAAGTATAATCCCTTAACAGGAGAAGTTAACAAACTCACTTAATTTTATTGTCATCATTATTGTAAGTTTGTCAGTAGAAAAAGTGAGTTTATCAAGAACGTATCTTAAATATGAATACCTATATTGTAGACTTTCAAGGATTTGGAGTATTTAACAATGGCTTCATTTTGAAAGAAATCGCTGTATTTCATAATGACCACCATCATCATTTCGTTGTTAATTCTCCATTTAATTTAAATCTTCTGTCCACACCACTTAGAAGGCAGGCAAGTTGGTTATATCAAAATTATCATGGATTAACCTGGAATAGTGGGTTTACAAATTTTTCTCGAGTAAAGATATTTCTTCGAGAACAAATCCAAAGTGGAGTTGTTTACGTTAAAGGAACTGAAAAATCGCAATGGCTTAGAGAATTACTCAATAGCGAAAACATAGAAGTCATTAACCTAGAAGATATCTACAGCTGTCCAAGTTTAAAGGAACTCCGAAGAATTTTTCCTAATCAAATAAAATGCCTAAGCCATGGAAAATGTTGCGCCCTTCAAAATGTTTATCTTTTAAGCAAGTTCATAAGACAAGCAAACATGTTGTAAAATAAATACAATTAATAAATAAAACAACAAATCTTGTGTATATGTATGTATATATTTTTTTATTTCTTCAACTAGAATAATGTCTTTTAAAACCGTACGGTACGGAACTATGATCTTCGAGAAAACGACGTTTTTCTGCTTTGGGTTTATATGTCTTAACCTCTTCCACAGTAATCACTTGATGTTCTCTGGTTCGTCTTATGTTATTAGACTTAATAACTATGCTGTCATCATATTCTGCAGAAAAGTTTAATACCGCTTCTTTTATTGAATCAAAATTAATTTTTTGGGATGATTCATAGTTCAGGAAGATGCCCTTTACCTTACACACAATGTGTTCACTATTATCCTTAGTGCTGTAGACTTTATAGGCGTAATTTTTTGGACCGCCACTAACAAATTCAGTGATGTAACTCCCTTGACCATAGCTCTCTAATTCGTCAGTCATATCACCTATAAATTCTCCAGTAGGAGGATCCGGTTCTCCTTGACAGCTTACATAGATAACGGAATCAGTATCATAGTAGAGAACTTTTTCTTTAAGTTTTTCCAAGTAAGTGTACAATTTAAGACGGGCTTGTGTTGTTGTATATGCGGCAATACAAACATTTACCGTGGGGAGGGAGTCAGCAGCTTCTTCTTTCAACTCAAAATTAACCACAATATTGTCTTCATTGATTGGTAAAATATGCAAGACTTCAATAGAAGGATGAATTAGCAGAAGATACAGATCTGAAGGTTTGTTCAAGATACAAGTTTTAGTATGATTTTCTCGTTGTCCGAATTTACCCCAAAAAGAATTCAAAATAAGTTTGGCTAGTGATCTTTTCCCAGGATTGTTTTCTATTTCAGAAAACTCTAGCTCTATATTTTCCTTTTCTAGAAAATCAGCAACATATTTGTTTTTATCTTCTTCAGATGTGCATGTACTCGGCCATCCTGATGCTTCTTGTTTTATTTTTAGGTATGTATTCATCATACGAGTAAATAGACCATCGGAACTTGTATCTGGATTATACTGAGTAACATCATATTCCCAAATTTCAAAAACAGCAAGTAGCTTATACCCCGTTTCAACTGCTTTCACAACTTCTTCGATTACCCAGGTTCCAAGTAATGCTCTTTCGTCATCAGAATGAGTGCAGATTTGTTCTTGAGTTTTTTTACTACTGCAAGTTCTACATAAGGAAAACATCAGCTTATTATTTTGCTTCATAGGTAAGACCGGATGAAATAAATTTTCTGGCGGAAGAATTTTGCATTTTACGAGTCCATTTATACCCTCGAGTTCCAAAGCAGAGCAAATATCATCGTTAGCAGTGTGAATTTTTGGGTGACCAACAGGGAATTTCCCATTTTTGCAAACCCAGGGGTAAAGGGAACATACGTCTATGTATTTTATTTTTTCCCCCTCCTTACATTTATAGTAATTAAATGTATTTCCTGTCCGTCCACCATAAAAAGCATCTCGAGGATTCAAAGGTGTGTTCTGTATTAATGGATGATCATCCAAGAAATTGAGTTCTTCATTATTTAGGAATTTTTGTTGAGTCTGAAATTCACAGTGCCACATTTCAATTACTTCGTAATCAAATGACCTTAATCGTGTTGTTTTGGCTAATGTTCTTTCTCTCATATCTTTGATTCAGGGTGTCGTATTTGTCTTCTGATAAAGGCTCGTCTCGTTTATGTTTTAAACAAGTAGGATGACCGTGATAAAAACAACCATGGAACTCGAAAATCTGTTTCGTTTCTTCACAAAATCCATCGACTTTAATCCCATTTACTACCGGTTCTGTCCCTTTAGCGGCATGCTTTATGTCAATTTTTCGCTTCTTTTGCTCCCAAATCAACCATTTGATTGCAACTGTTGATTGATTATCTGTGCACCTATACCCGTTTTTAGGTATAAGCCCAATTGTATTTGGTTGCAGAAAGTTCCGTCTGAACACGAGGTTACAAGCTGATGCTATTGTTGTTCCTTCCAAAAATGGTTCAACATTGCTTTGATCGAGGAACAATTGCCTAAACTTTAAACAAGTCTCAGCCAAAATTTTAACATCGCTAATGCAATATTCTACTAGTTCACGCTCCATGTCAAAGCTATCGTTTTGATGTTCCGCATACCATTTTAAAAAGTCGTCACGATCTTCAGCTTTCATGGAATCCGGACTGTAGTATTCTATTGCAGGTAGCTTCCCGATGTATTTAGCATTTTCCTTTATATTGAAAAAATGCGGAAAATAACCTTTTTTTAAAACAGGTGAAAGTTGGAATGCTTTGGGGAGTTTTGAAAGAGCCATCGGAAAGTAGTTTAATGAATCTAAGAACTTTATATTTGCAATTTCCATTAATATAATTTTACTTCCTCGCATGATTAATATTGGGGTCAATTTTGTATGTTCCAATATGTAATTTAACACAAATTGGTGATCGTAGGATTGCCCATTATGTGCTATCACAACTACTTTTTTAAACTTTTGCCGAACATGAAGTATGTGTTTCAGAAATTGAGCTACAACACTTTCGTCTTCTTTTTCCTTAATTATGTTTAGCGATAGATTACACTTTTGACAGAAGTACAAATTTGGAACATGTAAACAGTGATCACACTTTTGTTGAAAAACACATAAATTGGGTTCATGCAATTTTATCGGAGTAGCTAATGCTTCGCTTGCAATCGTTATCATTTTTTCGCCTATTACTCGCTCTTGGCGACTCTCCAAATCATAAAAGATGTACAGGATGCCTTTACATGCTGGTGTTTTGTTATCTGGCTGAATGAAGCACATGTGATCTTTTGCTACATGTTTACTACACATCTTGCAGAAATATTCATCGCAGATATGTTGGCGACTTCCTCCGTATGTTTTGAGGCATAAAAGACATTTTTGCATTTTTTCACAAATTGAATTTTTACCTGTTGAATTGCTCGCTTTGTGATTGTCGAAACAGTTTTTTCCTCTAAAATTTCGATTGCAATCTTCACACATGATTTCTTTTTCATTTCTGAGGCAGCTTGGTGTGTTTTGACATTGTGGGCAGGATCGTTTACATCTATGCTGACTTTTTGAATTGTATGGGACATGGCAATCTTCACAATAATATCCACAACAAAATGCAGCAGTTAACGATGTTATAACATTAAAATGATTGTTATAATAAAGCAAATTAATGCTCTTCTTTTCTTCAGCATCTTGAGCGGGAAATCCTTCAAATATCACCTTTTGTCCCTTTGACCCATACTCGTACACAGTCACCTTATATTCCTTTAAATGATTTTGGAATATTTTCAGCTCCGGAATTCCACAACCTTCAGTCGGTACACTTATGTGTGCATCATTTATAAGTTGAAGGGCTCTTTGGGATTGAATTTTCCCAATGTCTCGTCTGATTTTTGCCTTTAGGTTGTTTTCCTTATCTGCATACACTTTACCCACAACTAAAGCGCGAGGCAAGCATAAATTGTCATTGTTTTTTATGCTGATTATGCCTCGGCGATTAATGCATTCCTCAGTGAATCTATACTATTATATAAAAGCGAAACCATTTTAAACCTTGATACGCACGATCTCAGAAAGTAGTCAACCGATTTATTTGAAATAAATTTTATTATTTTCTATATTGTTATAAGAGTGTTTATGGCTATAATGTTTTTTCATTAATAATTTGTCAAACTTAAATATTATTGATTTTACATTTTTTGTCCATTTTTTCTCATTAGTTGACTTATACAACCACTCATATCTTAAAACCTACACAATAATCAACAAAGATTAGCATTGCTTCATAAAGTCAATATTGTTGCGCAAATTTTAAGCCCAAAATCACTTCTTAGTTAAACATACAACCTGAGAAATAAATAAAAACAAAATATAAAATCATAAACTTTTTGAATTCATTTTATCCAAGAATTGGATTTCATCACAATCGTGAGGTCGCTGCTTTGTTTCATTTCATTATCATTCCAACATTTTTAATTTTCTTTTCTTCCCGCTCCCATACACTCTCTCACTCTCTTAATATCTGTTCCATTCAATAGTTACGTTTTTTCTCTTACCTACCTAGACCTACCTATGTACATATATTCAATTTTTCTGTATTGTATAGTTTATCTAATTAATCGACACACACACACATTTTTTTTGTTTCTCTAATTCTATCGTCACATCGCTGAGCAATGTGGGGGTGGGCTCTTTTTACTTGCGATATAAGTAGGTAATAGGTACTAACTATAGAGCAAGTTCTGCATTTGGAAAAAAAATCGAACTCGAGATTTTGATCAAAGTTGACATTACGATGATAGCGAAGACGAATAAAGTGGGTGCGACGATTCCGTCTGTTTGTCTATATGCCTGTATGTCCGTATGTCTGTATGTCTGTACCTCGATCTAGAGCCTAAGCCACTGGAGCTATTTTCTTTAAACTCGGTACTTAAGGGTCTTCGGTGATTCCCTAGAGGAGAAATTGAAATTTTTTTTTTAGCTCTAAAACTAACAGTACCATCCCATACACCCGTAATGCATAATCTTACTTATGTCGAAAATGGCTCTAACGATGTTGATAAAAAAAAATAGGTGTGATGTTATGGACACGGACTACATTTTGGTAAAAAAATGTTTGGGGGAAATGTTATTAAGGGTACCTACCTGTCATAGAACGGTTTTTTTTGATTTACGAATTTCTCATCAACAGCTCTAACGATTTTAACCAAGGTTTTTATGCGTGAGCTTCTGTACACTCGAAAAAAGATAATCTAAAATTTTTTTCGAAAAAATAGTTTTTTGATTTTTATAAAACTAATACAATTTTTTTTTGAAAATTCAATATCTAGAAAACGAATACACGAATAAATTTTTAAATTACGTTATAAAATGTATTTTATTGAATACTAATAACTTGCATATCATTTTTGTTTATACAAATTTTAAGGACGATTTAGTACACAAAAAACATTTATCAGTGCGTCTGTATGTCTGTACCTCTCTCTACAGCCTTACCCACTAGACATATGTTCTTCAATCTCGGTAGTTAAGGGACTTCAGTGATTCCCTAGAGGAGAACTTGAAATTTGTTTTAGCTTCAAAACTAACGGTACCCCCCATACACCCGTAATGCATAATCTTATTTATCTCGAAACGGTTCTAACAATTTTGATAAAAAAAAATTAGGTGTGATATCATGGACATTGGGCATGGATTACATTTTGGTCAACAAAAATTTTGGGCAAAATGTTAATAACGGTATCTGTCATAGAACGGTTTTTTGATTTTTTGACTTTCTCATCAACAGCTCTAACGATTTTAACCAAAAATTTTCAGCAGGAGCCCCCTTAAGTTTAAAATAATATTGTATATAAAAATATTCGGAAAAAAAAACTATTTCTAAAATTTATACTACCTAATACTTAAAATTTGGCATCCCAAATTTTGTTCCAGAAAAATTTTAAGGAAATTTGTCATATGAAAAATTACTTAAATATTAAAAAGATTAATCAAACGGCAATTCCATACATTTGAACATTTTTATCTCATTAAATCTATGTTATATATTTATAAAATGTATTTTAAATTCCAAAGTACTTTTACATAAGAGCAAGTTTGTGCGATCCAGTCGTGCATTTTATTTTTTAAGTTACTTGAATACACTCAATAGCATTTTGGGTGACAAAAATGGACATTCAATTGACTACAGTGCCGTGCACATGAACTATTCTATAAAAGCGAAACCATTTTAAAGTTTGGGTTGAATGATTTCAGAAAGTAGTCAACCCGTTTATTTGAAATAATTTGTATTATTTTCTATATTGTTATATTTATAATATGCACAAACATGAACAAGCTCTTTTTTTTCAAGTGTGAAAGAGAATCTAATTCGATACGGTATGTTATACATATAAACTAAAATTAATATTATTGTAGCAAATATGCTCAGTCCCATTGAGAAATGTTTTAATATGCTAATATTAATATTAAGAAAATATTCGTAGTTACGATTTGCGAAGCAACGCGAGTACGGGTCGGCTAGTGTATTATATTTCCCACTTTGGACTTTTCCTGTTCCTGAAGGGAGCTTAACCGACGTTATGGTCAAAGAAAAATCATCCGTGCTCAAACCTTCCGAATTGCTCTGAAAGATCTTAGCAATCATCTCCCATACGTCGCTAAATTTCACATTTGCACAATCTTTGAAGTTGATCCATCCATTTCCTCGTTCAGCACTGAAACTCTTCCCGCAAAAAGTAATTCCTACTTTATCTGCAGGGCTGACGTCCTTTAGCGCATGTTTAAACATGTCGTTGACTGCTTCCCTGATCCATGACGTTGGTTCTTCCCTCTCTGGAATGGGTTTAATCCTGAATTGGATTTTTCTACCCATTAGGTCGAACCGCTTAATTTTTGTCTCCAACTCGCTGATTATCTGGATTCGCTAGAAAAGTAACAAACAGAAAAACAACATAATCTTGAGAAAAACCAAAACCAAACAAAAAAAATAATAAAAAACAATTCAATTCAATTTTTTTTATTTATTTTAAGGTATTAAAAACATATTTTTTCTATTCTATACGTTTCAATGAGAAAACTAATAGAGAAACGCATATATGTAAGTATATGCATGTAGCATATAACAAAGCCAAGAGGAAAATGAACGACAATAAGAACAAAAAAAAAAAAAAAAAATGTTTTGAAGTTAGAATCAAGAAAAATTTTATTTAATATAAGGAGTTATAAAAAATATGTTTTTGACTGAGAGGAATTGAAAATTCCTCTTTATTTTTTGTTTTGCTGCCGGTAGGAAGTTTTACCTCCACTTTTTCTTTCGGTTGTTGTTGTTGTTGCTGTTGCTGCTGCTGCTGCTGTTGTTGTTGTTGTTGTTGTTGAAGTTGTGGTTGATGCTGCTGTTGCTGATGTTGTTGTTGTTGTTGCTGCTGTTGTTGCTGGATTTTCTCGTGAAAATCCAACTTGAATGATTGGTCCCAGGGCTCGACGACCTCTAACGCCAAATTGGGGAGCTCCGCGATGTCATCGTCGTCAAATTGCCCAGCACATCTTTTTGGCAAGAAGACCGATGAGTTTTCTAACTCCAGCAAAATTTGCTGACCGTAGCGCGTTGTGCATCGTTTTGCTTTAACAATATTATAACGCTTTTTTAGCGTTAAATTTTTAAGGCTGGTCAATGGTTTATTAATTTGCTTCTCAGCAAAAACATTAGCGTTAGCGCGTATTTTTTTTAATAAGGAAGACATTTTTTTTTAAATTTGAAATTTACGTATAATTATTTTTAAACTGACGTTCACTTTTTGTGTTGGAATACAACTGAATTAAAAACTAAAGAAAGACCTAGTTTTATACTCTTGAGTGCGTTTTTCTACAAATATGTATTTCATGATGGTCATTGGGAACGGGATTTTTTTTTTATGATGAGCTTGTTTTTTTTTATGATTATAAATTCCTATTCCTAAAGTATTAAACCTCCTCTTTGTTAAGAGGAACGTGCCTTTTCTAAAAATTATTTTGTGTCAAGTGTTGAATTCCCCAATTAATGTCCCCCATTTTTTTTCCTTGTTTCGGTAATTAAATCTTCTGAATTTTATTATGAAATTAAAAGTGTTGAGAATATCAGCTTACTTGCTTGTTGCTTCATGGTGAAAAAATTCATGATATGGAATTTTTCTTATTCATCTTTAGACTTTAGAAAATCAAATAAAATTTTTAATTTATTGGATGATTGACTTCAAGTAATTTCAAATTATTTCCATTGGAGTTTCATAAGTGAAGTTATTGATTGTAGTCGTATTTCGCCAAGTGACCAAATACATATACTTCTCTTAATTGATTGCTTTTCTATGGCGTACATTCCTTATATTAATAATTTCGAGACTTAACGATAAGGGCAGTTATAAATGAAAAACTCAAGTGTTGGGTATATCGGCTTGCTTGCTATTATTTCTCATGTGGAGTTTTCTTATTCATCTTCCTCATTATCAATGGGCTTGATGATTATGGCAATCTGATTTAGTCGGTATGGGGCATATTGGACAGACAATGGAAATAATCGCGTGTAACTCTTCTTTGTTTAAAAACTTCATTATGGGACGACATCGTCACATCAATAGTTTTTCTTACACTCAAATAGCGAGCGGAACCATACAACACGTTATGGCGCACAAGCAACCACCAATCTTTTAATTCAAACATCAAACAATACATCATCCCCAAGGCACACCATTAAAACAAGAATAGAAACAAAAACATATCCCTTCTCATCGTTACTCATTTAAATTCAAACTCCAACACACACACTTCTCGCTAGTACACACCACAAAATTGATATCAATTTTAACCCTCAACCACCACCAAATTCTAACGCACTCGATCGATGCCCTCATCTAAAAAGTCATAAAATAAAACACATATGTTTCTAGCTTCAACAGTGCATAAAATTCACTTGACATATATTACCTAATACCGATCCTCAATATACAAAAACCAATTAAAACTCCACAAAAGATCTCTTTCTTTCAAAATGCACCACATCTTCTTTAACCAATCCATAATTCACCCACCCCTGAAACAAATCAACAAAAGAAAACCAGCCAGCCTCGTACCGCAGAGAAAAAACAAAACAATAAAAACGACTGGACCGATGCCCTCATCTAAACACAGTCCAGTCAGCATACCTGATGACAAACAAAAATATCTATACAAATAATATACAAAAGATCTTTTTCTTTCATCATGCACCACATCTTCTTTAACCAATCCATAATTCACCCACCCCGAAACAAATCAACAAAAAACCAGCAGCCTCGTACCGCAGAGAAAAAACAAAACAATAAAAAATCTATTAAAAATATCCGACTGGACCGATGCCCTCAACTAAACACAGTCAGCATACCTGATGACAAACAAAAATATCTATACAAATAATATGTTCCTAGCTACAACGACACTTGAAACACACAACCGGACAGCAACAGTACGACGTGTTAAAAACAACCACCACCAAATCCTATCGCACTAGGTCAGAGTCCTCATGTAAAAAGTCCGTATATCTGATGACAAACAGATGTATATTTATCCCTATCTGCAACGAGATACTTGAAAAACATCAACGGGCAACAGTACATTTTAAAAAATGCACTTGACTGATATTTTCCAATACCGATCCTCAATGACAATGTCAAAATACTTTCTTTTTTTTCCAACACAAAAACCAAACATTTAAAAAGCAATAAAAAACACAGCCAACAAAAACCAATATAAAAAGGGTCATACAAAAAAGAAAAACTGAACCGAATTGTGCGCCGCTCATGCCGACAAAGAAAAACAAAACGTTTAAAAAGCCATTAAAACCCAAAAAGCCATTAAAAACCATAAAACCATGAAAAAAGTCGTAAAAAAAGTTCCCAGTCTCAAGTATCCTTATTCCTACTACTCACGTTTTAAAGATATTGGTTTTTCAAAAAAAAAAACTTTGAATTTTTTTTTTTAAATCTCAAAAAAAAAAATGTTTTTCGAATATTTTTGTATACAATATTATTTTCAACTTAACGAGGCTCCTGGTGAAATTTTTTGATTAAGATCGTTAGAGCCGTTGATGTGAAAGTCAAAAAATTAAAAAAAGGGTTCTATGACAGGTATCTACCGTTAATAACATTTTGCCCCAAAATTTTTTTTGACCATAATGTAATATCACACCTAATTTTTTTCATCAAAATCGTTAGAGCCATTTTCGAGATAAATAAGATTATGCATTACGGGTGTATGAGGGTACAGTTAGTTTTTTTTCAAATGCAGAACTTGCCCTTAAGTACCTATATCGCAAGCAAAAAATTAAATTTAGATATTTCTGTCTTTCCCTACTATAGAACCGTTTTTTTTTTAATTTTAAATTTCTCACTATGAGCATAACGGATTTTAGTGAACATTTTTATAGAAAAGCATCAAAAAAGCTTGAAAAACATTTCATTCCATTCCAAAATCTATATTTTTTTTTGAAAATTCAATATCTCAAAAAAGAAGTCAATATTTTTTCTGAAAATTTTTATTCGTACAAAAATAAAGACTTAAAGTTGGCGTACCAAAATATTTTCTTAAACATTTTTCAAAAATGTTGAATATTTTTTGTGATTATTCTTGCACTGAAACCACCACTTTGCGACTTATCTGGCAATATATTTTTAACGAAATTAACAATGCTGTGACAGTTCTTGCATATTGCGTGGCCTTAAAGCGTTATCCCATTTAAAGCACTAGGCGATAAGGGTTAGGCGGTGCCTGCGTACTAAATTCGCTTCATCGAGAATTTCGCTTATTATTATACCAGAGTGTTCTAATAGCCATTTTCTATGATTTCGTGGAATCATCGCTTTTTCATAAGAACTTACAATATATTATTTCGAAAAAATCTTGAATGACTGGCTATTAGTGACTGGCTAAGTGAAGCTGAAATACAGAATCGATATTTCTGATCACTAGAAATAAAATTATAAAAATCAAATATGAAGTTAGTATTTTTGAAATTAATAGTTACTTTGGATAACCTTGAATATTTACCACTTAGATCATAAAATTCAAATACTTCGCTGAAATTTCCAATAGATTTTCATTTATATGGCATTTTCGCATTTATATGGCAGGGGACACTATAGTATAAGTGTCGGCCTTTTTTATGGTCTAATGTCTGAAGTAGAAAGTAAAGCAATTATTTTACAAACTTTAAAATTTGCTTGCAAGGTTTATGTTGCTTATGGCCGATTTCATAAACAAACACTAAAAGCACTTTTATCAAAAATCCTCTTAAATTTTATCAGGCTCTTAAAAAATTTTAGTTTCACCAATCTATAAAAGGGACATTTTGGGGAAATTTTTGTTAAAATTGAGTTCTCTTCACATCCCTGGGAAAAATAAATTGTTTTTTTCTTTCTAACAAGCGAAATGTATGAGAAGAAATGAGAAAGCGTTATGTATTCAAACAAATGCCAAGAAATGAAAAAAAAAAAAGAAATGCACACAAAATATTTGGAAAGATTCTGATCCTGACATTCTGTGGCATAAAATCACTAAGTAATAACCACTTAATTTATTTTTTATTGCATTGTTGGTTTTTTTTTCGTTCCAAATGAAGACCAAACATATTATTCAACAAACTCATCCACAGATGCTTTAGATAGTCGGAACCACATTTTGAAGTCATATAATGTATTTCTGTGAACCGGGAATATTCTTGCTCAGCGAATAACTTTGTGTTGCACATTGCACTTTATTATTGGATGAAGACGATCAATATTTTTTTCGAAATAAAGAAACAAATCATTTAAATATTTAGTATTAATTTATTTATTTTGTATCTTCAAAAATTGAACACTAAATCCTTACAGAACTATAATTTCAGCTGCTATACCTATAACCAATTGTTGTTATCTACATCTGATGACATTTCAATGACACTTTTAAAATTTAATGAGCCAAAAATGGGCATTTAGTTTATAAGGGTGTTTACAAGTTTGTTTAATTTAAAAGCGTTTGGTGAAACCAAAACATCTCATTTTAAGGTTTAGAAGCCTGTTAAATGTTTAAAAGTCCTTCGTGAAATCGGGCATTAGTGCCTTAAGCGTTGATAGATACATGGTCGCAAAATTTTAAACAGTCTATTATTAGGGTTTTAGTATGAAACTACTTAACAATTTGATAACTTTAAAGCAGATTTCTAACTCATTGTTTATCTTAAACATTTTCTAACTATTAAGCCAATTTTCTTAATAAATCAATGACGGTTCATGCAAAAAACTAAGTAAACAGACCTTTAGTATGGCGTTTGTAAATACATAGTACGATACTAAAAAAATAAAATAGGCATTCTGACATTTTAACTTTAAGTCGTTGTTTTAACCTAGTTTCATACTAATACAAACTTTAACATCGTACTAATTCCCTAGGTAATATTTTAGAAAATAATCGATTTTACAAAGCTTTTACGCCCTATCCTTCTAAATCAACATTCGTTTGAATGATTTTCTTTTTTGTTGTTCGCAGTGTAAGTGTAACCACCCCTTTACAATTATTTTGAGTGAATGTTTCTTCTTACGTATTCATTCTGATGACTGATGAGAACACGTTCGAGACCAGGATACACCGGAGACGCAGGGAAAACGTAAAACGTCAATTCTATGTCGTCGTTGTTGTCAATTTATTTCCATGCATCGCATCAGCCTCGTCATCCTCATCATCTCACCATGACGTCCGTCGTATTCGCTGAGGATTATGCGAAACGTGTTAACCAGCTGAATTGAATAGGTCGGTATGCTGCACCCTGTCCCCAGGGGAGCTGCTTCTGTTGTGCAGTTGTCGAAGAAAAGCAATCGAGAATTTGGGTACTCCTCCCATTCCTATATGTATCACCTCAAGAGAGATTAAGTCGTTGATGATTGTGCTTGAGGGAAGGTGGACCAACTTATGAACGGTTTGTCCACCAACAGTCGACAACTTGGCGTCATCATTGTCATGTCATTAATTTTTCCTGTCTATTTTTATCCGAAAACCTTTTTCTGTGTAAAAGTTAATTCTGTTGGTGTATTAAGCTGACAATATTGTTAATGTTAATGGATGTTGTTATAGTTAAGTTCGCCTAATGATGACCATTTAAGAGAGGGAAGCATGAATGTTTTACAGGCAACGGAAACTTTTAAGCAACATTTTTAGATTATTATGAGCTCATCAAGTTGAGTTGTTGATAGACGCTTTGGAACATTGTACGATGGAGGTATAACAAATGTGAAAGAATAAAATATTGTTTTCGAGAAAAAAAGATTAATACTTCAACGAATGGTGTTAAAAAATGAGTAGATATCTTTCAAAAAATTTAAGTCAAAAGAGGTTTCGATGTCTGTTACATCTCAATACAAAAACATCCAATCTTCTGCTGTTATGTATGTATGTATATAAAAATTAAACTGGGTACATAAAACACAAATTAAAAAAAAAAAAATTCATTAATAAAATAAATTCTTAAGTTTCGTATAATACTAGAAAAGTTAATATCATAAGTTCCCCTGGTCCCAAGTAAACTTATTTTCAAAAAAAAAAAAAATCATTTAATAAAAAAAGAGAAATTTTGTGTTTTTTTATTTAAAAAAATTAATATTGGTTTTTGGCGTTCGATACTTCGTTTCTGGCAATAGATAAAAGTATCCATTTTTTTTTTATTAATTTACATACTTGAACTGGCGGTACTGTCTGAAGTGCGCCAGGTATAAACAAAAAAAAAATCTTCCATCCAGCTCAGTTCCTAGCTATCTGACTCCAATTTCGCACGTCAAGTTGGCCGAGGTTCTCTTCAACTTGTAAGCTGGCTCCGTTTCTTGGGATCGGACTCAATAATTTTCCGAACCGGGTATTCCTGTTTATTCTCTTAAAATAACCTAGCTACTTCAATCTTTTAGATTTTACTTTTTCGGTTACGTCGGTGTCACTGCAAAAACGGTCTCTAAATACTTCAAAGTTATTACTGTCATTTTTCTGTAATCTTTAATTTTAAAGTGACATTCAAAAATGAATATTACTTTTAATAACGGATTTTGGTAATTTTTATTTTACTAAAATTCAATTATTAAAGCCATTTACGGCAACAATAAGATGTTCTTTAGCTGCAAAATGTTGACACAATTATTTACAAGGAAAATTAGAAACTCTTATTGGATCGGAGAAAAGTCTTATCACAACTTTAAGAAAATCCACCTATCCATTTAGGATGCAGTAGAAAGAGATAGATTGATTCCCACTTTCTTAATATTCTCATCTCATCTCTACTTGACAGTCATTATTTAATCGTAATTTAAAGTTTTTTCAAAATCTCAAGTTTATTTTCGTCCATCTGCATAGTTTTCCATTCACTGGGTACTTTGTTTATAATGCATCAAAACGCTTGAGAAGGTAGGTTGGTTTGGAATAAGAATACAATTTGTTTCCCAATGAATTATATTTTTATCTCACGAGAGGAGAAATTTTAATTGAATTGGCAACACTTAAAAACAGTTTTTTTGTCAATTTTAAGATATAAGTTTATTTTTAAAAGAAGTTGTTTTAATTGATAGTTTTTGAAAAATTAATCTTTTTGCCTTATTATATTTAGCTATTATTATTGTTTTTATTATCGTGTATTATTTTTCAAAAATTGAAATATTTATTATTTTTGTTTTTGATATTCAAAGTTTATTGTCCTAAGAACTTATGAAAGAACTGTAGAAAAAAATTAAGGAGCAATCGAAATCAATCTTAAAATATGGCAACGCCATTAAATACTTCGAAGCTGTAAAAGCAAGACAGGTGGATTTTTATTAATCATCAGTTTTGACTGAATTAAGATTTTATGATGATCCCAATCTATACTATTATATAAAAGCGAAACCATTTTAAAGTTTAATACACACGATCTCAGAAAGTACTCAACCGATTTATTTGAAATATATTTTATTATTTTCTATATTGTTATGAGAGTGTTTATGGCTTTAATTTTTTTTCAATAATTATTTGTCAAACTTAAATATTATTAATTTTACATTTTTTGTCCATTTTTTTTCATTAGTTGACTTATACAACCACTCATATCTTAAAACCTATACAATAATCAACAAAGATTAGCATTGCTTCATAAAGTCAATATTGTTGCGCAAATTTTAAGCCCAAAATCACTTCTTAGTTAAACATACAACCTGAGAAATAAATAAAAACAAATTATAAAATTATAAACTTTTTGAATTTATTTTATCCAGGAATTAGATTTCATCACAATCGTGAGGTCGCTGCTTTGTTTCATTTCATTATCATTCCAACAATTTTACATTGTATATATATTTTTATAGTACTCTCATGGAACACGAAAAAATGTTTTATTATTGTGCCGCAAAATCGTAAGTGTGGCTATGTTAAGCTGTGCAGAGTTGATGTGGAAGGAGAAAATATAAGCAAAACAAGAGACGGGGTAGAGATATATTTATTCTGACAACAATAATGAGGGTAAGGGAGAAAATATTATCTGCGTTTCTTTTTGCTCAATTGTAGGTAGGTATACAAAGTTGCATATGCGAGGCGCGAAATGAATACAAGCAAAAAGTATTGAGAGTGTATGAGAGTTCTGGTTTGTTTAAATTCTGATACGATTAATTACCGAGGTTGCCATTTTGTCGACTTTGTAATAAGATCTAGAGGAATTTGAACTTAATAAACTCAAATTGTTTTATTTCGTTTTTGAAAACTAAATAATTTCAAATTGGCTTTATTTCGTTATGGTAACCAAAATAATTTTATAATAATTATTTGCAGTGGGTAGTTAGATAGTGGCAATTGAATTTTTTTGTAATTAATATAGATATGTACATACACAGTTAGAAAACTATTTCTTTAAGAAAATCTTATAGGTACGTACCTATATTTTTATTAAAGAATATAGCTTTTGCATAGTATGTAGGTAGGTACATACATACCCATAGAAAATTGTATCAAATTAAAATAATAATTTCGATTAGGTACAAAAACGAAAAATTATTGTTATGCGTTGATAGGTATTTATATAATTAAATGTTAGAAAAAAATTTGGTATAAGTATAGACCAGTTTTTAAAATTTATTCATATAAACTTTGTTTGCAAAAAATATAGAAAATTTTTAATACTTTTTATGTGTATGATAAACAATTTCAGAAATTTTTTCCACATGCAAAACTTGCAATTACGTAATTTTGTAAGTGAAAATAAAATAAAAAAAATTTGGTACGCCAACCTAAAGTTTTTATTATTGTACGAATGAAATTAAGTTTCGAAATAAAATATTGAGCCGTTTTTGAGATATCGAATTTTCCAAGAAAAAAAAAACAATTTTTTTTTCCAAAAATTAAAAAAAAATGCTTTCAAAGCTTTGAGATGCAATGTTTTTTAAACTTATTGGAAGCATCTCTATAAAAAATCCTTATTTCGATAATTCGAAAATTGTCAAATGTCAAAATTTGAAAAAATGGTATCAAAAAACGAATTTTTATCTTTAAACGCGATTTGCGGCTAAACGGAGCCTCGTAGACCCCTCAAAGTTGACATTTTTAAACGTGATTTCTGGCTAAACTAAGCATCTCAGCGAGTTAAAAATTGCATATTCGTGATCTAGGGAGTGTCACCTTTCAATCCACGTATGAAACGAAAAAACGCGAAAACGCTTAAAACGTATTTTAAGCGTGGAACAAAAAAATATTGTTTTTAAGTAAAATCTCCTCAAATCGTGCGCTAGCTTTAAGTTTTATTACTGTACGAATGGAAATTAAATTTCGAAAAAAACATTGCGCCGGTTTTTGAGATATCGAATTTTCCAAAAAGAATGACTTTTTTTCCAAAAATTAAAAAAAAATATTATAAATATATAAGACTTCATAATATTAAAATTTTCAAAAAAGTATGAACATTTTTTGGAAAAAGGAAAATTTGTATACGCGTGAAAATATTTTTTTCTTCGTAAGTTACTTGATATTTTTTCAAAAAAGGGTTTTCAAAAATCGTATTTTTCTCGAAAACTGTTCCGAGGCTGAAATTTGTTTCTTTTTATTAATTTTTGTATATAAAAGCTTATATTTTTAAGAAAACAACACAAATAATAATTTTTGTTCTTCGAAGATAGTTTTGAGGAAATATTGAGTTTTCAAAAAAAAAAATTTTTAATTTTTTTTAAAAATCCAAAAAATATTTTTTTGGAAAATTTGAATACACAATAATATTCAAACTATTAGGGACCTTTAGCAAAAAAAATTATCAAAATCCGTCGTACCGTTTTTGAGAAAATCGAAAACAAAAAAATTTGTCCCAAGGGGGGTACCAAAAATAACAATTTTTTGTAAAATTTTTTTTCAACCATTACCTAGCTCATTGTATATATACAATGCCTAGCTTTAATTAAATGAAATTTTTTGTTTTTTTTTTTTTTTAATCTGTGGGACAGTTTTTGAGAAAAAAAAATATTTATGAAATTTCGAAAAAAAAAATCCAAAGAAAAAAACATCCGGGGAGGAAAAATTAAAAGCCATATCTACCAAGTTTGAAGAAAATCGGCCGAGCCGTTTAGCTGTAGTCGAACTCAAATGTTTAATAAAGTGCTTTATTGAACATAATTGTTCTTCATAACTTAAAAACTAAAAGAGATAGAAAGAAATGGAGTATGCCATTAGAAAGAGCATGTTTGATTTATAAAAACTGCATTTCTAACTAATTTTCGCCAAAAATGCTCTTTTGAACAAGATATAACTCAGACGACAATATGCACAGAAATAATTTTCTTCTATCTCAAAAAATACGTAATCGCCAAAAAAGTATTGAAAGTATTGACCTTGAAAATATTTGCCTACAGAAAATAACAACTACCAAATCCCCACACACACCTACATTCTACTCCAATGTACATAGTATGTGCCTTTGTTCTCCTATTTTATATACAGTATTCCTATTGTTGTCACTGTCATGTATTAAATGTCTATCTGTTAAAACTCTGCCATAGGCATCTCTGCTAATTTAGTAATTATGGTGCCGCTTGGTTCGCCTAGTCGCGTTCCTATTCATGATAGTACTATTCAAATATATATACAATGAATTTTAATTTTCTTTTCTTCCCGCTCTCATACACTCTCTCACTCTCTTAATATCTGTTCCATTCAATAGTTACGTTTTTTCTCTTACCTACCTAGACCCAGCGTTACCCTTATGCGACTTTAGTCGCATTTTTGCGACCTTTTTTTTGCTGTGCGACTATGCGACGACCTTTTTAAAATTGTTTAAAATTGCGACTTTTTCTTTGCTTAAACATTTATCATCAAACTCCTCTGAGAATGTGGACGAACAAAGGCAAAAAGAATATCCGTTTTTCTTGGAACTGAAGGCAAAAAATTAGTGGCCGAGAAAATGAAAGCAGGCGCATTCAGTCTTATAATAGACGAAACCACGGATATATCCACAGAGAAATGTCTTGTCATTGTTGTACGTCAGTTTAAAAAGTCCAAGGGTAAGACATTAGATAATTTTTTCGACTCGTTGAGCCAGATAATGGAACAGGAAAAGCAATTTTTGAAAAACTTATGGAAACGTTAGAAGAATTTAACATTCCGCTTGCTAATTTTATTGGCTTTTCTTCTGACAACGCTTCAACAATGGTTAGCAAAAATATGGGTGTCATCTCATTTTTAAAGAAAAAAATACCAAATATTTGGCACAAAAGCTGTGTGAGTCATTCAGTAGCGTTGGTTAATGAATGTGCAGCAGAGAAATTGCCAAGTAATATAGAAGAACTATGTATGTCGAAACGTTTACAACTTTTTCAAATTGAGTGCCAAAAGAATCGCGGACTTCAAGGAGCTCCAGCAAATATTTGACGTTCCAGAACATAAACTCCTAAAATTAAGTGCAACGAGATGGCTATCATTTGAAAATGTAACATGCCGTATCGTGGAGCAATGGGTTGTTTTGCAACATTTTTTTATTAGGGCCAAATTTGAAGAAAGTACAAATTCAAAAATTGATATTATTCTCGAAAATTTGAACAACGAAAATTTAGTTTATTTAAAGTTTCTAAAATATATTCTTTCAAAAATAAATATTTTAAACAAAGTTTTTCAGAGTGAAACATCACAAATTGCTTATTTGTGCTCTTATATAGAGGATACTCTATTTATTATTTTTCAAAATTTTTTATTGAAAGAATGTGTTCTTGGAAAATCTATTTCTGAAATTGATTATCGAAACGAAAATTATTTTAAAAAAATTGAAAAAATATATATCGGCATGG
Organism: Chrysotoxum bicinctum; assembly: GCA_911387755.1. Taxonomy (NCBI): domain Eukaryota; kingdom Metazoa; phylum Arthropoda; class Insecta; order Diptera; family Syrphidae; genus Chrysotoxum; species Chrysotoxum bicinctum. Next base: position 225,185,836 of record OU426987.1, read on the forward strand.
AAGCCGAAAATTGCTTAAAGGATAAAAAACTCACAAATTTTGAAATTATTTGCATAAAAAAAATGTTCTTTAATATTATTTGACGCTTTGTCATGAAATTTTTTCAAGATTTAATCTTAAAGATGAGAAGCTTTCTATTTTAAAACATATAGATCCAAAAATAATTAGGTCAAATCAGGATTTTAACTATTTTCGGTTGGTTTCAAATTTTAATAGCTTTACAAATGAGCCAGAAAAAGTGGTAGAGCAATACAAACACCTAGAGCTTCAAGCGTTTGACAAAAACTATGGGAAAATTTTTGAAATTAAAAATATAGAAGAGTTTTTGTACAAGGTTGGTATTTTAAAAAATAGTTTAGGTGATAACCTATACTTTGACCTTTACGAATTTGTTTGTAAAATTTTAACGTTACCACACAGCAGCGCTTGCGCTGAGCGAGTTTTTACAAAGCTTACGCTTATGAAAAATAAATTAACAAATCGTTTACAAAGGGAAACCTTTGAAAATATGTTAGCTTCCACAAATCTCATTGACTGTGATATAAGTGAGTGGGTTCCTGAAAACAACCTAATTTAAAAGTATAGAGAAACTTTATTAAAAAAATGAAACATTAATGTGATTTACATATCTTTTTAGGTATTTATTTTAGCTTTAAGCCTATACATACATATTAATTTATGTAAAATGAAGTCTTTAAATTAGGTTTTTTTTTGTTATTGTTATTTTTTTTAATGTGTACCTATCTAAGTGTTTAAATAAAGAAATTCAAAAAAATATCTAAATTGGTTTTCCTATAGTACAAAAAATAATGTTTAGGTATGCGACTTTTTCTTTCAATTGCGACTTTTTGTTCAAAAATGCGACTTTTTCAAAGAATTCGAATTTGCGACTTTTTTTTGTAAAAGCGACTTTTTTCTGCGACTTTTTGAAAAATCCCAGGGGTAACCCTGCCTAGACCTACCTATGTACATATATTCAATTTTTCTGTATTGTATAGTTTATCTAATTAATCGACACACACACACATTTTTTTTGTTTCTCTAATTCTATCGTCACATCGCTGAGCAATGTGGGGGTGGGCTCTTTTTACTTGCGATATAAGTAGGTAATAGGTACTAACTATAGAGCAAGTTCTGCATTTGGAAAAAAAATCGAACTCGAGATTTTGATCAAAGTTGACATTACGATGATAGCGAAGACGAATAAAGTGGGTGCGACGATTCCGTCTGTTTGTCTATATGCCTGTATGTCCGTATGTCTGTATGTCTGTACCTCGATCTAGAGCCTAAGCCACTGGAGCTATTTTCTTTAAACTCGGTACTTAAGGGTCTTCGGTGATTCCCTAGAGGAGAAATTGAAATTTTTTTTTTAGCTCTAAAACTAACAGTACCATCCCATACACCCGTAATGCATAATCTTATTTATGTCGAAAATGGCTCTAACGATTTTGATAAAAAAAAATAGGTGTGATGTTATGGACACGGACTACATTTTGGTAAAAAAATGTTTGGGGGAAATGTTATTAACGGTACCTGTCATAGAACGGTTTTTTTTGATTTACGAATTTCTCATCAACAGCTCTAACGATTTTAACCAAGGTTTTTATGCGTGAGCTTCTGTACACTCGAAAAAAGATAATCTAAAATTTTTTTCGAAAAAATAGTTTTTTGATTTTTATAAAACTAATATAATTTTTTTTTGAAAATTCAATATCTAGAAAACGAATACACGAATAAATTTTTAAATTACGTTATAAAATGTATTTTATTGAATACTAATAACTTGCATATCATTTTTGTTTATACAAATTTTAAGGACGATTTAGTACACAAAAAACATTTATCAGTGCGTCTGTATGTCTGTACCTCTCTCTACAGCCTTACCCACTAGACATATGTTCTTCAATCTCGGTAGTTAAGGGACTTCAGTGATTCCCTAGAGGAGAACTTGAAATTTGTTTTAGCTTCAAAACTAACGGTACCCCCCATACACCCGTAATGCATAATCTTATTTATCTCGAAACGGTTCTAACAATTTTGATAAAAAAAAATTAGGTGTGATATCATGGACATTGGACATGGATTACATTTTGGTCAACAAAAATGTTGGGCAAAATGTTAATAACGGTATCTGTCATAGAACGGTTTTTTGATTTTTTGACTTTCTCATCAACAGCTCTAACGATTTTAACCAAAAATTTTCAGCAGGAGCCCCCTTAAGTTTAAAATAATATTGTATATAAAAATATTCGGAAAAAAAAACTATTTCTAAAATTTATACTACCTAATACTTAAAATTTGGCATCCCAAATTTGGTCCAGAAAAATTTTAAGGAAATTTGTCATATGAAAAATTACTTAAATATTAAAAAGATTAATCAGACGGCAATTCCATACATTTGAACATTTTTATCTCATTAAATCTATGTTATATATTTATAAAATGTATTTTAAATTCCAAAGTACTTTTACATAAGAGCAAGTTTGTGCGATCCAGTCGTGCATTTTATTTTTTAAGTTACTTGAATACACTCAATAGCATTTTGGGTGACAAAAATGGACATTCAATTGACTACAGTGCCGTGCACATGAACTATTCTATAAAAGCGAAACCATTTTAAAGTTTGGGTTGAATGATTTCAGAAAGTAGTCAACCCGTTTATTTGAAATAATTTTTATTATTTTTTATATTGTTATATTTATAATATGCACAAACATGAACAAGCTCTTTTTTTTCAAGTGTGAAAGAGAATCTAATTCGATACGGTATGTTATACATATAAACTAAAATTAATATTATTGTAGCAAATATGCTCAGTCCCATTGAGAAATGTTTTAATATGCTAATATTAATATTAAGAAAATATTCGTAGTTACGATTTGCGAAGCAACGCGAGTACGGGTCGGCTAGTAAATTTATATTTATAATAACATCAATTGATTTTTTTTAAAATTATTTCTAAGCGCTTTCAATAATTGGAGCCAAGACGCTAAACGCACTAGGAAAGGTCCTGTTTATATTTAAATCGCTTGTTAATTTCTAGTGAAATGCTAAATAATTTGCATGCATTTTAAATAGAAAATTAAAAATTATTTTTAGTGCTTTGTATAAAAACAGAGTTTTAATTAGAGACAAATGTTCAGAAGCATAAAATGATCGTCGAATTTGTAGAAAAGTATGAATTTATGCAAATAAAGTTTAAAAATTATTTTAATATTAAATTAATTTTTATCTAGAAAAAAATTGGGATGCCAATATTAAGTATTTAATAATATAGGCGCAAAATTTTAAACAGCCTATTTTTAAGGTATTAGTTTGATACTATACTTAATAATTAGCTAACTTTATAGTAGTTTACTAATTCATTCTTAATTTTAAACATTTTCTAACTAGTATCGTACTAAAAGAATTTTCTTAGTAAATTACTTCTGAACACACCTAAAACAATGACATTTCGTGTAAAAAAGTAAGTACACGAACCTTTTTTAATGTTTGCAAATGTCAAAGAGTCATATGAAGCTAGCACGATACTAAAAAAATAAAGTAGGTATTCGATGATTTTAACTTTAATAAAAGGGTAGAGAAAGTATTCGATTAAAATTTGCAAATTAGTTGTTTTAACCTTGTATCATACTAAAACAGCTTTAGCATCGTACTAATTCAATTAAAATGTTGTGCCATAGATTTTAGGAAATATCTTCAAAAACTAGTCGTTTTCAAAATATTGATTTAAAACAAAAAATATTTTTTTTTTAAAAACCCAAAAAATATGTTTTTGATATATAATATTATATAATATTATTTTAAATTCAAAGGAGCTCCTTAATAATATTTTTTCTTAAGTTTTTGACCAAAATGTAGTCCATGCCTATTAATATATAATCAATGCACAATTAATATTTCGTATGCAAATCGTAATATCCGTTTTCAAGATAAATAAGATTTCTTAAAACGATATGGCAGATACCGTTAGTTTTGGAGGTAAACAAAATTCAATTTCTCCTCTATAGGGAATCTCCGAAGGCCCTTAAATACAGAATTTTATGAAAATAGATTGATTATCGGATCCACTTTTTTCGTGTTCTCTATCATCGTAATGTCAACTCTTATATCAAAATCTCGAATTCGATTTTTTTTTTTCAAAATGCAAACCTTTCCTTATAGAATCTATATTGCAGCTAAAAAATAGTATTTAGTAAGAAAAATCTAAGTTGTTTTAAAAATGGAATTAAAGAATGGATTTCCGCAAATAAAAAAGGTCGTAAATGTTGTCGTTGTTTTTAATATATTTTTTTCTATATATTTAGTCAGTAGTATAGTTCCCTTCATATATATACGAGAAATATAAACCACCATTCCATCATATGTAGATATATGATTTTTTCATTGATTTTGGTCACGACTAAGAAATTAAGTCTGATAGTTCTGTCTGTCAGTTCCGCTATAGCCTAAGCTATCGTTTCTTGAATATTTTTCCAAAATTCATTTTCTTATTTCTTACGAGTATATACAATTCCTACAATTCGATTATTTTCGAGTTTGGAAAAAATATTATGCAATACAAGTAATTTTAAATTAAGACATTTTTAACAGTACTTTTCTATATATGTAACTATTTGTTCTCACTATTGATTTAACCAATTTTAGTTAGTTTCTTTTTTCTATGGAAACACTTCTAAAAAAGAACCCATTCAAAACATATTTTTTTTTTGTTTTTTTTTGAAAATTCGATGTAGATATATTTCAAAAACGGATTTATAATGGTTTTTTTGTATTTATTTAATGATATCTTAACTATCTTTTTTAATATTCCTTTTTTAAGGGTCACCCCACCCATTTAAAATAATACACGTTAATTATTCTACTAAGAGTGACAATAACTCTATTTTTTATAAAAATACTTTCGTCACTTATTTCTTTCTTTCTATAAATAATGTACTTATTTTGATTTTAAGAAATAAAATGTTTAATCAATCAATCAATCAATGAGCAGCACTTCTCATGACAAGCAGCGGCTAAGAATTGAACACAAGACCTTATGCATGACAGGCCACCACTCTAACCTTAATGTCGAGGAGTACTTCTTAGAGAAGGAATAAGGAAAAATTGATCAAATTGTCAAACTTATATTTTAAGATCCTCTAAGTAAACACCCCTTATATGGCGGAAATTAATTCCTATTCTTAATAGTTTAGTATAATCTGTAAAAGTTTTCACCCTCGGTAAACTAAATTGATGACTCACGTCAAACTTGAAAAGTTCTGGAATAATTTTCTTTGTTTCAAACTTCATATGTAAATAAATCCCTTCCTATAAATTAAGGTCTTTAATAAATTGCAGTTCGGCCCTAAAATAGTTTTAATTTTTATTGCACAGACAACTTTAACATTTGAAACCATAATTAGAGTGCTGAACTAATGTTTTATTGCATTGATATGTTAATTTTGAAATATTATCAATCTCTCATTGTTCGTTAAGGTTTGTTTTAACAATACAATTTTGTGTTAATTGTACTCCAAAGCATGTAATTTAAATGAAGACAAAGAACTTAAGCAAATATTAAACCATAATTTCGAACATTAAACTAATAGCTTTTCATGATATTTCGTATAATTAAAGTGTTTATGGTAACTTTTTTGATTGCAATATTATTTACATTTCATTTTAAAAAATAAAAATAAAATTGTGTTTGTAATTTAATCAAAGGGCCATGTCGAATACAATAGAATTATAGTTTTTAAGGAAACTCTAGTTTATCATAGTTTCAAGCATTGTATATTTATTTGGATATACTAGGGAGGTATTAAATTTATAAAACCACAACGCAATTAAGCAGATTGTCGATATTGCTTTTAAGAGTATATGAATGAATGAATAATTTTGGGGTTTAAGTGCACTGCGACCTATAGATCTCTTGTGCAACCGTCTGGATCTGAGTAAGATTCCTTATACTACAGTTCTTCCTCTAGACTTGGTTGGAACATGTTCCAATGGCATTTACTTCCACCTGGAAAATACTTTTGGACTGCCCCATCGACAGAAAAAGTTTGGTTCTGTGCCCCTGTGCCTTGAGACGTTCTCGATTCATCAGTATTACATTTGATGATATTTGCATTGATAGAGTAGTTCACTGCTTCACCCACCTACCAACTCGTTTTTGCTTCCTGACTCGACTATACAGTTTTTCTCGAAGTTATACTTTAGAATCATGTCATCTCTTGGAATGTCTAGTAAATTCGATATTGAAGACTTTTGATATGCAGTCTCTTTTCTCTAGTTCATATATATTCACCCCGTCCAGAATCTACAGATCTTAGGATAGCTCCCTTAGCTGCACATGAAGGGGAGTTATGTGAAGGATAAGCTCTATTGCTGCCGACGAGCAATTCTCATTGTTCCAGTAGTGCTTTTTCTAGTGATTTCCTAGTTTTTGGTAGTTCGGTTCGTTTGTGCCACGTAACATCACTATACATAATGATGAGTCTTGCCTTCATAGTCTACAGCCACCTTATGATGTTTGGTGTTCAGTCCCGGGGCTTTCCCGACAGTTATTTCGACGTATTTTAGAGGAAAAGCTTCTTCAAACTTTTTTTACTCTCCTGTTATAACGATATCATCAACATAACTGATGCATCCTATGCCATGAGAATTAAGAATTTCTATCACTTCATCCACAATAAGATTCCTAACAAGGGTTAAGTTTGAACTTTGCTAGTATTGTGACAACGGTTGATAGTATCCCTTCTCCGGTGCTAGTAGCGGACAATTCCTCTTCAACGGATGATATTCTCTCATCAAATCCTTCTACTTCTAAGAAAAGTAAAAAGAGAAGAAGGGACATGACCACCATGTCAGCCAACGTAGGCCCGGCACCTAAAAAAACGTCCCTTATTGGTAGTGAAGTCGTTGTAAATTCAATAACTTTATCCGACCCGGTTATCGAATCACTACATATTAATGAACCAAATACTAATGTTACCGAAACCTCCTCTGAACCCACTGAACCCATTCCACCTCAACCTGTCACCGAAAATCTTGACTTGACTCCAACACAGGAATCCGTCGTTACTGGTCCAAAAACTTTAATTTCAGTTCCGAAGCCCAGGGCCATATTTATATCTCGTCTCCAACCCGAAACGATGCCTGAAGATGTTGTGGATCATTTGATTGCTACTAAGGCTATTATCAATTCATCATGCGTCAAATGCTCCAAAATAAGCAAACCAAACAGCTTCGTAGCCTCCTTCAAATTAATAGCTCCCAATTCTCTCTTCGAACCCATATGTAGTACTTCTTGGCCTCCTAACACATTGGTAAAAGAATTTACAGCGCCCTTGAGAAGGAAATCAAATTTAAATTCGTCTTCTAGTATAAATTCAAAAAACTGCCCAGGTTCTGCATCTACTACCAAAATGTGAGAGGTCTTCGAAGTAAAACTTCTAAGACTTTCAAAAATTCCCTAGTTTTGCCATACGATCTTTTTGCCCTTACAGAAACTTGGCTTAACGCAACAATATTAGACACGGAACTTTTTGATAATGAGTTCTTAGTTTTCCGAAAGGACCGTCACGTTGACGTTTCAAATTCAGTTGGCGGGGGAGTACTTATTGCTGTTAGAAGTAATTTCTGCTCAACACAAACAGTCTTCCCATTCAATTTGACAATTGATCTGTTATGCGTCAAAATAACTAAGGAATCTTTAGTTTTATTTGTTTTAAATGTTTACATTCCACCTAAATGTCCTGTTTCCATATACACTGAACTTTCTTTAGCACTCGATTTTATTTTCAGTCTAGCTAGCCTTGACAGTAAAATTCTTTTATTAGGGGATTTTAATCTTCCCCATATTGAATGGGTTCCCTCTGATGACGAATCCTATTTTGAAGCATCCACAAGTTCACCCCAACAAGAGCTCCAAATGTTGGATAATATTATCTCTACAGATTTACAGCAAATTAGCTGTATACGAAATAATATGAATAGACAACTTGACCTTGTATTCTCATCTGACGCCGTTAGTACAGTAGTGGTAGAATCTATCTCTGCTTTATCTAACATAGATCAATATCACCCGCCTCTTGACATTTTTCTTGACTTGACACTTGAGTGGTCATTTACTAGAAAATAGTAATCCCCACGACTGTTTATATACTTTTGACTTTCGGAGAGGTGATTTTCAACAGCTTTTAAATAGTTTAATTATTTCCGGTATAGAACGTTTACCGATTTCTAATGATCTTGACAAAACTGTCTCAAGCTTTTATTCTATTTTGATGAGATGCATAAATGAAACTGTCCCTAAAAAAAGATCTATTCCCTCTAAATCTTCTTGTCATCCTTGGTTCACAAGAGAACTCAAATGCCTTCGAAATAAAAGAAATAAGGCTTGGAAAAAATATATAAGGTTCATGACAGTAGAGAATCAAGTAGTATACATTTCCGTTTTAGAAGAATTCAAAAAACTCTCTTATGATTGTTATAATGATTATCTTCAAACCATGGGGCTTTCCCTGAAATTAGACCCGAAAAACTTCTGGAAATTTATAAATTCTAAAAAGAAAAGCGACGGTTATCCTGTTAAACTCGTTTATAATGACGTAATCTTGAGTACTACTACAGAAATCTGTGAGGGATTTGCAAATAATTTTAGCCAATCCTTCATTGATTCCCCTGTTGTTGTTGACGATAACTATTTTCAATTCTTACGAAATTGTCCTCAGGTATCATTTAATAATATTACAATAGATCATGACAAAATTTTGGACTTTCTGTCACATTTAAAAGACGACTATTCTATTGGACCCGATGGAATACCACCCGCTTTATTGAAGAAATGTAAGTCTGTTTTAGCTCTTCCTCTGCGTAATATTTTTGTTCTATCCTTGAAATTAGGTAAATTCCCTGCAGTTTGGAAGAAAGCATTTTTAACACCAGTATTTAAAAAGGGAGATAAAGGCAATATTACCAACTATAGACCAATTTCCAAACTTTCTTGCATTCCGAAGTTGTTCGAACAAGTTGTATGTGACAGTTTGACATTTATATGTAAAACTATTATCTGCAACCAACAACATGGTTTTATGCAAAAACGTTCTACGGTTACTAATCTTGTTGTCTTTTTGAATAAATGTTTAAACTCTCTAGAAAGTTGTCAAGAAGTTGATTGTGTATACACTGACTTCTCGAAAGCTTTTGATCAACTGTCTCATGAGATTATCAAGTTTAAACTTCACTCATACGGATTTCCACCAATTTTCATCAAGTGGATATCTTCATATCTTGAAGATAGGTTATATCAAGTCAAATTCAGAAATTCATACTCAAGAGAATTTATTGCCAAATCAGGTGTTCCGCAGGGAAGCTATCTGGGACCACTACTCTTTACATTGGCTATTAATGATGCTCCTCTGTGTGTTCGCAATAGCGAAATTCTAATCTTTGCAGATGATATGAAAATTTATAAAAATATAGTATCTTCAAATGATCGGGCTCTACTGCAAGATGATATTAACCATTTTGCATTGTGGTGTGAAAAGAACAGTCTGAACCTTAACCCGACAAAATGTCAAACTATGACTTTTTCTAAAAAACGTTTTCCTTACTCTCATGAATATGTTATCTCACGGCACATTTTAACTCGTGTTATGACTGTAAGGGACCTTGGAGTTCTTTTTACACCTAATTTAGATTTTTCTGCTCATATTAATAAAATCGTGAATAAGGCCAATTCAATGTTAGGGTTTCTTAAGCGCTGGTCTAAAGAATTTGTTGATCCCAATGTCACCCGGGCTTTATACAACTCCTTGGTGCGTCCCCATCTTGAGTATGCATCGCAGGTTTGGACTCCTGTTTATGATCCTTCGTATGTCCTCTCTTATGACCAACGATTATCTATTCTTCAGATGCAAACTTTGGAACAAAGAAGAACAAACAATGATTTGGTATTTTTCTACCAATTAATAACAGGCGTCACAGACGCACCAGATCTTTTATGTTCGGTTTATTTTAATTATCGGGGAGGAGGTTATAATCTTCGAGGCCTCGATATGATTAAGGTCCCAACACATAGGACCAACTATGGCATGCATGAGCCCTTGACACATATGGGTAGACTTGTAAATTGGAATTCAAATATTTTGGATTTTAATATAAATAAAAGTAAATTAAAAAACCTACTCAAAACCAGTGGTCCACGCTCCTAAATGTTCTTTGTTTCATGTTATGTTATTGTTTTGTTCATACTTAATATTATTTGTTTATTTTTCATGTTTTCTTGTGTCACTGTTAATTGTTATAGAGTTTGCCTACTAACAACTAACACTGCACTAAATAATGAGCCGGTGGTATAACACAGTTCTCTGTGTTGGCAAACCATTGGTCGAAAGACGGAGCTTGCTATAAGCTTTCTTCGACCAATTCTGATAGTGTAAAAAAAGGGTGATAGCACAGCCTCGTGTTGTGATGAATTTCTGACCATTCAATGGCTAAGAAGACACATAGGGCTGCAGTTTCTTTAGCATCTAAGGCTATTTGTACAGTGGCTGTAGGCTCAAAAAGGGCGACCTCTGTAAAACTACCCGCCCTATAAGCATGCTGGCGGTAAAAGGCTTTCTAATAAATCCTTCCAATCTTATGAAGGTATCAATTACATTCTCCAGAGTTTTCAGTAAAAGCAATTATGAGCTCATTGCTCTGAATGACTTTGGATGTGTTGTATCGTTTTTCCCAAATTTTTGGAATAAATATGACTTTAGCTCTTCTCCATAGACTTGGTGTAACCCAAATGCAATACTACTCGAAGTGAGCTAATAATATAAGGTATTAATTCCTCCTTCGCTTTTCGTAAAAGGGCTACTACAAAAGTGAATTAATTATTAACACGGGAACTAAGCTCCGCTGGATTGTTAGAAACAAAATTGATTATTTTCTTTCCATTTACTCGAAAAATTCCAACCTCACGAGCATAAGCTTGTTTAGTCATTCTCTCTTGTCATTATTTAATGGAATTGGTAATGTGTCATTAAAATTATAAATAAGCTTTTTGAACACATGTTTCGCTTGGGAAAACTAAAGCTAGGTGCAGTCAGGACTTCATTTAATTTTGCGGAGTAAATTATCTGATACAAACTTCTGTTGAACTCCCTTCCCTCGGAATCGAAAAAGAAGGTTTCCTTCTTGTTAAAAATAAAAAAAATTAAATTCAAAACATTTCAACAGCTGGTAGTGTGTGAATGGCAATGACCAGGCCACTTGAACCAAATATAACCCACAGAAAGCTGCAGGAAGCGAATTCTCGGCTCTAGAGAATTTTTATATTCACGCACTTAAGTGCATATTACGTAGCCGGTAGCGCTTGATGAAGAACAGAAAAAAATATTTTCTTTTAATTAGTCGTTGAGGCGATTTTTCCGGAACACCATCGCCACAGCGACACACAGCACCACCGTACTCTTGAGGACTTGTATGGGATGGCTTGTAATATATGGTGTTGCATATGGAAATATTCATAGGAAGAAACAATTTCCACTCACACTTGCCGGCCAGATAAATCACGAACCCAAGGATATAAATTCTACTCAAGTATTTCAAGTGAGTGTTACAATTTTATTTTTGGTAATTATGTTAACAGCGAATGAATTAATTGCTTCGAGAGATCAGTGTTGGCGGAGCAGCGGAAATTAAAAAAAAACACGTAAACTGGGAATCTATGGTGGTTTCGGAGCCATTTTGGAAAGTGGGTCAGGTTTTGGTTTTGGATTTATTTAAAATTTAAATTATATGCTCTTTGGAAAATCGGGTAATGACTTAATGTGCAACGTTTGACAATAAGTAATGACTTGGCGAAAACATTTTGATTTAAAAGCTTTACTGAAACTGACTTGATTTGTGTAGGAATTTCAATTAAAAGAGGACATTCGAAAGTGATGAATCGAAAAATGTATTTATATCCATGGTTTAGGCTATGGTTTTGGTGGCAGTGATTTCGGAGAATGGGGTGGTTTCGTTGTAGAGCTATCAATCGTTTAATCGATCAACCTTTAAGTAACTTATACGAGTATGAATGCTGTTCTAAGCCGTTGTGGCTTTTTAGGCAGTCTTCGAAAGTGAAAAAAAAAATTATTAATGTCATTGGGTGAAGAACTGGCCTGACACAAAGCAACGTAAGTTTATTAAGTCACAAAATTAAATACGCAATTCTCGTGGACCCATTGAAACATCAGTGTATATTCGCATTTTGTGAGTGACATATTGTATTCTTGCTAAAACTGTTCGAATTTGGTTTTACAATAACAGAAATAAGTAGCAGAAATAGTAAAAGACACTGTGAATGCACTTTTGGAAATTTCTAGCAACACTAAATCCTATGTGAAAATTTGACATTTGCTCTTTTCATTTCTTGATAGTTACAAGGGAGAAGCAGGAACATATCAGTAACCTAAATTAATTGTTCACACAATTTCAGAAGTCAATAACAACTGATGGTACAACATGACATTTGATGAGCTGTCAAAAAATTCACAAAACGAGTGTAAGAAACTGTTACATTTTTGAACTTTTACATTTTTCTAGTACCGTGATTACCCATTATGTCGCACGTCAAAGGAACGCAAGACCAGCTGAAAACATCAGTACCTTCCGTGAAAGCGTGCAACAGAACCCGAGGCTATCGATTTCTCGTCGTTCACTAGAACTAAGCCTTTCGCAGACCTCAAGTAGGCAAATCTGGTATCGGGACACCCGTCCAAAATCAATTCAACCCAGAAACTTAAATTTCATGACAACAGACAACGCCGTTTGTTCTTTGACTGAGCTTCGGAGTGTTTGGAAGAGGACCGCAATTTTGGTGGAAAAATCAGCTTTAGTGACGAAGCCCATTTTTGGATGAATAGCTGTGTTAACAAGAAAGTTGACGTACATGGGACTAACACCAACTCATCCGAGGTGGCAATGCATACTCAAAAATTAACCGTTTGGTGTAAATATTTCGCCGACGGTGACGTCATTTGTCCGTACTTTTTCGAAAATGGAGTTAGTAAGGAAGTCACTGTGAATGGCGAGCGCTTCAGAATGATGATAACCAAATTAAACCATATGGACCTTGACAAAATATGGTTCCAGCAGAACTAAGAGCCGCAAAGCGAACGCTATTATTCTGCGTTCATGATTTGAGGGTAAGGTTATTTCTCGCTGAGGTGACGTGAATTGGCCACCGAGGTCATATGATTTGACCCCGCTATACTTTTTCTTGTGGGGTTTCCTGGAATCGCAGGCTTATACGAATAAACCACAATTGACAGATGCCCTTAAAGCAAATATATCACAGGCCATCGCTCAAATTCAGCTGGATATATGCGGAAGAGTCATTGAAAAGCCACTGTGTGATGTCATATTTCGTACATAATGGCGTACATGGGCGTTTAGCATAGAAAAATTCATTGAATCGCTTTTAATCGCTGTATTTCCTTACTCGCACGAGTAAAAATCGCGGTCTCCGAAACCACAACAAAAGAAACGCGATTATTTCAAAATCTAAAGCCCCTTTTAGACTATCAGTTGTTTCTTCAGTTATCAGTTCAGTTGTCAGTTCAGTTAAAAAAAGCAGTGTATTTAGAGATCAGTCCAGTGTTCAGTTGAGCTTTCATTTTACTTGTGAGCATTCGAAAATCAAAGAAAATACATTGCGTAATGGACGATGAAAGCCTTACTGCAATAGCTATAGTTTGGCGCTTAATAAATCACCGCAAACTGAAATTGAAATGACGACTGAACTGAAAAGTATTTAACTGAAAGCTTAAGTGATAGCTCAACTGAAACTGAAATTATCGTCTAAAAGGGGCTTATAAGGGGCTTAAAAGGGGCTTAAATGGGGCTTAAGCGATCATCGCTGCGGACGAAAACTATTGGATAGGTCAAGCAATGAAATGGCCTATTATTTCCTTATCTGAACTCTTCCACCAAGTAAAGGTGGAGAACTATCGAATGGACCATCGACAACAACCGGTTGGTTTCCTTATCGAAATAATCGATTACCTTTAATCGCAAATCAATAGTTTTCGATAACTGTTTTAGAATAAAAGCAAATTGAATCTTCTTTAAATAATTTTGTATTGAAAAGATTTTTAAATCTTAGATGAATAAGTAATGCTAACTACAGACGAGGCAACCGTTGCAGCAACGTGTTGTAGCAACGTGTTTCGGTTGTTCACTACACACGTGGCATCTGTTGCCGCAACCACAGTACTGTTGGAGCAACCGACCGAAAATATCAAAACTTTTTGATATTTCTGGCAACGGTTGCAGCAACACAAAATGAATTGTCAACATAGCTACACACGAAGCAACGGTTGCTTCAACATGGCTGTATTGGTGCAACGGTTGCCTCGTGTGTAGCTAGCATAAAAATTCAAATAAATTTATTAGTTTCATGAGTGTGACAATTTTTTAAAGATTTAAGCAGATATACCAAGAATACTGTAAGTTGTGCCTTGATCCTCTATAACTTTTCATGCTTAAAATAACAAGGCAGCCACTATTACGGGGTAGGAGATTAGTGTCATTCCAGCTTAATACTGTAAGCAGTTAAACTTTGCCTAATACAAAACTAAAACAATATTCGGTTAAACAAATAAAAGGTCTTTCCTCTTTAACAGATCCACAACAACTGATTATGATCATATTTTTATTCTCTCAGTGTACATATTCTTCTACCTAACCGGTAGCTGTGTTACCACTTCCGGAAAAAAAGTCGAAGTAGATTTGAAGAAAAAAGTGAAGTAAATTGAGAAAAATCGAAGTAGATTTCAAAATGGCTTTTTACTTGCTTTTAGAAAAAATGTTGTATACAAAAATTTTTTTCTTTAAATGATTACATATTACCTATTAAATATGTATTTAAAATTGTCAATACATTTCTTTTAATTTTAAAGAAATTTCGCATAAAATTACTCATTTGTGTATTTGGATTGTGTTGACGTTCCTTTATTTTATGGTAATTATGAGGTTATATACTAGTACTTAGAGTGCAATAGCGAAAAAGAAGTTGATTTGGGCTTTATTTTGTAAAATTGAAGTAGATTGAAACAGAGGTTTTTAAAATGAAGTAGATTTCAGTATTTTGCTGATGGTGCGAAGTAGGAAGTAGATTTTAAAATATTTTGGAAAAAAGAAGTAGACCTACTTCAATTGAAGTAAAGTGGTACCACTGATCCGGTAGTCTCTTTCTATTAAATACAATCATTATATCTTTCTTTCATTATATCTTCTTTCTGAACATTCATTTATTTTTCTTTATTCTTTCTTTTGGAAGTGTTGCCACAATACTACGTTTTCACCAAAAGATAATCTGAGATTAAAAGCAAGAGATTTGTGTGCACTAAAAGATTAAAAAGAAGACTATCTTTGACAGCACCTATCAAAATTCAAATGGTGTTTCAATTTTTCTTATAAAGCGGAAGCTAAAGTAAGAAAGAAACGTTTAAAAATCATCGAGATAATTAAGCACGATATGGATATAGGTCAGTTCGAATTATATAAAACAATTGATCCAATGAAGATTTAACAAGATTAATTTCTACTAGATTAACAAAATAAATGTGCATGGTAAATCTTCGAGATTTGAAGAAGATTTATCGTAAATCCACTTAAATTTAGGATGATCTCTTGGTGACAACGTAGTATATTACTAAAACTAAGGCCTGTCATTCACGACACAAAATAACTGCGCAAACTGACATTTCACTCAAGTCGGTTTGTGCAAAACACGATACAAGTAAACTGCACAGTTCTCAGTTTTAAAAAGTTTTCATTCTGTAAGCATGTGTTCATATCATATAATCATCGGCTCCGGCACCAGCCATTATAAAAAAAAAAACAATGTACACAGTGTAAATAAAATTTTTCAACTGAGCGGTTGCACAGTTTTTGACATTCACGATACAAATAACTGCACAAATTTAAGACTTGAGCAAAAATATTAAAATTTTTTGATTTTTACACAGTTAACTGCACAAACCGCACAAACAACCCCATTCACAACACAACTAAACTGCGCAAACACCAGTTTGCGCAGTTATTTTGTGTCGTGAATGCCCGGCCTAAGCATCGGCTTGGCCTTATTTAAATTTCGTTCAGTCAAGGTTTTGTGAGAAATCATCGACCAAATTAAATGTTGATTCTAATCTTATAATTACAGATAAAAAAACAGGGATTCGATGGAGATTTTCAGATAATGTATTCACAAATAGATTATTATTTGAACAACAGTCATAAATCGGTAATTTTTTAGGCATACACGCTGGTTTCATATAATTTTAAATGAAAAACATGATTACTATAAAGAAAAGTGGACAATGGGAACTATCTTGAGGTACAACGGGGTCTCCGCTTAGCAAAGCGGAAGTGATACATGTAAGTACTTTCTATTAAAACAATAACATTGAAAGTCTTTCTCAATAGCTTTATTTATAAAAAGATGTAAACTCACCAATTTAAATAACAGTTGACTTCTTTTTGACTAACCCATGTTACCCCAATTGTAAGAAAAGGTTAACAACTGAAATAAAAACTTGTAAAAGCAAAGTTTGGGTATACATGAAAGTTTGGTTATTTGCCTAAAATTAGTATTAGTATTATGAGTCAGCATCATGAATTGGAATAATACAGCTATGAATAATTTTTCTCACAGCCATCAAAATACCAACTCCCAAACAGATCAAAGTATCCATCCTAACCTTACGTTGAACCACGAAAATTTTAGATAAAATATGTTTGTGCAAAAAAGCAGTGTACAGACGTACCCGTAGGCCATTGTTAAATTAAAGGCACATCTTTCGGCCAAACGTAATTTGTTGCCCTAAATTACAGGACATATTTTTGTCTTTTTTTTCAATAATGAAGTGCCAGCTAAACGTCGCATCCATTTTAAGGAGTACTGCCAGTGTTAAAAGAACTTTTAATTGAAATATTTTGACATATGTACGTCATAACCCTGAATAACTTCATGTAATTTTTTACTTAAAGCCTTCCTTGATATTCCTTCCTTCCCGGCCAAGAGTCTCAATTTTATTACTTCACTCCTATACCCACAGGACACCAGACTGCACCAAAAAGTATATCTATACTCGTAAGGCTCGAAAAACCCATTTCCCCCATCATGCATATGAATCTAGACAAACAAAGTATTTCGACTTAAGTGACGTGAAATAATTATGTGAATACAAAAACGCATGTTGCAAACACACACCTATATACATACTCATCCATATGTATACCCTACCTACCCACATTCTGAAACAAGTCACGCAACTTTGCTAAGGACACCCTGCAACAAAAATTTCGAAGGGAAATTACGTTCGAGTTATTTATGTGCGGTGACCGTCCTATGTTCAACGCATTAATTATTTATTCCACACCGCCGATTAAAGTTTACTTTTATCATGCCAAAGTATGGCTAATAGGTATAATTAGCCGCCTAGTTCAAAACATTTGATTTATGCTTTGAGTTTTTGAAAAAAAAAACATTCAGTCACTCCAGGATTATGTACAACATAAATGAAAAGCCGAAAAACAACGCCTTGAGGAGCTGCTATAAATCAAAAAGTTATCAACTTAATTTTTAACAATGTACTCGTTTATCTACGCAATTACTTAATGGTCCTGTTATTTGATTATTATAAGCTCAAATCTTTAGCATACCGATCAATATGATAATTTTTTCGGCTAAGTATGTATAATTAAAGTTGGTTTTTGTGGTAAATACTTACACACAAGAAATTATTTTAAGTAGTAATTTGGTTGTTGCTATAACAGGAACTAATATATTGGGAAATACGAGTAGTATAAATATAATGTGTAATGAAAGTCGCAACAATTAAGGTAGTTTGCAAGGGTGGGTGTAACTGCCTACACTATGGAGGTACGCGAAGGTATGGAAAGGGAAAGGCATTAAGTAAGAAGAAATAGTAAGTATTTTCAAAATATACAAGTCCACAGGTATTCAAATGTCTATTTGCTTTGGGGAACAAGAGTGTTCCTTAGTCATCAGCCGTCAGATGGCGTTTTAGAGGTTTGTATTCCTACTAGAAAATGAAAAGTTGTTTTTTGGAATATCTGAGGTAATTAACAACTCGAGATTTTTTTTTTTTTGAGTAATATTAGTAGCGTTAAAACGTTTCCAAGTTTACTTATGCCGATAGACGAACCGATAGGTACTGATCATATTAGATCTGAGGGAATAGATACCTAGAAGTTCTTCAAAGATTAGTAATTCTATATTAAGAGTGACCTTCCGATATCTCCAAGTTGTGCCTATCGTGCTAACACGAATAAAAAATTTGCAGAAATCAAAGACGATAAGGCACCACACAATGGCAAGAATGTCTCACTTTCTTGGGTACCTGGACCACCTACATGTCCAGGTACCCAAGGAAATGAGGAGCCTTACTCCCTAGCAAAAATAGGCGTAATCACTCCCCTAATAGGACCAGAAATCTACAGCGGAATAGGAGAAAACCAGATAAAAAACGAATTCAAAGTAAAGGAGGAATCCAGAAGATCCAAAAACTGGAAAGAACTTCAAAACTGAGACAGGCCTACTACCAGGTAAAAAAGAATATTTTATCCTCTCCGAAGGTATTACAAATAATCAACTCATCGGCTCCCGGAAATTAAGCCAGAGGAAATTACGCCAGTTTTATATTTAGAAAAAAACTCCAAATTTTGTTCCTACAAATTCTGGCCTCCTTTCCTAGGAAAACAGCCCAGACTTTTACGGAAACTTTTCCAGAATTTCAGGTATTTTTTTCCAAAAACAATTCTGGCGTTTATTCCATTTTTAGAAATGTGAAAAAGGCCAGAAAATAAAGTTTGGAAAAAACAGCAGAAATCAAATTTTTGGCGTTTTCTTCCTTTTTTTTTGAAAAAAAAAATCCAGAAAACTGTATTTCACATTAATTTGAGTAAACAACTAACAGTTATGTACTGCGCGGCCCGGAACATCGGCCCCCACACGTTGTTTACTATAGATCACTGTTATTTGCTCCTTTTTACTTCATCACATTTAAAGAGTCTTCTTTGAAAATAAAAGAAACATTTTCTGGTCTTTTTTCCAAAATCTAATTTGGAAATTGAACCAGAATAAATTGATTTTCTGGCCTAATTTCCATTTTGCTTTCTGACTCTTTTTCCATACCTAGCTGGCCCAATTTCTAAAATGTCAAAACGCTTATTTTCCAAAATAATTTCTGGGCCTTATTCAAATTTTGGGCAAAAAACCTTTTCTGGGGTTTTTCCAGAAATAAATTTTGGCGTAATTTCCGGGAGGCAACTCATCGAAGGGATATTCAACATTCGTGGCTTAAGAGTGAATTTCCTTGCAGCTTAAATCCACACTGTTAAGTACAGGTCATTGAGTGAATACACTGATCTCTCATAATTGAGTAGTAGTAATAAGTAGTAGTAGTAAATAATTTTATTTCCATAATATAATTATATAAGAAAAACAGTTATGCTGGTTTTAAAATTAATTTGACAATAACTTATATTAGTTGCCTGTCAGGTTTAAAAAAGGCTTACTAAATTAGAACATTATTAGCTAACATTTTAAATAAATTATTTCATTATTTGAGAGCGATATTTAAGTGCGGATTTAAAAAGCTGATATAAATTTGAATAGTATTGACCGTTTAAGTAATCGAGGAACTGGGATCTGGTTGACTGATGGCTTCGGAGAAATTGCTTCCTGTATCCCCGGAATATAGGAAAAACTCCGACAAAGAGGTATGTATTCTCGGATACATCGAGGAAAGCTCTTGCATTCAAATTGAGCAATCCACTGCGTGCTTTGAGTATGAGACTAATCATCTGTTGTGGATTCGAATCCAAAAAATAGTTAGGGATATCGCAGTAAGATAAGTTGTTGTATTCATCATGGAACTGCGACTGCTATGCGTTGATTAGGAACATGCACCAGTGTTTCTCTCTAAGCTTACTTAGTAGGACGGTTGGTGAGTTACTCGTACGTATCTGCAATATATTAAATGAAAAAGAATGTGAAATTGACGGTTCTGAAAGAAAACACCATCCATTCATTGGTCCAGTAGATGTTCTTCCGAACTATAATATCCGATAGGATTTTGGGAAGTCTATTATTCGGTAGCTCCATGAATCTGGATATAAAAGAAAAATGCAGTTTCAGGATTGTCAGGAAGGATTTTGGAAGTCCCGTTTCTATATGTAGTACATAGTTTGGCGTGTTATTAGGAAGAAGTAAACACCTTTTCTGAAAGAAACGTTGCAACTTTTCCACCTGGACATGCTCCTTGTAGCCCCACACTTGAGCACAACACAGTACAGCATTATCGTTCTTGAAGCCGCATCGTGAATTTTGAATTTAGCTGAGTGCCGAATCGTTTTATTCCTTAAAAACTGCAACCATGTGGAATTTGTAGAGTTTTTCGAAATAGGTAGTCTGATATTGAGGTGTTCCGTCCAAGACATGTTGTAGTTTAAAATAACCCCAAGATATTTATATTGGTTTGTAACAGCTATCTCCACACCACTGAAAAACCATTTTGCTTGAGCTGCTCTTCGGTCTCCATTGCGAAAGATAACTATTTCTGATTTATATTTATCAAGATTAACTATTAAACTCCATTTGGTGCAGTAGGCAATGAAACTGTCTATAAGGACTTGGAGATTAGAAGCTCTGTCAGAGAGTATAACAATGTCATAAGCATACAAAAGAACGTTAGTTCTTAGACATTCCAGAATCAATCTGGTTGGGAGCTCGATATGTAGGTCATTCAAAAACAGGATAAAAAGAAGTGCACTCAGAACACAACCTTGTTTGACACCTTTGTTTGTTGGAAAAAATTCAGATCTACTTTTGCTATCCCAGACGGCGGCGGCTGTGCTGTCTTTATAAATCAACTTTAAGATATTTATAATTTTTGAGGAGATACCAAGTGTAGCCACTTTGTAAAAAGTGCATTTCTATTTACGTTGTCAATTGCAGCTTTTAGCTCAACAAAAAAGGCGTACAGTTTCTTCTTTTGGCTCAATTGTAGCTGGATAAGACAACTTAAATTATAGATCTGGTGAATTGTAGTGTAGTTACTACGATACGAGGCTTGACATTCATTCAGAATGTTGTTTTCTTCAACCAAACTGTAAGTCTATTGAGGAGCACGGACGTAAACATTTTATGCAGCGTGTCTAAGAAGGACAATCCACGGTAGTTTGTTACATCATTAGCGTCCTATTTTTTTAATAGCGGTAGGTGAGGTAAGTATGATTCCTGTTTCAAAAATGTCGCTGAATAACCCGCAAATTTCATCAATCAGTGCAGGGCTGGCATTTTTACAGAATTTATACGGTATTCCATCTATACCAGGAGCTTTTTTGTTTTTAGAAGTAGTGATTGCTAAAAGAATCTCATCCGTCTCTAATTGTAGGTATATTAGGATACGATGGTGTTGAATCTGCTTGTTCTGATAGGAGTATTTGAAAATAAGAATTGAAGATTTCCGCAGTTAATTGGATTGTTGAATTTGGTTTGTCTCCACGTATCTCTTTTGCTGGTCTCCACCGTTCTTTTGAAGTGTTTACCATATTCAGTTGAGTGATAATGTTCTGATAATATTCACGTTTTTTCATTTTACATATGTAGGTTTTTGTAATGTTTCATATAGGTTTCAGTGTATTTAAGCCGAAAAACATCAAGATTAAATTTTCTGAACGTATTTAGAAGTTTGAAAGTTGTTTTTCGGGCTAATTACAAGCAAGGTCAAACCAGGGCTTTTTTGGATCAAACTTTAACTTTTGACCGCAAAATCTTTCCGTTGGCTTCATAGATGCAGTCTTTAATTGCATTGCCAATATTTTCAATTGATGAACTTGTAAATGTTCTGCTTCTTAAGGCTGTTTCAAGATTTTTGACATAGGTGTGACATCTGTTCTCAAGAATTCAGTATACAATGTTATAACTTAGTACCATAATATCTTTCTATACCATGGTCTCGCCTTGTACATCCGTGATAATGTTGCTTACAAGCTTTAGCCTCAGTATGGCTACTGTTTCAATACGAACTAAATTTCATGTGGCGTAAAATAACTGTCGGTAGCACATCTTCCAAGCTTGCTTTATCTATAAGATTTTTATAGCAATTTGACTTCTAATGAATTTGATGCAGTATCTGATTCTGACTCCATGCTAAGAATTTTCAACCATTTCTCCCGCACTAAAATCGTTATTACGGGCGATTTCATTGTTCATAATTTTTCCAGGAAGAAAACACCTGAAGATTGGTTAAATGGTTTAATTCTGTTTGCTGAACCCATTAGCTGCCACTGTACTCAAATGAGTACAGTAATTTGTTAAATTTCAACTGGATTTTTTTTAAAAAGAGGGCTTTGATTTTCATTTCTTTCGATTGGAAAGCAATTATTGACATGTGCTTTGATACTGGCAGTGAATTTGTCGAGATTGAAAAGCATTTTCAAATTTTTTCATGAACTTTTGTATCGAGCATTTCTTGTTTGAAGCAATTTGGTGACTTTGCAAAAGTAAAATGTTAGTAAAAATTTAAACTTTTGAATAACATTTGAATAATGGATTCTATTCTTTAGATTTTGTATCTAAAAAAAACATTGCGTATAAATTACAAACAAACATTTTTTGCTTCTGCATGGTAAGTCGTGAATAAAAGTGGTGTACTCAATTGAGTACACTGGCCAAAACCATACAAAATTTTTTTCTCATTGGATTTGCAGAGAAATGTCTATTTCAACTATAAACTGTGGTAGCTTTTATGCCAGGCGCTTTCCCAACCTCTACATGGCTTTTGAAGACATTCCAGATGATGGAAATGAAATAGCTACTCGTATAATGGTTATTCCACCAGTTGTTCATATCCAAACTGAAAAGATCGTGACCAGTCATGACCTTATGGCTAATTTACGCAGAAAAGGATTTCGTGCAACAGATTCGATTCGGGACATTAGAACGAAAAAATGTCCACTAAAATCCTTGGAAACGGTAATGAAAGCAAATTTTGGTTACTTTCATCACAAATTTGACAAAAACAATAATATCTTGTTCGCTCTTTGGAAAGATAATGCTGTTGTAACCGTTGCAACAAACTATGAAAATTTGAAACCACTAGGAAAAGTCAAGAGATGGTCATCAACAGAAAAAGAAAAATTTGTCATTCCTCAACCAAGGCCTCTAGTTGCATACAACAAAGACATGGGTGGTTTCGACCCTCATGACCAATTAGTGAACAACTGTACCGCATAAAAATAAAGGGTAAAAAATGGTGGTGGCTATTATTCACACCCATGCTAAACTCAATGGTGGTGAACGCTTGGGAACTCTATTGTCTGAAAAACAAAGAAAACCGGAATCTCCTTTCATTTGTTCGGACCATAGCCAGAACTTATATATGCTCAGAATCGTCAAAAAAAGCTCCAAATAAGCCAAATATACTAGAAAGTGTTGTTCGCACCAACGGAGAACATTTCCCCCAAATCAACTACGGTGCCACATTTGCAACAGCAGAGTTCGATGGATTTATGAACGGTGTCAAACCACTCTTTGCATCGAAAAAGAATGCTTTACAAATTTTCATAATTATTAAGAGAATGTACCCATATCTGGCCAGTGTACTCAATTGAGTACACCCCTCTAATTACCAAACTTGAAAAATTTTTTTTTAAAAAAATGTATTTTTGTGCAAATATAAACCTCAATAAACAGCATTTCAAAGATTTTTTATTTATCTCTATTTTTAAGGTCCTTGGCCTTTAATGGGTTAAACCATTTAACTCAGCTTGTGAACGAGCCAACTTCTCTACCTGCCGTTGTAGATGATTTTGTAAATAATAAATAACTTTTTTCAAAACTTCAACTGTTCACTATGCTTCCTCGATTGTGACATTGATTCCAGTGCTGATATCATAACAAGCGCCATTCTCCATGAAATGAAAACTTTTATTCTTAACATGACTAAAGAAGTTAGTTCCAAAGTGAATTCTTGGTGCGATTATGACAGTAAAGAAATTACCATGTTGAGAGAGTAAGGCTTCCGATGCTTCAAAACAAACTCCACTGAGGAAAACCGGAAAAACTACAGGCAAACAAGGAATATCTGCAATCCTCATATTCGAGAAACAAAGTTCTAACATGATCAAAATCTCCGTCAAAAAATACTACAATGTCCCAAAAGTAGAAATAGCTTTTGGTCTTTTGTAAAAAAAATTAAAAACTCTTCTAAGTCATCGTTTCCAACACTCGTTCACAATAACACTTCATTTGTCAGCTTGCAAAGGCAAATCAGACCAAAAACATAAATGTTAAAAAAGAGCCAAGTTCTTCTATACAAAAACCTTTGTCTAACATGTCAGCCGTGAAATGTACTGAGATCTAAAAGTAAGCCAAGTTCTTACTTCATGAAGGTTTAATACCGAATATTTAAAGTAGAATAATATTGAAACAGCTACAATGTAATAGAGAATTATTATTATTTAATGATTACTGACTAAAATTTGATGGGTTCACTGGTCAAGTTTTTAAAACCTTTCGAATTGGGCATACAAAAAAACTTGCCAAGTAAGCCCATCAAATTTTAGTCAGTAATCATTAAATAATAAAATATAGATAGTTAAAAAGGATGTTTTTGTTGCAATTTGAACTCCTTTTTTTAAATGAAGGCAGCCCACCAATTAATAGCCTAATTGCTGGTTTTATTATAGTTCACATCACAGTTAAGAGTTTTTTTTATGTAAACTCATAATTTTTCAGGTATGCAAATGTTTTCTATTTTCATACATGTTGGCATAAACATAACATAGAGTACCAAATCGAGAACTTTAGTTCTAAGAAAAGTCGTGAATTTTCAAAATGCATGTATAGTTTTAAAATGACAATAAAAAGACACTTCGAATGAAAAATCTCAGATTTTTCGCTTTGAATGTACATTAAGCTATACCTCTACCAAATTTCATCATTCTACAGCAATCGGAAGTGCTCCATATAAATTAAATATTTTGTCAGAAAGTGGGCAGATACCACGCCCTCTGAATGGAAAACCTCAATTTTTAGAGTTGGTCCTTTATATGCCATTTGAGCCCTACCGTTCTGCCAAATTTCATTGTTCTACTGCAATCGGAAGTGTGCCATATATAATTTACATCAGTTCTGAGAAAGTGGGCGGATACCACGCCCTTGAATGGAAAACCTGAAATTTCATATTTTTTTCTTTGCATGCAATTTAAGCCCTGCCACTTTACCAAATTTCATCGTTTTACAGCAGTCGGAAGTGCTCATTCAACCAACACCAATTCTGAGAAAGTGGGCGGATCGGATACCACACCCCCTGAATAGAAAACTTCAAATTTTCGATCTTTTCCTCTGCTTGCATGACAAGACCTACCGTTGTGCAAAATAACAAGATTCTACGATGTCGGGAAGTGCTCCATAATTTTGATGATCTGTCAGTCAGCAAGTCAGTGAGTCAGTCAGTTACGGTTTTTGTGATTTTTGAGGCCTTATATCTCAGGAACCGCTTACTCTAGAAAATTTAAATTTGGTGAGGCGCCTGTGCCTAGCTAGCTAAGCAAATATACGAAATTTTAAGTTTCTGACTTCTTTGGTACTGAA
This sequence comes from Chrysotoxum bicinctum, assembly GCA_911387755.1. Taxonomy (NCBI): domain Eukaryota; kingdom Metazoa; phylum Arthropoda; class Insecta; order Diptera; family Syrphidae; genus Chrysotoxum; species Chrysotoxum bicinctum. The sequence goes on from OU426987.1 coordinate 225,211,493, forward strand.
GATAGGGAGGGGTCCAAAATCGCCAGAGTTTGTTCCTGTAAAAAGGGTGTAGTGCCAGAACTTGGTTGGGCACTACCGTGCCCTTTGATTTTCTGCCCTTCAATTATCGACCAGTTTCACAACATGAAGCTTTTATTTGTGTAATGCTTCCTGATCTTGTGGATTTCAACTTTGTGTTTGACAGTTCACACAAATTATATGTTGTTGGTCGCGTAGAAAATATTAAAATAATAAATTTTTGTTCATCCTGTTCGTTTGTTGAAAACTCAAACCTTCAGTAAATTTCCCTACTAGATTTATTCGCAGCACTTGGGCATGGCCACTGCTCCTGAACAAGGCACTCAACTAAAGCTTTATTAAATCTCGACTTTTGGGTTAACTTTTCTAAGAAATCCATTACACAAATCCTGTGCCATAACTGTCCCAAATTAAAAGAGAAAAATAAACTTTATAACATCGTTAGCTAAGCTCCTTAAAATCCTGCAGGGTCTTATGCAATGACTTATCACTAACTTATCACTCATGCCGACTGCTGCCGCACATAAAATTTTCTATTTTTGGTCGCCGCCGCCGCTTTTCTATTTATTTTTCGTCCATTTAATTGAAGAAAATCCAATCTGCAGTTGGAAGTGAGTGCATTGACCAAAAACGTTCACGCGTCAGGCCAGAGATGAATGAGAAGCCATATGATGGCTACGGGTAACAGCACAACAGCCATCGCAGAGCACCCTCACAGGCTCACCATCATCGGACATAAAAACAAACGTGAGCTGTTAAATCACGAACTAAGTGGATTTATGATGTTCTTCACATAAATATAGCAACACAATCGGGACGAATGGCCCCATGAAGCCCATATGATAGCCCAGAGGCCGAGAGGCAGCCAAGTTTGCACATACAAGAGGAAAAGGATGGTTTTGCTTTGAAGATGAAGCACCAACTCCACGCAACCCGAGAGCTTCGGCAATTAATTGGTAAAATCCTCTTAACGCTATGCCATGGCGATAATTGAGTGCTTCACTGCAATTCTCTCATATCTCCTCCAAGTGGTCGTCCGAGTCAGAGTCAGAGTCAGAGTCGTAGTCGGAGTCATCGCCGCCGTCCGTCGTCAATAATATACATGTGTGGAGTGCACTCCTCACAACCCAGATGCGGGAGGTGATTTCTCGTACAGCATCATCATCATCATCATTTTCATGTATGCAGCAGCACCTAGTTGCATGATCATCCACCGACTAATGCAGAATGCAGAAAAAAGAACTGCACTACTGCAGTCCAGTCTGCAGTGCAGAGTCTTGGGCTACAACAACAACAACAAACTTCAACATCGGCAGCAGATGTGTTGCTTCGATTAATGCGGTCATTGCGATGGTCAATTAATCTTATGCCAAGTTGGCTTTCATATCCTCGCGCCAGACGCACGGACGGACCGGACAGCCCTGGGGAGCTCAACCCGAGTGCGGTTATGGTCTATTTGGACCTTTTAACTTTAAATATGATAAGCGGCGCGATGTGGCGTCATGTTGCTGAGAGCGCGGCAACTTAAATGATCATTTGTTACTTTTACAGTTTGTAAGTGGAGATGGTTATCGCGATGCGTTCCAAATGGTACTAATAAATTCAATTTGAGTTAAACAATTTCTTTCGATATGAGTTCTTCGCCAGCAAGGGGTTCGGCGGGCACACATACACCCGCTCCCGCCCCCTCCACTCCATAATCGCCAGCCATGTATAGTTAAGATGATAATATGACCAACTTGTTGACGGAGGTGGAAGTTGGAGTAGCGCAATGAAATAGGAGAATATCTATAATTTCTGCATGCTGAGTGAAGCTGATAAGATACAAGAACTTAAGAATAAAATGCACGAGAGGATCGCACGAACTTGCTCTTATGTTTAAGAGAGTTAGAATTTTAAAAATTAATTTTGTTTAGAGAAAAATGTTGCAAATCCTAAATGTAGTCTTTTGCTTCCATACTGTATGCCTGGAGGTGGCCCCAAGCAAGAAATGATCAATAAAAACAATATTGTCAACATGACACCTTGGTAGAAGGTCAATAGGACATCGGAAACAGCTTTGATTCTAGATCTAGAAAGTGACAGAACAATCCACTTTTACAACCTGACATCCTCATTAGCAGTGGAACTATAAAGAATAAAATTTTTGTCGATGGTATAGTTTCTTAAATTTAAGTTTCTACAATTGAAAGGAGATTCACACTCTCTCAAATAGATCTAATATAGCCTCTCTTGTTTAAGCAACCTCAACAAAAAATAACAAATCATTGACAGAATCAGTTTTCGTTTAATCAGAAAGAACCTTGAGTTCGAATAAAAGACGAAAAGTATAGAATTTCGACAAAAGTAAAAACAACTTGTGCCTGAAATTTAACACACGAGTTTATCATCTGCCTGATTCTGCATTGCTAGCGCAGGTGTTTATGACGAATCAATCATGACTTAGTCACGTCCGTGTATGTTTATGGTAGGTTCTGTTTTTTTTTTTTTATTTGTATAAAAAAGATTATTTACAAAATATAAAACTCATGATAGGTTTAATGTCAATTGAATTGTCACAAAACTAAATGAAGTTCATATGTACCTTATGGTATCGAGAAACGTACGTTTTGAGCTGAGCTGAGCTGTCGTGTCGTCGTCAGTCCTCGTGTTAGCTTAATGTCCAAGGTTTTCCGATACAAAAAAAAAATAAATAAGAAAATGTTTTAATACGCATTACACTGCTTCTGACTCATCATTTGATTGTCGATATTATTATGATTATTTTTTTTTTTGTTAAAACAATAAAATTATGACTCTTTAGTAGGAAATCGTCTTCTGTTTGTTTTTGGAGCAAACAATTGGAACACAAAAAAAAAAACAAACACACATTTAGAGTATCTGCTTGCTATAGTTAATTTAGTGCACTTGAACTGACATGAATTTCTTGAACTAGGTTCTGGATGAGTCATTTTTATCAAATAAAAAAAAGAGACCTTTTTGTCGAATTTTAAAGTTCTCTGGTTAAAGGTACAAGAACTGATGGTGAATCGAAAACAGAAAAATGGGAGCAGAAAGTATACTTTCAATAGCTTGCTAGTTTGATGAATTAAGAATATATATTGAAGAACAGAAGTTGACAAAATAAATATTTGTACATAAAAAAAGGTTTTTTTTTTAAGAATTTGCATAATACCTCACTCTTTACGTTAAAGCTTAAGGGTAACGAATTCTGGTTTTCTTTTCATCACTGGTGCTGAATATATAATGAATTGAGTGATCATCCGGCCCCCCGTACCTTCAACCTCCGACAAAGTCCTCAGTCCGCTACCTCAAGATCTAAGGAGTCAAACGGAACTCACGACACAGAAGTAACCGAAGTTCGTCCTAGAGCCGTTTCGTCCCGTTAAGAAAACTGATTAAGTCCGAAAGTTCCTCAATGCAGTCAAAAAATGCACTTCCTATAAAGATTGTTCCGATCAATGCCACAATGACCTTGAACCCAGATAAGAGTAATATTGTAGTTTATATTGAGGCTAGCAAATTCATCCTGGCATTGCTGGACCGATTTCGAGTATGATGTACTAAGATTAATGGCCCTAAGAGCCGCCTGACTGTCAGTGATAATAGACGTATTCCGGTTCTCGTTTGGATCTTGTTTGAGTATACCTTACATGCTTCCCTGATAGTGAACTTGAAAATCACTAGCAAAGTCGGGTAGCTTAAACGACATAGATACATCATCATCATCGGCTCGACAACCGGGTTCCGGTCCTGGCCTCTTTCAACAAGTCTCTCCACCTATCCCGGTCTCTAGCCGACGCCATCCAGTTGCGCACCCCAAGGCTTCGGGCGTCCTGGTCTACGCCATCTCTCCAGCGCAAGCATGGTCTCCCACGCTGTCGTATACCATAGAATGTACCACAAAGAACTTTCCGAGCAGGTTCCTCTTCGCTCATGCGAGCTAGGTGCCCTGCCCACCGGAGTCTACCGAGCTTAATTTTTGTCACGATATCTGCTTCAAGGTAGATTGCGTACAGTTCATGATTGTACCGTCTCCGGAATCGTCCTTCCTCACATACGGGGCCAACAATTCTCCTTAAGACTTTTCTCTCGAACGCAGCTAAGAGGTCGGAGTGCCTTTTGCTAAGCACCCAAGTCTCGGATCCATATGTGAGTACTGGCAGGACCATGGTCCTGTACAGCAGTAGTTTTGAAGTTATGGTAAGATTTCTGGATTTGAAGAGCTTTGACAGACTATAGTAGGCTCTGTTGGATTTGAGAAGCCGCCCGCGTATTTCTTCTTCTATATTGTTATCGGCTGCTACTATTGACCCAAGGTATTTAAAGGATTGCACCACTTCAAATTCGTGCTCCGCAACCTTGATTGTTTGACCAACTGTTCCTCTCGCATTCGACGCCACCATGTACTTTGTTTTACCTTCACTAATGTGCAGCCCCAGATTTTGTGCCGCCTGCTCGATCTGGATGAAGGAATCGTGTACAGCTTGTTCGGTTCTTCCGATGATGTCGATGTCGTCTGCGTAAGCCAGTAACTGGCTGGACCTGTTGACGATGGTCCCTCTTGTTGCCGTGCCAGAGTCACGGATTGCTTTCTCCAACGCCAGGTTGAAGAGGAGGCAGGCCAAACCGTCCCCTTGTCGGAGTCCATTAAAGATGTTGATTGGTCTGGATAGCAATCCGGCTATTTTTACTTGGCTTGTTACGTTGGTCATGGTCAACCTACATAGTCGTGTCAATTTATTTGGGATGCCGAATTCTCTCATGGCTTTGTAAAGTTCTACCCTGGCTATGCTATCATAGGCGGCCTTAAAGTCTATAAACAGATGGTATGTTGGGATGTTAAATTCTAGACATTTTTCCATCGCCTGCCTAAGGGTAAATATCTGATCAGTTGTTGATTTGCCTGGAATGAAACCACACTGATATTGTCCGATAACAGTTTTAGCGTATGGGGTTATCCGGTCTTGTAGGATAGAGGAGAGTATCTTATAGGCGGTACTCAACAACGTGATACCTCTATAATTGCTGCACGTTGTGACATCTCCCTTCTTATGTATGGGGCATATTAAACCTTTTCGCCAGTCTTCTGGCATTTCTTCCTGCTCCCATACGTGTATTATAATATCATGAATTGCTTGACGTAAGGCTGGCCCGCCGTGATGGAATAATTCGGCTGGTATGCCATCGGCTCCCGGGGCTTTGTTCTGTTTAAGCCGGCCTATAGCCTTCTCAACCTCTTCTATGCTTGGTGGCGGCAACATAGAGTATTCTTCTTGAAGTAGTGGAGCCTCCACTTCTGCAGTGAGCTGACCATTTAGCAATTCATTAAAGTACACTTCCCATCGCTCCAGTATGCTTTCAGGATCGGTGATCAGATTTCCCTCTCCGTCCTTGCAGTATGTGCAGCGTGGTGTGTACTGCGTCATGTTTCGGACGGATTGGTAGAACTTCCGCGCCTGGTGCGGACCTCGCTCTCGGCTATTTTCTATTTCACAGATTAGGTTCTTCTCCCAGGCTGATTTTTTTTGTCTGTGTAGCCGTTTTTCTATTCTTCTGAGCTCTTTATATTCCTCTTCGCGTGCCCGCGTTCTATGAGATTGTTGCATTGCTCGGTACGCAACATTCTTACGTTCAGTCGCTAGCTTGCATTCATCATCAAACCAGTCGTTCCGATTTTTACGACTGCTGCCTAGGATGGAGTTGGCAGTACTAATGACAATATTCTTAAGGCGTGTCCACTTCTCATTTACGCCCAGCATACTGGCTCCAGGACTTACTCTCCCTAAATCAAGTGATTCTAGGGCGAGTCCTAACGCATTACCAAAGGTGTTACTGGTGTTTTCATTGCGCAGGGCAGCCGTGTTGATTCGAATCTGATCGGCGGATGCAATGCGTCTTCGCAAGGCAATCCGCCCTCGGAAAACCATACCAACAAGATAGTGATCCGAGTCGATATTGGCACCTCGGTACGTTCGTACCGTCATCAAGTTCGAGTAGTGGCGACGGTCTATCAACACGTGGTCTATTTGGTTACGAGTGACTCCATCAGGTGATACCCAGGTGGCTTTGTAGATATCTTTACGCGGGAACCTGGTACTCGCAACGACCATGTTTTTCGATGCTGCCAATTCTAAGACTCGAAGTCCATTGTCATTAGTGTTCTCATGCAAACTATGGGTGCCTGCGTAATGCCTGAATACCGGCTCCCGACCTATTTTTGCGTTCAAATCCCCAAGGATGATTTTAACATCATACCTTGGACAGGCATTGAGGGCCCTCTCGACTTGTTCGTAGTAAGTCTCTTTTTCTTCGTCTGAGGACTCCTCCGTAGGTCCGTGAACGTTAATGAGGCTGATGTTCGTAAATTTGCCTCGCACGCGAAGGGTGCATAGCCTTTCGCTTATAGCGTTAAAGCCGATGATGGTAGACTTCATTTTTTCGCTGACTAGGAAGCCTACCCCGAGCACATGGTGTTTTGTATGACAGCTATAGTATATGTCATATTCTTTCTTCTGTAGAACACCATTCCCTGTCCATCTGATTTCTTGAAGAGCTGTTATGTCAGCTTTATATTTTGACAGGGCATCGGCTAGCTGCTGAGCAGCTCGAGCTCTATAGAGCGATCGTACGTTCCATAAGAAAATTCGTAAATCGTTTTTCAGTTTTCGTTGCATTGGTTGTCGTCGTGTGATCAGTCCGTTTCCGAGGCTTGTTGTCGGTCTCGTAATTCAAAAGTTTTACGGGACAGGGAATTAACCTGTCGCCAACCTGAGGAACCAGCCTGATCATATTAGCCAAACCTTTTTAAAGGCTTGTTTCTAGCGGCCGCCACGGAGAGGCTATGATCAGACTTCCACCAGTCCCGAATAGTTACGGCACGTGCATGTTTTCGTATGCTACATGTTATTCCCCCTATTCGTCTGATGGCTGACCGCCAACGACATAGATACATATATCCAAAATCACTGAGAAGATTCTCCATATTTGAGTCGTCAGTAAAGATAGTTGTGTCGAAGTCTTTCGTCACGACGAACGTCATCATTCCATCAGTTCTTTCTTGGTGGGAACATAACATTAATATCTTTACTTATGTCCATTTTAGAGGTGCAGTTTAGTCAGTGGGAGATTCGAAAAGATCTCTATTCGAATCAACTCCTTAGTATTGTGGTGGCCATAAGGTTTGGCAATCCAAGAGTTCGATTCCTTCAGTCTTAATTCACTGCAAAGGTACAGCTGGTCAGGATCTTAGAGGCCATGTGGTGCCAAAAAAAAAATGTTTAGGGTACTTCTTAGATAATATTCAAATAATACACATTAACCTACCCGCAAAAACTAAACTTTGTTGTAATTTTTGTAAAATTTTTTGAATTCGGTAATTTTTTTGTTTTATTACCTGGGCTACATATGCAGCATAATTCTTTTTACTTGCGACTTATAGGTACTATAGGCAAGTTGTGAATTCGTGATTTTGATCAAAGTTGACATTACGATGATAGCGAAGACCAAAAATAACGGTACCTGCCATACAATTTTGTTCGAAATTTTATAAATATTTTTTTTTATCAAAAACTGTCCCACAGATTTAAAAAAAAAATCAAAAAATTTCATTTAGTTAAACCTAGGTAATGCTTGAAAAAAGAATTCCAAAAAATTATTATTGTTGGTACCAGGGTTGCGAATTTTTGAATTAAAAAAACCATAAGTCATAAGTCTGTAGATGATTTGTGATTTAAAAAAAATCTAATTCATAAGTTAGTTAGTGACTTATGAATTACAAAAAATTAATTCACAAGCTACTAAGTGACTTATGAATTAAAAAAAAATTTAATTCATAAGCTGGTTGCTATATTAAGCTTGTTTTGACTACATAATTATTTAATTATTAACAAAGGACAAGGATAATCACCGAAAGTTTTTAATTAACTATGCCATAATGTATGTTTTAGTTTTAATTAAAATTATAATTTTTGTTTTAACTAAACTAAAAGTAACTCCGTTTTAACTAAACTAAAAGTCATTCTGTTTTAACTAAACTCAAAGTCCACGAAAATTGTTTTAAAATTAGTAATATTACAATTATTTGCGAAAATGTATCAGTTTAAAAGCAAATTAATGTTTATAAATTAAAAATGAATTATATTTCATAATATTGTATACTACAGACACACGACAAACTTTGTCATGTCTTAATTTATTCATGTTCAATACTCAATATATTGTATAAAAAATTTTTGCTTCTCATGAATAAAACTTATCTATCTATCTATCTATCTATCTATTAACAAAAGTATATTTCAAGCTTTTGTGTTTTATAAAATTATCATGCTGGCTTATAAATTTTCCAATTAATAATTTTTTAATCAGAATTTATCCATTAGCTTATGAATTACATTTTTTTTAATTCATAAGTCACTAGGTAACTTTTGAATTATTTTTTTTTAATTCTTAAGTCACTTACTTATTTTTTTTTTTAATTCATAAGTCACTAAGAACCTTATGATTTAAATTTTTTTAATTCACAAGTCACCCACTAGCTTGTGAATTAAAGCCAAGCTTAAGCTAAAAAGTGACTTAAGCTTCTGCAACCCCGGTTGGTACCTACCCCCCTTGGAACCATTATTTTTTGTTTTTGAATTTCTCAAAAACAGTACTAACGATTTTTATCGTTTTTTACTTGCGATACAGGTACTATAGGGCAAGTTCTGCATTTGGAAAAAAAATCGTACTCGAGATTTTGATCAAAGTTGACATTACGATAGTAGCGAAGACGAAAAAAGTGGGTCCGACAATTCCGTCGGTCTGTCTGTATGTCTGTATGTCTGTACCTCGAACTACAGCCTAAACTACTGGAGGTATTTTCTTCAAACTCGGTAGTTAAGGGTCTTTGGTGATTCCCTAGAGGAGAAATTGCAATTTTTATTTAGCTCTAAAACTAACGGTACCCCCCATACACCCGTAATGCAAAATCTTATTTATCTCGAAAACGGCTTTAACGATTTTGATAAAAAAAATTAGGTGTGATATTATGGATATGGACTATATTTTGGTTAAAAAAAAATTGGGGGGAAATGTTATTAGGGGTACCTGTCATAGAACGGTTTTTTTGATTTGCGAATATCTCACGAACGGCTCTAACGATTTTAACCAATTTTTATGCAGGAACTGCTTTCCATTTGAAAAAATATAAAGTAAAAATTTTTTCGAAAAAATAGTTTTTGGATTTAAAAAAAAAAATACAATTTTTTTTTTGAAAATTCAATTTCTCGAAAACCTATACACGATTAAATTTTTAAAATGTATTTAATTAAATACTAACAATTTGCATATCAATTTTTTATAAAAACTTTAAGGAAAATTTAGTACACAAAAAACATGTTTCAGTGTGTCTGTATGTCTGTACCTCTCACTACAGCCTAAACCACTGGACCTATTTCTTTCAATCTCGGTGGTTAAGAGTCTTCAGTGATTCCCTAGAGGAGAAATTGAAATTGTTTTTTTAGCTCCAAAACTAACGGTACCCCCCATACACACGTAATGCAAAATCTTATTTATCTCGAAAACGGCTCTAAAGATTTTGATAAAAAAATTAGGTGTTGTATTATGAACATAAGCTACATTTTGGTTAAACAAAAATTTGGGGCAAAATGTTATTAGGGGTACCTGCCATAGACCCGTTTTTTTTATTTTCGACTTTCTCATTAACGGCTCTAAGGATTTTAACCCAAAATTTTCAACAGGAGTCCCCTTAAGTTTAAAATAATATTGTATATAAAAATATTGGAAAAAACATTTGTTGGGTATTTTTGAAAAAATTTTTTTTTTGAAAAATCAATATCTTCAAACCCTATGAACGATTATTTTTTGAAATTATTTCATAAAATCAATATTATTTAATACTTAAAATTCGAATCCCACATTTTTTTCTTAAAAAATTTTAGAGAAATTTCTTATATAAAAAATTTATTTAATAATAAAACGCTTTTTTGAAGTTTGTTTGTTTGCATAAATTCATACTTTTCTAGAACTCAGACGGCAATTTTATGCATTTGAACATTTTTATCTCATTAAATCCATGTTTTTTATTTATAAAATGTATCTTAAAATTCAAAATATACTTTTACATAAGAGCAAGTTCGTGCGATCCAGTCGTGCATTTTATTTTTTTTATGTTAAGGCTCCCCACCAGTTTCAATACTATTGTGTATACAAATTTTCAAAATTTTTTTTTTTGGATTTAAAAAAAAAATCAATTTTTCTTTTGAAAACTCAATACTCGTACATATTTCGAAAATCCCATGCTCGATTTTTTTAAAACTTGATGAATAAAAGTTTCTTAAAATAATCTACGAGATATGAGAAAAAAATGTATTTTACCTAAAAATAACGGTACCCTCCATACAAGTGTTAAAAAATGGTTTTCGAAAATCGTATTTTTCTCGAAAACGGTTCCGAAAATCTTGCAAAAATTTTTTTTCTTTCGAATAATTTTTAAGATCTATAATAAATTTTGAAAACTTGATTTACTGACTGTACCTACCATAGAACGATTTTTTAAAATTTTGAATTTCTCATTATCGACATAACGGATTTTAATGAAAGTTTTTAGCGGGAACCTTTTAAAAAGTTTAAAAAACATTGCATTTCAAAACTTTAAGAAAAATATTTTTTTTGTTTGAATTTTGAAAAAAAAATCCATTTTTTTATTTCGAAAACGGATTAACATTTTTTTTTTTAATTCAATTCTTATTTGAACAATAATAAAAACTTTAAATTGGCGTACCAAAATTTTTTCTTAAAAATGATTTAAAAATTTTGTATATAAAAGCTTATTTTTTTAAGAAACCACTACAAAGACTTATAATTTTTGTTCTTGCATAAACCTATATATGCTTAAATCACATGGCATCCTATTTTTACTTCCAACTACTAAAGTCATGTTTTAGTCATTTAAAAAATTAATTTTATGTTTTTAACAGTTTTTCTCTCATTCATTTTTGAAATTCTTAGTCTTTTACATAGGAGCAAGTTCGTGCGACCCAGTCGTGCATTTTATTTTAATAGGTCCACTGAGGGCTGTTCCACACCGATCAGTTTAATATTTTTGAGATGACAACAATTTTCTCATGAATTGCATGGAAAACTCTGTGGGGTTTTATTGCTAGTTCCCCTATTAGGTGTCTCTCCTATGAGCTATGAGGTACAGGGAGTGGAAATTGGGATCCGCTTCAAATTTCAAGTCTAAGAAAACGTCATTTGCGTCAAAAATGCAATTGCAAGATGTTCTTAAACTTATCATATTGCAAAAGTCAACTGTTCGAAAGCGCACATTAAATTTTTAGTGGCACAACTGTTTGGTTGCTTATAGAAAACAGATGAACTATTTGGTTGAATATCCGCGCAGGTGCATATTATAATTATACGATATGTTACACGATATGTTACACGAACTCATTTTAGGCAATCGTTTAGTGTGTCGAAACACAAACTTTTTAGTTGCTCGAACCAAGCAGTTGCGAAACTAAAAATTGAATGTGCGCACCTAGCCTAAACGAAATTTTTATGCAAAAGAATTATTACGCAATTTGCTTTAGTCATATGTTCAATAACTTCGTTTCTGACGCAACTCTGCAATACAAAAATCGAGTTGACAACAAATATATTAATAAGCTAGAGAGCATGCTCGCTAACGTCAAATGCGTTTTCAAGAAACTTGGCTGACGTTGATCGAACAAATTTTGTTCAAGCGGGACGATTGAATATTTGACAATAGCAATATCTGCGTCATGACGAACATTTGACGATTAAATTGAGGTTGGTTTGGACGTTTTCGAAAACGGCCTACGTTATCAACTGACAATGTTTACAAAATAAAATTCATTATAGTCTATTTTTTTTGCTGCGTGTTAATTTAGATTTAACTACCCTTATCTTTGCGACAAACATGTTGAGACCAATAGAACCGCTATATATTACGAAACAGGTCCATTTTGAATTCCCAAAGAGCTATTATTGCACTTTGTGATCGATGTATTTCAAGTTGTTGATGACCTTTTTTCTTCTTCAGTGCCGATCCGCATGTAAATTATCAGCTCAAGAAATATCTCGAAGAACGAAAGCTTTTCAATGATCAGATTTCGTAACAACAGGTTCAGTGGTGATCTCATGGTATATCTCACCGAACAGTGGCAAAAATCTTTACATAGTTTTGGAGAAAGTAAGATTATTGCACTTTATATTTCAAAAGCATTTGATAGAGTTTGGCATCAAGCTCTCTTATCGAAAATGCGTGCTTTGGTATCGATGAATCTCTTCTTCGTTAGATTATAAATTACCTTTCAATCCGCTCAATACAAGTCGTATTGGAAGGTCTCAAGTCTGAAATTAATAAAATAAATGCTGGTGTACCTCAGGGCTCCGTTTTGTCTCCAACTCTCTTCATCATGTTTATCAACGATCTTCTATTTGAAACTTCTAATCCATTAAAATGTTTTGCTGATGATAGTACCCTCAGCTTTTCATATTCGTTTCAAGTTTCACTTCCTTGTTCTTCGGAAGTTGAACTTGAGCGGTAGCGTAGATAAGCTCATTAAATTCTGAATTCTGATCTTGACAGCATTGTCCATTGGGGAATAAAAAACCATTTAGAATTTAATGCTTCAAGAACCCAATGCTGTCTTCTATCGTTAAATTCACTTTTGCAACTATCCATGAACGACACTTGTATTGAGGAAACTGAACAGCTCACAGTTCTCGTTATGTACATTACAGACCACCTTGTATGGAATGACCACATATTCGACGTGGCCAATAACGCTGCTAAGTGTTTAGGTTTCCTTCGACATTGCTGTAATCTGTAAGGCTTATATTCGGTGCTCCAATAACTCACTTGAATCTCTTGGATATTATTCAAAAAAGAACTTTAAAAATGATAGGTGATAAAAATAAAACGGAAACATTTCTATCTCTCGAGCACGGCCGCAATGTTTTTTGTCTTTCATTATTTTACCGTTATTTTTAAAAACAGTGTTCTAGCGAAATAGCCAGTTGCATTCTTCCCCTTAAACAATTTAACCGTAATAATCGCGCGGAGATTCTTTTTTCAGCCGGACTACACGAATGTGGAATGCTCTATCTAGCTCCACTTTTCCTTCCCATTGTAATATTCGGTATCTCCTTTTAACCCATTCCTTGTTTTCCTATCGCTCGTACTTTGTTAATCATTTTAAGGGTAGTAATGACCTCTTGAGTGCGCGCTTATTATATATATAAAAAAAAGCAGTTTAGTCTTCATAGAATACCAATCAAAAACTTTATAATAAAGTTTCAAATTAATTTCATTAAAATTTTGTTCTTTTGTTGCAAAGTGTTACTGCAGTCGAATAAGTAGGTACGGAAGGTACTTTCACGCAGGTTGCACCAGGCCTCTGGATTGAAGGTCTAACATATTTAACCATTACTCCTAGGGATACCAATTAAAGAAGTTGATATTGAAAAAAGGAGATCTCGAAGAGACTACAAAAATTCAAACTAAAAAATTCATAGACGACAAGCAAGTATTAAGGAAGTAATTAGTAAAAAATTAAGTTGATTCCTGACAAACTTGACTTCTACCGAATACTTATAGAAATCAGTGAAGCGTCTGAAAAAACCGCAGATACAAAACCCCCAAATAAAATTACAAGATGGGTCGGAAACTTGAAAGCCCGATATCTATAGAAGGCTGTCCTCTTCGAAGAACACCTTGCGAGTGTTCTTACGACATTCTCGGCATGTAAGGTTACATAATACATATACATAACAAGGCTACTCGCAAAATAAGTAGCATTAGTCAACTCAATTTAGCAAATACTAAATCACCAGGGTACAGTCTAATAACTCACGGGTGGAATCGGTTCATGTAGTTTTAGATAGTCACATTTTTGTGATCATCACCTGTGATCGCATTTTAATTTTCCATCTGGGTAAAGTGATCACAAAAAATTATCAGAATCATTAGAGTCAGTCTTTTCATCTCAGTTTGTCTTCTTTTTAATTTCAATTTTTGCCTTGAATTGGACCTCGTGCGTCTTTCGTACCCACATACAACACTTTCGTTTGAACTTCCATTACTATATTTCGCATTGATGTTCAGTATTTTGTACTTTTCGTTACAAAATTAGAAAGGGCCTTCAAAGTTGCGCCACTCTATAATTTCGCAAGCGAATTGACCTCCTTTTACGATTTTCTTTTTAATTTTTTTTCGAAATCATACAAGAAATCCCCTTCATGGCTAAGAACATGGAACTGCTGAACCTAATTATACCGTTCTATTATCAAATCCATCATGTGTCAGCTATAAATGTTATTTTAATGTAAGTGCGTACAAAATTACATAATCTACAAAATACTTCTTCATCGTGTAAACACACTCACACAAGGAGCTTGATGGCTTTTGATATGCGATTTCCTAAATTCATGTGTCAATCTTTTCACCACTTGACCGATACGAATGCGCCAACCACTTGAAGCTTCTCGAGTCTTGACTCAACAAGGCATATGTGTGAATCTTAAAACAAAAATTAATACATCTGGTATAGGCGCTTGTGCGGGTGAAAATGGGTATTATGTAAAAGTAAACCAAAAAAAAAACCACGATAAACATGAACAAGTCTTAGGAGATGAATCGGAATGAAAATTGAAGCAGACGGAGGCCCAGTTTTTTTTTTTTTTTTTTTAGAAAATAAAATTAGATGAAAAAAATAACATGAAAGTAGATTTTTTATATTTTTTGTTTACGACAGAGCTGTGATCACTCAATTGTGCATCATTTCATGGGAAGCAATCTGGCCTAAAAAAGAAAATCAAAATGATGTTTTTGGAACATGGGATTTCGTATTCTGAAATGTTTATTTAAAACTTTTTCCTTACTAAACAAACATAACATAACATACATAGATGAAAGCTTTGTGGCTGTGATTTTTGTTTAAAGTTCCTGGAAAAGAATTAAGTCCTACTGAAAATGGGAGTTTTCTTTAGTGAAAGACATCAAGGCATTTAATACTTAGGAGATAAAAGGGTAGCCATAAAGCAGACTTAGGTTTTAGGGACGAAATCTCTTTTAGGGGAAACCTTTCAAAATAGTATTTTCAACTTGCGATTTATACAAAGGCAAGTTAGATAAGCTTAACAAAGTCTGACCATTATCTTACCTGGATATAAGGTAGAAGTTGAGTATTTCGAGGGCCCACTCTTCCGCACAAGAAAATTTGTTACATCTGCCAACACTCGATATTTTCATCAAACAGACGCGCACAGTGGGGCAAAATGGCGAAAAGATGGCATTAAATCAACCAACAGGGCTAGAAACTTGAAATTTGGCACAAATACTACTGATACCAATGTTAATACATGGCCAAAGTTTCTAATGGCCACGCCCATTTCTAGGGTTACCACCCATACAAATTGCATTAGCTTACGAAACTACTCAAAAACGGCTCAAAAGATTTAAATGAAACTCTGCGTGTGTTGCATCCTTCGTGATTGTAATACAACTACATTTATAAAAAAACATTAAAAAAAAAATTATAGGGTTACCATTTTGGGATATTTTGTGATACTAATTTTTGTTTGCTAAACTTAGTATCCTTTCTTCAATAGAAATAAATTCTTTGCTTTTCAGCTACATGTACACTTTAAAAAATTCAATTTTAATAGGTCTACAATATCTATTTGAGCTTGGACGTGAATTTTTGTATATTATTTTAACACCAGAAATTAAGCGAAGTGGAACAAGGCAAGTACGAAAAACAGTCGATTCTACCTGGTTCAATTCATAAAAGGCTTGCTTATTTGAATTGTGACCAAAACTCCCATCAAAGTCCCATTTAGAGTACAAGGATACATTTATCAATTCTTAGTGAAGTGAATTAATCTCGTCTTTTTGGAGAATAATTAAGCCTTTAACTGTTACGTTTAACAAACTTTGTAAACTTGTACTCACAGAAGTTTTCGAAACAATGATATATGTTCAGGATCGGGATAGCAATTTTTTTAACACTCCTGAACTATTTTATACGAAGGAAATACTTAAGAAGCTTTTGATGTGATAATTTCATATTGAAATTTAGATAAGCCTGCTTCGAAAATTAACGCTTAAGCTTCTTAACCATTCATCGAAGTAGGTTAAATGGACTCTCTTAAAGCTTTCCTACACTGCTTGACTTTTCTAGGACTTTGGGGTACTTCGTGAATTAGTTTTGCAGCAACCGACTGCCCACATGTTCTCAAACTGATTTCAGATGCATATGCTAATTCAGAAAGAATGTATGTCATTTCAAAAGTTACCCAAGTATTGAGTTTGCCTTACAATTTCTTCCTTTAAAAAATCCAACTGGCTATTAAATCCTTGGCAACTTGACTTCTTCTTTATATTAAAAAGATCTTGCCTGGTTATTGGTAGTATTTTTGATTTTGTTCGGCGTAAGAAATGTCAAAAATACAATAATATTGACGAAAAATATCTTTTTTCTAGAAAGTGACGTCAGCAACAAAAATGTACACAACACACAGGGGAGCAGATTGGAGCAAGAAAATTTTGCACATTCTGAAAGGAGAATGTACACTTAACAAAATGACATATAAAACTTATTGGCACCTTACGGCGAACACAACTAAACGTCTAAGGATTTCAGAGAAATGCAAAAAAACAAGCAATTTTTTAACTTTTTTTTATATTCAACTACGAATTAAAATAAAAAGAATTTATTTTTTATAAAACAAAAAACACACAAAAATGCTCCTGAGCTTACTGATTCTATTGCAATTTAATTTAATTTGATACATGCAATAAATAATAAACTGTACACAATTTACTTAACCAACTCGAAATGACAAAAAGAGGTCTGCGATCGACTCAAAACGTGAACTTACTCTTCATTTGAGACGATCTGCAGAAGATTACGTGATTCAAATAAACTTTCTCTCTCTCATTTCTAATTCTCTATCATATTTGGAAGAGAAATAGAACGGTTATTTAAGACAAAGCTCAACTTCATAATTTGATTAAATGCCAGCTTTTTTACGTTTTGCCCCATTGTGAGACGGTGGCGAGTACATGTGCCCGCTTCTTCAAATGGATCAAAAGCGAAATTGGCCATTCGATCATTCTGAAATCTGAACTCATGATTACTGATACATGATTACTATCATAAAACTACAGTTCGGAAACAATTTCCAAGCAATTCCTTCAAGATCTTTCTGGGGGGATATGAGTTTCTTAGAAGATGATTCTTTTTTTATACCGATGGATCGGAAACTGATGATGAGATTTATGAGGGTGTGTACTCGAATAGTATAAAATTATGTATCTCTTTTCGTCTTCCTGATCATTGTGTTCAAGGTGGAATTCTTCTCGGATAGTCAAGCAGCTAATTAATCTCTGGACTCCATCTCAACTAACTATTTAAAAGCTGTTACTGTCATTTATCTTTTATGAAAATGGCGCAGTAGTTCAATATTTCCCTCTGTTGGGAGCCAGGGCATAGCATAGGGACATTCCTAAGGAACTGTAAGGCTGACGATCTCGCCAAAAGTAGAACAACATGACCCTTATATTACAGAAATTTCTTTAAAATTGTTCAAGAAAAAAATGTGGGATGCGAATTTTAAGTATTTAATAATATTGATTTTAGGAAATAATTTCAAAAAATAATCATCATAGGTTTTGAAGATATTGATTTTTCAAAAAAACCCAATAAATATTTTTTCGACTCCTGCGGAAAATTTTTGGTTAAAATCCTTAGAGCCGTTAATGAGAAAGTCGAAAATCAAAAAAACGGTTCTATGACAGGTACCGCTAATAACATTTCCCCCCAAATTTTTTTTTTTTTCGACCAAAATATAGTCCATGTCTATAATATCACATTTAATTTTTTTATCAAAATCGTTAGAGCCGTTTTTCGCATTATAGGTGTATGGGGAGTACCGTTAGTTTTGGAGCTAAAAAAAATTCAATTTCTCCTCTAGGGAATCACGGAAGACCCTTAACTACCGAGTTTAAAGAAAATACCTCCAGTAGTTTAGGCTGCAGTTTGAGGTACAGACATACAGACAGACGGAATTGCCGGACCCACTTTTTTCTTCTTCTCTATCATCGTAATGTCAACTTTGATCAAAATTTCGAGTTCAATTTTTTTTCAAATGCAGAACTTGCCCTATAGTACCTATATCGCAAGTAAAAAATATTTTATCTAAAATTAAAAAATGGTTTTCGAATATTATATTTTTTGTTCGAAAAAGGAACATACATAGAACTTTTATAAGCGTTTTGCCTTTTCCATTATTCTTACGATCTATGATTTTTTTTTGTTAATTATCTTTTTTTATTGTCGGTGGAAATTCTCAAAAGTACTGTGGGACTCTTACCGCACTAAAACCACCAGGATCAGAAGCAATCTATAAAAGATCGACAAATGATTTTTCTTTCTTAATTTAAAATCATATTGGGGGAAGTTTAAACTTTTAATACTTAGCTTTTAGACCATCAGCTCATGAGGCTTGGTTCTTCTAAGTCTCCAAATATTGGCTCTTACATGTAAGATGGTTTCCATCTAGGAGTTGGTATGTCTTCGCAGTCGCTGATTTTGTGATACAGCGTGTTTTTTTAACTATGTACTTCTACTCTGTGACCATTTCTATTTGAAGATCACGATGTAGATCGCTATTTCTTATGTACAAAGGGGTATTTATTATTCCACGGAGGACTTTGTTGTAGGAATTGTTGGATGGGTTCAGCATTTGTCTTCTGTGTACAGTTTTCAGCACATTCTTTCATAGCATTATTTTGTTCTGTATACTAACCAGTACATTTTGCTATACTTTAAGTTCAGTTCTTCTCTTTTCATTTTGATGTGCTCTTTCCATCTTAGCTTTGCATGCAAAGTCATTCCAAGGTACTCGTATTTGGCAGTGTTGGCGTAAGGTGCAGCTCTACCGTCATTATTTAGTTTTAGTAAAGTTTTCATGCGTCGGTTTTGTTTCGTTTAATTTGGTAAGCTACCGTTGCGTCCAATCTCTAACTTTATCGATTGCATTTTGAAGTTTTTCTGTAGCCTTCGGAACGGATTAAGCAGGCACAAATATTGCAGTAAAGGTTGTCACGATAGCGTCGATGTCCATTGGATGTCCCTAGTACATAACAAATACAGGGTCCTAGCACACTTCCTTGGGGTACACCGGCTTCAATGTTCTTTTGTTACGAGTAATTTTGGTCATTCAGTACTCTAGAGAGTCGGTTCGTAACGAAGGATTTCAGTATTTCGTAGTACTGGCTGGGAAGGTCGCTATGTAGTTTGTACTCAAATCCCAAATGCCAAACCTTATCAAAGGCTTAAGCAACATCTAAGACATCTTTTTTTACAACATCCGTAATTCGATGCATTTGATTTTCAGGAGCATTTTTTCGAAAGATTTTGGCTTAATTGGTATAAACGATATAAGTACGTAAGAATTATTTCTGTTGGTAGCTTACCGTGCTCAGTTTTAACAATGACTTTTGCAATTTTTCAATGATGTGGCATATATCTTTACTTAATGCATATTAATTGGAGTTTTTAGAAGCCATTTATTTCAAAACATGAGCAATTATTCGATTGTACCCTGGGGATTTATTAGGAATTTCACCTTCGTCGCTTCCATCAACAAATTTAAAGTCATCTTTAGTTGTTTTTACCGAGAATGGCTTAAAGTCATTCGCAAGATGTTCAGCGAAGATGTCAGCCTTTTGTTTCGAGCTTCCGATCCAATTTCCATATTGAGATTTTTTTGTCGGGTTTTGTGTTTGCGGTCTTATTACGCACTTGGCTGCTTTCCATAAGGAGTAACTTTTCAGGAATCTATCAAGTGAATCATTTTTGAATTCACTGATTCTTTTTTTTAGTTAATGGTTAAGATGGTTGAATACTGCCTTATGGCCTGGATATTTCGCAGTTTGCCATTTTCTTCGAGCTCTTCTTTTTTCCAATATCAGCTGTTTTATTTCGACAGGATATTTTATTTTTGTTTCTATGCGTATTGAAATAGTTGGATTAGTTTCTTCAGCAGCCTGCACAAGTAGCACAAAATGGTATAATTTCGGTATCAGATTTCTTAATTCATACTTTATTCCTTCTTTATTAGGTATGTCAATTTATGCCTACTTAATTCCATCTTAATATGATCTTTATAAGGTATTGTTTTAAAGAACTTAACTTGGTGTGTTTACTCTACTTAAAGCATTCTTAAATACTTCTTAAATTCGCATTTCTTAAATCGTTTTTTTTTTTGTTACTTAATTCCTTCTTTAATCCTTCTAAAAACATAACTTTTTTGTTTTGGTCCTAAATCGGTATTTTTCAGATTCTTTAATACGTATTTAAGTCTTCTGAAATAGTATGATTTATAACGCCGTTTTCGTACTTTTAGTTTTAGGTGGAAAGCAAAATGTGTTAACCGAATTTATTAAATATTAAAAAAAAAAAAGAGATTGTTTCATTATTGCAGACAAACAACAATTAAAATAGTATTTATGTAAAATGTGACTTTTTTGATGACATCCGTTTATGTAACTGACAAAATGTCCATACTTAATTCATACTTTATTCCTTCTTTATTGGGTAGGTGTGCCGATTTATGGCTACTTAATTCCGTCTTAATTTCGTCTTTTTTAGGTATTGCTTTACAGAACTTAACATGCTGTGTTTACTTCTACTTAAAGCATTCTTAAATACTTCTTAAATTGGCAATTCTTAAATCGGTTGTTTTTGTTACTTAATTCCTTCTTTAATCCTTCTAAAAACATTCCTTTATTTTTCCGATTCTTTAATACGTATTTAAGTCTTCTTAAAGAGTATAATATTAAAAACACGAGAGAGTTATTTGAGTAGCACTTTGAGACAAGATATTTTAAGTGTCACAGTGGCACAATAGGTAGAGCACAAGCACGGCAAGCGAGAGGACTTGGGTTCGAATCTCAGTGGAAGCACAGAGGTAAATTAAAAAAACTAACTTTTAAAATTCTTTCATTGCAGCAAAAATTCACATAAAGACTAGAATATAATAAACAATAATAAAAAAAAAAACAAACAGATAATAAAAAAAATTTATTTTTATTGTTTCTAATAATTTTTTTAAGACTCTTTAAGAAGGAGTTAAGAAGTATTTAAGAAGATGTAAGGATTTATTTAAGAAGGAGTAATGAAGTATTTAAGAAGAATGATATCCCGATTTAAGATCATTTTAAGACTCAATTTATCTTCTTATTTCCTTCTATCGGACCGCCCACTTGCGCCTTTTCTCTACTTAATAGGAACTTAAATCCGTCTTATAGAAGATGTCAGATACCGATTTAGAATTCTTAAAGAGTTCGTTAAGTAATTCTGTGCTACTTGTGTGTTACACATCATCTATAATTTGATAAAAAGTTGAAAGACATACCTGACAGTACCTATTAGTGAACCATTTTTTTGATTTTCTCTTTGTCGGCATATCGGACTCGAATGAAATTTTTTATACAGAAGCTTCTAAAGATTTTAAAGCCAAATATTTTTTCAATTTTTGAAAACATTTTTTTTTTTAAGTTCGATATTTCAAAATTTGAAATTTTATTTTTATTTTCGCAATATTAAAAACTTAAAATCTGAGTACTGAAAAATATTTTTACCAAAATGTAAAAGTATAAAAGTGATTGTTTTCACTTTTATACTTTTACATTTAAATGAGCTTTAAAAGAAATATCATCTCTCATAACTCTTATTTTTCACTTTAATACATTTAACTCTTCAAGAGTCAGAGCCATTAATTAAGTCGTTTTAAAATAGTTCAAAAAGCTTGTCTCGAAAGAAATTAAAACAAATAATAAAATGAAAATATATACTCGTATTCCTATATGGAAGCAACACATCTGTGCGACATCAACAAAATAAAAAACAAAACTCAAAGCATCACAATAGCCCCACGCAGAAAAGCACAGTGCAGCGCAGCAAAAATTGTCCTCGATAGTGCAGTCAACTATAATAAACGGTCTCCCATCAAATTGAACGCAATAAATCTGTCATCGCATTAAAGCCCCGGCACTATAATAAAACACTTTCACTCACCGTCATCGTTATCGCCATGGTATATGTACATATAGAAGTCGGTCGGTCGGTCATGTCGGTTGGTTGTCGTCCTCATCATCCTGAATCGAGTAGGAGCACTCAAGTGTCTGGCATTAAAATTCAAATGTGCAAAAGGATTTAATTGTTGCGACACAAAAGGAAAAATATTTTTTGTTTCCGCCCTACGATCGACCGACAACGACGACGAAGACCAACGACGGTACAGACTACAAGCTATGAAACCCATAAGTAAATATACGAGTAGTGAAGCTAAGACAGATTCGACTCTGAAAATAATTGCAACTTGCGATACAGAAAGAAACTTTAAAGGTAAGATATTTATTCGTCAAAATAATCGATTTGCAGATAAGAAATTGGTCCACATTAAAAAGAAAATGGGATTTTGGTCTAATTTAATAATAGTATGCAAATAGTCCAATAGATAAAAGACAAAGACAAAATTTCAAACTTGAGTAGAAGTAGTCCGCACGGTTCCATTAGAATTCCAAATTAGTGGATTATGGAGTGAAACTAATGAAAAACGACAATAGAGTGCGTCAGGCGACAATTTGTACAGTGACAACATGACAACTGTAGTTTTTGAAATTTCATTTCACAAAAATCAGATTAACCCAGAACAAAGAGAAACCAGAAACCTGAAGAAATTTTTTCCGAACGATGTCGAAAGCACTCTCTATAAAATTAAATAGTACTTACGAATATGTTCTGTTTAATAAATTATTATTGGTCAAAGAAATATCAGTGTTAGCATATTGCTAGCAAAAGTGAGAAATATTGTTGGGTTATTGTGTTCAGATTTCTGAAGATCCAGAGATTTCTCACATCTATAAGAAACCTAAGCTCGTTAAATTTTTCAATTTTATAAAATTGCCAAATTACATATATGTATGTGACAATTTGTCATTTATTATCAAAGATAATCATGAGTTCTCCGACAATTTTTTTCTATTTTTCTAGGAACCGTTTTTTTGAAACAACAAAATTTACAACAGCTGAATTAGTTTAGTTCAAGTGTTTCGTTTTTTTTTTTCCAAGAAAACCCCGTAAAACTAAACTTTGACTACGAAAATATTCCGCCAAATCTGAGCTTTTTTTTGAAACACATACAAAAGGGGACCTATAAATCAAAGTATTGTTGCTTAAACAATTCTACACAAAGAATATCTTAACACTCTTTTTCGAAAAAAAAAGACTTTTTTGAATGAAGGCGGATACCCAGATGTTGAAACGGAATAAATAAAGCTGTGTGTAAGGTATTAACAAAATTCTTATTTGAAAGGCTTATGTATGTCATTATTTGTATGGTATATGGTATCGTTCGTCCCGCCTCGTCTTATTACGGTGGCATAGATCCAAGTGATCCAATTTTCAATGACACTTCGGCATAGATCCGGCCAAATATGAGCGACGGTCTGTGTTGTGTTCGCTTTAAGGCCATCCTTGGTTGCAAATTCATGTCACCTCTACAATAGTGGCGTCCGCTATTTGGCACGTAACGCCATCCTGATGGAACCAAATGTCACCTAAGTTTCAATTTGGCACATACGAAAAAGGTTATCATCGTTCTGTAGAGCTAGCCATTGAAGGTGCCCACCTCACCAATGACCCCGCCAGCCCAAAATCCACACTAAACTGTAACATTTTGAGGATGTATTGTCACCTGTGTGGGTTGATGTCGTTTTTTAAACGGTTTTTTAGTAAAGGCATTCATACAAAAATGCGCATCGTCGAAAAAGATGATTTTTCGGCCAAAATTGGGGTCCTCTTACAAACGCTCCGAGTCCTGGGTCAGTTTGATCTTGTAGGCCCAAGTCTCAACTCCGGTTCGATTCTGCTTGGATTATCTTGCGTTCTATTGACCACCAAATGTTGAACAGTCGACTGTAAAAGTCCGGGTCACTACATCTGCCGTAAAATGCAACGTTTGCACTAACGAACATTGTTTCATCGTTTAACTTGCCATAGAATACCAAACAGATTTGACAGATGTCACCAAAACAAAATGGCCGTCTCGGGCCAAAATCTACTCGCACCAATTGAAAAACCCTTTATGTTGGAAAGACCATCAATTGGTCACTATTTAAAATAGTACAGTAAAACAAAATACCAATATTGTTGCGTTTATCACGGTTTTATCAAAATATATTGATAAGAAGTGTTGCAATTTTTTTTTGTGTAGTATTGCAGACTTTTGCACACATTTTAAACAAAAATAAACCCAAATACCTAGTTTTCTGATGAGAAAAACGTAAGCGATAATTACGCCCCTGTTAACAATAAAAATGTTCTGGTAAATCAGCGGATATAGGTAGCGCCCCTTGGTGTGTCACTCAATCACTATCTACTAGACCAGTCTTGTAAGTCAACAAATACAGAATCTTAAGTGCTGCGGTACATCACTAGTAAGTACATCCCTGATGGCAGTCAAAACAGCACGCATCGTGCTAACGGCTTTGCTATATCACCAGAGGTGTTAAGCCCCTGATGACAATTATAGCACTAAAAGGAATCACTCTTTTGATTCAAAAATTCAACTTGTTTCGATTTTGCATAGATTCGGAAATTAATCTCAGTACCATGTTCATATTTCCAAATGAAGGGCGTGTTGCAAAAGTTCAATTCAACATTACGTCAGAAGTATGTTTAATCTGGGATAAAACATTGAACTTTGAAATTTCAGAAACTGCAGTTTTTATTTGATAACTTCTGATGTCTTAAATACTCGTAAAGACAAGAAGGTTGTGTATGTATGTAACACATCATCCCCATCTTGACTGATGGTACTCATTACAGTCTTTAAGACTTAGTGGTCCCTCAATTTCATCACGAATTGCTTATGGTAATGTTATAAACCTTTCCTCTCTATATATATCGCAAGGAAAGAACCGCCTAAGATCACATAACTATTGTACGTCGAGAAGGTTCTTTACGGTGACCGAACTCCCATGGAATTTTTGAACTGTCTTCACATTAAAAATCTCTTGATTAAAGTAGATAATATTCGAAATTTCTATTATTTCTATTAGTTGTATATCCCTGTAATTCTAAATGACTTATCTTTAATGCTCAAACCTGAGCTATCAAACAACAACGCTGTACTTCCGTAATAGAGAAAATGGTGCTTTATTTAAAAAAGGCAGTCCTGATTGGACCTCCGATACTAATTCACTAATACTAGACAAAAAATCTGTTATTCTAAAGTAATATCAAGTAAACGAAGTACATAGAATTAAGTTATATAATTGACTCCCATATTCCCGATATGGGTTGCTGAAATTTAATCTCCATCTCTCGTTGCAGTTGCAGGAGTTAGTCAAACTTCATATGTGTTATACCAGGTCTCGCAAAAGTATCGGAAGGTGTTATAATTATTGCAAATGGTGACAAATGTGAATTCTACTTTGACATTTATGAAGTTAACAATTACAAAATATACGTCAAAAAGACATGAACCGCTATACCTACACTTAAAAAGAACGCGGAATAATTACTGAATTAACATTTTCCGCCATTTGCAAAAATTATAACTGATAACTTTTGTGCCACCTTGTATACATTTACAGTTCTTGACTTTTTATGGAACAAATTTTGAACAATCGAGTATAATGCACACGCGTTCAACGGTTTGTTAAGAGACTCTTATTGTTTTAAACACAGCACGAGCGATGGAGAAATTAGGATGGGAGAGAAAGGATATGTCGATGAACAATGGTGCTTGCACATTGAAATGGCAAGGGAAAAACGTGCCGGGTAAATTATTCCATAATCACTTGTGCGGACTTAAAAACGAATTTCTGTATTTTGCACTACGACCAAAATTAGACTCGAGGATGAACTGTTATCACGGGTGAACAGATTGAGGGAAGGAATGTAACTGGCTAGGTACTTCGATTTGACAAAAATTTCGAAAAGCTGCATAATGATACTCATTTTCCAAAACAAATTTTCATAATTTGACAGTAAGATAGTAGACCTTACAAATTTGTTAATGCATTTGTCATTTCCGTCATCTGCAAATTTTGCATACATAAATTGTCAAACCCGTAGATCTGCCTCTCAGTTTTTATAATTTTATATTTAGACACCTAACTGTTGATAGCCCCTAATTCCCTTGACAATTAACTAAACTATTTATTCGATGACTGACGATAGATGCACGATTGAAAAATCGGATCTAAGTGCGTTAATTATCGATGTTTCTGCTAATATTTAGACAGAGCATGATCATCTTTCCGTTACTAAGCTGCTTTTATCCTCGGTGTACGTTTTTCGTTGTTGACCGTACGCAGAAGAACATTTTGGGGAAATTCGATTTAGTACGTCCAACGGGATGTTTCCTTTTTTTGAACTATTAAAGATGTTCCGCCATTATTTTTTATAAATTCATTTCTCCAGTTTGAAGACATTGTCGTAATGGGTCGTAGTATCACCCAATATATGTACGTTTACATGATGAAACAAAATTCCGAAATGGGGCATTTATAATCTTAGTGTAGAGTTAAATAAGCCGTAAATTTTAGCTCCAAGGTTTCTTAAATAAATTGACAGTGTTCGACAAATTCGCAAAAAATTCAATTTCAGCCCGTTTCACACCCCAGCAAAAAATGTATCCTTGTCCAAATTTAGGGTACTTTTTAGGAAATGGCAAGGTTTTTCAAATAAAGCTTTCCCCCAAAACACAGCTCTGTCGGAATTTTTTCAAAATCTGGTCTTTTTTTGTCTAATTTATATATGTATATAAATTCTTTTCCCCAAAATACTCAATACAATATTAAGTCTTTCTTATTAAGCCATTAATCATTAGAACAAGTGCATGCAACCCATTTGGGAATTTAATTCCTTTCCAACTTGTAGCGCATCACAGTGAGTTTCATCACAAAATAAGCATTCTGAGTGTGAGGAACTGGAACTTAAAATGCTTTGCGGATGTAAAAGCAATAATTTTCGACTTGAATTGCTTAATGTCGAAACGAAAGGGAAATATTTATAATTTAATTGAATGATCCGGGCTGAACAAATTTAATGGCCATAATAAATGTGTGACGAAGAATGATACGTGTTTTTTTTTTATTTTTTAATTTACAAGCTTTATGTGAAGTCAGCAGCTGTTTCAATACGAACCAACCGCCCGACAGTTGTTGTCCAGTTGGAAAGAACGAATGCACCAACACAAACTTTTGTTCTTCCATAAGCTGGCGATATATGGAGGCTGTCAGTTTTACTCGCAAATGACAGTTGGCGATTTTGAAAATTTTTGTTTAAAATGGTGACGATAATCGTTGAGATTATCGTGTTTTGTCCAAGATAATGATCATGAAGAATTTTTCCTTTAGTTCATTTGTCTTTTAGGTGTGGGGCATTTTGTTGTGGGGGATTTATAGAGTTCTGTTTGTTCTTGATGTGAATATGCATTCTACTATAAATTCCCTAACAAACAATGGCGATTAAGTTGAATTTATTTGGGACAAGGGATGTAAAATGTAATGCTTACACCGTTGGCTTACATGACAGATCATAAATTGGTGTTTCATTCCTAACAAAGAACTGGGCACAAGGTGTTTCAAATAAATTGAATTGTTTCATTTAATTTGTTTTCCAAATATTTTGAATCAATTAAACTGAATGAACAGATATGTATCTAAATTATATTTTGGAAATTAGCCAAGTTTCTTTGTTCACTCTTTGATGTAAAACAGGTAAAATATTTACTTCTTCAAAAACATAATGTCACTCGAGATATTTTTATGTGGGCACACTTGATTCTTCATTTTTATGACAAATTAAATTATTTTTCAACAAAGGACCGGATTTCGAATAGTTTACGATAATATTTGTACCGTTTTACTGAAAAAAGCAGTCATCTTTACAAAGAAAGATGTCTTTCCTTTTTTCGAGTCGACTTAGTTTTCTGGTTTCATCAACTTACAAAGATCAAGATTTGTATTTATTCAGTTACATTTTATGTGCAATAAATTTAAAAACTAAGCTTAAAACTAACTAATATTTACATACATATAAATGTATATGTATGTATGTATGTTTTGTAAATAAAATGTCACTTTGACTTGACATTTCAAATTATTAGGTCCCTTCCTCGGATTTAAGTTTGTTTACTACGTCTTTTTTTTAACGAACTGTCATTGTTTAGACGTGCTCAGATGCGCTGTTTTTAATAAAAAGGAAATAGTATTTTACTAGTTACTAAAACGGAAAAAAGGATTAAAATTTTCGAAGAGCTAGTAAATTACTAAATGCTTAGCCAATTGCTAACGAGTAATATGCTAAGCCCTTAACAATAGGTTGTTTAAAATTGTGACCCAATATCTTTAAACATGCTTAGCGTTTAAAAGTTAGAGTTTTAACAGAAAAAGCGGGTAATGTCTACTTGCTCATAAAATGCGGTCTCCGTTAACTGTGAAATACGTATCCTTGGATAGAAAAAAAAATTCCTCATTAAGTAGTTGCCAGAGGGATACTTTGGGTTTGAGTGTTTTTCAAGGTTCTTGAGAATTTTGGTGGTTATTTGTAACATGTGACGGTCATTGGTTATTACGCTTGCATTCTCGTAGAGCATCTTATTTGGCTAATACTTCCTTGTGCGATGTATTTCTTTCGACATTTTCAAGATTTTTTTTTCTCGAAAATCTGCATCTTCTTCTTTGCTGATTGAGATATGGTGAACGAAACGGGACAACGGCGAATGTTAAAACGGGCCTGATCAGTTTTTTGTACATAGAGAAGAAGCTTCGTTTTCTTGCTGAGTGCATTCTGTTCTCCTTTTAGAAAGCGATGGAACAGATAGAATTAGAAGTTTGCGCGGTTCAGAATTACCACGGCATACTTGTTGAGCTTCATGTTCCATGAGAATTTTACGCCAAGGTAGTAGGTGGTTTCTTTGTGAAAATAACGGTGGCCTAAGGTAGTCTGATAGTAATGTTTGGACTTCTAACTCCTTTGTGCTTTTGTTCTTGTTTGTGATGGCCAGATGCAGATAAGTTCTGTTTTGCTGGCGTTGATTTTCAACCCCATTTCAAGTAGTTCTTCCAAAGGTTGGTGACGAGGTCTTGCCCATTGGTTTGCTTTCAAAAATTTCAAGGATCCTAATGTTGGGATAATTTATGAGATTGATTAAGAGGATGAAGTTTGAGGCAGGATTAAATTAGGTTAGAGTTAAAATAATTAAAAGTCAAACTGCTCGTGTTACGGATGAAAGAAGACTGAATGGAGAGAAGAAAGACGTCAAATGCTTTCAAATAGCGAGATATGAAATGGAACACAATTGACCGGCGTATTCAAAGAGTCACCCTTTTTTTGAATACGCTGGTCATGATGTTATGAAGAGTGAACGTGACACGTCTGATCATTCTTTTGATCAACTTACGTTTGATAAAGCCAAGTTGTGAGTTGGCTTTGAGAATGTGTGTTGACGTTGAGCTCTCGGTCACATAATATTAGAAGTTCGCGAATCAACCTTACGGTGGCAATGGTTTGGTTATAGATAAAATAGAGAGGAGGATGAGATTTGATCAATTTATTTGGAAACTGTTTGATTAATATTTGGAAACATTTACCTCCAAGTTCCGTTAGACATAATGGTTAGTGCGATGAACTGTCATGCAGAGGTGATTGCTTCGATTCCCAGCTACTGCATACAAGTTTTTTCAGGTTCTTACGAATTGACAAATTCTCCAAAAGTATCTATTGTCATGAAAAGTGTAAAAAAAATTATAGGTTTCCTCCATTTCTGCTAACACGCAAACAGGAATGGTTGAATTTTGTAAGTCACTATGTCCTGGTTTTCTACAAGTTGTTACACCACTAAATATGTTTATATTTTTTTATGTATAATGTTTGACATTGATAAATTGTCGAGATAAAGTTAAAAAACAGTAGAATCATGTTTCAATATATAATCTTGAAAAACTTGTCATCGTCAGTGAAAAGAGAGATATGAGATATGGTTAGAATAAAAACAAAAGGTCCTAGGTGGTTGTCTTGGGGGACTTCGGAGATATCTACGAAGGCGCTAAAGAAGGCACACCCGAAACAAATATTATAATAACGGATAATCAAGTAAGAAGAAACCAAAGAATTAAGGTTCAAGGTCAAGAGTGAGAGCTTCAAAAATATTATTATATTTCTTAACGATAAAAAAGACGGAAGGAGAAGGGAAGGAGAATAAATAAACTACACCTTCCAAACAAATACCATTAAGTGGTACAAACAAAGGAACTGGTGCAGGAATCTTTGGGCTGAGAAGCAAACTTTCTATACCGATGGAGCAGTCCACCAGCATCTTCCAAGAAGAGGTACATCCCATAGGGAAACTTGTGGATCAAAATCTCAAAAGGAACTATCATAACAGGAACATTGCCATCATGTCTGACAGTCAAGCTGCACTCAAGGCACTGAGTTCACATACCATCAGCTCTAAATTAGTGTGGGAGTACATAAACAGGCTGGACGAACTTAGCAAACACGTTTTATTGGGTACCTGGTGACGAGGGTGTTCATGGAAGCGAAGAAGCAGACTCCTTAGCAAAAATAGGTGAATCAGCGCTTTTAACTTTGCCTGAGCCGTATTGCAGAATAGGAGAAAACGTTATCAAAAACAAAAATAACGAAGAAGAGGAGGCAAAAAGATCCAAGAACTAGAACGAACTCCAAAAGCTAGGGCAGGCGAAATTACTACTGAGTATTTACAACCAGGAACGTTTCACAACTGCATAAGTCTGAGTAGGAACAACCTAAGAATAAAAACAGGCTTACTAAGTGGACACTACAAACTTAGAAGACACCTAGGTTTACTTTGAGTAGTAAGCAGTGTCATTTTTACACCGGACCACTTACTAGGAAAATGTTGTCCACTTACGCACCAAAGGAAATACTATATGGGACAATATCATGCGAAAGAGAGCGGACCTATATTCTCTAAAGGTACTCCAAATACTAAAATTCCTTAGAGCAATAGATTTGGAGGAAGAACTGTAAGATGAGCAAGATCAATCATCTAGATCCAGGAGCACAATAGACCTCTAGGTCTGTACAATACTCCCGCAATGCATAATTCATTCATTCATGCATTCAAGACAGAAAATCGCAATTTTTAAAATCCTTAAGTTGAAGTCATGTGCATGATTAGCTAAAAACCCTAACTACTCTATTTTCCAAATTCATAGAAATTTTTATTTTAATGTGTTTGAAAAATAAAAAAAAAACTTAAAAACAAATATTTGTTGGTATTTCTCATATTTTATCTTGGGATTGCAGTCAGCGATTTATAAAATATGATAGTAAGAGTCTTTAAAAAGTTGGCGGCAGTGTCGCTTACAGCTTTTTTTTTTTAATCTTCATTCTAAGAAATCCAAACTTCTAAGACAAAAACACAATATTTTAATGTTTAATAAAAAAATTATGTTTAATAGTTCAGTAATAATTATTTACAAGCATTTTTTGTTTCAAACAAAGTTTACAAGAAGTTTTGAAAAAAGGTTTATTTTTTTTTATTTTATTTCCATTTTATACTCAAATATCTCTTAACAATTCACAATAACCCCAATTTCGGTGGAGTTTTTTTTTTATTACATAGCTATTTCTTTTTTTTCTTTTCTTAATTCATCATTTTAACAAAATTCTTCAAAAAGACGCTTATTAATTGCTACACAATTCAGTTCAATGCACATTCATGAATAAAAATTTACATTCTTAGTTTTCTATTTTTATATTTTTGTTGCTTTCAATAAAAAATATTTTGTGAAGTACTATCCATTTTTTTTATAATATTCATATCCATGATAAACAATCAACATTTATAAGAATTTTTTTTTTGAATTACCCCAAATTCTCTAAACGTTACAATACATTTCACCCATTCTCAAAAATATTTACCATACAAATATTAAATTACATTAATATTATTGTAGGCTAATGTAAATGTATAAATCTCTAATAAAAAAATCTTAACCTTGACGAAACTGTTTTTAAATTTAGTTTTATTTTTTTTTTTTTTTGCGTAGAAAACCATTTTTTTATTATTTTTCTTGTTTTGCAATAAGATCACACTTCTGAGTTCTTTTAGTTAAAAATTCCAAAAGCACATAATTTTTGTTTCTGTTATATGTATTTCGAAAAAAAACTTAATTTTTTCTTGATTAACATTTTAATTTTATGTATATGTAAAGAGGAAATGAATTTTTGCATTTAAATTTAGATTTATATTTTGGTGGCTGGAAATGTTTCGTACACATGTTGCTAGACATGTTTGAATGTTGTGTTTCACTGTGTTCAGAGGGTTATGGTATAAACATTAATGTTTTATAATTTACGTTCAAGATTGCTTAAATTTTAAGTCTTCATATCCACTCTGAGTCCAATTTTTTTGGTAGCACAATGCACAGTTATACGTATTTTGTATATGAATTATTAAATTTTCAATAAATATTATTTTTAATATGTTTTTTGTTTTTGTAATAATATTTATATAATAATTTCTGTTTAATAAATAGACATTTAGAGTTTTTTGAGAAAAAATATCTACTTAAATATTAAGTATGACTGTTTTAATTTTTTTTTTTAATTTCATCTACACATTTAAAGCGAGTTGAATTTTTGTTGTGGGTGGTTTTAATATGTTTTTCTTAAAATACAATATAATCATGCAATTGTATTTTACAAGAAAGAAAATAATTAATAGGCCTTTAATGTTCTTATTTATACTTTTATAAATTTTTTATCTTATGCACTGATTGTTGCAAATATTGCAGTTATTTTTAGTAATATTTATAAATTAACTTTACTTCCCTTACCTGGAGGGCTATAAAAAAGATCTTTTTTTTTGTTTAATTATTCGTTGGAATACCGAAAACCATTAATTTTTATGTCCAATATAATCAAATTTACATTTTCTTCACTTTTTTTTCCTCGCTTATTACTATCACAAAATTAATAATTAAGAGAAAGTTTTGCCGTTTTGTTTGAGAAGAAAGAATAAACGAAAATATTAATCTCGAATTTTGGTGTTTTTTCAATTTTCGGTTGAGATTTTGTGGCTGAGATTTTGTGGCTGAGATTTTCAGAATTTATTTCTTTTGATTTTTGGTTTTCAGCATTGTTTTTTTGTTATTGAATCATTGTGTTGTTATTATACTTGTATGTTTTAATGGCTCTGAGGTGAAAATGTACACTGAAATTTATTTTATTTTCTTGTTTAATTTTTGTTGGCTTTTTTGTGTAATTTATTTTTATGTAGTTGCATATCACAGTTTTGTTTGATTACCTGAATATTTTTGAAAACAGATTTTTTTATTTTCATTTTGAAACTTTGTAACAAAATTATTAGAAAAAAAGAATATTTTTTTATGTTTAAGAGATGGTAATTTAGTAGAAAGAAAGGATTTTTATTATTTTATACATTATGTACAGTGTTTTATTTTTTTATAAAGAAAAATATCGTCAGAGAAAATATATTTTTAACGAATCAAAATCTTAGTAAATAAAGGATAGAAAAAAAAAACAAATAATTAAAAATTTTATTAGATTTTTTATTGAAAAATTTATTTTTGATATATTTTTTGGAAAAAATAAATATGGATGAATTTCTTGGAAAATGTTATTTTATCATTATTATTCTTATTTGAGCTTTAAGTGTTTTTCAGAGATTAGAGCGTAATTTTTTTAAGCCGTACAAAATTAATGTGTTTTATTTTAATATTAAGCGGTAAGAGAAAAAGTTTTCAATTTTAAAATCGATCCAATTATACTTGTTACCAAATTTTCGGTTTGTAGCGAGTACCCCCAAAAAAGTATTTCCTAGACTAATTTTGACTCTCTGAACACGAAAATGGCACTCATTTATTTTTCCAAAGAAGCGTTTTCGAGATATGAGCAACAAACCTGTTTTTTGCTCCTTTTCCATGTATAAGCCTAGCTCTCAATAACGGTCGAACTAATCAACATATACTGTATATTTTTGAACAGATGTTTTGCTTGTCTTTCCAACAGTATATTACTTGTGTAAATCGGCCCAACAATCATCAAGAAAAATCCGTTCAAAGTTTCAAAAATCACAATTTTTCGCCGTTTTTAGAAAATCACTTGTTTTAAATCATTCCGTAAGGATAGACAAAAAAAATATTTAAAATAGTTTTAAGATCTCAAGTGGAAGATATTGTTTTTACAAAGCTAAAACGCATAAGATCAATGAAATCGAATAATAAATGTGGAAGCTATGAAACAGTACGTGAAGTACAGTTTTTTTTCTTTTTTTTTCATAATTTTTGTTGAAAATATAACGTATTGCTTATACTTCTTCTGCATAAACTAGTAATATATATTATCAGCATCCTATTTCATCAAATTTCAATTATAAACACAAATTTGTACTTCTAAACTAGGTAAAATCTTAAATTTGTAAGCCGAACTTATGTTTCATTTTAACTCCAAAAAATTTGTGGAAAAGAGAATAAATAAGAGAAATTGTGCAAGTAAATTACAAATACATATAAAGAAAAAATCACCGTTTACTTGCAAGACTTGTTATAAATAGCTATTTTTACAAATTTGGAAGTCTGTCATAGCGTCAAAAACTTTAAATAAGCAAAATAAGAAGCTTCGGATTTAGGAATTGCATAAAAACATGGATGTAATTAACGAAAAATGTTCAAAAGCATAAAATACATTATTTATATTATTTAAATAACCCCAAAAATAATTTGACCTCAAAAATAAAAATAAAATATAATAATATCATAAAATACAAGCAAAAGTTAAATAAAATATAGGTCGTATAAACTTGCTCTTATGTTAAGAACTAAGAATTTTAAAAATTAATATTATTAGAGAAACCCTTTCATGAGCATAGGATTATGGCAACACTTCCAAAAAAAAGAATAAAGAAAAACAAATGAATGTTCAGAAAAACCATATAATGAAAGAAAGATATAATGATTGTATTTAAAAGAAAGAGACTACCAGTTAGGTTGAAGAATATACTGAGAGAATAAAGTTATGATCAGTTGTTGTGGATCTGTTGACGAGGAAAGACCTTTTATTTATTTAACCGAAGTATTGTATTAAGCAACAATTTTAACTGCTTATAGGATTAATTTTTTAAACTCTTTTAGTAATGAGACATAAAAACAGAATTCCATATATGCATAATATGAATTTATGGAAGAGAAAAAATTATTATTCGTTGTAGCGGTCTCTTAAAAAAATAAGTTTTTGTGTACAAAACTTTTAAAACATTCTTAAGAAAGAAATTTGGTACGCTAACTTAAAGACTTAAATTTCAAAAAGAAATTTTGACCTGTTTTTGAGATATCGAATTTTTGAAAATAAAAAATAATTTAGTTTTTAAAAAATTCAAGAAATATTTTTTTTAAGTTTCGAAATGCAATGTTTTTGAAAGTTTTAAAAAGCTTCTCTATAAAAAAACTTTCATTAAAATCCGTTACGTCGATAATGATAGTGAAAATAAATTGAAAGAAAA
The DNA here is from genome assembly GCA_911387755.1 of Chrysotoxum bicinctum. Lineage (NCBI taxonomy): Eukaryota > Metazoa > Arthropoda > Insecta > Diptera > Syrphidae > Chrysotoxum > Chrysotoxum bicinctum. Next base: position 225,247,136 of record OU426987.1, read on the forward strand.
AAAAATTATCAAAATCCTAGGCGCCGTTTTTGAGAAAAATACGGTTTAAGTTATTTTAAGGTTCCTAACATCCTATGGGTTGTATTAAAAATCTCTTAATTGTCGAATTAAAAAAAAAATCGAGCATGGGATTTTTAAAATACATATTGAGTTTTGAAATTTTTTTTATTTGATTTTCTTAAAAAAAAAAACAATACAAATCCAAAAACAATACTATTTATGATTTTGTGGAGATTAAGCATAAAAAATTATCAAAATCGGTTGTATCGTTTTTGAGAAAATTAGAAACAAACAAAATGGTTCTAAAGGGGGTACCATTAATAACCTTTTTTCGGATTTTTTTTCAACCATTACCTAGCTTTAATTAAATGTAATTATTTGATTTTTTTAAAGAAAATTTGTGACACAGTTTTTGAGCAAAAAAAAATTTTATAAAATTTCAAAAAAAAAATCGTATTTCAGGTGCCGTTATTTTTATCTTAACAGAAAAAAAACGTGTTGGGCGAAAAATTTAAAAATAATATTTACCAAGTTTAAAGAAAATAGTAGACAGACGGCTGAATTACGAGACCCGAGTTTTTCGTCTTCGCTATCATCGTAATGTCAACTTTGATAAAAATCTCGAGTTCGATTTTTTTTTTACGAATGCGTATATACATTACTTGCCCAATAGTACAACTTAAAGCAAGTAAAAATAACATTAACATGTAATTGTGTTTCAATAACCAAATTGTGGACTTAAATGATTATTGACAGACAGGATATTTGTGCAGCAAAGGGCAGAGGCAGATAGAACCTGTTTGCAACTTCACCTTATTTTAAAATATTCTAACTCATTAATAACCTAATTTAAGAAGTCTTCTTCTGATTGCAAAGGGCAAATGAAGTAGAAGTTGGTTTCAATTTTTCAAGCAATTTCATATAATTTTGAATATTCTCCCTACTCGGTTTTTCAGTTCAAAATCTGCTAAACTATTTTTTCGAATCACCAAGAAAATATATTTGCCTCAAGAAACTTATCTTAGTAAGATTTAGCTTAAAGTTAAAAACATTCTAAAAATTGGATAGTAACTCCCATAGAACCAGTTTCTTATTTTAAAAAAAATCTCAAAAACGATTCAATGGAATTTGAAATTTAAAAAAAATATCAATTTTTATTTAAGAAAACTTAATATTTCAAGAACCACATAAAACCTTAAAACTTGGTACCTCTCAGGTTTCTTAAAACTATCGAAGACATTTTAAAAGCAAAAAATTCCTAGACTGAAAACCCACAATTAAAAATAAATTTTCATAAAATATGTTTTTATCGTTAAATTTGTAAATTAAGAAAATGGTTATTTAAAAAATAAATAAAACTAAGACGACATTAACAAAAGAACTAGTTCTGATTTTTTTCACTATTTATCAATTTCTATCAATCAATTTATTATCAATTTATATAATATCAATTTCTCTCTTGGGAATTTTGAAGTTTGAAAAAAAATTCTTTTAGCAGCTTAGGCTCAAGTTCAAGTTAAATCAATACAGGCAGACAGATGAAATTGGAAGACCACATTTTTCGTGTTCTCTATCATCGCAAAAATTTAATAAATCAATATTTTATCCCTTATTTCTGCTGAAAATTTATATTACCTATCCTAAAAACATTAACGCAGTCGGGTGCTTGGCAAAAAGCATTGAGAGAAAAGTGTTTCACACTAAAACACTTTGCAGTAGGAATTTTAAAAATTCCTTAACATTTTTGACTGTTATTTAAACTTTTTAAAGTATTTAGGGAGAGCCATAGAAGGTCACCTCACACTAAAGATTTAACTATAGCGAACTTCTTCAAACTTCGTCCATAGGGAGGAGAGTTAAATTTTAAAATCAAAATACATAAAGAAAATATTTAAATTATAAATAAAACTGGTGGTACAAGAGCTAGAGCTCCTAGAGAACCAGGTGACTCGTAACTCTCAACCATTTCTGAGTGCTTATTCCCAGCAATGGAAGAGACTTAGAATTTTCCGCCGATTCCGAAGAATCCTTTTCATGACAAGAGATACTCTTAGAAGGATTTGTCAATTCCTCGCAAGTGGAAGTAAGAGAATCGAACTCAAGGTCCTCTGCATGGCAGTCTAACGCAATAACCATTATGCCAAGGGTTACAACAAAATAATTAAATTATTAAAAAAAACTGCAATAAAGTTAAATAACATGTGAGAATTTACATAGTTCAACCAGGCAGTCGGTATCTATCCACTTAAGCAATAAAACTTCTAGTAGTTGACTGAAATTGAAGTCCACAGTAATGGAATACACAACTTCTGTCTACCTTTCATCTGCCCCTTTGCATAACAAACAGTAAATATTTTCAAAAATTAAAGATGTTTCAAAAAACTTAAAGCACGCGCCACCTGCTACCGTAATGTCGCGCACACAACTATGTACAGAATCCAAGAACCAATTTACTTTAACGAGTCAGAGAGTACACACACAAAAAATAGAAGCTAAAACCCAACCTAACCTCACCGAATGCACTGCGTAGGTATAATATCTTTCTATGCGTTGAAGGATGCTCCATAGGGGGTTGTTGAATGGAGTCGGGCAGCGGTATCGAGGACTCAGAGGGGAAGCCAGATTATTGTTGGCAATTTGCATTCGGTTCGTGCCTCACATTCACACCGTGTCACACTTCCGTGGGTGGCTTACTTATGCAGCACTCAATGTATCTGCAGAAGCAGAGCTAGAAATTATATAGAAGCAGCAGTCATAGTACACTAGTACTCGTATCTATGTATCTAAAAGAGTGGCGATGCAAATGTGCGCCATCACCGTCATTACTGGCAGCGAGTGCATTTGTTTAGTTAAACTTATTTCCTCCTAGATATTTTGCTTCATTATTATTATTTTTTTTTTTTATTTTTTTTTTATCTCACGGTAACGCTGAACAGATACGAGAGATTTTTAGATACTTTCTGTTGGTAAGTGCAATGTGCACACTGCACAGCACATACGCACTGACAAGCTTTACAATACAGCTGCAGCTAAGTATCTGTTTGGTTTATACAGTGCACTGGGGAGGGGAAGGGCGGAGGTGATTAATATTTATCGCTTTTAACGTTTGCTCTAGGTTTGAGAGTGCACACACGTTGCTAACCTTGAACGAGCCATGTTGCTGTTGCTATTGGTGGTGTTTTGTTGCTGCTGGTTGGAAACTTGGAACTGCTACTGCCATCTTGACAGCTGACTGCTTGGGCACGCATTTTGCATTTGAAATTAGTTCGAGTTAAGATGTCAGGCTCTTTTCCGCATGTTGCTTGCTGCTCTGTGTGCATGATTTCTCAATTGTTTTTTTTTTTTTTTGTTTTTTTTTTTTATTAATTTTTCAATAAATAACCAAAATATCATGATTGCCACTTTAAGGAATTAAAAAAAAAAATTAAATGTAGAAATGAATAGAACGAACTTGCGCATTTTGTATGTTAGTCAGGAAGATCACCGACACGACAAAACACATTTAAGAACTAACTTCGTTGCAATCGCTTACATCAAGTGGAAAACTTTTATTAAAATCAATAGAGCTGTTTTAGAAGAAACGATGAAAAAACAAAAATTGGTAATTTTTATTTTTACCAATTTTATATGAGGAAATGAGTTTAAGCATCTTCTATCAATAAAGCCAGTTTAAAACATTTATAGAAAACGTGTATAGCAAAATAAGTATTAATCTTGAATTTTTTTACATTTATTTCTTACTATAGCTCCGATTCTATGAAGAGATTGCTCACAAACTTGGAGGTTAAGAAAAAGTTTCCTTATTTGTTGAGTAAAACAACACTCATGGATATAGCATATAAAACTAACTAGCAGTTAACCAAGCACTGTGCTTTTTTAATACGGTTGAACATTTTAAATATACATAATGTGTAAATATTTCATGGCTTTATTCACTCACTTTCTGGGGATGTATCTTAGCAGCCCGCTCTCTTCCCAAGTTGTGCTGATTCCTCTTCGACCATTCTTCACTGCTGTTTTCCATTGATTAGATTGGCCCGTTACGTTTTCGAAGCGTATGGCCAACCCATTCCCACTTACTTAGAGTCAATACGTTCCTGACCCGTTTTCGTATGAAGTTCATCTTTGGAGGTACGGTTAAGCCACAAAACCTTTAAGTTGTCTTGCAAACTTTTATAAATCAACTAGATGACTAGATGAAAAATATGGTCAAAACTTAATACAAAATTTTAATCTACTCGTACATTAAATGCACCATAGTTATACACCTTATCAATTTAAGGCGGTCCTTAAATATACACGACGTAAAATTGCCCATGCGTGAAACATGGAAACTCCAAGTTGATTCCAAAAACTTTCAAAAACTGGCCTTGCGATTTATTTATGGTCATCGCAAATCATCGGTATACGCAGGATCCAGATATCCTCTTGTTTGTATTTTCCCTTGATGATCTTGGCCTCGATGACGTTATTTATTAGCTTTTTTTACAGCCAGTCTCGTTCCATTGTACAGTCGAGGTTGATTAATGTTACGCAGCACAATCACAACTGATCCTACTTTTAATTGTAAATTGTGAAGAGGTAGTCCAGGCAATTCCAGGGAATTTTAAAACTCTGTGGGAAAGTTGACTACGTCATCCTGGTTTGTAACTGTGTCAACTGTGTCAAGAACTCTCCAGGAAGAAAATTCTGAACGGTTACATTGAGATCATTGACATCTTTGTTTTTGGCCGCTAATATTGCTGGTTCACTCAGCCAATTATGGTTTCTAAACTCTTGTTCTATGTCCGTTAAAACACGCTAAATAAGCTTCTCTTTTGAGTCGACGTTTAGTTCGTCAGCAACAGTTGATCGGGGAATAATTGGAAGAGTCTGACGAAAATCACCTGACAACAGAATCATGTCTCCACCAAAAATGTTTTGGTTGTCACGAAGATCTTTTACCGTTCTGTCCAGAGCCTCCACTGATCTCTTGTGGGCCATCGTACATTCATCCCAACTTGCATATCTGTAAAATCTTCGCCATTGCGCCGTTTTTGGCGCCGTTTTTGGTGCTTCATTGAATTGTATGTTTAGTGGTTATTTCAAGGGAGAATGTGCAGTTCGTCCACCTTCTGACAATGCTGCTGCTATTCCAGATGAAGCCAATGCTAGGGCTACTTCATTTTGCGATCTGATCTTTGCCAATAGCAATGAAATTAGGAACGTTTTTCCAGTCCCCCCGGGAGCATCATGGAATTTTATTCTACCAGGTCCACTGTTCACAGCTTTGATCAAAGTATCGTACGCAATTCTTTGTTCTTCATTAAATTGCAGAACATTTGAACGAACTATTTCGGCTAAGACTTCAGTATCGTATTGTTGTTCTCTTTGCTACTCGTGGTTAAATGCATCTCGCATAGGGATTGGGTGCTATCATGGCCAAATACGACAGTACTTTGTTAACCATCCAGTAAACATATACCTTCTATCATGATCAATGTCTCATTGTAAGTTTCTGCAGAAATTTGTATTGTAGGGACATCAAATGTTTCACATCAAATTTAGCAAAATTAGCAAAATCGGTCCATCCATTCTCGAGTTTTAGCGAGACAAACGAATAGCAATTGATTTGTATATAGATATTTTCAGCTTTCTTGTGACGGGGGATGAAATTTTTGCAAATGCTCCATCTATATGGAATTAACGAATTGAGCGTTTGAGCGAAACATTCGCAGATTGGTCCTTAAGCTTATAGATTTGCTTTTCCATATTTTGGACATCATTCAGAATGCAGTCTTTGCTTTCCTGATTCGACTGCTTTTATCTTATTCCTAAGATAATGAAAATTTTCACCATTTCTAGCAGTTAACTAGAAATATCCACTTTGATAGTCTTTTGGTCTTGAGTCCTACGATTTCATCATTTGATTGAGATATATGATCCTATGAGAGAGTAAGCATACCTCATCCGTTTAGTTCGAATGTTTAAGGTTTGATTCAGAGTCCACTGAACTCCCCAGCTGCGTGCCGCAAATCGCTTATCACCAAAAGAAAGAGTATTGTTGACAGTATACAACCTTGCCTGACCCCAATTTGGATTTCAAACTCCTTTGACAGAACGTGATATTTGGATTCATCGTATATATTCTTAATAATAGGAATTCATTTGTCTGGGATGCCCTTCCTGCGAAAATCATGCCAAATTAATGCTCTATTGACACTATCGAACAATTTTTCGAAGTCGATAAATAGCAGTTGTATAGATGATCGGTATTCAACGCACTGTTCGATGATGATCCGCAATCTTGTTTACACAGCAAGATCTAGTGCGGAATCGTACTTGTGTCTCCGAATTAGTCTCTAAGTCTCTCTTGCTTCAACAACTGCAGGCGGCATGCAATTTCCAATCCAGTGTTCGGAATTTCTAAAAAAAATAATTCTGTAGCAATAAACTGCCAAGTGTTACATACTACAGGAAATTGAAAATCCCGAAGCCTTGCATTCGCCATAACACAAGAACTTCTAAGATCTTGAATCGGACAAATTGTCGAATGCATTTGGGATTAATCTCAAATTTAAATTAATTTTTTCAATTTTTAGTAAATTTTCAACCATATTAAATTTTTTCCCCATCTGGTTTACTATATAACCTAAAGCAATGTGGAAAATGAAGCATTTTGAAAGAAAAATGCCCCGATATTGCACTGGACTACACCGTAACTCATTGAGGAAGAAATATATACCAACTAAGAAACTATACGACGAAGCAAAATGAACACCACTGTATCAGTATTTGCTGCAGCTCTCCAGAAAAATCATCAGGAATCTGGAAGATCATCCCAACTCAGAAGTGCACCAACACCTCCAGCATGAACTAGACCCTAGTTACAGGTATCTATATGAAATATAACGACGCACGACGCACCTTTTTACGAGAAGAACAACAATCAGAACTACAGTGGATAAGAAAAGCCCATTCATCAGAAATTATTTCACTACTGTTGAGCCAATATGATTTAATTTAGTAATATGTTAGTTTTAAGTCAAATATTTAATAATTCTTCTTAATATGTAATTTCGTCTTATACAAATCATGCATGGCTCGTATTTAAGCTCATTTCCACTGCTTTGAAATCAAATTATCTCTCGACACTATTCACTTCACCAATGTCTTTGTTCGAAAACAGAGATTTCAACTCATAGTAATAGCAACATATGAGAATCAACAAGAACGAACCAAATAATTTTAGAAAACGTGAAATGAATGAATTTCATTTTCTTTTGGAGAAATTCACAAGTATCTGCATAATTCTGTAGATATTTTCAGATATTTTTAGAAATTGTTGAATTTTGTTTAGCTGTGGCTTTCTTGTGAGACCGACTGTAACGGTTTTTTAGAAATATTCCTTTGAGAAAGTTCTGATTAGTCCGTCGCCAAAACAAAATATTAATATTATAAAAAATAATTTTGTAAAGTAATATGTTGTCACAAAAATTTCGCTGCCGTTGGCAACTGTAAATAAAGCTACCTCCATAATGAGGTGCGAGAAGAAATGCCATTTTGACGCCACCGAAATATGATTGCGTCTTATGATTAGAGAATATTGCGGCTTATTGTCGCGTTGGAGGTGGCTGATGGTTGTCTCCGTGACTCTGTTCATTTCATTTCGCAAAAAGCAAAAATTGACAGTGGCGCCTCTGAGTTAAGAGCCTTACACTACTTGTGTATTTTCATCTTGATTGAATTTATAAGAAAAAATTAAGTAAGAGTGAGAGTGAGTAAAACAAAATGTGGGGCAGTCACTGATAAAAACCAAACAAATTCACATGACAGATTGCATTAGACTCCCAGTCAATAAATTCATGGAATTGAAAAATATCTCTTATTTTGTATGCAAAAAAAAAAAAAACTACCACCAGAGATGGTTGCTATGTAGATACATAACATGAAACTATAAATCTATGCATAAAGATACACGACACACATTTCGAAGTCAAATGATTTATTAGTTTGCCTTATTGCTGCTTTAATTTGTAATTTTTAGTGTCACCTCTGACATTTGTTGTATAGAAAAGTGCGGTTTTTTAGACACGACACATGGCAATTAATGATTATATGTTAATTTTTATCGAATAAAAACTTTGAACATGAAATGACAGAAGGTTGAAGTTGAATATACATCAAAGAGGTAATAATCTTAACGATATTGCGTGGGGTGACTCTGGGTTTATTCGTATGTATAGCATCATTTGGCGCTGTGGTGCATATAATATGCATGCATAATCACGCAATAGAGTTGTGATTTAATAAAATAATGAGGATTGTTTTAAGATGCCATCATAGATCTTATTTTGGGAAAGATAAATAACACTGATATAGTAGTTAAGATTGCACAAGTTTTATCTTCTGATTTTAAGATTAAACAAGTTTATTGTTGGACTTTCTCTTAATTAATTGGCTAGCTATTTTATTTCCTAGATATTAATATTACTTGATGATACATTATACCGGAAAGTGTGAAACACATCATAACTTTGTTTGGGGGAAATTAAAATATAAATACCCTTGATATTTAAAATGTGGTAGACAACATTTGTTCTGGAATTCAAACTCCTTAAAGAATTTGAACTAGTATCTTTTTTTTATCAAAAAGCGTAAATTTTGTATTGATCAGTTAACTGGATTAGAAATTATTTTTCAGACACATGAATATAAGTCAATTTTTTACTTGCGACTCATATGTAGGTACTATAAGGCAAGTTATGAATTCGTAAAAAAAATCGAACTCGAGATTTTGATCAAAGTTGACATTACAATAACAGCGAAGACCAAAAAAGTGGGTCTCGCAATTCTGTCTGTCTGTCTGTTTGACTACAGCTAAACGGCTATGGGTTTTAAGTTTTCCCCCGGATGTTTTTTCTCTTTTTTTTAAGACCAAAAATAACGGTACCTGCCATACGATATTTTTTCGAAATTTTATAAATATTTTTTTTCTCAAAAACTGTCGAACTGTACTGTAAATTCAAATTTTTAAAAGAATGTTTTTTGGAGTTTTAAAAAAATTTCAAATTTTTTTTTGAAAACTCAATATTTCGAAAACCCCATGTTCGATTTTTTATTTTTCTCGAAAACGGTTCCGAGAATTTTGCTTAAGTTTTTTTTTCGATTAATTTTTAAGATCTATAATTTAATAAAAAAAAATTGAAAACAAGATGTTACTGACTGTACTTACGATTTTTTAAAATTGTTAATTTCTCATTATCGGCATAACGGATTTTAATGAAATTTTTTAGAGAGAAACTTCTAAAAAGCTTAAAAACATTGCATTTCAAAACTTTAAGAAAAATATTTTTTTTCAATTTTGAAAAAAAAAAAAATTCTTTTTTTTTTTGAATAAGTATTTGATTTCTCGAAACCGGCTTAATATTTTTTTTTGTAAATTTAATTTTTATTCGAACAAAAATAAAAACTTTAAATTGGCGTACCAAAATTTTTTCTTAAAAATTTTTTAAAAATGTTTTATATAAAAGCTTAGTTTTTTAAGAAACCACTACAAAGGCTTATAATTTTTGTTCTTGCATAAACCTATATTTGCTTGAATCACATTGCATCCTATTTTTACATCCAACTACTAAAGAAGTTGTTTTAGTCATTTAAAAAATTAATTTTATGCATATGAACAGTTTTTCTCTAATACTTGTAACATTCTTTTTTGAAATTCTTAGTCTATTACATAGGAGCAAGTTCGTGCGACCCTGTCGTGCATTTTATTTTATTTTTTCTGTGGAAGATTCCCGACGTTTTAACCGGCGGATGCTGTCTTCTTTAGGGGAACATTATTGAAACAATAACCCACAAACACAGTTTAACAAATTTGTTTAAAAAGAAAAATAAGTTGATTAAATTAAAAAAAAAACTTAAAAATAAAGTCAAATAAAATGAATCATTAATCTAATTTTACATAAAAAAAACGTTAACAAACTTTTTAAAATCAATAAAATAAATTAATTTTAAAATTAGAAATTTAAAAACGTTGGACTTCTACTATGAAGATCAGTCTTGTTTTATTATTAAATCAAAATTTAAATTTTCTTAGCAGTTACAAGAGAGCAGTAGACTATGGAGATGTTTCGAATGTCTTGTTCTTTGTTCATATCGTTGTTGTTTGTAAGGATGTATAGAATTCCTAGGGTGTAGCTTTTGGCAAAATGTTTCACCGTTTGGAGAATTTCTACCTTATCAAAATATGACTGATGTTTGATGGTTTGGAGTACTGTCTTAGCTACTATTAATGTCCGATTTATGACCAGCCATTCTCTGTCGGATGAACTGCTTTGTTGTGCTTACATAGCAAAGGTTGCAATTTTCATCGTCTTTGCTCTTGCAGTTAATTTTTTATACAACGCCGGTTTTGTTTTCTTTCTTCGTTTTTGACATAAGTTTTGTGTATAGTAATATTTATTATATGTTTTTAGATCAAAAATACACAAAATATAATATCATAGAGAAATAACGTCAGAAATCATCACTCAGCTTTGAGTTAGAACAGTGTTGGAGTTTGAGGGCGGTTATAAATCGTTATGGAAAATTTAGAAAGAAATCCGTGATTGCAAAGGACATAGATATGCCTTATAGGGGCTTTCTTTTCTAAAAAATTATAAACAAAAAATTGAAGTATTTCTTCGTTTGCGTCTCTAATCCCAAGTAACATCGTTGGAGGTAAATGATATTTAAATGTTCTTAAATAGCTCTGAGAGAGTCCAATGCAGGGCCCTAGCTCTATTTCAAAACAGATTGCAGCTCTTGGTAAATGAATTTAAAAATCTAGCTCTATAATGGAGTTGCTTACTAATCTTTAGCTCTGTTACGTTTAAAAGCTTTTCTGCTCGATAAATATATGCTCCATAATAGTGTTTTTATCAGCTGTCGGATAAGCATAAATGCATTTTGATACTATGACCTTTAAGATAGCTCTTTAACAACAAAACAATTTGTTAAAATCAGAATTTTTATTAAACAGAAAAATAAAACAATTTACAGTGCTGTGCCGACTGCATTTTCAAAAGAATAAAAAAACAGAGAAGCCTTATCCAAAAAAGTACACGACCAAAATAAATATTTTTTTTCTCAAGTTCAAAAATAAAGTAAAAAAAATTAATATCCACTTAAAACAAATTATTTTTGAAAGGCGTTGTAATATTTTGAAGTACAATTTAAACATTTCTGATAAAAAAATAAATTGCACCTAGAAATCACCCCACGTTGAACGTATTACAATGCATCTAGATAAAGATAAAGTTAATTTTTGGTGTGGTTTTTTGTTTGCGGTTGCGGCAGGCGTTGGCCAGGCAAACCCTGTTTACGTCTAGCGTGATGATTACCAATTTCTTTTGCCCGAATTGGATGATATGGACACGGAGGATATGTTTTTTCAACAGAATGGCGCTTCGTGCCACAATAGACATTTAGCCCGAGCGACTTCCGAACATGGTTATCTTACGCTGAGGCGATGCAAATTGGCCACCAAGATCGTTCGATTTGACCCCGTTCGACTTCTTCTTTTGGGGTTTTCTTAAGCCACAATTCTATGCCAATAAAGCACAAATCACCACTGCTCTGAAAGCCAATACAATCAATACCTTAAGTTAAATTCAGCCTGATTTATACGCCATAGTTAAGGACAGCTAGACGATTGCTATGGCCGCTACCCAGCGAAACAGTAGTGGACATATGTATGAATGACGTTATACTCCATACATAATGGCGTACATAAGCTTTTTAAATAAATAAAAACTCACAGGTTGCGTTATTCTTATTCAAAGATAGAAAAATCTTAGTTGAAAATCCTTTAGTTCACTTAGTTATCATACTTCAAAGCAGCATGGTTCTTGCCCTATCGGCATAGAGTGGAGAACCTAATCTTTTTTTATAAAATCGGGAAAATTGTCTTCCACTTCAATAAGATTTTTGTCTGAAACGACAATATAATTGACTAGCCTTACTAACATTGTGTCGTCGTTTCATTGAATTATGTCTTTTTCCTTTACAATTCACTCTATAACTGACTAAATTTTTAAAATTCTTTTTGTCTTAAAAAAAAATAGAGGGCGTACCGGCCCGTAGAGAGCCTAACCCTAGTGACTTACAACTCTCAACCATTACAGTGTGCGTGTTACCAGGAATGGAGGGGGTTCTGAGCCGCACTTCTCATGACAAGATATAGGTACTGTTAGAGTATTTGTCAGTTCTTCGCAAGAGGCAGTACATCTTTGAAAAACTTCTTGAGGCGACTGAGCATCGAACCTAAAATCTTCTGCATGATAGTCCATCGCACTAACCATTATAAAGGGTTTTCCAATAAGAGGTGTTATTTTGAATAGCCCGCTATTTCGGTAGCTGTCACTTTTGAAGCTGTCATTTTTTGACATTTGACAAGTAGAAACTACGCTATTAATAAAAATGGAACGATACACGCTTCAACAACGCATTGAAATTATTAAAATTGGGTCCTTGAAATGCATGAAAATGAACCGGAATTTCATCGAAAAATCATCTTGACTGATGAGGCCCATTTCCACCTCGGAGGCTACGTCAACAAGCAAAACTGTCGCATCTGGGGCTCGGAAAACCCAAGAGTTATTGTTGAAAAGCCTCGCCATCCTCAACGCGTGACTGTTTGGTGCGGTTTATGGTCCCGCGGGGTCATTGGACCTTACTTTTTCGAAAATGAGGCTGGAGCAACATTTACGGTCAATGGATTGCGCTATCGAGAGATGATTAATGATTTTTTATGGCCTGAATTGGATGGTATTGATCTGGACAACGTTCACTTTCAACAAGACGGCGCTACGTGCCACACAAGCAATGAAACCATCGATCTTTTACGGGAAAAGTTTCCGGACCGTGTTATCTCTCGAAGAGGTGATCACAATTGGCCACCGAGATCTTGTGATTTAACACCTTGCGACTTCTTCCTTTGGGGCCACGTGAAAGATAAGGTCTACGCCAACAGCCCAGCGTCGATTCAAGACCTCAAAGATGAAATTCGTGAGGCTATCGAGGACATAGGGCAGCCACTTTGCGATTTGGTTATGGAAAATTTCATGAAAAGGATATGGTCCTGTAAGCGTGGTCTTGGCGGCCATTTGGCTGATGTTGTGTTCCATTATTAACGGCATACGTTCCTCTTTATAATGAAATAAACATCCGATCATTTATCTCCAAAAATGCTATTTTTCTTTGATTATCAAAATAACACCTCTTATTGGAAAACCCTTTATAAAGGGGTGCTCCTTTTCTCAAACTCCAAGTAAATCAGTGTTGTATTCTGTATAACATGCGGTCTCTACTAGCGATGAATCCAGAGCATGCTTTAAAGCATTATCGCAAGTAGAGACCGCCATCGCAGCTATATTTTCATCGCTTGCGATAGAAAGTATGCTCTCATCGCATACCATTCATCGCTTGCTTTATCGCAAGGAGAACTGTCATATTGTTCTAGCGTACCCAAATTTAATTTAACTGAGTTTGAGTTTTGCGTGCGAAGAAAGCTTTTGCTTGGGGTTTACGTTTTTCTAACAAAATTTAAAAAAAAATCTGATTTGAAATTGTCCATAGAACTCATTTATATCCATTAAAATTATTCACTGTACTAAAAAAGTATGCGATGAAATGCCCAGCCACAAAAATCTGACAGTTCTTCTGCTCTCTGCTTTCTGCTTTAGCTATTGCGATTGCGATGGATTTATCGCTAGTGGAGACGGCGTGTAAGGAAGCTGATAAACACGAGATTTTTGAGAGACTAAAGTAAAGATTTATTATAGAGAAACTCAAAACGGGCTTTTGGTTTCCCTCATCTTCCTTCCGTTCTTTTTACTTGCTTTATAAGTAGTAACAAAAATGGAACTCGAAATTTTGTGAGTTCGGAAATTCCGTCTGTCTGTCTGTATGTCTGTACCTCGACATATAGCCTAAGCCGCTGAAGCGATTTTCTTGAAATTCGTTGTTTAAGGTACTTGGGTGATTCCCTTTAGGAGAAATTGAATTTTGTTTAGCTCCAAAACTAACGGTATCTCGCATACTGTCGTTATTCAAAATCTGAATTATTGAGAAAAATTCCTCTAACGATTTTTTATAAAAAAATAGCTGTGCTATTTGGGACATGGAATACAGTTTACCCAAATATTTTTTTAAGAAAAAATTACTGTACCTGTTACAGAAGCGGTTTTTAATTTTCGACCTTCTCATAAAGCGTTCAAACAATAAGAAAAAAAAAAACATTATGCATTAGCTCCTTTGCATTTGAAAAACATATTGTTTATAAAAATTTTCGAATAAAACCGTTTTATTTAAAAAAAAATAATATTTTTTTTTTTGGTACACGATTAATTTTGAAATTTAAATTAAATACTTAAAATTTGTATAACAAGTTAATTTTTATTAAATAAAAAAAAAATTAGTTTATAAAAAACATGTTTCAGTATGTCTGTACCTCAACCTAAACCCCTGGAAGGAGAACCCTTTGAGGAGAAATTGAATTTATGCTTAGTTCTGAAACTAATAGCACCTCTCATACAGCCGTTATGCAAAATCTTGTTTATCTCGAAAACAGCTGCAACGCTTGTGATTAAAAAAAAGTGTATGACTATGGGCATGGACTTATAGTTTCTCTAACGGTATCTGTCTGATTAACGGCTATAAGGATTTTAACTAAAATGTTTGTTGAGTTCATACTTTTCTAAAAATCTGACAGAAATTTAACCCATTAGCTGCCACTGTACTCAATTGAGTACAGTATTTTGTTAAATTTCAACTGGATTTTTTTTTAAAGTGGGCTTTGATTTTCATTTCTTTCGATTGGAAAGCAATTATTGACATGTGCTTTGATACTGGCAGTGAATTTGTCGAGATTGAAAAGCATTTTCAAGGTTTTTCATGAACTTTTGTGTCGAGCATTTCTTATTTGAAGCAATTTGGTGACTTTGCAAGAGTAAAATGTTAGTAAAAATTTAAGTTTTTGAATAATATTTGAATAATGGATTCTATTCTTTAGATTTTGTATCTAGAAAAACATTGCGTATAAATTACACACAAACATTTTTTTCTTCTGCATGGTAGGTCGTGAATAAAAATGGTGTACTCAATTGAGTACACTGGCCAAAACCATGTTAAATTTTTGTCTCACTGGATTTGCAAAGAAATGTCTTTTTCAACTATAAACTGAAGTAGCTTTTATGGCAGGCGTTTTCCCAACCTCTACATGGCTCTTGAAGATATTCCAGATGATGGAAATGAAATAGATATAGTGGTTATTCTACCAGTTGTTGATATTCAATGACCAGCCATGACCTTATGGCTACTTTACGCACAAAAGGATTAAGTGCAACAGGTACGATTCGGAACAATAACGAAAAAATGTCCACTAAAATCCATGAAAACGGTAATGAAAGCAAATTTTGGTTGCCTTCATCACAAATTTGGCAAAAATAATAATATCTTGTTAGCTCGTTGAAAAGATAATGCTGTTGTAACCGTTGCAACAAACTACGACAACTTGAAACCACTAGGAAAAGTCAAGAGATGTTCATCAACAAAAAAAGAAATTGTTGTCATTCCTCAGCCAAAGCCTCTAGTTGCATACCACAAAGGCATGGGTGATGTTGACCTTCATGACCATTTTTTGAACAACTACCTCATAAAAATAAAGGGTAAAAAATTGTAATGGCCATTATTCACACACATGCTAAACTCAATGGTGGTGAATGCTTGAGAACTCCATTGTCTGAAAAACAAAGAAAACCGGAATCTCCTTTCATTTGTTATAGGACCATAGGAAGAACTTATTTACGCTCAGAGTCGTGAAAAAAAGCTCCAAATAAGCCAAATGTACTAGAAAGTGTTGTTCGCAGCAACGGAGAACATTTCCTCTAAAAATAAAAAATCAACTACGGTGCCACATTTGTCACAGCAGGGTTCGATAGATTTGTGAACGGTGTCAAACCACTCTTTGCATCGAAAAAGAATGCTTTAAAATTTTTCATAATTATTAAGAGAATGTACCCGTATCTGGCCAGTACTCAATTGAGTACACCCCTCTTATTACCAAACTTGAAAATTTTTTTTTTTAAATTGTATTTTTGTTCAAATATAAACCTCAATAAACAGCATTTCAAAGATTTTTTATTTATCTCTATTTTTAAGGTCCTTGGCCTTAAATGGGTTAATGCACTTCAACATTTTTCTCTAATGCTTTTATATTTTATCCAAATTGCATTTTATAGTTGTACAGTATTTTTCCATTTTGCAACTCAGATTATGGTAGTTAAAATACTTAATTCATCAGTATCCATATATTCAAAAACGGTACGGAGATTTGAAGATCGTTTACTTGAACTTAACAATAAGAATACTAAACAACTAAGTTTTGGTTGCCGAAGTCAGATCAAACTTTTCCGATTTCAAAATCGTATTCATCAGTGTTCTAGATATTTGGATATATTCGAAAACTCCGTTTTTATCGTTTTAATGGTTAAAATATACCACGAAAAATTTCTTTTACCCAAAATTAGTAATGTCATCTAAAAGAATTAATTTTCTCCTTCAGAAAAGTATATTATTTCCTCGCCAACAATAAAAATTAAATTCAAGAATACTAAAGGATTTCATCACCTGTGATTGTACCAGGTAGAAAAGAGCACAGTCACTTCCATTCGAATAAATTTTCCTACTCAACAAATCGGTATGAAATTATTTAACCAATGCTTTTTTTATGAGGCAATTTAAGTCCCAGTAAGAGTAGCGACTATAGTGATCCTTAAGCAATTAATTAGCCGTTATCTGATTGAATTGTGTTTATCAATGATTTATTTATAAATCGATTACAAATACATAATTGTGTGTCAATAATAATATTGAAATATCATTTTTGATTGATAAGAAAACAACATCTCTGATGTCGTAGGTAGGTAGGTACCTATAGAAGTTTATCTATAAAAATGTTCATCAATTCTATCTGGGTATAAACATTGATGAACCTATTAACTTATTACTTCCCTTACATCACAGCTAATGGTAATTTTATTACATTAGTTTTATTGACGTAATTTGATGTCAATATAATTAAGGTGTTATCTGGTTCTTGAAGTTTTCATGATTTTAAAACAACCTTCCTATCAAAGTTTTATTGTGGTTTTGCGATTAGACTTATGTTCTTATTGGACTTGTTGATTAATGTTCTAAGCTTGTCAATTATAAAGGTTATTTGTTCAAAGATAGAGAACTCAATCAAAATACTCAAAATAAAAACCTACTCTTGATTTATATTGCTTCTGGGAGTGTTGAAGCTCCTCGGAAATGACCTGAACTATCTTTGAAACAGATTTTACTTAAATTTTTTTGAATAATTATTACAAAAACAACATTCAGCAGAAAACTCATGATTAATTATTAATGATTGGTAAAATGCAAAAAAAAAAATAACAAATAGTTTCTCGAACCGAATTATCGACTGTCAATCATTTATCAGTCAATGGTGAATTTGAGTTGTTATGTCACTCAATAACACCACACAGTGATTTTTTTCTGAATCTAAATATTTATAACAGAACTTCATAATTTTATTGCATTTGCGATAAATCAGCCTGGAGGTATTTTTGAGGTAAGGAATAAAATGACGAGAATTAAGTTGGTCGAAACTAGATTTTGATGACCGAAGGCCTGGGGTGGAATAGCGTAAGGTGATAGTTGACTGTCGTTTTGTTGATTGTCGTTTTTGATTATCAATTTTCGGTTGCTCTGCGTAAAGTGATCACAAATTTTTTTTAGTTTTGGCATCACTTACAGTTCTTTTAAGAATGAAATGTCATTTTGACTCTCTGTTCGATTTGTATTCTTTTGGAATTTGTTTCAAATTTTGTTTCTGCAAAGTTTGAATATTAATTTGTATCAAAATATGGAAGCAAGTATATTATATCTATGAAATAATGGTTTTGAGCGTCCTTTAAAATAATTTTGTTTGTTCGAAGATCTCATGCAACAAATAAACAAATCGCTATGCTTTCAACGTTCATGCAATAACATGCGGTCGGAGCTGGCAAAATCATATAATTCTTCCTCAAGCACTGGAAGGACAGCCCAAAGGCAATAATGGGAACAAATAGCTAAACATTACACTTCACTTATTTTTTTATTTGTTTCACGAAATATATTTTAATTTCAATAAGAAACACTTTTTTAATTTTAACTTTTATTTTCTTATGCTGTTGAAACCAAACAATGCAAAATGTCAATTGAAAATGACAAAAAGTATGCAAACGACAGGTATAGCTGTCAATTAAAATCATCGCAAAAAAGTGATAGTCGTTTTGATAATCACCTTACGTGAAGCAAAAGTATCGATTTTGACTGTCAACTATCACCTTACGCGATTCCACCCCTGAGTTTCGAATAATTCTATAAGCGAGGGGAATGAATAAAACACAGTGACCTTCGTTTGCATCATTTGCAAGAGTGTTATGGAGGCTTGCATTCAAAATCTGGGGGTAACATTTTTAAAAGAGTGTTACATTCAATAAAAGTCAGAATGCTTTAATTGAGAGAATTTTCGAAATATACCAATACATGAAATAAATTTCTCAAAGAGTAGACGGTTCTAAAGTTGACGAACTCGCTCTTATGTTTTGAAGCAACAAATTCATTTCTTAGAGGCTTGAAAAACTCCTTAAGTGATTCCTTAAGTAAATATGAATGTATGCAAGAAAAACATAAATAAATCATTATTACGCGCTTTTAAGAAAATACATTGTTCTATGTACATTTTGCAAAACATTTTTAAGCAAGCATTTTGTTATACAATTTTAAAATATTTATTACTGTGCAAATAATAATATTATTTTCTTGTCAAAATCATTTGCAGTTTTTAAAAAAATCGAAAACAAACAAAACGGTTTTATTAATAAACATGATTTTTTTTAATTAAAAAAAAAAAACAAAACAAAATTGAGAAATAGCTATTTCTGCAAACAAATAAGTGGTACAAAATTTGAATAACTCTTGGACTTTAAAAAAAGTTAAATTAGTTTTTCAAGACAAAATGTGAAAAAAAAATAATTTTTAAAAAAGTTTAATTAACACCATCAGCATTTGTAACAATATTTCTTTTCTCTTCGGGTTTTTTCGCCTTTAGATCCTGGGTTGTTAGTAAATAAATATACATACATACATTAAGCCTAACACTCTACTTAAAATCGAAAAAATATCAGGTTTTATGTACAAAAATGTATCAGAACCTTAGTTGGCAAATATTTTAAATATTTGTGTTGAATGCAGATTTCAAAATGTTATAAAGCTTACTGCAAGTTGTGCGTCGGGCTTACTCGCAATCGACAACAAACGTAATCGATTAACGACTCCAACCGAATGTGTGGCGGTGTTCAAGAAAAATTCGACCGAGTTCTTGCAACATTTCGTAATCGTCGATGAAACATGAATTAAGCAAAACACACTAGAGACCATGGAAGAGTCCAATCAATGGATTTCTCCTGGTGAATCGAAGCATAAAAAGGTCAATGTGGGTTTGTCAAAGAAGGTCATGGCGTTAGTTTTTTTTGAATGCGGTTGAAGTTTTTAAAGGGTAAAAAATCAAAGGCATGATTTGCCTTCTTAGTCACATTGGTAACACTATCCCAAAACCTTCCGAGTGAGTCACCATTGCTTCAAGATCTTTCTGGGAAGATATGAGTTTCATGATTCTATTCATTTGTATACCGATGAATCGAAAACTGACAATGGGGTTGTTGAGGATGTGTACTCGGATAGAATGAAATTATGTCTCCCTTTCCTTCTTCCAAATCATTGTAACATGTTCCAGGTGTAAGATATGGTGATTAAAGAAATCCTATCTTGGCTCAGAGAAAGCTCTGATATCCGCATCTTCTCCGATAGTCAAATAACTATTAAATGTCTGGACTCGTTCTCTACAAACTCGATAACAGCCCTTAACTGCCGTTCATCTCTTATGGAGATGCCAGAGCATACTGATATTCTAGGGAATTGTAACGCTGACGAACTTGTCCAATCTGGAACATGATTGCTATAGAGAGTACAAACTTAAGATGAAATAGATTAACCACCTGTCTGATGAGAAAACAGATCTGGCCAATGCTTGGTCTGAAACTCTCCGAGTGTTTGATATCCTTCAGAAGATTTCACATCAGCTTGGAAGTTGGTGTCATAACCAGATACCGATTTAAAGGCAAGAACGAGGCTTGGCTTTTATTCAAACAATTTTTGTAGAAGCTATGTAGACGAAGAAGAAGTAGAATCAGTTTGTCATCTTCTATGTACATGTCATGCTCTATTCCATAGAGCTAGGCTCCTTTTTGGAGAGTTCTGTACCCGTATCGCGTAAGAGTAAAGTGATGACTTAATTAATTGATTGTCGTTTTGACAATCGTTTCCTCTATATAGAGACAGCTATAGTCAAAATGACAATGAAAAAATTGATAATCAACTAGCACCCCCCTGCTTCGAGTAACCTAGTGATCTAATTAATATAGACATTTGCAGTCTCTCTCGTTTCATAAGGGACTCCAAATGGTTCAACAAGAAGGAGTGGGTCAGCTGCTACGATGGTCGCCACTTTAACCTAGGTAATGAATTTCTCCCTCATACAACAAATTCACAAGGTTTAGCCCCCTGCCACAAACATTTCTTGTTTCCAAACATGAAGACTGCATCGTTGCAAAAGGCGCTTATTTTGAGAACCACGTGTACCGTGTATGTATTTGAAGAAATAAAATGTTTCGAAAAAAGTGTTCATTATATCATTTTTTCAGGGACTTTTATATACCCACTTTTAGTTATATTACCTATTATTTGAAAGCTCTTTTTTTGGATTTTATTTAAGAAATTCAAGTGGGTGACCAAAATAGGAGAATTCTACAAATAAAGGCTTTATAGATTGCAGCCAGATCAGGAGGAATGCAAAATGCTTTGATTGATCGACGTCGAAAATGAGACCATTCCCCTCAAGGTAGTCTGAGATACACATACCGATTTCCTCAATCCAAGTTTCGCTCATGGATATATTTTTTGAAGTTTTAATTTAAAAGCCCTATTTGGTTAATCATTAGAGAATAATTTTGAGATGAGAATTTAATGAGTTACACAGCTGAAGGACGAGGATGTGAATCTAGAAACAAATGAAAGATCATTGTTGCATACAAAAAAGAGGTGGATACAAAACGGAGCCCTGAGGCAACCTTGCAACCTTATGATATCAAATTTTAAACCATCCAATACGACTTGTATTGAAGAGGTAATTTGACATTTCAAAATGCTTGTATTTTCGATAAGAGAGCTTGATGTGTAATTCTACCGAATGATTTTGAAATACCCAGTTTATTCAAAACGATATAAATATTTCTTCCAAAGCTCGGTAAAATATACCATCCCCATTAGACCTATTGATACGAAACTGTAAGAAGCTTTCGTTTTTAAAGGTATTAATAACTAAGCTTAAAATCAACGTTTCCATGACCTTTGAAAGAAGGGTGGAAGTGTATTGATTAATATTCACCTTTTTTTAGGACGGGCTGGACAAAGGTTGTTTTCCTTTCACTCGGAAAAAATCCAATAAGACACATAGAAAATCTTGCACAGTAATTTTTTTCAGCGTTGAATATCACGGCGTCTGTAAAAGAAAGGGGGGTTGGTATAATCCGGGCCAGCGGATTTCTATACATCAAGCTCATGTTACTGCACAAGTGCGAAAGAAAATTCGTGCCAAGAAATCGTTAGCGGTCTTAAGTAGAGGCAGAGTCGAATTATGGGAAAAATGTGCTGTAAGCAAGTTGACTTTCTTTTGTTAGCTGAGAAAAGGGCATATCATTAAAGATGAGCGTTGAACCGACAAGAAAATAGTAGTCAAATGTTTTTTTTTTTCTTTACAAATGACGAATAATTTTTACTACTGTTAAAATATTGTATTATTTTAAGTCTCAATGCAAAAGTTCGGATCGTTGAATGTGGGGGTTACAAGACTTTAAAGGTTTATTCGCAGTAAGGTAAGCTCTATAACAACGGAAGCTTACTTACTTTTACCCCGTCGTTATGTCTCTAATCGGAGTTTTCCATTGGTTTAAAAGATTTTCATTTTTTTTTTTGATAAATGTATCTGCCCTCATCTTTTGTCTGAGTGTTTTCACTGAAAAACGTGTACTTTAAAAGTTTGCAAGAAGGGACGGGAGATATTTAGGGATTTTGATTCATGCTCTCCAATAAAAAAAATTAATTAAATTATACAAACCATTTTTATGATAATCCAGAAACAAACAAACAAAATCCATCTTAAATCAACGTAAGAAACCAAAACAACCAAAGAGGAATCTAAAACCAACAAAAATCAGCAACAACAACAACAAAAGAGCGGAAAATCCAAGTTGCCAAACAATAAAATAAAAAGAATTTCTTTTATATGTTTTTTTCGTATTGAGAACGTTTTTAATGTATTTGTTCCGTATGTAATTTTTGTAATGTGTTTTTTTTTTTTAATTTCAATATCTTAATATATAAAAAATAATATTTACACAATGTCTATTTATAGTACACAAACAAATTTCTTAAATACTAAAAAAAAATATTTTTTATTAAAAACTAAAACATTTTTTTTTATTAAATTTAAAATTTAAAATTAAAAAAAAAAAACATAATTCATAATTCATTTTTTTTATCTAAATAAGAATTAACTAAATAAAAATAAAAATAATTATGATAAAAATTTAACTGATACAAATAACAAAATAGATTTATTTTCTTTATACAATGGAATTTCTTCAAATCGATGGTAATGAAAAAAATACTAAATATAAGTTTTTTTTTTAATATAACAATGTTAATTTTTTTGTTTGTTTTAATTTTTTATGCCAATTTCAAGAGAAGAAGAAAAATTACACAGCCTTGTAAATATATATTTTTCTATCCTTCTTTTTTGAAAATATTGTTCTTTTTTCCAAACCACCAAGTTTTATTTTTTATACTTTTTTATTTATGAAATTCAACTGTTTTAATTTTATTTAAAAAAAATCTTAAAATTTAAATCGAACACAGGCATATTGATAATTATATGACAACAAAATAGATTTAAATAATAAAACTAATTGATAAACAAGGAATAAAAAGTTTGATATATGTATATGTTTTAATTATGGTATTGTTGTTGGTTTTAAATTAAATTTAAAATATAAAAAAAAATATTTCACAAATTATACAATTTTTATGTTTAAGTGAAGTAATTTGGATAATTTTATTTTTGATATTTTAGGGATTATTGTATTTGAATGCCAAAAAAAAAAAAAAACTAAGGATGGGAAGAAACAGGCTGAAGGATATTTTTTTCTTTTAAATTTATATTTGAAGGCTGGAAATTCTTAAAAATAAATACACATGACTTTATTTTAGTTTTTCTTTTTTGTTTGTTTTATTATTTAAAACATCTCAGACACCTGGCAGCATTTTATGGATAGTTGGTTCAACCTCTCTCTCGATTTTCGACTTTTACCCGGAGAGATCAGGTACCTGAGAACAAGTTGGTATTTTAAGTTCAAACAAAAATTTGAAGTCAACTCTGGCTCAGGACCGCAGCAGTTAGAGAAAAATCGTTAACGAAGGAGGTTGGTATAATATGCACTTGATTCTATTGTTGTATTTGTGTGTGTGTGTCTTAGACTGATTTAGTGAATATATTCACTGTCAGGAGGCGAAGTGGTTCTTTTGTCTAAGTGTTAATATGTTTGATTATTTTGTTTTAATTATCTAAAATTAATGTTTAAGGTGAATAAAATATTTTTGTTTATATTTTGGTGAGTTTAACATGAAAATACCATTTGAGTAACGACTATCTTAACTTCTTTTTTCTTTCTTTATTCCGCAGTTCCTACCAATGTTTGCTTTCAATTTAGTTTTTTTTTTTTGAGTTTTAGTTTCCGTAAAACAATCTTATATAGCACTTATAGAAGTAATGCTGTTTGGCAAATTTCTTTTTTTTTTGTATTTTCTTTTATGGTTTTAATCATAAGATACGTAATACCCTGAAAATAAAACAAACATGAAAAAGAGAAAAATGTTGTTTAAAAAAAATTTTTTAGAAAAAAGTAATGTAAGAATTAAACAAAAAAAAAAAATGTTTTGATCGATTAACATGTTGAAACCTTATTCAATGTCTGTTACAAGTTTACTAGATTAACTATCTTACAGAAGTCAAAAATAGGGATTTCTTTCAGAACATAGAGGTGAAAAATAGTATCAGGACTTTTTCATCAAAACTGACATATAACCAGGCTTAGTTATCCAACAGAATGTTACAATTCTATTGATTATATTGATCCGGGATATCAGAATAATAAAAATGAGATTTAGGTAAATTGACAACAAAAAATAAAAAAAAATTACAAAAAAACAAAAATAAAAAAAACTTAAAATTTTGTTTTTAAATTGAAATTTTTTAAAGCATACTTTACTGAGTAAGCAAGCCTGAACTTTTGATTGATTGCTATCTGATTGCAACTATTGAAAAATAGACATTAAAAATATAAAATTACTAAAAATTAAAAACAAATAATAACTCTACACAATTTAACTACTGGTTATGGAAAGTTTGAAAACAAAAATTAAAGCTTTTTTATGAAAACTAAATAAAATATAAAACTCCGAATCTATGAAAAAAATAAAGCCCAATTATTCATGTATAAAATGTAAACCAATTTTTTGCAGAAGTCAATATTTTGAAGTTGATTTAAAAAAATGTCTTTTAAAAAAAAAAAATTATTTTTTAAAACACAAATTTTGTCGTAAAACTAATTTTATTTTTAGTTTTAATTTTTTTTATTTGGAAATGAAAGTCCAAATTAATAATATTGCTTTCGATCACAGTTCAAATTGACCCCAAGTGAAGTTGGGTCAAATCTTATATCTTCTTGTTCTTTAGGAAAAAGACAAGGTACGTATACATAAAGATTTAAAATAAAAACTCTTAAAAATAAATTAAAAAAAAAATCCTTTTTAGAAAATATATGTTTTTCATATTTTTTTCAGAGGGCTTAAGAGATGTAAAAAACTTCGAAGCAAATTTTGTTAAAAGTTCAACTATCAACAGCATTACTTTGAAAACTAATTTTTTGTTTTTCTTCCGTTTACTTTTTGACGTTTGAATTACAAAAAAAAAAAAAAACAAAACTGAATGGAAATAAATTTAATGGATTTAATGAGAAAAATAAACTAGAAAATTACCATCTACTTAAACGCTAAGACTATAAATTGTTTCAACAGTTATTTAATTTTAATATTTATATATAAATGTGTTTTTAATTATTTTTTTTTATAAAAAAGATTTTTTTATGTATAAAAAGAACTAAAAAAAAAACAATTGAAAACAAATCGGGCTAACCGTTTGAATGTTTTCTCTATTTACAGAATATTTATTTCCTTATTTACTTGGACCTTTTTCGTCGCAAAAAAAAACCTATCAGGTCGGCGGACACCCCTTAGAAAAATATCTACCTCCTCTTTGTGTTTGATCCAAAATTTCAAAAAAATAAAAAAACGTTCCCTCATTCAATTTCACATTCTCGGATAGAAATCTTAACAAACTAGGTATTTTTTATTTATTTATATGTACCTATATTATATAACATTTTTTGTTTTATTTAAATTTGTGAATATTGTAAATGTGTATGTATGTTCGTGTGTGTGTGTGTTGGAGGTGTGGTAACATTAATATTTTTTTTATAAAATTTAATATTATATTCGTGCATTGCACCAAAACAAAACATTTTTTTATTTTTGTATTATTCCTGATATATTTTCTTCTTTTTCTGTATTTTTAATTTTTATAAAAATTATAATTTAAAATTTTAAAATTTAAGGTTTATATTAATTTTTTTTAATTAATTATTTTTTTTTTTTTTTAACTTAAACATAAAATCAATTTTCAAATGCTATACTTTTGGTCACAATTGAATTCGAGGTGAGAATTCAGTTGTGGCGGAAAGTCGTCTAGACAATTGAACAACGTACCGTCCATGATGGGCATGCCGTAGATATTGAGATACTCGTTTCCTAGGAGGTTGTTGGTTTCGGTGCCGCTACTGCCGTTTGAGCTGCGATCACCGGCACTGCTCGGGCTGCAGTAGACAGCGGGTGGTGAGAACGCGTCACTGGTAACTATACTGCAGTCACTGTCATCTGTCACACTGGCACTTGGATTTGTCGTATAGTAGTCGTCGAATTTGGCAACATTGACATTCATGGTGACAGTTGGCGTGCCGCCATCTTGTATAATTATCGTTGTATCGTTGTTGGGTTGCTGATGGTTTTGCTGTTGCTGTTGTTGTTGTTGTGATTGTTGAAGGGATTGTTGGAGATGATTGTGGTTGCTGGGGGTCGTCGTCTGGTGGAGCTGTTGTTGCTGCTGCTGTTGTTGTTGTTGTTGCGATTGCAGCTGATGATTGGTGCTCTGTTGCAGGTGATGATTGTTAGATTGTTGTTGTTGATGCTGATTGTTTAGTTGCTGGGCAGATTGTTGGTGCAAATTATTGTACAAACTGAATGTGGGCAATTTGGTTTGAATACTGGCAGGATGAAGGTTAGCGTCATTGAAGATGGTTCCCTTGTCGTCGTTGTCATTGCATCCCTGCACCACCGGATCTGTTCCAACAAAGACCGTATTCTGTGGTATAAGATCGTTGATCATCAACATTGTATCGTTCTGCGGATCGTTGTCGTAATACCCGGGGAAGAAGTCATCGAGAAACAAATTCGGCGTTAGTTTGGCACCTTCGGGCGAATTGGGAGTGAGTGACTCGAGGGGTCTCTGATCGATCTCGTGCTTGATTGTCAGAGCAGTGATGTCCATTTCGGTGCTGCTTTCGCTGTGATTGAGAACATATTGCTGATGATTGTTGTTGTGATGGTGATGATGGTGGTTTGTGTTGTTGTTGGAGTCGTTTTTCTGCCTTTTGCTTGTAGTGCTGCCACTACTGCTAGTGGTTGTTGTTCGTGTCCGCTTGGTGGCAGTGTGTTTGGTCTTGCGACCGCTGGCAGTGGACGATGCTGATGTATTCGCTGATCCAGTCTTGCTCGGTGTCGATGGCGATGGCGATGCCGACGACATTGAGGATGACACAGACGGTGAGGTTTGTTGTTGTTGATTATTGAATTGTTGCTGACCATTGGACGACGATGAGTTGCTTGTTGAGTTGATGGACGAGTTCGTTTCCCCGTTTGCCGTTGTTGTTGCTGTTTTCGAGGATTTGCCTTGTTTCTTTTGTGGACGGTATTTATAATCGGGATATTCTTTAATGTGTAACTGACGCAATAATTCCGCTTCATCAATATAAGGTTTTCTCTCTTCGGTGGACAGTTTTTTCCATTCACGTCCGAGTTTCTTGGAGATCTCTGCGTTATGCAACTCAGGGGTCTTTTCACAAATCTCCCGACGCATAATCTGGCTGTATACCATGAAGGAGTTCATTGGACGTTTGATGTGATTGGGGCTGTGTTTCTTCGTCTGAAAATAAACAAAAAAAAATTAAATTAAATTATTTGCATGATGAGCTCATTTAGTTCAAGTTTTTTTTTTGTTTTTCTAAACTATTTTCTAAGTCAAGGTCGTTTGAAAATGTGTCCGAAGGTTGGTGTGTTGAGTAACTATTATAAATACAAACGTCAGTCAAGTGTTAATAGCAAAACAGCAGTTGAGTAGGAAGTGACGTTAAACACATTCCATTCAGGTTGATAAGCCAGGAATTTCCAGCTTTTCTATATTTTTTTTTTCGGAAGGTAATTAAACTTGTCGTTAATGACACCTGCTTTGAATATAATTTCTTTTTTATGTATTTCTCGTGAGGAGCTTGTTTTGAAACGATAAAACTTGATACCTACGTAATTTGCTGTTTTTGTTTAAAGAGAATTTGTTAATTTGATGAAACATTGTGTCAATTTTTAGGGTTTGTAGCAATTGCTTACGGAGTTGGTTGCGATAGGATACAATTAAATCAAGGGATTATTTCCCTGCAGTAGACACCTTGGCTACTCAAGACCAAGACGAAATTTTTGTGTAATATTGATCCGTGCTTGTTTAGAGTAGTCTCTCATTTAAAAGGAACCAAATTGCTGACCCCAGAACCCATTCCCAACAGAAACCCAGTCGTTTCATTGTAATATTTTAAATCTTGAACAGGCGAAAACTTTAAGTTAAAGTTTAGATATTTTTTTTAAATATAACTTCATCATTTATTGTCGTGCTATAATGGCGCTCCATTAGTTAAAATAGCTGCTGTCTCCACTTAAACTGAATTCAAAGTTCAGTGGCCTGTGAAATTCTTACGAAACCCTCCAACCAAGACCACTTCTTTGGTCTCGTCTTCTCAGCAAACACAAATTTTAAAGCGAATTATAACTAAGTATATTTGCCAAAAATTCGTACACGATTTTGCAATTCCTTCAGTGAGGGGTTGCTATTTTCATTTTAATGACCCTTTTAAAGTCGTCCTCGAAACATACCCGCCGACATTACTTTGGTCGCCCTTTTATAACTCGTCGTCGTCGTCCTGTTTGCAGTTGCAAACGACATAACCTTATCCCTAAGTTGCGTCGAATTAAGAGAACAGAACATCAACCTCGATTTGATTTTGTTGCTCGTTGGTGGTGGTGGTAGCGGTCTGTCGCCACCACTAGCGCCCCTCGCCGCCAACAAGGATTGTGGAAAATACTCACTTTCAGTCTAACAAACAACATTAGGATATTTCGAGAAGCCCAAGCCACCACCAAGCAAGGGCTTAAGGAGTAAAACGGAAAATAAAGCACATAAAACAAGGAAGAAATTAAATTGAGGTACAACTCGAGAAGCACCAAATGCGGCGCGGCAGCAGGGATGGTCTGCAGATTTTTTTTTTCGTTTGTGTCTTCTTTTATATTTTTTTTTTTATGCAAGCACTCAGGCGAATAAATAGAATGTCCTTATCCTTATTTTCTTTCTCGACTTTCACGAAATGAAACGAATTTATGATAGACATTTTTTTTTTTTTTTTTTTTGGCAAATGATGGTGAATGGTGGAATGTTGCGAGAGGGTCCTTGACGAAGAGAGTGGGTGCTGTAAATACTTAAATAATTAATTGAAGTAGGGCAAACGATTTTTGTGCACATCAGAGAGTGCATAGTCATGAAAAATTCAAAACTCAATTTTGAAATATAATGAAACGAACGGATGGAAATGGAGGTTCAAATGTTTCGTGTGAGAGCTTGTGCATGAGAGTTTTGATACATGTAAACCATTTGGGAAATGTTTAAGTTGGAATATAAATTCTGGAATTTTTGATTTTAGTTTTTCATCAGATATGTTATAGTATTCTTCAATGTTTGGTTAGATTTTATATTGTGGTGTTGGAATTGGAAAGATTTTCATTTCCCGTGAGGGTCCGAAAATTGTCTGAATTTTGTGCATATTAAATGTGGGATTACATAACATGTCACAGCTGAGAAGATTTTAAGGAATATTAAAACTGTATGAAATAATGCATTTTTCCATTTCATAGTATAAGGTGTACCTCAGGCGTCAAAACTTGGTCCAACTCTGTTCATACTTTTTACGAACGCACTTTTTTGAGTTCTTAAGAACAGCATGTGTATTCAGACGACAAGAGTTTGATGAGGTTTATATATGGTTTCACGATTTTGATTGTTCATTGTTGGTCATTGGTCATGCCACGAAAATGAAGCTGATACATATTCATAGACCGGGTAAACTAGAGGAGCAAATATGAAAGTGCTTTCTTGCAAAAACTGAAGCAAGAAAGTGATGCTGAACACTTTCTATGGCAGGAATTTAAGGCTTCGTATGAGGAGTGCTATGTTTTTTACCTTAAAATACATTCAACAAAAGATGGTCAAAAACATGGGGAAATCCATCAGAAACGCTCACAGATAAGCTCGTAAGTCTACAGCATTTAATTATCATAATAACTTATAAGAACCATCTCTATTTCTAGTCTTTGAGCGTGTACAATATTTTTAAGATGACAGCAATTGTAGAGTACCAAGACGATTCAAGATTCCAGCAACCTATTTCGCACAGACTCAACACCAGAAGACGAGCGCAAGGTCTACTTGAAATTGGCAGCAGGCAACTCAGCTATACTATACGATCAATTATGAACAAGATTCCAATAAACCTTAAAAATATTCAAAATAAAAAAAAAAACGTAAACGTTTCTTTTTAAACAAAATTTCAAACACCAATTAAAACTTGCCTCTTACTAAGAATGATAAGCATTAAGCTTCGTGGGTAATTTAAATATTTTAAAAATCTACTTCGATACTCTCAACCATTCGAACTTAATAAGGGTGCTTGGGCGAATAGGTATACGAGGATTAATGGCTGATTAGCTAAGGGATTACCTGCACAACAGGCTGATTTGTGTACAAATTAAGAACGTTATGAGTGAGAAAAAGGACGTTCAATATGGAGTTCCTCAGGGTTCAAAGCTAGTACCGATTTTATTCATCCTTTACACGAACGAGCTCATTCGCATTTTTAAAGGTAGTATTTCGTTTGCCTTTGCTGATGATACAGCGATTGTGGTCCGCTACATGTCTTTGGATACATAAAATAAAATTTGGTGGTGCAACAGGTCGAAGTGAACCAGGACCTAGTGACTTACAACTTTCAACCATTCCTGTGTGCGTGTTACCAGGAATGGAGGGGACCTACAATTTTCTGCCGATTCCGAACGGCTAATGTGCAGCACTTTCCATGACAAGAGATACTCTTGGAGGATTTGTCAATTCCTTGCAAGAGGCAGTACACCCCTTTGGATACAGCAACGGAAATATTACAAGATGAGTTTAATGGTGCAGTAAAATTGCGCCACGACAACGGATTGGTGATCAAAAACCAAAATGATGCATATCCGAAACCCACAATTCAAATCCAGTCAGAGCAGAATATATATGACGAACAATGCATGTCCTAATGCAGCAAACAAGACTATTGAATTAGTAGAAAGCTACAAATATCTTGGAGTTATAATCGACTGCCATTTTTTATGGCACAAACATATAGACAAACTTAGAATGGATCCAAAAAAAAGCTCTATACGCACTAGCCCATTTGCGTTACCATGCCTTAACACATGTTTTAAGACAAGTCTACTATGCCCTAGTGGAGTCTAAACTACAGTATGGTATACTTGCTTGGGGCAACACTTCAAACACTTCAAAATTCAGCACTGAAACAAATTAATCATGGATTTTCGGGTCACAACGAATGCACGTTCAAAGTTCTTCAGGTAGAGCAAATTTTTAAGATGTCGCTAATACTAGAGTACTCTGATGATAGCCGTTTTATTCGACCAGTGGCTCATGCGATAAGCACCAGACGACGTACCCAAGGTATGCTACAGTTGCCCAGTCACTATAATACGTATGGCAGAAGACAACTTCAATACAGCGTCCCTTCAACAATCAACGAATTACCTCGAGAGTTATTAAACATTGAAAATTTCAAGACTAGAAAAAGAAAATATTAAAAGTTTCTTTCTAAATTCAAATTAGTAAAATATACATATATCTATGTAATATCTATCACTTAAAATTAATTAATCTTTTGTGAAACACAATCTTCTGCAGACAAGCCTATAGGCTTCGCAGGAACTTATTGAAAATTGTTAAGTCTTTATGAAATCTGAATAAATTTCAAATTCTAATTCTAAAAAAATACTACTTCTACTTCTTGTGCTTCTTCTTCTACTTCTACTTCTACTTCTACTTCTACTTCTACTTCTACTTCTACTTCTACTTCTACTTCTACTTCTACTTCTACTTCTACTTCTACTTCTACTTCTACTTCTACTTCTACTTCTACTTCTTCTACTTTTTCGTATACCATACTTCTGTTTCTATTTTTCAAAACAAAATTATTCACCAATAAATAAATTTTTATTATTTTTAAGGAAACAAATTCAGTACAGTCCAGTGATCAACATAAATTAAAACCTCGACCTAGAGGCTGCAAAATTTCAAAATCCATGAAATCCAAATGGCGGTTGGTATCTATCTGTCTGCCTCATACACATGCTCCCACACACAAAATCAAATATTGCACCCATCCAGGTGTTACGACTTAAAACCAAAATGATCATAATCAATTCCGCTCCACTGACATCCCTGAGTGCTGAGTTATAATAAAACTATAACTTTCAGGTGTTTCAGGTGAAGCACAGCAGCCAGCATAGGTATAGCTGATGTTTAAATCAATTTCCATCACAGAAGAACACTTTGCTTTGAATTTTCATTAAAAAAAATGTTTTCACATTAATTTTTTTTTTCTGTTCATGTTAAGCTTTATGCCTCGAGCCAGAAGTATTTCAGAAATTATTTTATCTTTTGCAAAATGAAACTATAAAATCCTGAAACCAATTATAGATGCATCTGAATTAATTTAAAATCAACAATAATATGCATTGCATCTGGCACACAGCACTGTGAGTTTAGATACTTTTAGTGCAAACTACTGCCAGAGAGCCATGTGGGTTGCATAGTACGAGTATCTATCTATCTTTGTGTATCTTTTAACCACTTTTAAAATTGTTAAGATCTATCTGAAATCTCGAGTCTTCGTTTTGCATGTGAATGAGTTTTAAATAAATAAATTTAGATTTTTCTTCTTTTTGAAATTTTTTATTTTGTTTTTGCTGAAAAATCAGAAATTACCAAGACACGTTTCGGTTGTGTTTTATTTTAGTGGAAAAAAAACTTCAGATACACATAACGAACGAATCAACTCCAATAATGAAGAACGTTATAAAAAAAAAGAGTGAAGTGTAATTCTAAAGTCGTTAAGCCCAAGGCCAAGATGCATGCAGAAGAAAAAACTTAAAAAAAAAACTCAGAAGGAAGGAATCGCGTACTTTAACTAGTATTTTTGTTCGTTTATTTTGTACGAGTATCTTTGTATCTACGGGCTGTTTAAATGTATCTTTTTTTTTCTTCACATATAATTTTGCTCTTTTGTGGTCGCGTCAGTTAAGTTTGTTTCATTGCTCGAAGGCTAGAGGTGCAGTTAATAACGAATTGTCTTATAAACCAACTAACTACTACTCTAATAGAAGTCGACTTTTGTGATGAAGCAAAGAGAACTTAAACTTGGGGGCTTCGCTTTGGGTTCGATGGAGATTGGTAAACTTGATGTTGGAAGTAAAGCGATTTGTTATTCGTTTTTTCTTTCTAACTATAAGTGCCATAGATGTATAAATAGATATAAATTGACATCGGTGTTTTGAGGGCAATTAATTTTAAATTAAAAATGATTAATAATACATCTGTCTCTTTCTATCTGTATGTTCTTAGTATATTTTCGAAATTTAGATTGAAATTTGAATTGAATGAATAAAAATATCAGAACAATTATGGAGGTGTTGAAAAGATGATTTATGTGATTTGAGATTGTGCATTCAAGGTAGTGGTAGATTTGTGTTTTTTTTCTTAAATGGAAACTTACTTTAAAGTCGATTTTTGTCGGAACTTTAATTATAAATTGGATTCGGATTCTTTCATCAGAGAATTATAATTGATTTATGCCACCTGCATGAATACATTACTTGATATTTGAAAATGTGGGAGCTATATTATACTTTGGAAGTACATAATTAAGGTTAAAGTAGCTAAACACGAAACTGTGTTATAGATTTAAGTTTCTTGTGAGCCCAGAAAATAAGTGTAATTGCTTATTTTTTATAAGGTTATTTTAATTAAGTGCATTATTGTTGAGTTGTTGTAATGTAATTAAGTTCTAAAACGTAGCTAAGTCCAACAAAAATGTAAGGTCATTTGTATGATTTTATAAAAGTTTCATGAAGAAGTGCATTTCAGATTTCTATTTATGTATATAAAAAAGTTAGCTGGCGGGACTTTAGCCTTCTATAGATTTTCGATTAAGCTTCCGACCACAATCAACTAACAGTCAAAAACATAAACTGATAACGGTACTTTGTCCAAATATGTAAATATTGAGTTTTAAGCATGTTATTCTAACACACTTCGGTAAATTAATTTTAACGAAACTTGTAGGAAGTATTTATACGAATACATCTTTCTAACCGAAATTTGATTATTTTAAGAGAATTTCACTACTGAAACTTTTCTTTATTTCGTGGCAAAGGTTTTGTCTAATACAGGGAACCACAAAACTCAAAACAAAAATAAATTCTTGAAAATATTATCATATAAGGAATGCTTTATAGAAGTTCCTAACTCGGTTAGCCTTTGGTTTCTGCTATTTGAAAATAAAAGCAAATTATCCGATTTATGTTTTGGCTCAGAATAAGATTCCAAAATGTCCTTACGGAACTTATAGTTCTATTAAGTTTCTATATGGAAAGATAGAATTTTTAAATTTATAATAAAATATGCATAATAACATTGTATATCTCTCAATAGCTGTAATTAAGTGCATTATTGTTGAGCATGTAATGGAATTAGGATCAAAAACTAAGCAAACTTCGAAAAATGTAAGGCCATTTGCATGATTATATAAAAGTTCCATGAAGATGTGGATTTCAGATTTCTATTTATATAAAGAAGTTAGCTGGTGGGACTTTAGCCCTCTAAAGATTTACGGTTAAGCTTCCGATTACAACTAAATATAAGAAGTCGAAAACAAAAACTAGCAACGACCCTTATTTTAAAATAAATATCGAGTTTCAAGTCTGTAATTTTAACGAACTTTAGTAAATTAACGTTAATGAAACTTGTATGATGATTTCACACGAAATATAATTTTATCCGAAATTTGCGATGTAATTTGATTATTTTAAGAGATTTTCACCCTAGCTTTTTTCATTTTGTAGTCAAAGATTTGTTTAAAACAGGGAACTTTAGGGGCATCATAAGTTCATGAATACATTATCATTTAATACAAGCTTTATAAAAGCTCTTTACTCGGTAACTCTTTAGTTTCTGCCGCTCGAAAACTTAACTTAATTATCAATTTTTTATCTTAGTAACAATCCATAATTTTCTTTTGGAAGCTAATAACTCTATAAAGTTTCCATACGGAAAGCTAGAAATTTTAATATTTATAATATGCATAATATTGAATAGCTGTAATTAAGTACATTATAGTTAAGCATTTACTGGAATTAAGTTATCAAACTTAGTTAAGTAAGGCCATTTGGATGATTTTATAAAAATTTTTTGAAGAAATAGATTTCAAATATCTATTTGCATATAAATGTAAGCTGGTGGCACTTAAACTTTCTATAGGTTTTCGATAAAGCTTCCGACCACAACTAACTAAAAAAGTCTATGCTATCAAAAGTAATTTTTCCAAAATTGATAAAGAGTTTCAGATAAACTTCGGTAAATTAATTTTAACCAAAATTGTGACAAGTTTCCATAAGAAAGATATCATTCAGAAAGCAAAGTAGTAACAGATCTTTACGAAATGATTTGATTATTTCCAGAGAATTTTACAACTGAAGCCTTTCTGTATTTTGTAGCTGAGTTCTTGCTTGATCAAAAAAATTTTAAAATACGCTTAAATCAAACATAATAATATTATTTAATTAATTTTAAATCTGTAATTATAAAAAATATAGATTTACAGTAGTAATTAAATGTTGTAGCTCAATACATTTTTCATTATAGATATTAAAAAATATATGAAAACCTTTTCATTTATGACAAGCTTTATAGAAGTTCATAACTCGGTAAGTGGTTTCTGCTATTCGAAATTATAAATAAATGATCTTCGTAGCATTTCGATTCTTTTTTTAATAATCTGCCAAAAAGTTTTTACGGAAGCTAATATCTCTATTAAGTTTCCATATGGAAGTAAGACTTTTGTCATTTATAATATACATAATAACGTTGTATATCCTTCAATTGCTGGTCACAGATAAGTGTTTCTTTTTTTATCTTCTTAACTAAAAAAATAAAACTTATTCTTGGGTTGCAGGAAAAGGTACATGTGTGTTTTTTCATATTACAAATAACTAAGTGAAGAGAAGAGAGTGTAGCTGGTCATTTTATAAGTGAAAAAATAAAAAAATAGTGACTACTAGCACAATAAACATTGAAGTGTTGTGCCGTAAGTGTGAAACATAAATTTTCATCTTTTATGAGTACTAAACACGCACAAAACGCTATAACAAATTTAAGTACTTAAATTAAATCAAAAAAGAAATCAATTTGGAGTTAAATTCAAAAATAAGGTAACATGATAACATGATTAATTATGTACCTTTGGTAATTTGTTTTTTATTAAAAGCGATTTAAAAAAACTTGCAAATGCAACCTCAGAATTTTTTATGAGAAAAAGTCTACTTCTATAAAGCTTATTTAATATAAATTTCAAACGAAGCGTTTTCCAATATATTCTCAAGACGAACCAAGTGATTTTGAGAATAACTGAACTTTAAATGTTTTTAAATTCAATTGTAGACTTTAATTCAATCTTGTGGAATGCAATTAGCATTTGTTAAATTAACGAAATTTTTTCGAAGCTTTACAGGACCTCTAATGGCAACTCAGGGGCCCGTATCGCATAAAGTAAATCGACCATTTGATTAATTGATATTTCTTTTGACAAATTGTGTGTCTAATTTTCAATAGAAATTATACTAGAAACTGGTTTCGTCAAAATAGCAAAACAATCATCGATAAATTTTGACGATTCCACCTCAGTTAAGCTTTATCGAAGCTGAAATTTGAGTTGCTTAGTATAGTTCAAAGTTTAATACAGTTTTTTTTCACATTTTTAATACTTCATTCAAGTCGAAATTCAGCAGTAGAATCAATGAAATTCACAAGTACCATAGTATAAACATATGCTTTGTAATAAATTAAAAACTGCTGCAAATCAAACCTTTCACGACATTGAATTTAATTCAATAGGGTTTCATGATTTATTAAAATTTTGTTTCGTATAAAATAAATTCGTTTTTCTTTTAAAAATATTTTAGTTCTGTTTCCAAGCAAAATAAATAAATAAAGACATTCATCATCTCTTCGAATGCTGACAGCACACCGAGTACGAGTATCTACTTAACTCTAGCCAATTACTTATCGCCACAATTTTGATCAATCCAATTTGTCACGAATAAGAAAATAACAAAAAAAAGAAAAAGAAAAGAAAATGAAATGAAATTCTATTTTCAATTTCTCTAGGAATGCATTCGAAGCTCTGCTTTCTTTCGTTTTTTTTTTTCTCTAAAACCGAAGTCCAAGTGGACTTTCTGATTGTTTTTTTCATCTCGTCTTCAAAATAGTATAAAATACATTGATTTGCATTTTGTGTTTTTTTTT
Organism: Chrysotoxum bicinctum; assembly: GCA_911387755.1. Lineage (NCBI taxonomy): Eukaryota > Metazoa > Arthropoda > Insecta > Diptera > Syrphidae > Chrysotoxum > Chrysotoxum bicinctum. Next base: position 225,284,475 of record OU426987.1, read on the forward strand.
TGTATTTCTATATTCATGAACCTTTCGTTCTAGCTACCAACATTTCGACTCACTCCTCACCTACCCGTCTTCATTGTTCATCTGGACAATTTTATAGATGAGGTATCGTTCAGTTTCACTAAACAACTTGCTACGATGACATAAAAAAGTACACAGAAAAAAACTCCAATAATAAAATGAGACTATTTTGAATGGAAAAAATAGGGGGCTTAGACTACCCCCTGAATTGACGATAGGGACAGAAGCGCTTGCACGACGATGACTGCGATGAGTGATGACACATTTGCATGCATCCGACATACTTTTAAGTCAACATCAACACTCTTTATGGATGGCGCTCCACTCAGTTTTGAACCATTTTTCAAATTCACCCCCCCCCCCCCCCTTCCTTACCCACTTTATAGATATTTTATCTTTTTTATGAAACAACTAGTGGCTCTTGTTGTTCTATGTCATGCAATGCCCCTTTAGCTAGAAGTTTATTTTTATTTCTTGAAATTCTCAAAGTTCATGAAATTTGTTTAGGTTTTGGGGTTGTTGTTGTATAACGGTATCTACTAAATAGTTGTGAACACTTTTCGGACACTGACACCGCATCGCACAGCAAAAAACTATTAACTTTCGGGCACAATTGTGTCGTGTGAGTGTCACTGCTGTGCAAAATGCCACGGCACATGATTATTTATATTCCTCCATTCACCCCAAGAGCAGAAACGGGGGTTGCCTGAGAGACTAAGGGTAGTCTGTCAAAAGCAAACAACTGCACAAGTTATGGTCATAATAATAATAAAACAATAATTTTCTTAATATGCTCAATTTAAATTGAACAACTATTATATCTCCCGAAAAGGGCTGCCATTTGCTGGAGGGGGATGGTCGTAATATTGGTGTGGAGGCAAAGTCCTTTTGTGTAAGTGTCAGTAAACTATTAATGCTATGTTGGAATATTCATGAGAGATATAAATTAATGTGAGAGAATCACACACACCCTGTGTTCCCTGTTGTGCTGTATTGTCCGGCTTGGACTGTCCACTTGCATACAGTTGGAATTGGAAGTGAATGTCCAGACCGCCATGTGCTGCTATCATCAAACACCCACCCACCCTGTATCCCCTTTAGACCGACTCCTGGTTAGGCAAATAATTAATATTCAACATAGGATATCGTTATAATTGCAGAAAATTTACGAATATACACACAAGTACGTACACATCCATAAGTTCATATCGGAGTGTTGTGATGAACATATAATAAACGTGAGGTTCATAAAGTTCACTTAATTAACGCACGCGATTTAACTACACCAGAAGCAGATATACATTTTAGTAGATTCAATGAGATAATTTGTATACGCCAAATGGATTCAATACAATATTGTCTGTTCCTTTTGTGTGAATGTGTGTGTGTTTAATTTTTGGAGTCAGTGCCCGCTTAACTTGGTGCTCCGTCCGTCAATTAACTAATTCAACTCAACTTAAATTGCTATTTTTGTTTTATTTGATTGAGTTATTTTTTTTTTATTTTTTAATAATTTATATGACATGTTATGACCGGGATGAGTGTGGATGGCAATAAAAGGCAATAACAACATGTTGCATAAGAGAAAGATCAAGAGACTTTTAGAGAGGAATGCTTTTTTTTTTGTTATTGTAGAAGCTTTAGATTTTGTAAATTAAATTTGATTGAAATTATAAATTAATTTGTAATTATGGAAAATTGGCGATGATTTTTTTTTATAAATGTTGATTTAAAGCAACATGTTGCTGAAATTTGGTTTCAGTAGTGTTTTCTTTGATAACATTAATAGTGCAACATGTTGCAACATAGTTTTTAAAAGATAATAAATTCAATTTAAATTAATATCTTTATCTTAATACAGTGTATAGTAAATAGCATCTTCTTACGAGAGTAACTGTTTGAAAAAAAATTATAAATAAATGTATACATAAAATATGTATGTACATATATGCAACATATTGGTTAAGATATTTGATTCAAACCAGACAAGGAGAACATTTTCACTAAACAGTTGTGTAGATAAATGATAGGAAGAATCTATTACATAAGAATGTAATGTTTTCAAAAATAAGTTAAAAATGTCTAGCAACATGTTGCAAGTGCAAAAAGAATCAAGGAAAAAGAATAAAGTATTTTTTGAGGAAAACTGCCATTCTTCAAGGTTTAGAGTGAAGCAGCAGCATTTAGAGTCTACTACCAGAAATTTTAGTAAAGACTGGAGATATATGTTATGTATATAGCATTTTCATGGGGTGTTAACCCAACTTTAGTATGATTGATTAACATACAATTTTATTTATTTGGAGTTTCCGAGTTTGATTCGGAGTTTTGATAGAAATCTAGTAGAAACAAAATCGAGTTTTTTGATTCAACTTTACATTACGAAGATGGAGAAAATCAATTAAGTTGTTTTCGTCAATCTGTTCGTAGGTCTTTGCATCCATGTGTTTGTGCATCTTTTTGTTTGTATGTATCTACGTCCACTGTACATCGAGCTAGACACTTAACAAATAGAACGACGTACTTGAAATTCGGCATAAGTCATTTTTATGCAATTATCTAGAAGAGGAATCTCAATTTTAAGCTCATCAATAGCAGGATTTTTTAAAATTTTCTCGCAAACGATTTTTACCCAACTTCGAATATGTGATGTCTGTATTAGTTGTATAGATTTTCAAGAAAATTGTATTTCTTAAGAAAATTGTCTTAATCTTGGAATATTCAATTGTCAATATTGCATTTTTTTTATGTTTCTTAAACTAAAAGCTGACAATTGGTGCGATTGTTTTAAACTCTTCAGAGTTTGTCATGTAGGATGAAATAGAAATATAACTCATGTTTGCCCAGTTAAAAAAAAATATGTATAAACAAAATATATTATTTCCTTGCAACATGGTGTTTCCAAATTAAAAATGGAAAGCAGAGTTTTGATTAAATGTAGATCAAACATGTCTTAGTTAGAAGACTTATAAGAAATTCGCAATAAGAAAACGAAAGAAAATTGTTTGTGTGGAACATGTTGCTAAGGATATGTAACAGCTCACTATCGGCAAGGAGACTTTAACCTAAGACCTTCTTTTGTGACTGCATTTAGAGGAGTATGAATATCTCATATCGTCACCGATGTCATATGTTAAAAATTTTGTAAAAATGTTGCTAAGGATTAATTTTTTTGAATTTGAATAAATTATTTATAGTAAATATGTTTTTCAAAAAATTAAGTTGCTTCTCCATATAATCAGCAGCTACGTTTTTTTAAACATTTGAATTAAATATTTGATAAAATTTAATGGAATCTGATATTACGGACTCATATTATGTTGCCACCAAAACTGAAAACTTGTTATTTCAAATTCATTGAACAAGATTTCATGGTTATTTAGACGAAATCTCAATGAAATTTCTAGACTTCAACGAAACATCAGTGAAATACAAAAACTCAACATTTTGTAGCTGAAATTTGGAAGAAACATAGTATCATACCAAAAAATTGTTTTTAAGGGTTTTTTTTTATTTTATTTCTGTTTGAATTGGTATTAAAAACTTAAGTCCGAAACAACTATAAACAGAAAAAATATTACTCATTTCCTGGAAAATTTCAATTTCAGATTCGGTTTTTTAAAACGTCAATGATTGTAAGAAAATCTTAGTAGAAATACACATTCAAAATATTGATTATATTGAAATTTAGGTTTGCCTGCAACATGTTGCAATGTATCGATTATGTTTTAAAACAAACGAATGCCAATCAAATTTTATAGCTAAAGTGATGTTTTTCTAAAGAACTCCTTCCATTCTATATTTGTTTACTATATTTTCGACAAACACACATCAAATGTTCTGCAACATGATGAATGCCAAATTTTGACACAATTCAGCAATATTATAATATACTCTGCTGGATATCGATTAAATCTTTTATCAAAAAGTTTTGACAGATGAAATACAAAACTTAAATTTCATGCAACATGTTGAAGCGAATAACGATCAAATTCAGGTTTAATTAGAAATCATCTAGTAAATCAAGTTTTCTCTTACTTTACTATCACTTTTTGAACTTTATTGATACATATAAAATTACAATACTGAAAAGAAGAGTTAAGCTCTACCTACATACCTGGGTTTTAACCTAAGGTTTTCACTAAAAATAAAGCATTTATGTAAATAAAAAATACAATGCTAAGAATGATTCAGCTATTTTTTAAATTTGTTTCACAGCTTAAGATATTGAAACTAAGAAAGAGACTCTCATAATCATAATGAGTAATTAATGCTTCAAAAAAAAAAAAAAACTATAACTGTAACTCTTACATGAGGCAAGGGTAAACCATGTATAGCGTGACCAATAATTAACAAAAAAAAAAAAACACTTACAACAACCTTCGTCCTCAAATCACCCATTCTTCCCAAATATGATAGTGTACTCATATTTACCTGAAAATAGAAAAAAAAACTTAAATAAATAACAATCGAAATTTGAAGTCAAAAGCAACAAAAACAAGGAAAATTTCAAATAGCTACATAAATATTCAACATGACAAGCTACACCAACTTGTTGCAGAGATGAAGTTATTATATGTTTCCCTGTTAGCTTAGAGCTGTTTCATTTTTTTTCTTTTTGAGTCTGATCAAGGTGTTTTGATAAGGTTCACGCTTAAGATATTAAATTGTTACTTTGAAAGATTTATTAAGGAAAAAGAAATGGTCGAGCAGAGTTGCTCGTAGAAGAGGAATATGAATTTGATAGTGATTTTCCTATTTTTATACTAGTCAAGGGCAACTTTTGAAACTAACATATTGTGAATGTTGCTTAAGACTGAACTCTTCAATGTTGCCAGAAAGTTCTTTGATTTAATGAATAAATTTGGAATGGTTTTTCCTAGACAATTACTTGGTGATTGTTTCGCCATCGAATCCAGTACTTGGACTTTATGAAATCAAAATAAGACAAGATAAATAAATGTCTTACCCGATTGCAACAATGTGGGTATTTTTTTTTTGTTTAGATAGTTTGAACAAGAAATTCGTGACAAACGAAAAAAAAACTCTGTCGAGCAAACCATCGCTTCCACGACCACCGACCGTCAATGTCACGTTGACTTTCAGGTTCTGGTACAAAATTTTGTCTGACAAACCATAAAACCATTATAAAGTGTGCTGCTAGGTGCTGTATATCATGTTAATGAAACTTGTTTCACGTAATTGCAGAGCTAAGATAATTATTTAAAAAAAAATACAACTAAATAGCGACATAATTTTTTAATTAAATCACTTGTCCGTCCGGCAGATATAATACTTCTCACCGCATAACATCAGTGAACGCGTTACAATTAAAACACAAATTACCTTCCACCACATAAATTCGCAATTAATATATTCAAGGTTTTTTTTTCCATAGATACAGCTTTAAAAATTATTCTCAACAAAAAAAAAATAAAATAAAATAAAAATTCAAATAAATAACCAACTAAGAGAATCGATTAAAAACAAATCATTGTATCAATAAAATAAAATAGAAGACACAAACCGCAAAGCCTTAATCGACCAACGCATATTTTTTTGGTTTGGTTTTTCATGAATTTTTAATATGGGAACTCAATTTGTATCTATATTATCTATTCGAGATACAAGCATACTCGTATTTGTATCTATGAACCCCAGATACATTTATTTTACCAAAGATTTGTTGTGCCTCAGGGCTGGCGCTCGCCACAGCAAAATACTAAATTTGCCATAGGCTTGACATGGTTTTTTGTCCGCAAGTTAAATGTGTAACCCAATTCTATTCCCATGCTGATTTTAATATTAATTTATTGTGGACTTTTTGCCGAGTAAAATGTTATCCTACTGTGGGAGCAAATAAATTAAAACGTGAACAAAAATTTAAATATTCTTTGTGTTTTTTATGATGTTGCTGACGCCAAAAGGTGATGAGTTGCTTTAGCTGCTGTGCTGTGCTGCAAGCAATACTCGTATTAAGTGTCACTCTTTATATGGATATATTTATTTATACTATTTTTAACACTTTTGGAGAAGAAACAAAAAAAAAAAAAAACACCCGCAACATTCGATAATGTTTGGGGTTATTCAATTTCATTTAAATTCAATTCAATTCAATTATATTCAATTTTTTTTGTTTTGTAAATAACCATATTTGGATTGATGGTGCGTGCGTGTGTAAATACTTAAAAATGTGGGTGGTTTATGATAACACATGAAACTTGTGGACGTGGGATTTGTAAATTTATGAAGGTTTTTGTGATAATTTGACAGATAAGTTTGTTAGCAAATGTTTTTAAAATAGTTGTTTTTTTTTTTTTCTTGAATTTATTTATCCAGAATAATTTGATAATTAGTGTTATGTGACATGTTTAAAATATGTGGGTAGGCTTTGTGGTTATTAAGTAATGGGCATTGAGAGACCATAATGGTAAATTTGGAAATTTATTTTGTTGTCCCTGAAAGTCAAAGTTTGTTTGTTGAATTTTTAAAAGTCGTTGTGTTCGAGGAGTACTTTGGTGAGAACTAACTAACATTGACGGAATATTTTTAAAGCATTTAATAAACAGAGGAGAACTTAGGCGAAAGTCTGTAGCTACAAAAAAAAAACATTGTCACACGTTTTCGAAATGTTTTGGATATGTCTTTCACGATTGAAGAAAAATCTATAAAATTTGTCCTTGTTATCAATTATTTATTTAAGGAACAAATAATTTCGTATTTTCGAAATTATTTTGGAAAACAAAAAAAAAATACAAAACTTGCTTTTATAGTAAAACTGGCTAAGAAATTTTAAATAATTTTGTATAACGCAACTAAATTTTGTACATCTAAACAACTTGGTGTGTAACTCAATTATTTTGAGCAGATTTTTGAACTTGTATCGATTCTGTATGCTTGGGAACCAGGTAAAATTTTTGAAAAGAGATTATGTATTTGAAATTTAGATTTTTTGCTTATACTTTCTTTCCACCAAAAAGCAAATGAAGATTTTGGCTGAAAACTTGTGATATTTCAAATTGATGGAACAAGATTTCACTTCGTCTTCTTCCCCAGGAACAAGTTTTGGTCAATTTTCCTTAATTCTCGATCTCCAACAGACTACTCTAATTATCTTGGTACCTATCCTCACTTTACCGAACTTTACAACTCACTCTATCGAAGCTATTTAATTCAAACCTAAACCGATCTTATTAAAGACCCTAAATCCATCTTCCAATTTGTCAGCTATAAACGAAAATCCGATGGTTATCCTCTCTCTTTCAATAACGAAATTTCAAACGAACCACACACTATCGCCAAATTTTTTGCTAGTTTTTTTTAAAAACATTTATCGACGACTGTTTTATACCTGATTGTAATTATTTCCATTATTTTCCGAATTTCTCCCTCGGACCATTGCTTCATTTCTACTTCATACCATTGACTCATTATTCATCAAAAATAAGCTGAATAAACTCAATGATGACTATATTTCCGGCCCAGATGGTATCCCCGCCATATTTCTCAAAAAATGCTCTTTTCTTACTCTCTCTTCCCCTTTCAAAATTCTTCTCAAGGAGGATGTATACATACATTCATAAAAAGGGTCCAAAGTGTGAAGTTACAAACTATATCGTCCAATTGTCAAGCCTTCACATATTCCCGAAATCTTTGAAAGCATTTTGTCTGATATTTTAAGTTTTCGTTGTGAGTCTCTCATTTCTCCTAGACAACACGGCTTTGTCAAGGGTAGGGTAGGTCCACAACGACTAACCTTGTTGAATTTGTGTCCTTTAGCGTCTCAGAAAACGGAAAGAAAGTCGACGTCGTCTAAACGGATTTCAGTAATAGACCAAGAGCCCACAGCAATTTTTGGGTGTGATAACAAAATATAGTTAGCATAACTAGATAGGCCTTTAGTGGTTATTTACAAATGTGAACATCTTGCATGCTCTAGTGGAAGCTATAGTGCAAAAAAGTGCATCATATATGCATTTCTTTCCAAGTCTAAGTAATTGTGATAACAACTTTGCCAAAATGTGTAGTTAAGCCCCCTGATTGAAAGTATTGAGGGCTAAGACGTTTTGCAGACAGCCTTCTGCCTGCAAGACGCGATAAGAATAGCGTACTTCTTGCACAAAGAAGACTGCCTTCAAAACGCCTTGGACAATTAGGGAACTTACCTCTTCATTTTGAAGTTATGGCAAATTTTTTATCACAATTTTTTAGAGTTTGGAAAGAACTGCATATCTGATGCACTTTTATGCACTATAGCTCGAGCATGCAAGACGTTCACATTTGTAAATAACTACTAAAAGGCTATCGAAATATGCTAACTATTTATTGTTATCAATCACACCCAAAAATTGCTGTGTGCTCTTAGTCTATAATTCATTTGACAAAATCTCACATAAGCTTATTCTATTCACACTGACCATGCTTGGGCTTGAACTTATCTTCTTACCTGAAAACCCGTTACTAAAAAGTTTGATTCAGATTTTCATTCTCTGATGATTCTTTTGCTACCTCCGGGGTTCCACAAGGCAGCCACTTAGGACCTCTTCTTTTTATTCTTGCTATTAACGATATTGAAATGGTCATTAAACAATGCCATATTTCACTCTACACCGACGATATAAGTGTTTTCTATTGGTTTCAAATAATCTATTTTCCACATGCCCAAAACCTAATAGGTCCAAAAGCTACCATTGGTGACAATTTTGACAGTTATTTCTCCGAAGATGTTATCGACATAGATGAAAAAAATGATATTAAGTTTAATTCTTCCCACAAATTGCACTCATATAAAACAGCCACTTGATGTAGGTAGCCTTTTTTCGACCTTAAAAAATAATATGATGCTGAATCTTAACGGAGTACTGGCAAGCCCGAGAAATAAAACAGTCACAAAGGAAGTGTTTTCCGAAGGTTTTTAGAAAAGTTTGGGACACTTTGCATCAGAACGATCGATAAGAAAATTCAAAAATCCACCTTTCGAGAAACTAAAATATTTCCATGCGATAGATAGACAACAAAATTTTCAAGACCTCTTGACTTGACTTGACTTCCATCAAAATTATAATGAATGAATTTCACTTTTTTAGGCCAATCCTAGAAGTAAAGGATCGGTGTCACTCTTTTAACTCAAGTTTTACCGCACTAACCATAAATGTAACAAACCTATAAATCGCATGATAATAGTATGTAAAACTCTTTTGACTTCCTCTTCAACAAAAATTCTCTCAAAATCTCTTCCTATAAAAATTTTTAACTACAAAGCCCACTTATGGTAAGTAGTTTTTAAGTTTTCTTGTAAACTTAGTCGTAAGTTAGTTTTTAGACTAAGCCGTAAGTAATTCTTAAGTGTTTGCTTGTTTGGAATGGTAGGTGGTCCTACCCCCTATCTCCGCATTAGTTTGTTGCTTAATAAATAAATAATGTCAAAAAAAAACCGAGAACTCTCAAATCAGCTATCACAGAAAACAGTGTTGCCAAGTTAAAGTTGTCAGTTTTTTAAAAAAACTGATTTACATTTTCTTTATACTTTAAATATATACATTTGGTATGCCAGATTTTCTTTATTCAGTAGTTTACACCTGTAAGCCTAATTTTAGTAAAACTTATCCTGTTTTTTTTTTAAATATCGAATTTTCCAAAGAAACAAAACATTTTGAATTTCTTTTAAAATATCATTTTTTTTTTTTGAAATATTTAAGCATGCAATATTTGTTAAATTTCGAGAACGTTCCATAATCAAATTTTGATTAAAATCGGACTAGCTGTTAACGAAAAGATCGTAAATAAAAAGAAAACGGTTCTATTTTTTTTTTTTTTTTTTTTTTTTATAATTAGCGCGCACTCAAGGGGTTATGAATACCCTTATAATGATTTAAATACCATAGCGCGAGCAGTTAGGACTTTTAATAACAGTTTTCGGTGAAGATTGTTTTCATCAAAAGCTTAACTATATCTTATACAACTTTTTGAATTTAATTCACACTAGGAACAATCACAAAAGACAATCCAACTGTAAGGTAATGGCGCGACCTCACTTCAGGGGAATCACCTTAATGATCACCTAAGCCTCTACGCTAGGTACAGATTAAAATCTCGAGTTCAATATTTTTTACGAAGCCAAAACTTTATTTCTAGAATTAAAATTGAAACGTGAAGTAATAATAGAATGGGAAACAACTTTAACAGATGAAAAGTGTTCAGTTTTTATTTATTTTTGTTTTTATTTTTTTTTAAATAATTTTACCAAAACTAAAACTTGTTTACATTTTAAAATTTTGGTCTTGAAACTCAAAAAACAAAATATATTTCAAATTTCAAAAATGAAAAGCGTTTCAGACATGTTGTTCTTGTTTCTTAATTATTTTGCCTTGAGTATTGAATGTATCTTGTGAAACATTTAAAATTTGTTTCAGAAACATTTGAAAATTATTGCACTAAAGAAAACAAAAACAAAAAATCCATGTTTCGATTTTCCTGAGAAATATAAGAAAATATTTTTATTTAAAGAAAAAAATGTTGGCATTGGATCTTTTTATAAGAAGTTTTTCTAAAATGTTTGTCCGGTGAGTTTTGATTCAGTAAAAACTGAATTTAACAAAAAAATGAAGGTGTAAGTATTTTCGAAAATATTTTAAACCATTTTTGAAAATATATAAGAAACTAACAAATAATTTTCAAAATCATGATTGAGGCATTTCAAAATGTCTAGCAATTTATTTTCAGAATAGATTAGAAATTGATGAACGTACCCCATCCATTTAAGTCCTAAAAAAAAACAACAATAATGGGAAAATATGTTTACTCATAAAATATGGATGTAGGTGAGCCCGGACTTGCTTAATTCCCAGTGGAATTTCCACTTGTATGCACAACAATATTTCAACGGTTAAATAGATCAACATAAAGATATATTTTTTTTGTTCCTCGTAGAAGAAAACCCAATTCAAGGAAGAGAGAAAATCAAAATGACAGGAGAATTCAACAAAAAACATTATTCGAAAACCCAAAGATCCCCTAAGTCATAGGTATTAGACAAAAAAAAAGAAAACAAAGTACTGTAGGCTGAATTTCCACTAGCTAAGTTACCATTGAATCAGTCTTCTTCTCCTTGGATTTGACCAATTTTTCTTCCAGAACCCAGGACGGCAGCACCCATTGCATAGTAATTGCTATTCATTTCGTGCCTCGGGCAGAATCAAAACGATTAAAATTGTACACACAATCAAACGAACAGCCGGAATGTATATAGTGTGTAACACATAATAAAGTTTAAGTTGAGTTCAGCAAAAAAAAAAAAAGTTATAAAATAAAAATCAATCCGAACGTTTAATTCGCGCTTTCAATTGTTCATATGTAATTTTTGCCTTTTGCTTCTCGAAGTTGTTAATAGAGTAGGAAGTAATTATTATGTCATGTGCATTTATGACTAAGAAAATGTGAATTCACGTACTTACTTACAAAAAAAAAAAAACTAAATAAATTATTAAATAGCAACAAAACTTAATACCTATCGACACAAACTTGTTGCCTGTAGAAGCACCAGCAACAGAGTAGTAGTAGCAACAACTTTGTGGTTTGATCAATTTGACTTTTTGCAAAATGAATCGCGCAAATCGATCATGCAATTTAGCTGCCGTCCTTCTTTCAGCCATATTCGTCGGTTGATTTGACCCTGAATTAAAAGAGTTTTATATATTTTTTTTTTGCTTGATAGTGTTGAAGAATAATGACATGTAGAAAGAATTGCAAGAAAACAAATAACCACAAGGAAAAGATCATTTCTGTATGTATTTAATTATATTTAAATCAAATTTAAATAAGAACAAGTTGGTTGCTTGGTATCAGCAATCTTTAAACGTGGGTTATAAATTTGAGTTTGTTAAACAAAAATATACATATATACGAAAATTGATTTATTAATTGTTCTCTAAATTGTATGCAGCTAAATTTTATTAGTAGATGTTGGCTTTTGATTGAATGGTAGCAGGATATACCTACGAAATTGAAACTTATTAGAAAAAAACGCTGGGGGATTAGTTGAGAGTATCAAAATTCACAATTTATTTTTGGAAATGACATACGAGCAAACTTTGGAGCTGGAATATATTTCATACAAGAACTAAAATACAAATTTAGAAAGTTGACTCCAAATTTAGATTTATTTTGCATTTGTTGATTCCAAATAAAAGGAATTAGATACAAAAGATACATGCGGGTGTTTTAATGTTTGATTTTGTTTGAATTTTAAAGAGCAGCTTTTATAATGGCAACAAATCTTAATTGTGCTTATGTAAAATTATAACTATGTGAATTCTTGACTTAATGGTTTGATTTTTTATATTAAAAAAAAATCCTTTCAATTTAGAGTATTTTTTTATAAGCAAGAGCTGACGGAGAGTTTATAAATAAAAATGTATCTAAAACGAAATAATAAATGAAAAAAAATTTAATAAGCAGAATTTGCAATATGTTAAAAATAGGGGTCCTAATTGGCAATACTATAGTACTCCAAACACAAATCTTAGACTTCAATATACAATATTACACTACAATTGAAGTTTATTATATGTTAACTGTACTCAATGTTAAAAAATAAAAAAAAAAACGTTTTTAACGTACATTATTAGAAGTCCTAAATAAATACTGGTATTATGTGTTGCTTCAAAGACTGCTTTAATCTTTCAATAGAAAATAGAATATGAAGCTCTGATGTTTATTAGCTTTACACCACTTTAATATCAGCAAGAAGTTAAAAATAGAGGTCTTAGTTGGCAACGTCGACTAGCACAAGAAAAAAAAGAAACATGCAACATCATCATCAGTACGTAAGAGTACAGATTAGTACGCAAGAGGATATTCAAAAAATTAAATAAGAGACTTTAAAAGCTTGTTTGAGTTGATTTTGTTAACAGTGAAGTTTATTCTGAAAAACAAATTGCACTAAAGGTCTTAAATGACTTCTGCGTCGTATATTAAAGTTTTTTGCATTCAATTTAATACAAACATTTTTAAGCTTTAGGCTGTTAACGTAAATACATAAAATATGAATGTTAGAGGTCCTAAATATTAAAATTTCCTAAAATAAATTATAATAGATACTAAATGAATATTATGTGGTACATCAGAGACCGCATCATTCTTCAAATACAGAATTTAAAACCAAGCTATGATGTTTATCTACTTGAATAATGATACTTGAATGAAATATGATGTCTGTATACTTGAATTAAGGAAATATTTAAGTAAGAGGTCTCAAATACTAAAATTTGTACAAAATTTCAAACAAATAGAAGAGATAACTAGTGAAAACTTCAATGAATTTTATGTCACATAAAATTGAAAGATATTGTTATTAGAGGTCCTAAATTTAATCTAAGAGTTACTTCAAAGATCGCTTTCAAAATTCTATAAGAAATTATAATTAATACGAAGAAATTAAATTAATATTTTATTAACCTTTACTTAAATTAAGAAATATTGGATATTTGAGGTCCATGTGGGTCTATTTTATTGCATTTCTATAAAATAAGATAATATTTTAATTAGCCCAACAAAGGTTTAGGCTCTTTGTATATGAGGTTAATGATTTTTTTATCAATGCAAGTAGTCGAGTACTTTTGTTTTTTTTTCTACTTATGCAATAGAAGAATTAAAACCTTGTTAGTACTTTTATATGATTTGTACTGTTTTTCACACACATATATACATATAAATGAAAATTAATCAGAAATTCCGATGATGTAATATAATGTGAAAGCATGCAAGTATTTTTTGGATATTTGTGGATCAATAACCTTCGAATCACTGAACAGATTTTAATGAAATCTGGAATAGATAACAAGATACTTTTTTTATATGAAATAAAATGTAGGGTGGTAACTCCACCGTTTAAAAGAAAACCAAATCGATCATCAAAAACAATTGATTTTTTTTTAAATAAATTTTAAAATTGAGAAAATTAAAGAATTCTCAGCCAAATTATAGGATTACCAGCAAAGCTTTCAAGAACTACCAAAAATACAATAAAAAGTAGAAAATTACACTTTTTACATATTTTTCTTTTACAAAATAGTACCATTCATCTCTAAAAAATTTTACATTTTCTTGTAGACACTGAAGATTGAGCTATGTTAAAGATATAAATGTTTAAGTGTTTTTAGAAAGACTTATGTACATAAGTTTGTTTATTAAGCTTTTAAAAAGTTATAGTAGATTTTTATTTCTTCCAAGAAATTATGATTTCATAAATTGTATCGCATTATTGTTTTTGGTGATTTTGTCAATTTTAAAATAATTTGGAATATAAGAGTCTAAGTTCTAAGGCACATACCTAAATGAGACTAGGAAAAATATCACTAACGGTCTAAATATGTTTCCAAACCAAATATTGATTTTTCACACTGCACATAATCTCCAATCCTTATAAAGCTAATAAAGATTCGAGATTCTATTGAATTTTGCAACCTCGAAGGCTCCACACCTAGTACTCAGAATTTCTAAGTATTATTTAAAAAAACACCACGTTTTATTATAATTATGTTACAATAAATAAAATTAAAAATAATAAAAAAAAATAGAATCTCCAAATGCATTCGCCTACAAACAAGTATTTTAAATATACAGAAATTTTTTTTAAAAATATAAAAAAAATTAATATCAACCTTGAATAGATTGTACCCCCATTATATCTTTTACATACTTTTTTTTACGCACGTGCTAGTGACAATACCTGCAGATTATTAACACTTTTGGCGACGCATATCTTCCGCATTCGTAAATAAGTTGGTTTGTATTTTTTGCACTTTTTTCAATTGGTACGTGTTGAGCATTGAGATTCTATATGCAACCCGTTTACAGATAAACACTTTAAACAGATCTAAAACAATTGAATGTATATTTTCAGATTAATTATTTCATTTGAGAAAAATACACTAACAATGGAGAACCAGAAGAAACCAGAGTCTTTGATAACTATTTATCGTAGCAGGCTTTAATATAATATAAAAAAAAAAATAAAGCTAAAAAACACAAAACTCATGCTAGTTTTAGTAACCTAATAAAATATTTAATAAAATATATATAATGGAAAAGAAATGAATTTGAAAAAATAAAAAAGTACGTATACGCCGTAGTGACCCATTTACTATAATACGATATATTTAAGATACAGTAGTATACCACGTAACATATTTTATTTAACAACTGTATTTTGATTCAACTAAACGTTTTCTTAAGGAATTTGGAAATGCAGGGTGGCCTATGCTCCAAAAGGAAGAACAGAGGACAATTTATTGATAACCCGCATCAAGTGGCAAGATTATGTTTAAGTGGTTTCTTTTTAGTTGTAATCATACACACGTCTCGGTACAAATAAATTAGCATTTTAATTCTCATGTAAGAAAAAAAATAAAGCAAAAGTAACCCAACAAAATAAATGATCGTAAATCATCGGAACTATAGCGAACCGACCCCCCATATGGAAGGCATACATCAGTTCAACTCGTTATACAACTGCCAGTTTACTCAAACTTGATATACAAAAGCCCTCCTCACAATCTATGCAGAAATCGAAAGTAATATCATAAATTACAACGAAAAATAAAAATAAAATAAAGTAAAGAATTAAAATAAATTTAAAAACTGATTCACACTTTCAAGTTTTAATATAAATATATTAGCTAATCCTTATTCTACTCACTATTCCCACACCGGAAGATTATAGCCCAGCATGAGATGCAGTTTATTTTTTTTTCTCGCGTTTAATTTTAATTATATGTGCACATAATATCTATAAATATTTATGACCATACTTTTCAGTTTGTAAAATAAGAGAAAAAAAAATAAAATCTCACCTAGGCGGGTTTTCACGTTTTTCTCCAACAGGTAAGCGAATGCATTTATGCTGCTACGCTGATTTTTTTTTTTTTTTTTCGATTTTATAATTTCTTCACCCAACAAATATACACAACGTAATTATACGTTAGCAATATGTAATAATATCTGGATGCATTAGTAATTCGAATAATTCATTTCAATTCTGAAGGCATTACACGCGAAATGTAGGTACTTATGATGACAGCGCAACGACGACGACGACGACAGAGATGGAGACTTTTACAATATGCCATGTGATCGTGAGAACTTCTGCTATTCATCAATACGAAAAAAAACACACCACCAAACTCCAATGACAAAAATGGTCTTATGTATGGCTGCCCACTATGAATACTAACGGCTCTGTCAATCCTAAGAAAATACTATAGGAAAAACAAATAAATAAGATTCGAGGACACTTTGAGATAAATTATGCTACAACTCGTACTCAAACTACTAATTGCAATGCAACAACATTTTTGAAATTATTTTCCAGATTATAGATTGTTCGCTATGCGAATCGATTCAGAAAGGTGTGCATTTGTGAACATTTCACGGTGAGGGGGATCTATTAATTTATTGGACTTACATATATAAATACTTAATAGAGTGTGGAAATTTTTTTTTTACATTAAAGTGTAATTAATGTGATTGAAGATGACGAAAGAGTGGGTTTGAATTTGGAAAATAATTTAATATATGTAAGTGTATGGCGTATACGTACTATTTTTATCGTTTAATCTTTGTTTTTTTTTGCAATTTTTAGATCTAATTTATTTTGATCTATGTATATTAACAAAATTAATTTAAATTTTTGAGCTCTTACTACTATGACTACCAAGTCGAGATTAAATTAAGTTTCAGAGATACATTATATATATATACTGTAAAAACAAGCTACAAATATCTAAAGACCACTAAAGGCCACGAACGCAGACGGATTAAGGACAAGTCTAGGAACCATTTGAGTTCGATTCTCACATGTTTGCACCAAAAGAACAAAACAATGTTTTTCTAGGTTCCTATTCGAAGCAGAAGACTATCATTAATCACAGCGTTTCGACAGGGAACTTATATCCTTAAATAGGTTTTTAAGGGACACCCTGTTTATCTTACAAAGGTCAAGAAACAACCAAACTAAATTCAGAAGAATTGACGATTCGCTCAGAATTTCGCGAGAAGGTTGTTTAAATGGTAAGCATTTTACAGTGCTAATTCTTACGGATGTATAATTGACAAATGTGAAGTGACTAAAATCCAATTATGTTGAATTGGATTGAGCAGCATTGTCAGGGTTTTACTTTGTAAATCATATTCATCAGATGTATTATAAATTCATTAGATTTGATGTTTTCAAAATATGTTATATAATTTAACAAATCTGTCAAAAAATACCATTTTATTTTTTAAATGCTTTAGACCAGTTTATACCAATAATCAAATCTTTAAAAAAAATTAAATTATCCTTCAAAATGAACTTCAAACATAAATGGTGTAGCTTATCGGTAATTAATATTTTTTCACTATTTGCATAGAAATGGTATAAAAAATGTAAAGTAAAAATGATTTTATACCAAAGTAACAATAGTAAAAAATTCGATTATCTGGACATATCCCCATACATATATGGTGAACAGTGAGCAAAAACAATTAACAAATCATAAAACAGCTATTCAATGATTGGTATAAACTGGTCTTACACACACACCAAGGATTTGAGCAGAACTTTTTGCGTTTATGGGACAGAAAATAAGAATAAATAATCTGATCTTGAAAGTTGCGAGGATAACTTAAATATCCTAATCCTCTGTATGATTTAGACCAATTAGTAGACAATTAATTAAAAAATATAACAAAGAAGTTAGTAGTCTTGAAACATATTTCTTTATTTTCAACAATAGTGGTGTACCATATTTATTCTTATTTACTGACTTCCAGCCAAAGCCACAATAAAAAAAAATAGGAGGTCATTACAGCTCGTAGAGAGCCTAAGCCTAGTGACTTACAACTCTCAACCATTTCTGTGTGCGTGTTACCAGTAATGGAGGGGATCTACAATATTCTGCCGATTCCGAAAGGCTACTAAGCAGCACTTTTTATGACAAGGGATACTCTTAGAGGATTTGTCAATTCGTGGCAAGAGGCAGTACACCTCTGACCCAAGACCTTCTGCATGACATTATGGGGTACTACAACCATAGTGAAAAATAAACAATCATCTTTGATTGTTTTGAAATCTCCAAGTCTATGTTAAATGGTAGTCTAACAGATTTTATCTTAGTTATATGATTGGTATAAACTGGTCTAAGATAAAAAAAAAAAATATTTAAATACGGAATTTCTTAAATGTAAATATTAAGGAATAAACCTGATGATACAATTACATAATATTAATCTGAACTTAGTTTTTTTAGTTTTTGGAAATTTAGAGGATTATACCAGTCATGCGAAAATATTGAATATATCCAATTTAAAAAAAAAAAAAATTGATTTTACGCGATACTTGCGTTTAACTCATTTTTCGTGTAAGCACAAGAAGAGATAACTATTAATGGATGGTTTCTAAAATTCTGTACAAAAACATGCACATGTATGTACATATTTTTATAATGTAATTCCAAAACGTCGAATGGGGAATTTAAGGAATTTTCAAATTTAGTAAAAAGTTATCACTTAAATAGAATTCTTATCGAAAATGATTCTGTTGAATTGTCTAAGGTACTAAATTTGTCTTGGAATAGTTTATACCAATCAGCGTTTATTTATCTATACCAATCCAGTATACATAACAAAGTATGAATCCATCTCCCATCGATATATTCAAAAATAAAAGAAAAAAAAAACATGTTGCTAACACAAAAACATATCAAAACAATAATAAACAAAGTCTTTTAAACCGATCCATAAGTTAAGACATCCCCAAGTACCCGAAACCTATTCACTTCCAGACGATACTTAATCAACAGAAAATGAAACTTGAAGATGACGAAACCAAAATAAACAAAACCACTGTGATAATAAACTTTCGTTGCAATTGTTGCTCGACTTAACTCGACACAATTTTACAAGCAACTTGATGAATATAATATAAAAATCGTTTCTCCTAGCCGCCTGACTGTCTGTTTCTCCTTCACCAAGTACAATTAGTAATTCTATCTACATAGTTCTTCTACAATAACAACACACACCACACTATGAAAACACAAAAGCAAAAAAAAAAAATAATTATATCAATTTTGCAAAGTTGTTAAAATAAAAAAAAATAAAAAAAAAACCAAAGAGGTGAAGTCAGAAACTAAATAATTTTGTAGAGGAAAAATATTCGCCAACTTATGTTCATGTTCGGGCCAAAGATACATGTGTTTTTCTCCTTTGCATCAAGTCTCCTCCAGCTTCAGGTCTAGAGAGCTCTCTCAAAAGTCATTTTAAATATCGTGACTGGGATTAATTGGCCAATTTAGAAGATACACATTTGCTCACATACAACAACTTCTAAACTAAACACGGATATATGTTTTCGAGTTGGTCATAGAGTCAGGGAGTGTATCTATGTGTATCTATATCTGCATCTGATGGTTTATAGTTGCTGGCTGTGTGGTAAATTCAATAGAATGGCTCGTGCAAAAGTGCAAAGCTGCAAAAATTCAATCAGCTCTAGCTCCAGCCCCAGCCACAGCTACAGCAGCAGTTTCAAATCGAAAATCACTCTCAAGGGGTTTTTAGAGGATTATGGCGTAGAAGGTTTTTTTTTTTCTTTTTTGGTGAATAAAGTACGGTTTGCTAGTCCAAACTCCACCAAATCATGCTCCTGGTTTGTCAGAGATGCTGACGACTGCTGTAACCGTAGCCTTTTATGCCCAGACAGTCAGATGATAATGTAAGCTTTTTGTCTATTTACCAGTTCAAGGTATTACCGCATGCAATCAAGAAATTATTTTTTTTTTTAAGTTGGGAGACTGGCACGGCACGTTTTAATCTTTGCCAACACAAATCTACTGCTTAGATGGAGGTTCTTAGTTAATGGAGGTGTGGATATTTCCATTAGATATATTTCCTAGCGCAAATATTATCTACATTGAAATTGATTTCCTCTCAGATTGATTAAGAGAAATTAATCATTACTCTCTCCTCGCTGCTAACCATAGACATACATACATAAATGGTTGAAGGTTTTATTAGGTCAGACATAAATAGTTAGGTGTGGATGGATAGATATGGGTGGATTGCTAAATGATAGATTGTTGGCATAATCATATGTGGAAATTAGATATTGTTGTTGTTCTTGTTGTTGGTAGCCTGGAGTGAGGATGAAGGAATTGGTAATCATGGATAGAGTCGCAATGATCAAGGATTCTCTTGAATGTCATGGAATTTGTAAATTGATTTAGGTGTGTTCTTAATTAAAATGATATGAGGCCGTATAAGATAAACATATTATTTATGACTATAATCGAAATAGTTTTGAAAGTGATTTATTTGAAAACTTAGTTAGTTTGTGATAATAGTTTTTAATTACTCTTTATTTCATGAGCAAACTGAAAATTTGATGTATACTCCTTCATTTAGACAAAATTATATAAAGAGAGTTCGTAAGTAGTTAGGGTTTGGCCTATGAACGTCTCCCGGACTAACATTTTGAACTTTAAACTTGAAGACAAGCAACTGTGTCTTCGATTTCGAAATTTCAGTGAACAAAATCAGAACTGAAAAGCTAAAGTCCTGCGAGTAACTTATATTCGAGTTCGAAAAATCTTGTTCGAATTTCAAACATCCAAACTCTCAAATAGGATTGATGATGATTTGAATTTGGGAGTTTTATAATTCAAAATGTAAACAAAAACTATTGTAGTTTTTCGATTTCGAAAACCTTAGTTTGAATTAAAATTATTCTTTTTGCTTTGGAATTACAATTTGATAATTAAAATTCAAAATTATAATGGAGCTTGCAGTTTAGAACAACAATTTTAAATTAATTTTTACAAAGAAAATGCGAGGTGCAAAAATTTTACGGTATGGTACAGTACAATACGGATATAAGGACTTTCGAAAATTCAAGAAACTTTTTTACCAAATCTGAATTTTTAATAAATACAAACAATGGGTATAAAAAGTTTAAACTTCTTATTCTATAAACACAAATACAATATGAAAAGAAAAGTTCTTATACTGAAAGAAAAATAGAAATTAAAAAGTCAGAATATTCACATATCGATGGTGAAAGTACTGGACCTTGTATGGGATGTTTCCACATTGTTCAGAAATAAAAAACAAATTTTTAATTAATTATATATAAAAAAAAGAATATACATAGAAGCGAAATAACTGCTTGGAGCTACAATGAAACATTGAAAAAAGTTGTATATGTTCCTGTTTTTCTTATGTGCGAATCTTTTAAATAAGTGTTATGAATTTTTCTTATACTCGTAAAATACTGTAGTAAGCAACTCAAAATTCTAAAATCGGTTGAAAATTTGGTGTTATTTTATAGATTATTATTTTCAAGATTATAGGAACAAAAAATTAAGCAAAATCTTTGTATATATAACTTATAGTATTATCCTGAAGCCTGATTTTGTATTGCGAATGCTATCCAGGTGGTGGCGCGCTGAAATTAGCGCACGATTTTACAGTGGAAAGTAGAATAAGATACAAAACAAGTAGTAAAAAAGAGAATATTTTATTATTAAATTTAGCAGAGACAAATCTAGCAAGTACTACCCCTATACTTAAGATGTCGCCACAATCGTTCGTCTTCTTGATAGCACTAATTAATTCTAAATTTAAGTTTAAAATCTTTTTTTTTTTAATATCACATAATATCACATTATGATTCTGAAATATTAACAGATTCAAATTTACTTAAAAAATCTAACTTTTCTTAAAAAAAATTAGTTCATTCATATATGTATTCTCAAAACTTAAGGCTAGAAACTTAAAACTAAATAAAATGCAATTGTTTTGGTAAAGTGAACAAGAAAAAATTGTTTCCAAAAAAAAAAACAAGAAGTCGAATGGCCCTAAAGATATCGAGACTTTAATATTTTCGGTTTAGGCTCGTTTCAATTTTTTGCGTTCAGGTCCCCCATCACCAGCATGTCCTTTAACGAGTCTTAAGTCCTTCTGATTTGTCGAAATCACTCTCCCAATGGTTACAGTTGTGTACGCAATAAGTCGTATTATTTAAATTGAGATTAATGTATAAAACTTCTTTATATACTTGAAATTCGCAGTCAATACCCTGTATATCATTCTTAATACCGAAAAATTTTCATAATATCTAATTTAAAAATGTATAAAAATAAATAAATATTCTCTTATTACGAGTAGTTAACCCTACAATATTATACTAAAGAATTTTTTACTTCAAACATCTTAAATTATTATTTATTTTAACGGTTTAATTTTTAAATATAATTTTACTACAGACGGCATCACAATTACTCGTAAAAACAACTTGTGTAAGCACTTTTGACAGTTTGAGAACATCTGCTGCTCACTTCACTTGATGTTCCAGCATAAGAACACCACCTGTCATAGGGCGCGTTCAGATTAGTACTGTTACCAGCCAGACAGAGAAATATAGAGGGCGCGATAGTAAAAAAGAGAATGAATGTAAAAATTAAAGAACTGTCAGACAATTGTCAACAAATACGTAAATATATAAGTGAAGTTACGAGAAATCAATGAAAACATTAGGACTGAAGGCAGAAAATTATGTTTAGCCGAGCACCAAACAAAAATGACTTCATTTCTAGGCCAGGATAGTTTATGTTTATTATTTAGCTCAGTGCCCTTCATGGCATTAACTTTAAAGCAAAAGTATATTTGCAGATTTTTGCAGTGAAACTTTTTTAATGATAACAATGAAGTAGATTTATACTACGGAAAAACTGCCAGTATTTGTGTAATATTTCAACCCCTTTTTTCTATAATCGTGTTTTATCACTAAAATTATGTACACAAATATAATTCGGAAAATTACCGTGGGAGTTAATCTAGCAAAAGTTCTTTCGAAAAAAAGTGTCAAGAAAATTGAAAAGCGAATAAAATGTATATGTATTAGTTAAAGCATCCAAATTTCAGTGAAATATGGTAAACATATGGTTGCCAGGCACTCTGGGACCAGCAGCAGAATCATATAACATTTGTCTGCACATTATTTTACAACCATCCACTACCACGCCTACTTTTATTAAATTTGAGTTTTCTATTTTGCGTTTCAATTAATGTACGTTTTTGAACTCTTGTAAAGTTGGACTTTAGTTATTTTTTGGACTTACAAAATGTCATTAGGGGTTTCTTTTAGAAATCAGTCTTTTACCACGCCTGATTTTTCCATATATGAGTTTTCTACTAATCTAAAAATACTTGAAAGCGTAAATTTTATTAACAGTCTTTCTAGAATCTAAAAACTGACACTTGCGATTTAAATTATTACGACTTAAAAATCGTAGTCGCAAAGAGAAATTGGCATGCACGCACTTGCGATTTTTAATCCACGATTTTTCAGTCGCAAAAAGTAAGACACATAGCCTTAAATGTGAATGCACGCACATGCGACTTAAAAATCGTAGCGATCATAAAAATGAAATAAGTTCTATTTTTTCAAGCGATTTTTCTGTCGCTACTTATTTGTAGCAAGTGCGTGCACTCACATAAAAAGTAGTGTGTTTTAGTTTTTGCGATTAAATAATCGCACGGGAAAAAATCGCAAGTGCGTGCATGACAATAATTTGTAGCGACTACGACTTTTTAATCGCCTCGACGAAAAATCGCAAGTGCGGTCCTAGCATAAGGCTATTTTAGTAAGTTACTAAGATGAACAGAAAATTTGGCTAATTTTACAACATTTTAGCATTTTACTATCTCTTAACATTTTACTAAAGTTTAAATCAAATAAATGGCTATTTAAATTTTAAGTAACTTGCTAAATCCATATGACATTTGGACTGTCCTCAAAAAAAAAAATGTTTGCCAATATTATTTGAAAGAGCTGAATTGTGTTTTTTTTTAATTATTCGTAAGCTAATTGTTTTTCAAAGTAAATACGAGTAAAATAATAGCCGTGTTTTATGGAAAATTGATAGCCACTCAGCAAAGAAATTAAAAAAAAACGATTACATATAGTCACTTTAATATTCACACTCTTTTAATTTCAAAATTTGACACGAATTTTAGAGTAATTTCAAATTTATTTTGAAGTATTTAGAATATTTCTTTCCATATTTTTGCCAGCCACTAAATTACGATTTTAATGAGCAAAAAAATCGATTTTTCGCTAAAAAAAATCAGAATTTGTAGATGTTTTTTAATCCATCGAGATCTCAGCCATCCTCCAATAGAATTTGACAGTTTATGGCTTGGTAGATGGGTAGTACATATATATATTTTGACCTGTTTGGAGTATTTCTTTCTAGATGCTTTCCAAAAGCCCTAAAACCGCAATTTTCCTGAACAAAAAAAATCCAAAAAATTTCGATTTTTCGGTGAAAAAATTAAGATTTTTTAAAGTTTTTCAAACAATTGACATTTGAGATTTTTTGTACGTCTTTTATAAAATTGACATGAAGCTTAATTTCCAAATGTCTTGACATAATAAAAATCTCTGAGAAAAAAGATGCATTCCAGAACGGGAGCGGGTCAAAATGTTGTATTTTAAAATACTGTATGGTCAAAATTCTGTATGATACTGTATGGTCATAATACTGTATGGTTAATATTCTGTATTTCAAAATACTGTATCTCATAATACTGTATCTCAAAATTTTTTATCTCAAAATGCTGTATGAGCATGAACACCTGAAAGTTTTGACAGATCAATTAGTTTGGTGCAATTATTTATGCAATTGTTGATTATAATCAAAACAATTGTAAAAATATGCCGTTGAGAATCAACCTTGATAACTCTTTAACAAATATCTTATTGATTTTATGTTGGTTATTTTCCAGATTCTTTTAATGCTAAAGAAACTTTGCATACACCCAAACTCGCACCTACCCCAAATCCTATAGTGTGTACGTTTTTCTGCACTCGATTTAAGCGCCATCTACATCTCAATATATCAAAAATTTTCATCCATTCTATATTCACTCTGATTGCTGACCAAATTACATTCACTCTTGATGTTTTTATTGTTTTGCATGTAAAATTTTGCTAACTTGGCTATTAACTCTTTCAAAAAACAGGGCTAATATAAAATGTTTTTGGAAGACGAAGATTTCGATATGTTTGAGGACTTAGCTTTGTACAGAAAAGTGGTTTGTTTTAAGTTCCGAGCCAATTCTTTTGAAGATCTGGACGATGCAGAATTTCACTCCAGATGAAGGTCTGACATGATAACAGTTCGGTTCTTGGTTGAAATCCTAAACATCGAAGATCGAATTACAAATCGTGGGCTTTCGTTTTCGAAAGAATTGCAAATACTGATGTTACATGTAGAATTACACAACCTGATGTTGCTAAGTTAACTTCCTAATGGAACACAAAGGATATAGATATGTACAATAATTAATCTTATCAGATATATGTTTGCTTACCGTTTTTTTCGAAATGTCATTGGTTATACGTGTTTAGGTGCTCCGAATTTGTTAAAAGGGAATGTGTATCAGTAGTAAATTACAAATTGTTTAGCAAATTTCTAACTAGTAACATGATAAGCCCTTAATAATAGGTTGTTTAAAATTTTGCCCCATTCTTTCTTTTTAAAGGTTGTACCTATCTATATCAGTTTCTAAGATATTTTTGAATTATTTGGACCTGATTCACATAGTTGCCCCGATCTCGATACGCTCTCGCTATGATACAATATCTTTACACAAGACACAATTAAAGGATCGAGAACGTATCTGGTTTCGACAGTGTGTGAATATGTACAAATTGCTTGATGTGTACGATATCGACTCTTTAGTGTGAATCTCGCCTTAATTGGAATGCAAAATTCATTTTAAAATAGATAAACTATAGATACTTATTCTGGCCCAGTAATAAACCTAATGTTAACCTCAACTTCATTACCGCTGAAATTGCATATTGGCATATGGGAGTGTCAACTTAAAATATTATGTTAAATTATTTTGCATTCATATCTCATTTTCCAACGTCAATAAACAAATTAATTATATTTTTTTTTCAAATTTAAAAGTCAATTTAAACTCGTATTTATCTATCGGACCTATTTTAAGCACAAAATTTATGTGGAAAGCATTAGACGTACTATTTCGAAGAGAGGTGTGTTCAAATCCATGCATGTACTGTATCTATTGTTTTATGTGTGTTGTTTTGCATTTTTATATCAAATTAACAAAAAAAAAAACACTGTTTTCACTTCCATAACATAATTACCTACTCACATTGAAAATTACAAAAATCACTGGTTGGTACTTAGCCAAACCAAAAATACTGCACACCTGAAAAAGTATCTATACGAGTAGAGATACCTTTGGATATCAATCCATACCTCCGTGTATGTAATAAAACTAATCCAAAAGCGTGATGCAATCTTCTCTTTCGCGCGCCATATTTATGTTCAATGTTACCTCATGTGGCACACACATCGCCTGAACTATAAAAAACGTGCTATAGGTGTATATTGTGGGTCTCTAGATACATGTTGCACTAAGCATGGCATGGGTTAGATAGAGGTGCTGCCTGCGGTTGCTCTACTGACTGTCTTAAGTTGTATCTCTGACGCAAGCACAAAACACCAATTGTTGTTGTTGCTTCACGGTGTAGTATTTTTTTTCCCTCCACTCAAACGTGGGGCTACAACTTCAAGTTCAAATATCATGGCTGAGTAGCGGTTAAAAAGTATGTTTATGTATCTATTCGTATGTGCGGTGCCTGCGACTCCGAGTTTGGTCAACTTGGCTTAGAAAATCCTCCGCATTCGTGCGAATGTGACGACACAGCGGTTGGGCTGCACGGCTACACGCCTCTCGCATGCAAATTACTTTCTGCTGGGCGGGGAGGGGTATGGGGGGCTAAGCACAAGATATAATATGGTTGCTAGGTTAGTTGCATGTATCTATCTAATGGCAATTGCTTTTGACATTTCGTTGTGTTTGATCGCACCGAAGAGGAGTCGCGCTGTGTAAACTGGCATCTATTCTGTGTAAAAGCACTTTTTGTGGTTTTCATGTGCAGTCTAGCGTTTCGTTAATCCGTACGTCTGTCTGTCTATCTGTTTGTCTTTCTATTTCAGACGTAGTCGCTGATGCAGAAGAGATTATCACGCGTGCATAATGCGCGTCAATACAGTGGATGCGGTTTGTTGCAGTAGTTTATCTAGCTTCATAAAAGTCAAAAGTTATCAACGGTTGGTTGTGGTTGCTGTAGCTGCTGCTGCTGCTGCTGCTGCGGGTACGCACGTCTGATAATGTGGTTTTTTTAATTTTATATCTATTATACCAAATTCTCTTTTATTTTTTCATTTTATTTTTAATTTCTGATTAGGTAACTGCGCGCACTTCGCAATCAAAATAAAATCATTTATTCTACGAGTATAAAGAGCATATACTTATCCACTTTAATTAATATTTTAGGCTTTACCTTTGGCTTTTTTCTAGCTGAATCTGAGCATGTGTGTGTGTGTTTTTAATTTATTCAATGTATAGTTCTCATTTGTGTGCATAAATTGATTGTTGTCAATGTTATCTTTCTAATAAATCGCTATAGTATGTGATTGAAATACAATTGAAGTTAAATTAGGATACAACAACAACAACAAAAAATTCCTTCTATGGACTTCTTAAATTAAAAATCAATGAACACCGTTTTGATGTTCTGTTATGCAGCAGGAAACATTAACTATCAGTATAGTGACTTTGGAAATTGATCAAAGTGTGTTAATGATTTTTGTTTTATTAATATAATCAACATTGGATTAGTGGTTAGGTTATCGATATTTTAGTCACAATGTTTTGTTTACCTACAAATATGTTGGATTTTTAATTGTATGCTAAACACACACTTTGGAAAAAAGTATAGATGTATTTCGTTTTGAAGAATATTTAGATAAAGTGGCAGCTCTTTATAGTATTTCCGCGACCTAAGAAGCCGAATTATGTTTTTTTTTGGCAAAGCGGTTAGGCGTTTCTTAAATAACTTTGAAACAAATATTTTGAATAAATTTGCTGAAAATCTTAAAGTTATTTGTACCATGAACAGAGCCTTTTCGAAAATTTGTATTTAACTTAACTTATAAAAATTGAAAAAAATTGGGCCCCATGCGTCTCGATTGGTGCAATGATCAGCGAACAAAAGACTTTACTTTCGCAGAGGGGGCTTAAATTACTGATTGTATAATATATTGTTTTTGAAAATTCTGAAATTTTTATCTTCTTTTGCACATTACTTTTGAAAATTACAAACCTGATCCCAGCAGATATTTTTTGGACAAAGTAAGGTAGGTAGGTAGAAATGGCCAACACAAGCAGTCTAGCCCTGTGACCCAATTAGCCTTGAAGTACGCCATTTGGATACCCTAATTCGTATGAACCTGTGGATGGAGTTGATATGGGAAATTATGGACATTGTCACGAAGTTATCCAGTTTGGATTCAGTTCAAAAACTTGAAAGGATCTAGTAGGTTTTGATGTCTTTTAATGTGTTTGATTTTGCACAACCATCCGGAAATTTGGTCCCTCACTCAGCCGGACCACCACACTCATCCGACATTTCTGTGCCAAGCTTGGCAACTTGTTGACTGGTACTACAAAAGTAGGCGATTCGATTGAGTGACTATCAGCCCTCCGCAGCGTATAGGCCTCCTTCAAAGCCTTCAGCCGCTATAGCTCGTTATCTAAGGAGTCAAACGAAGGGCACGGCACAGAAGTAACCGAACTTCGTCCTAGAGCCATTTCTTCGTGTTGAAAAAAGAGATCTTCATTTCCAAAAGTTCGTCAATATCGTCAAAAAATACCCTTCCTACTGATTGTGCTCTAAATTTGGCCAGAGCAGGGCATTTGCATTTGGAAGTGGAGTGTAGTGTTAGTTTGGGAATTTTCTCTGAGTTTGTTAATGTTTCTAGTTATTTCCGGATACCAGATTTTGACAGTGTCTTTCTAGTTGAACAACTGGTAATAAGCGAAGCATGTAAACTAGATCCAAATCAAAACCAAAATACGACATTTTTAAAGACTTTACAGATTGATTTGACTTTTTCATACTTTAAATCGGTCCAGCTATTCCGAGATGGCTTGCGAGCCTAAAAATTAATCCCAATGAACGGGCTGACGAGCTAGGAATGCAAGCATTATAGCCCTACATAGCTCACTTGTGGACAGAGTTAATATTCCTCTTTTGGTTTTATGAAGGGCAAAATTTTCTTAATTTTTTCTTCCAGAACTCAATAATAGGTGGCAG
Organism: Chrysotoxum bicinctum; assembly: GCA_911387755.1. Taxonomy (NCBI): domain Eukaryota; kingdom Metazoa; phylum Arthropoda; class Insecta; order Diptera; family Syrphidae; genus Chrysotoxum; species Chrysotoxum bicinctum. The sequence goes on from OU426987.1 coordinate 225,313,729, forward strand.
AATTTTACCAACTGCATTATATCTAGAAAAATGTTGTCCGCATATAATAAGTACCAAACAAACGACCCAATATGCAGATCCAAGCAAGACATATCCATCAAGGAAGTTCCAGCTTGCACTGGATACTACTAGCTAATAAGGTAAAATTCAAAGAAACTGGGTATTCCTTACAAAGTTCATTCTTTTAGTTCCGGAGAGCAGCAGAAAAAGTAGACAGTCATTCATTTGTTCTGTATATTTCCTGCTCCCACTAAATTGAGTGCTCAAATTTAATATTGCGTCCTTAATCAATTCAACCGTAGTACTCAGAATTCAGAGAATGTCCATCAGTTAACCCTTGAGCCCAACTTTAGACGAACTTTTCAGAGATTAGTTTTTTTGACACGCTTTGTATGTAATGCTTTAACCAGCTCAGTATTTTCCTCCCATTACGAAATTCAGACATTCAGAACCAATGTTCATCGATATCTTCTTTTTTATTCATTGCAACTTTTCTAAACGCTCGCACTGCGCTCAAACATTTTAAAGGTAGGTAAAATCCCTTTAGTCCGCGAAAAATATAAAAAATATATATTCCTTGATAAGCTTAACGAACTATCTAAACTAAAGATCAAAGACTTGATTGCTTTTCTTAACAAAGTGAAGTGGCTCTGAGATGAACCTGGCCGACTTCTGCAATGGGCACTTCTCAATCTTTACACCGCGAGCTAGCTAACTTTAGGTAAAGAGAAGCTTATGAATCCTTGATCATATCTCATTACATCATCAGTCTATTCTTGAGTCCAACTTCGAACGTACTGTGAAATAGAGAATAGAGATTCCTTTTTTCAACCGGACTATTCGAATGTAGAATGCTCTATCTAGCTGTATTTTTCTTCTCATTGTAATATTCAGAAGTTTCAGACAAATGTGCATCGGTATCTCCTTCCAAACCCTTTTTTGTTTGCTCGTACTGTGATAATCATTTTAAGGGTGGTTATAACCCCTTAAGTGCATGCTTATTATATATATACAAACATCCAGAGGTCAAACGGCGTATTCCGGTCCTAATTGCGCCACTGAGCAAGACATGACCGTGGTCGCAATATCTACCTACCTAACCTAACCTAACTTTGCATTCCTCCATAGCGAAAATCACATTTACGAAAGACCCAGCCCATGGGTATTAGATTTGTATAAACTTCCCTTAAAATTTATATGCAAGAATGTAGCACGACTAAATATTGACGTTCATTGAAAGACTTTGATCTTGTGAATCGAACCATTAGAATAAATAAAGTTATAATCTTAGAAAGCCAACGAGATCGATCTATTTGGAATTATTTTTCCATAACTTCAATAATCGATAATACTCAAGTGTCGATACTGGTACAGTCTCAATGCGCTCCGATACCGATAACATATTCTTAAGATCATTCACAAGAAAATTCACATCAATCACCACTCCGGTAGCATCCGATCTAGATCTAGATTATTTTTAAGGAATAATTTATCGGAGCGGGAATGTGTCGAGAGGCGTATCAGTATCGAAAGTGTGAATACTTTTCGCTCCGCTCTCGGTACATGTAACAAAACTTTTTTTTTGATACATGAACAAAGAATTTCAAGGAGAACAAAAAACAAACAAGCATAATATTTGATAAACCACTCCAGTACTTGTGGCGGAACTGCAATGTATCGGAGCGAGATCGTTTCCAGACTTATCGGTAATGACACAAAAGTTTCGTCTTGAATCATCTCATGATTTACCCTACTTTTAAAAGCAACTGCAGATTCTGCTGGATGTTCGGAATATCAGGGTTACTGGAATTATTGTTTATGTAGATGATGGCGGGAAAATCACTTGGCCATCATGATTTTAGAAGGTTAAATCGATGAGAGAAACTTTCAGCTTTTCTAAAGCAATCTTTTAAATGAAAATCCAAAACTTTGTAACAGTCTGACTTTTGCGATTTACATATATTTCCTTCAATCTGTATTTAATTAATTCCATCAGATTTGTTTCATTTGTAATAAATTCTCTGCATTGTTGTAGGAGTATACCCTTCTATTTGACAAGAACCCACTAAACATCGACCTTAATCTTAATCTTTATGATAAATCACAATCACCATCAATCACAGTAAAGTAAAACAAAAAAAAAAGAACTTCATTACAGCTGCCATGACCTCTCAACTTCGAGTGACAGGCACTGCAACGCGACAACATCGCACAGCCATTCCATTCACTTCTTGTTAAAGTGCAATCGAATTATTGCCAAACTCCCAACTCAGCTTGAGTTGTCATAGATGTGACATTTAGAAGGGTGACATCATCATCTTTGAGTTTTTCTTTTCCTCTTAATATTCTAAGAATCCAGCTAATGGATTAATGCAAAAGTCTTCTCAATTAGTATTCTATCAGAATTGAAAGCAACAAAAATGAGTAAGTATATTGTTCTTCTCGGATTCACCGACCCTTATGTTCACTAATTACACGCTACGTGAGCCCGGGTTTAAAACTTTTCCGACCATGCGTCGAAATAATAATTTTACAAAAAAAAAAACAACATGACACGGCAACCAAAACATGAATATAATTAAAAAAAAAAAAAGAACGTAACTCATTTCATTGGTTGAACTCGCATGACTGACAGATTACAAAAGTCTGACTCTCGAGTGTGTGAAGGGGTTAAAACTTCAGACTCACACTCATGTTTGAATCAGAGTTCAAATAAAGGAATCATTTTTTGACAGCTTCATTCGGAATAATTAAGTCGAAAAATGTGTAAAGAGAAGTCGGTATAGAACACCGTCCGCCGCCGCACAGTGGTAAAAATGGCATATTTAGGTGGACATGGGCTCATAACTTTTGAACGAGTTGAGATATTTTGACAATTTTTTTTGTAAAATGAAGGTAAAATATTCATATATTTAATTGCTAAGTTTTGAAAAAAATGGTTCACAACTCATTTTAGAATATTGTGTTGAAATACAACTTTCTAAAAAATTTTTTTTTTTTTTTAATTATTATTTGCAATTAAAACAGTCGAGTTTTATTTGTTTGTTTTTAGTTTCAAATAGAGTCGTCATTTTAGAGAAATCAAAGGTTCCAAACAGGATTAAGGCTACAAATCGTGATGAAAAGATCAAATACTTAATATAAATAATTTAACTAAAAAAATTGTGTTCTCATTATTTTTATTCCAATTTTTGTTCTTTCTAAAAATCGAGTACTCTCCTTATCAGCTCAAATAAAAAAAAGTAATTTTCCAACACACGTTTTTATATGTTTATGTACACCAAAAAACTGAAAATGTCCACAAAAAAAATAATAATTTTTGTTAACTTAAAAAGCTTTTCATAAAAACTACGTTTTTTTTTTGATTTTTTTTTCATAAATTAATTTTTATTAAATTCAAAACTTAGAACTATCTTAAAACTAGAATTTTTTTTTTAAATTGTATCGCTTAAAACAAATTCAACTGGCCTAAGAAAACAGCATTTGAGTTATCCCTGTATTATTTCATACCGGTAAGGATTATGCCAATGAAGACTTTTAAAGGAAATAAAAGTAAACAATAACACAGATTGGAAAGAAAACACAACCCCTCGTTTTTTGGAGAATCATTGACTTATCATTCGTTATAACTGGAATCATTGAAGGTTTAAAAAAATATTTGTCATTTCAAGTAAGTTTTTAATAGTTTTCGGTTTATATAAGGGAAACGGTTGAGTTATATTCAATACCAGCAAGTGCTCATAATTGCGAGAAGAAAGGACTACATTTGATTGAAAGAGCAGAACGGAAGATTTCTTTCATACTTACGAACCAAAAAAAATACGACCCATTTTTCACGCAGTTTACGAATTTATTAAAAGTTCTTTTTCACGCTCATCATTGATACCTTTTATAACAGATTGGTCACTCACATATTAACGTACAGCATAATCCTTATTTTTAGCTGATTGTTCCACCCAGACATCATAAAGTTCCTTTCTTGAGAACGTCATTTTCTGAACAAAATTCGTCCTATCTATTGCATATGGTTGTATATGGTTGAAAATGCAATCAATATTTTATCTTTACACATTAAGCTGTCGGACAGCGAAAACCGGAACGCGGAACTAGGTGGAAAAAAAAAGTTGCAGCTTAGTAAACTTTTTTTTAAAGATAAAGCTAAGCAAATCGAGCTGCTAAGCTAATTAAGAATAGTTTATATAAAACTCAAATGCAATATTATAGAGATATACGGTACTTACCATTTCCAACACTTTTCAAAAAAAAAAAAAAAAAAAAATAGCACCAAACTGAATTTTATTGTAACTTGTTTCATTGTTGGTTTTTCACCAATGGCTAATTAAAGACCGCTGTTCTACAAGTTATACTGTCTCAAAAAAAAAAAAAGGTGTGGTTTCATAGTTGTCAATCATTCCTTATAACAATATGAAGCCCAGTTAGTCTATTGATTAACATAAAATTTGAACCAAATGTCCACCTAAATATGCCATTTTTACCACTGTGCGCCGCCATCTAAAGGAGGGAGGTTGGCTTTGGCTTTAGACCGCTGCTGGCTGCTGGCTGGACGGACAATTGAAGCTGATTTCCAATTCAAAGAGAGTGTGTTCCGCCTAGCGAAGTCTGGCGCGCACTCAATAGGTAAATCCATCAAAACGCACTCAACCGTAGCACCTTTTTTTTTGTCTGTTGTTTAATTCGCTTGAGGCGTTTGCGTTCGATATTACTGCACATCTTGTCATACTCTAATGCTATGCACACGATCAGTCAATCGTCCGTCAACGGACGCACAGACAAACAATCGCCAATCAAAATTGCTCAAAGCCAAACCGCATAACTCTTACCTTCTTGCAAAGGCTTGTTTGTTTCTTTTATTGCGAAATTATAGCTTTGATTGAGAGTGGGGCAGAAAGTCGAACTACTCGCAATTGATGTTCTACCCCCCTCTGTGGGAGGGCCATTGCAACAGCATAAATAACTTAGAAAACGACCACCTGCGGCGTTTAAATCGAACGACAAACGATGACAGTGTTGTGTCAGAAATATGTAGTATGGCCGCTCGAAGGAACTGTGAACGATGATGATGGTAATAACGAGTGATGGGGCAATCGAACGACTTTAACTATTGCACTTCTCTAGCACTGATGCTATTATAGTGATGTGTTGCTTTTTTATCGTAAAAGAATCTGATTAGTTGCGCTTGGTTGTGTTTTTTTTTTGCTGTTTTATATTTTGTGCCTACAAGAGCATTTAAAAGTCCATTAAGCTTGAGGTTTGTTCTTTTTCTTGGATGGAGTTAAGTTTCAAAGAAAAATAAATGATGTCGTAAGCGATTTAGAGATTAGAGTGAAATATTGATTTCCGGTCGGTGATATAAGAAGATTGATATCAAAAATAACGAAGCCTTCAAGACTAAATAGTTGTTTGCAAAACTTGAAAAAAACTATGAATATTTGGGCTTTGTTTTTGAAGGTGTCACAAAAATAACAAAAGTGGTTCCTTCTTCTTAGAAATTATGTGTTGCTGATTTTATGTGAAGCCCACATTAGGAATATATATCTTTACTTTACTCAATATCGGACCGTAGGAACGTGCCCTAGCAGATTGAGGATATAAAAGGTTTTTCAATTGGCGCGGGTATAGATTTTGACAGCCATGGTGACATCTGTCAAATCTGTTGCTTATTATTCAGATAGTGATACCAAATCAGTATGGCAATTAACACGATTTCACAGCCCGTCCAAATGATAAGACTTTATTATCAAAATGAGTGTTCGTAATTGGAAACGTTGCGCACATTACGCCTATTTCACGGCAGACGTGGGGGGCCTATACAATCGTCTCTTCAACGTTTGGTGGCCATATTTGAGACGACATATTTGAACGCCATATATGCTGCGAGAACATCCCCATGGTCTTTGAAAGTACACAGAACCGGAGGCCGTTGATTGTTCTCCGTGCACAAGAACTCGGGATTTCGCAGACTTCAACTTGCCGATTTTTTGTCGGGACTTGGGCCTACACCCGAACAAGATCTAACTGACCCAGGAGTTCAAAGTTCATGCATCATGACTATAGACATGACCGTTTGTTTGGTGGCTATATGCTTCGGAGTGTTTGGAAGGGAACCCTAATTTTGGCCTAAAAATCATCTCTAGCAACGAGGACGACATCAACACAGACGAGGTTCACTAGGTGACAATGCATCCTCAAAATATGCATTCTTTTTTTCAAACAAGTGCCCAAGATATTACACATTCTTCCTTTATTTATTCCTTATAATCTAATTAACGAAGTCTTTTAAACGCTCTGGTCTAACTTCCTCATAATTTTAAAAATGTAAAGCAACTTTTTTAACTAATGTGGAGTAAAAAAACTTAGTCTAAATAAATCTAATTTTGACAAATGAATAAAAAAAATAGAATAATTTTTCACTTGCAAATACACAATTTCTAAAATATAAGTATGTGAAGAAGTCCAGGCCACTAATTTAAGAGAAAAAAAAAACAACTTGGATCCTCTACACCCTTGTTTAAATAGGTACACACACACATATGTTCAAATATTATTTTCTTAGAACGAAGCTTCAGAAAAATGTACACATACATATGTACATTATGTATGTATATCCAAAAAATTTTGGTTTAATTTTTATTTGTCATGAAAAGACTATTTTAATGGCGCTCCGAATGACACAATCATAATTTTATCTTGTTGGACTTATGATTGTCATAATCAAGTGGGAATTAAAATACAAATCGAATTTTGAACTTATGTATGTACATATCTCTCACCTATGTGGGTGTGACGTGTTAGTACAGATGACTCAAAGAAAGACTTAGGTAAACTGTTGATTTAGGTGCCTGCCTGACGACGGAATCCAAGCGGAGCAATTTCATCGGTACTATATCTCGAATAATTTGGGATTATGTACCATCTTCGAGCAAGGGATTTATTTCGCATTTTGAATCAGATATACATAAATGCCAAATTTGCTTTGAGTTTTATGTATCTGTCTCTAGACTTGTTTATTTAAAAGTTTTTAAAGTACACTTAAAAAAAATAAAGTAGCGTTTCTATTGATAAAATTACATGTTAAAATACTTTAACATTAAAACCCTGGTACTTTTCTTTAAAATTACCAAAGAATAGACCCTCGCTTCGAACACAGATAATATTTAAAGTCGGGTTCTCTTTTAAAAATCATTTAGAGTCCGTTCTGAATATTTAAAGTTCTTCGTAAATATAAAAGCCCCATTTAGACTCTCGTTCTTCATTCGCTGTACGTTGTTCGTTCTTCTCTCAACAACGAACAACGAAGAAGCATTCACATTATCGGTTTTGTTTTTTATTCATTTTTAACAACAAAATGGATAACAACACATTGTTGGCAGTAGCGGCACTATTAATTGTTCAAATATGGAATTTTCCGAGCTCCTTTGAATTTGTACGTTCTTTATTCGTTGTTAGTTCGTTGTTCGTTTTTATCATTTACATTCTCGTTGTTCCGTGTACGTACAACAACGTACAACGTACACAGATGACAAGAACGAAAGTCTAAATGAAGGTTAAGAGCCGAGTTCTATTTTAAATTAAAATTTTTTACGGCAAAAGCTCTGACACAATTAGCCCTTATTACGACTGTCAATTTTCAACCAGTTGACCATTGCTATCCCCCTATCAATTTAAATTGTTGGATTGTAAAACTCAATTGATAAAAGTTTCAATCATTCAGAATGATATTTACAGATGTAAATTGGACTCAATTTATTTGAAGTTTTGAGGTTTTTACATTCAAATAAAATATTAAAGGTGACTTTTTTATTTATCAAAATAAATTCGAAGAAGTTCAATTGTCATTAATTATGACCTCAGTTGAGTTATGCTTTAAGAGAGATGAAGATGATGATAGGTTTTTCGGAAAAGCAAGAAAATGAAAGGAGCTCAAAGATGTTTCAAACCCTCTTAAATTGTAAGAACAAACGTGGGTTTTCTTTCTTGTCCAGAAAGAAGTCATAATTTCTTGAATCCAAATATGTATATATTTTATTTTTTAGCTTTATACATCTTATCTGAAAAACGAACTTAAACTTAAAGTATCCAAAAGATGAATATCGGTCCCCTCCAATGTCAGAAAATTCTGTATATCATTACGTTTAATTGCAAAAGAGTCGTACCAATTAAGTGTTGGGAAGGATTTTTCAATTGGCTTGCACAACCCACCGTTTAACACATTTTGAAGAAAGTTGTGAATGAATAAAATAAACTTATACAGATCTTGAATAAACGTCTTGCAAAAATGTCCTTTTTTTAAAATAGTAGATGAAAAGGTAGTGGATAATAATAGGTCCAAAAAAACCATTTCCAGCACGCTTATTATAATAGAAAAGGTTTCTATCTCGAACCAATTGACATTTCGTCCACTAACTTTTTTTAATTGAAAGAAAACTTGGCATATATATCAATAAAGTCGATGAGAACTGACCCTTGTTATTGCAAATATTCCATTCACAATAGATAATTGATACAAATTCACAATTTAGCAACTATTCATTGATGGTTGACAAACACAATGCCGATTGAAGAATATGTTTGTTAAATAACAACTAAAGGTCTTAGTAAGAGAAGTTTCTTTTAATTTGAATTGTGAGAATGATTTTTATAAATATGGTTTCTTATTTTATGAACATATTTTTGTTTTCAACCTCATTATAGCTTACAGAAATGACTAAAACTTGCAAACTCTCGAAAAAATTTGAAGAATGTTTGTAGCTACTGAAATGAATTATTATTCGAACACAATTTTGGCTGAAATGTTAATTACAGAGATTCTTTCTTTAGCCCCACTACACGAATGTGTTGTACAGAAATTGAAAACCAAAGTGCATCGATACCTCCATTTTATACCTCTTATCTTTCCTTAATGCTCCAACTGTGTTGTCTATCATATAAACAGCATTTCTATTTCTTTGAATGCGCATCAATTATAAAATAAGAAAGTAGTCTTTCGTTATAAAAGTTGGAAACGCTTCATTTAAAATATGCGTTAGGTGTCAGTTTGAGAGTCTCTTACCATTTTATAATACTTAAGCTCAGATTCACAAGTCAGAAGTTAAATCATGCTCAATTTTATTCACAAACGCTACAAAAACAAATTTAACTACCAAACTGATAGTTTTGGAAAGTGAAAAAAAAATTGATCTACAGTCAGACAAATTGCTCAGCACGAATTTTATGGCTCAAAGGTTGTGACATATCGGTGACAGATTTACATTTAAAATCTTAACATTTTTGTTTTTAAGCTCATTTTTAATTTAGTTGCTCCTAGAAATAGATTTCACAGATCAGAGAAATAATTCCAAAAAAATTTCTCAATATGAAAAATCGAAAAACTTTTAGCGGATATCTTAGTTGATCAACTTGAGAGTTGGCTTCAACTCGAGAGTTGAAACGCAAGTTGAAATTTCTTTTTCTTCACAATTTTTTTTCTCAACTCCCGAGTTGAAAATCTAAAGTTGATCAACTTTTGATTTGAAAAATATCCCTGGGATATTTGTTAAAATATATGCAAGCTGTCACTTTCAAAATTAAATTTTAATTTATTCGGTCAATCTAATTGAATTTTTGTGTGATATTTGTGATGAATGGTTTTCTCCTAGATCTACATAGGGATAAAAATAAGGTGTTACCAATCGCGAACGGTTGTTTGTCATAGATGTTGCCGTTTCCCCAAAAATACATGGTAAATTTGTGGCAGCTAAATCAGCAAATCTGGGAATTTCTGGAGCAGGTTCTATAATTCATCAATTGCTTTGTTGTGAATAACAGCGCAAGCGATGATGATGAGTTTTGCCGTCTCTATTTTGCACCTAATGTCGGAAGCCAACACGCAGCTCAATTGCGAGTGCCTATCTGCAATTCTTTGTACAAATTCTCATCAGCGTTTGTTACAATGGTGATAAAGTGACCAAATTTACCTATAAAAATCGTCTTTTCGATTGAGAAAAAGCCTCGTACTGCTTCAAGTATTTCCTCGTGCGTTTCCAGCATTCGAATAAATTGTGGTGCTGGATCAGCAATGCCTTTCGATACTAGTTTCAGAAAGTGATACACGCTGAAAATGGACTGATCCGAGAGCATACAATCTTAACAAAAATTCTGTGATTAGCCACGAGATTAATTTAAAGGGGAACTTAGGTTTTAATTTAAAACTATTACCGTCTCGCGTTGCAAGGAAGTGAATCATTTATTAAATCTATCAACATCACTGCTGTCGGTTTTGAAAAACGAAAGCAATAATTGAAGTCACGGTCGTCCCACTTTTCAACTCCAATGAGCGGCAACATTCACTGCTCGACGAAGTTGAATTCCAATTTTCCCAAAAATAATTGCTGCCGAAAATTATGCCAATATTTTTTTTTTGTTGTGAAAACTCAAGCAAACAAACTTTTGAAGCAATGCATGTATTTTATTAAAAAAAAAAACAATGTTTCATGTCAACTCTCAAGTTTGCTCTCTCAACTTCTAGTATTTTCGGAAGTTGAGAAAACCAGAAGTTGATCAACTCGAGAGTTGAGAATCGAAAGTTGAAACTGTCAACTTTGAGTGAAGAAAAACAAAATCACAAGTTGAGAATAAAAATCCTAAAGTTGAGGTCAACTTCTAGTGAAGAAAACGGCCCTAAGAATTTCAAAAATTAATGTTATTAGAGAAACTGTTTATTAGCATAAAATTCATTTTTTTAATGACTAAAAAAACTTCTTTAGTAGTTGAAGGTAAGAATTGATTTATGCAAGAACAAAAATTATAAGTCTTTGTAGTGGTTTCTCAAAAAATAAGGTTTTATACCAGAAAATTTTAAAACATTTTTAAGACAAAATAATGGTACGCTAATTTGAAGTTTTTATTATTGTATGAATAAAAATTAAATTTACAAAAAAAAAGTATTGAGCCATTTTCGAGATATTGAATTTTCAAAAAACAAAATTTTTTTCAAAATTCAAAAAAATATTTTTCTTAAATTTTTGAAATGCAATGTTTTTTAACCTTTTTAGAAGCTTCTTTCAACGAAATTTCATTAAAATCCGTTGTGCTGATAATGAGAAATTCAAAATTTTAAAAAATCGTTCTATGGTAGGTACAGTCAGTAATATCTTGTTTTCAAAACTTTTATTATTAAATTACAGATATTAAAAAATAATAGAAAGAAAAAACATTTAAGCAATATTCTCGGAACCGTTTTCGAGAAAAATACGATTTTCGAAAACCATTTTTTAACATTTGTATGGAGGGTACCGTTATTTTTAGGTAAAATGAATTTATTTCTTTCATATCTTGTAGATTATTTTTTGAAACTTTTATTTATCAAGTTTGAAAAAAATTGACCAGGGCGTTTAGCACAAAAAAAATTATCAAAATCGGTGGTACCGTTTTTGAGAGAATCAAAATCAAAAAAAATGGTCCCAAGGAGGGTACAAAAACTACTCATTTTTTGGAAATTTTTTTTCAACCATTACCTAGGTTTAACTAAATTAAGTTGTTTGAATTTTTTTTTAAATCGTTGGGACATTTTTTGAAAAAAAAAAATATTTATAAAATTTCGAAAAAAATCATATGGCAGGTACCGTTATTTTTGGTCTTAAAAAATCAAATCAAAAAACATCCGGGGGTAAAAAATTAAAACCCATATCTACCAAGTTTGAAGAAAATCGGCCGAGCCGTTTAGCTGTAATCGAACAGACAGACAGACGGAATTGCCAGACCCACTTTTTTCGTCTTCGCTATCATCGTAATGTCAACTTTGATCAAAATCTCGAGTTCGATTTTTTTCACGAATGCATAACTTGCCTTATAGTACCTATAAGTCGCAAGTAAAAAATGGAATTAATTCAAGTTCGATTGTACTTAAAAATATGCAAAAACCGAAAAGAATTTTCTTCGTTATACGTTCTTAGTTATACTCGTTATACCAACCCGTTCAATCAAACATTTAACGAACTACCCTCAAAAAACCATAAACTTAAACTACCCGTTAAATCAAATTTGAGTTTACGTGTATTTGCTCCAAGTCTTGTTGCTTTTTTGTATTACTAAAAATAAAAAAATTCAAATCACTTAACCTTTCTAAATTCAACTAAACCGATTTTGAATAATCCAGCCATCCATAACACATTCAAGTTGTTGTTGTTGCATTCAAAAAAATATTCCATCCATAATAGTGTTCGGTGTTATTGTTTTAAATTTATGTTTTCCAAGCAAACACAAATGCTAAGCGAATAACCTCGTTACCAAGCGAACATTGACGTCGTAGTAGTCTTCATCGTAGTCGACAACATTGAACAGCGCGCACAAAACAAGAGAAGGTCACCTCCGGCAAAATGCGGCCCAGAAAGCAACACACCACCATACAAAATAGAAGAGAAAAGCATAAAATCCATGTGTTTGTTCCTTCTGGAAACTGCATGCAAATATTCTTTACCGGGTGGTTTCGGTAAGGATAGACTGTTGCTTCTCAAATTACACCCCTAAATAACTAGTAACATTCGTGTGGGTAGTTTACTGTTGGTCTTAAACATACATACTCACAAACACACATTAGTAATTGTGTTTCCTTCGTATTTCACTCGAATCCTTTTACACGATGAAATGAAATATGAAAGGAACAAGGCTCCACTGTGCCAATAACTCATCTAAGACTGAGACCGTAAGCAAAACGAGGGTAGAGTTTACCTAAACGTGCTTATAAACACTTTGATTGTCTTAATGGCTGACAGACATGCAAGCTTCCTCCTCTTCGATCACCGTCATCGCCATCGTCATCATAACCATTTCCTCCCCCCACATAATCATCATTAACATCGTCATATCGTTCAGGTTGTTGCAGTGAGACGAAAGTAAGACCATGGCATTAATTACAATCGAATAGTGGCACCTTTTTCAAAACTAGAGGGGGTAATATATTGAAACAAAAAAGCCGGTAGTACAACTTGTGTATCCATCACATACATGTTCCTCCGCTTTGCTGCTCGCTGACTGCTACTGTCTCAAACCGTTTGGCAATTAATAATAATTTGAGTCTCAAGCTAAAAAACTAATTGATTTAGAAAGTGAAATTAATTTGTTGCTTTTATGGTTGCAGCACTTCCTACCCCCTAGCTCTCCTATGAATTGTATCTCACGCCATATCCATAATACTTTACTGCAAAGTTAGTTCTTGGTGCGGTTAATGCTCACACGTTCAAGTTGTTAAGCATTTATATGAGCTTTTGAGAATTGAATATTATGGGAGCTCTCTAACTCGCGATTTTGTTATTGTAAAAAAAAAAACAGGCCATTATGTGCCGAATGGGCAGAGCACAGAGGTATAAATCATTCGAACACTAGGTACTTGCAACACACACATACGAATACACTTTAGTCACATACGGCAGAGGTATGGTTTTCATTGAAGTGTACTTCCTGTTTCAGTCAACCAAAAAGTTGGATAGTAAATTTAGTTCACACACAACTCCCACCAACCGACCGACTTTTTTCCTGACTTGAGTTTTAAGTAGTTCGACGGAGTTGCGTACAAAATAGAAAACAAATTAATGTTTCTGTCTTTAATGAGTCTTTGCAAGGGGATTGAGCGGCGCTAAATAGTTGTAGTTTATCAGGAGGCTTGCTTATTTCTTAAATGGTAGATTGAAAATAACTACTGAGATGTGATATTTGACGTTCTGAATTTTGTTTTTAGATTTCGAAAAAGACCAGGTCCTGGAAGTCAATGTGTTTGTTAAATTGGGAAGTTTTTTATTTTAGGAATTAAGTCAATCTTGAGAAATTTCTTACATTAACTGAGTTTTCGTTGTCCCAGCGAACTCAAAATTAAACGAATTAATAAAATTTTTCATTGTTAATACGTAAGCATTTTTATGGGTGTAAAAACCAAATACAAGATCTTTCGAAAGGTCGACCTTTAGTCAAATTTAATAAAGTCGTTTAAGTTTCACCAAGAATTTGTTTAAAAACGCATACTTGAAATAGTCTAAGGGTTAAAATTTTCAGTTCAGGAAATATTCCATAATGAAAAGATTGTAAGCCTTATCCTACGAATAATAGTTTTGCTAATTATTTTCTGTTTTGACCTTAGTACTTCAAATATTTTTTAATAAGAACATTTTCAAAAAAAAAAATAATAATAATCTCAGACTGTTTGTAGCCAAAATTCCAAATTAAACTTTTTTGGTCCTTCGAGCCGGATCAAAGCTGTTAAGTGTAGTAAAAGTAGCAGATATTGTGATGGAGAAAAAATAGTTTGTGAATTATTCTATCAATACAAATGCTGTGAGATAGCTGTTTCTATTGCAAGAACAATTCCGAGTTAATAAATGGCATATTGGTGACCACAGGGCTTAAAGGGTTTAATTTTTTTTTTTGTTAAGCTATCATTTTGCCTAATTTTTGAGAGCATGAATTTTCATGTGTACCTGTTGGTAAGTATACAATAAATTCTTTAAAGCCATGAGCCCCTTCTTGTGGTATATTAAAAAATAAAAGGCAAATAAGTACCGTAATAAGTGGGCTTTTAATGATCCAGACCATCGAACCTGAGAGAAATGAAAATAATATGTTTTATTATTAATTTAAGAAAGGTAAGCAATTTAATTTTGAAAATAGCCAAACCCATAAGTTCCATAAGATGACGTTGAAAATAGTTAGAACACTAATGTGATCTATAGGTACGCCCATAGCTACAAGTAAATTTATGTTGAAACGAATTGCTCTGGAATAATAAAACACAAGATGGCTTAACACTACCAGTTGTAAGGTGACCAAACAAATCTGGCCTAAACTGGATTTGAAACGGTCAAAATGTCTATTGTCTATCAGTAGATCTCAGATCAGCTCCGTATTAGATTTCATAACTGGACACTGCCTCATAGGTAGACACGCCGCACGACTCGGTGTACTATCAAACGATTTTAGCAGGAATTGCTTGGATGAGGAGGAAGAGGAGACAATCCCATACCTTCTTTCTACATGCCCTGCTCTCTCTTACAGACTCCAACTTCATCTAGGAGAATATTTCTATAATGAACTAAGCGATCTCATAAATGCAGACATTAATAGTCTCCTTCGCTTCATCAGAAGCTCCAAATGGTTTTAACTAGTAGGAAACCTTTTTGTTCCCTATTAGATCGTGGTATCACAATGGACCTCTAATGGTCTAAGTGTGTCAGACGCTTTAATGACAACCACTTTAACCTAACCTAACCTAACTGATGTTCTCACTATGTTAGTAGTAAGATGATTGACTACTACGACTTAAGCTCCTTGGTGACATATTTACATATGTGGTTTGTGGCTGATGTTTACTAAGAATTTTAATCCAAAATTATTTTATAGGTACTTGGTCCTTCGAGCCGGATGAAGTCAAGTTGTTTTCTCTTGAATAAAAAATCTATAAGCTCGTTATATCTTGCGTTAAATAAGCATTTCGGAGAGATAGTTTATCTTAAGTAAACCGATAATGTGTCAGTAAATACATATATGGTTATATATAAGGCTGACAAAAAAAGATAAGCTATACAAAATTCTCAATATTTGGGCTTGCAATTAAAATGTTCGCGAATAATTCATTTGTATAATTTTGTGCTTCAGTAATCCAAAAAATAATAATCTCATGTTATTGTCCATGCAGAAAAACAAACAAACAATTTTTTCTATTAATAAACAAAATTAAATAACACAAAAAAGTTCGTTGGCATATCCTTTAAATAAGTATTTTTAATTGGCAAGTTGGAGGTAAATCAATTAGGGTTTTAATTTGCAATAATTTGAAACAACAAATTGATTGGCAGCCTTCATTTCAATTTTGTGTAAATATAAATAGCAAGCTTGACAATATTCAAATAAGACAAAAAATAGAGACAATTCATACCTGTATCCATATACATAATAATACGTCTATTTTAATTAAAACGAACGCTTACAGCGAAACAAAATGTGATGAACATAATATGTATGTAGGTTTTAATGTAGCCAACTTGCATTAAATATTTTTTATCGATTCCCTACACAGCTTTTTCCCATGCCACTTATTGTGTCATGTCGGTTTCATTGCACCGTCAATATTTTATTTCCATTCTCCCTCTTGCTCTACAGTGCAACCCTGTTTTTTTTTTATTTTGCATTTTCACTTCAATTTTAATATCCTATTATCCTGGTTGTACCTTCATACAGGCAGTACAAAAGAAATACACACTGCATTCATGTAAATGTATGTGCAGAGTAAATTACCCGATGAAACCAACAACGTTGCAAATAGCACACAAATCTGCATCCATTTACACACGATATCGAAACGAAAACACAGGAGGCGAATGGGGTTAAAAACCAAACATTAGCACAAAGTCCTGGTTGCTCCTGTACACATAACCATCGAACATGTGCATTTGTAAGCCAAAAAAAATAAGCAACACAAAAAATAGGTTGTTTTATAAATGAGGGTTGAAACAAGTCAGAAGTGGGATACTCCACACAAACCCACAGGATATGTGTGTGTACACTTCTATTTTTTAATATGCACATCACACAACTTCCATCATTTCATATTGATATCCTTTCATCCAATTCAAATGGTTTTGCTATAGCTCCTCTAACTCGGCATTTGATATGTAGAAAATTTCCACGCCATGATGATGATGAAAATCCATATAAAATATTATATTTGATTGTTGCCAGGCTAAACCGACAAGTCCTACTTCTCCACCTCGTTCGGTGTTTTATGCAATACTCCTCGACTTAAGTAACGACAAGAGTACAATCACCTATAGGGTTTGGAATACATATATATTTTTTTGCAAATGCGGGCTTTTGCAGAAGAACACCCTCTCAGTACTTCAGCACATTGTTTAAATGCAAAAAAAAAAAAAAAAAATCACAATGTTGAAATACACATTACATAAAAAAGGGTTAAAACTTTAACGTGTGTTATGCAACGTCTATAGGTAGTAGGAATTTGCAGAAGGGGTTCATTTGGCCTGGCCGACTTCGACATACAAAAATCACGAGTCCTACAATGTGTGTGCGGCCGACATGTGTTGGATTATGCATGCATGGGGGCTCGATCAGGTCGGGCCGGTCGGTCGCATGGCAGGCTTCTTTTTTGTTTGGTTTATTATTTCGTCCTTTTTTCGGAAATAATACAATTTTTGTTTTTCATAATTTTTTAAGGCTTTTCAGAGGTGAGAAGGGCGCTGAATTGAAGTCACATTAATTACACTTCGTAAAGCTTTACTTAGCAAGGCAATGTTGGGCGTTAATAATGCACGAAAGTGATGCAAGAAATAAGCGGTTTGTGTATGCATCGGGGATAAATTAAAACAATTCGTGGGAAAGAAGGATTAAAATGAATAATAATCAATTCTTTTAAAAAAAATTATATATGGCAACTGAAAATTGTAATGAAGTGTTTTGTTTCAATCGTTCATTGACATTTTTATTAAGCAATTATAGCAAACCAGTGTTGGTGGTGCTATGATTACAGGAAAAAGGGTTAAAAGCTAAAATGACTTAAGAAGAAAAAAAAATCGATGAAAACTTCATACATACATTTTTTAATAGCAGGTTTTTTCTAGGCGTATAAGAAATAAATTTTGATTGAAAAGCCATAAGATGTGTTTTTGGAATTATATATACGTAGTACAGTAAGGAATTTCCAAAGCGACCAATCCTCAGCAATTTTTTTTTTGTATTTCACAATTGGTACTATTGAACAGCTGTCGGAATATTAAAAAAAAAAAAAACGATACAATTGGGGTTTCTTCGTAGATTATGGTTAAATAAAAATCTTTTTACTAGATCATGAATGCAGTTTTGTAATCTGTATGTAGAAACATTGAAATAAATGTCAAGAAAATTCTAAAGAACTCAATTATTTGTTCACTGAGACATATTTTTGACAGCGGAGAGCATTCCAGCATATTCATTTTTTTTTTAATCGAAAGGCCCATACGATACACTTACACAAATGTCAAATAACTTTGATTTGTATCCTACTTGATAAAAAAAAAACTATGCGTAAATGGAGAAAAATTAAGTTTTAGCTAAAATAGATCCAAAAAATTATTGATTTTTCGAAAAAATGAAAAATAAAATAAGAATTTTTTTTTGCTGCCAAATAACAAATAAATAAAATGCACGACTGGGTCGCACGAACTTGCTCCTATGTAATAGACTAGGAATTTTAAAAACGAATGTTATTAGAGAAAACTGTTAAGAGGATCAAATAATTTTTTTTAAATTCTTTGAATAGTAAGAGACGAAAACAGAATGCTATGCAAATATGAATTTATGCAAGAACAAAAATTATAAGTCGTTTAAGTGGTTTCTTAAAAAAAGCTTTTATATACAAAATTTTTAAAAGATTTTTAAGAAAAAAATTAAAGTTTTTGTTATTGTTCGAATAAAAATTGAATTTAAAAAAAAATATTTAGCCGTTTCTGATATATCGAATGTTCAAAAAAAGAAAAAAATAGATTTTTTTTTTTCAAAAATCAAAAAATATTTATAGTTTAAAGTTTTGAAATGCAATGTGTTTTAGACTTTTTAGAAGCTTCTCTATAAAAAATTTCATTAAGAACCGTTATGTGGATAATGAGAAATTCAAAATTCGAAAAAATGGTTCTATGGTAGGTACAAGCTGTAATATCTTAATTTCAAATTTTGTTTAATGAATTAAAGATCATAAAAATTAATTGAAAGAAAAAAAATTTTATCAAAAATACGATTTTTGAAAACCATTTTTTTAAATTTTTTAACATTTGTATGGTGGGTACCTCTATTTTTGGGTAAAATAAAATTTATTTTCTCACATCTTGTAGATTATATTAATAAACTTTTAATTATTAAGTTTAAAAAAAATCTAGCATGGGGTTTTCGAAATATTGAGCTTTGAAAAAAAAATTTTGAAGTTTTTTTTTTAAATCCAAAAAAAAAATTTTTGAAAATTTTAATACACAAAAAAAATGATCAACATTGGTGGTACCGTTTTTGAGAAAATCAAAAACAAAAAAAAGGGTTCCATGGGGTACCCTCAATAACCATTTTTCTGAAAATTTTTTTCAAGGATTACCTAGCTTTAACTAAATGAAATTTTTTTGTGTTTTTATTTTTTAAATCTGTCCAGCAGTTTTTGAGAAAAAAAAATATTTATAAAATTTCGAAAAAAATTCGTATGGCAGGTACCGTTATTTTTGGTCTTAAAAAAAAAAGAAAAAACGTGTGGGGGTAAAAAATAAAAACCCATATCTACCAAGTTTAAAGAAAATCGGCCGAGCCGTTTAGGCTGTAGTCGAAGCGACAGACAGACAGACAGACAGAATTGCCAGACCAACTTTTTTAGTCTTCGCTATCATCGTATGGTCAACTTTGATCAAAATCTCGAGTTCTATTTTTTTTACGAATGCATAACTTGCCTTATAGTACCTATAAGTCGAAAGTAAAAATGGTTATGTGCGAAGAAGGACCAAAAGAGATTAATTTTAGATTTATAGTTAAAGAAAATATGGGAAAATATACATAGCTTATTGTATAGGTTAAAGGCGGATGTTCGAATTCTAGAAACTTAACTTAAAAACTCAACACGTTGAGCAACATTTTCAAGATAATGTGTTGCACATTGTTTGTTCAAGGCGTTGATCAACTTTTTAATTTTCTTTGGGATTTTTTGACGTAATATTGTGTTGCGTTGCGTTGGTTGCAGTGAAATGTGTCTATGTGGTTGAACTATTGCGTTGCCATGAACTTGCACTTGTTGCAACTTGCAAGCAAACTGTAGTTTATTTTGGTTTTTCGTCATGGAAGGTTATAAAAAAACAGAGTGGACCACGGAATTAATTTTGCAATTGATTTCAGCAATTGAGGAAAAGCTCAATATATGGGACATTAAGAGCCCCTCTTATAAAAATCGAGATGCCAGAGAATTGGCTTGGTCTCAAAATTCCTCGGAAATGCAATTGCCTAAATCGGAAGTAAATGACAAATGGAGACTTTTGAGGCAACAATTCATTTTCTAATATTATTAATGCGGCAGCAACTTTTTTTCTTAGAGGAAATCATACTCATACGTAACAAATTTAAGAATATTTTAAAGCGAAAGCGTGCGTCGATAATAAATGTATGTACCGAACTGAAGTCAAAATTATTTCAGGTTTGACGTTTGAGTTTTTTGTTTATCGTTTTGCGTTCAACGCGTTCCCCAACGAGTGATCCTTGGTTAGGTGTACGAAGGTATCAACTCGTTCATCAACTGGTTGAGCAACAATATCGAAAACTTTTTTTTTCTATCAAAATCGAACAAGTTTATCGACTAGTGTACGAGGTTATTCAACATTTGAGTAAGTTGGTCAACTAGGTGTACGGAGCTATTCAACACTGGAATAAGTTTTAAGAGTTGATCAACTAGGTGTGAGAGGTTAATCAACATATGGGAAAGTTGGTCAATTATGTGTACGGGGCTCCAAACGCATTTTGTTCAACTTTAGTTGCTCAACGTGAATTACGTAAGTTGCTGCACTAGTGTAAGAGGTTGTAAATTCGTTTATCCAACGAAAGAGTTGAATAAAAGTTGAACGAAATTGGTTGAACTTATCGCGCACATAGTGGACGACCGGCATAACCAACCAAAAATGTAGGTTTTCGGAACTTCTACCTTTCTCCTTTTTAAGTCCCTTACTCGCAAATAAAGCCACATTTTTTAAATTGAATAAATTTGTATGAAGAAGATTAAGTGAATTTAATGAATTAAAATAAAAAATACATGAATTTACTCCCTTTTACTGATACATGTTTTATAATTAGCACAATTTAACCAATCTGTTAATGTTAATGTTTGTGTAATAATGGTATCACAAATTTCTAACCATTTTTGTGTTTTCGATTTTCTCGAAAACTTTAATACTGATTTTGATCAAAATTTCTTATTCAGAAGCTTCTAGAAACTTTAATTAGTATTGGGTACTGAGAATTGCCAAAACAATATTTTTCAGATCGTAAAAAATGACAGAATTCTTTTCATTTTGTTTTTTATGTTTTTTTTTTTTAAATTGCCACTTAGAAGTTTCTTATCACTTTCTAAAAGATTATTAAAAATGTGAAAAGTATCATATTTCAAGCAAAAAAAAGTATTGCTCTCGAAAATGACTTGCGCAATTTTGATAAAATTTAGAACTAAGTTGTTGCCAACAGGACCAACTTAGAATCAATTTTGTGGTTTTTGAACTTAACGAATTTAAATACTATTTTGTACAGTTTCGTCGAAAAGTCTTAACAGCGAGACTCTCAAAAATATCATATGTACATATATTAATTTGTTTTTTTTTTTTTGAGTTTTTGAAAATTCGATATTTCAACAGTGGGTTGATGAATTTTTTTTAGTTTAATTTTTAATAAAACGTTTAAATTGGCTCACCAAGATATTACTTAAATTACAAAAAAATTATGTTATATTTGCTTTCATAAATTTATATTATGTTGAAAACAATCAGAAATTATTTTTATAAATTAATATCATGTAATGTTGAAAATAATCAGAGATCAAGTGGTATTTTATTTTATTAAGCGAAATCTATTTATAGATTTATTTTTTAACAACTTCGATGTGAATTTCAGGATTTTAAATATTTTATTCTTACAGCAAAAATATGTTAATACAATTTTTAAAACTTCGAGTCCTCTTAAAAGTAAGAACAAGTACGTCTGCTCAACGTCAGAAAAATGTATAGCCTACATTTTCTTTTTATCAACCCATAATTTTTATAAGTAACTTTTATATATAAACTTTGTGTATATATTTTTTAATTATATTTTAAACCCGTCTTATAAATAAACATTCATTATTAGCAAAGCAAAAAATAATTCACCAAGAAAGCATTGCCACTTTAACCATTTTATTCACTTTCACACCCATTAATCTTAATAAATAATCGGTTTTATTGAATATGTTAAAATAAACTCCCGTTAATCTTGTCGTTAACTAAATTTAAATTAAAGAAAAAAATTAATTAAAAGTTAAACCATAATAAAACCACTTATATTACTTTAATCATTAAACGTGTATCTACAACTAGACAAGTCTATTTAACATTGCTGATTATGCAGTAATATTTTTTGTGTCTTAAGGGAAAATTGTTAAAATTCAAAAAAATAAAAAAAAATAATTAAACTTTCAAATCGTATTGCTACATACAGCAAACATGGCAATATCTCAGTGCCACGTTCAGTTACACTGACCTCTAAACAAATTACACACATAAATCAAATGTCAGACGCACCGCACATGTATGAATGTATCTAGACATACCTACTCCCGTATCTAGATACTATACGCACTGTTAGTCGTGTGTTTTGTTTTATGATTATGCTACAAATTATAATACTCGTTCAGTTTCCTATTCCTATTCGGTTGAAGTAATAAACAAAAATTAAAAAAAAAAAAAAATAACACCATCGCATAGAAATTACAATTTTACAAAATAAAACCACATAAATTGAAATAAATGGGTGTTTGTAGACCCCTCACGCATTTGAAACGAGTATACTACCTACATATCTACATACGAGTATCTATAGCAAATGCAAAATATGTGTGTGGAAAAAGATTACAATTTGTTTGGAAATATCTTCCGGATATATCTCAACGAAAAAATCTCAAGAATATTCATAAATAAAAATAAATATTAAAATTAGTCCAAAATTTGGTAGAGGCCTTAGGCTTCCGAAATTCACCAATACAGCTGCGTGTGTGTGTTGTTTTTTCTATCTACGCAAAATGCCCTTGACCAGAAAAAGTTTCTTCACAGCTAAATTTTAAGTCACCATGCAATAATATTAATTTTTTCTTTGGTCAAAACTAGGCAACCTTTGTCTATGCTATGTCTACAACCAGAGACCCGACATTTACATATAAGTACCCAAACGGGTATAAATATAGAAGTATGCATGTAGGTTAGGTATGTTTATCCATGACGCCAATGTTAGTACTCAAGTACTGTTAGCTTTCGTACAAACAAAAAACAAGCTTCCAAATTGGTATTTGTTAGCGTTTGCACGTGATTAATTTGGCGGACAGGGGTACCCGCGAACCTTCATAAAGTTTAAACATAAATTCAGGTTGAAAGACATTTTTTTTTTTAATATTTTATTTTACTTAAGGTTTTTTGTTTCCTACAATCGGTATATAGGAATGTGCGATGACTTCATTGGGTCGTTTTTCGATTTGCACATCCATCGATGAAATAGTAGCTAAGGTCATGTTTTTAGGGGTATTTGGCCTGGTTAATTAGTAATTTGAAGCATTCATTTAGGATTGAGCAAACATTGCCCTCCTGCCCTATATTTTTGTTTGTTTTTTCTTATTCATTGGAAATTGTTTAAATTTCAATTTTTGAACTGAATTGAAGTTTTTGTGTTCTCTCGTATTTCTTATTTGATCATTCAATTTGATGAAGAACACATGGGCAGCACATGAACTAATGTTGTGTTCTTTTTAAATTTTATTAGGTCAAGTGAGAAGACGATATGAGATTTGGTTTTTTCTTTTTGGTGCAGGGTTCTAGAGAAAATTAAATTTTAATGAAAGAGTTTATCGAGGGCATTGGCTTTAATTTGCTCAGAAGCTTATGATGTGGTGAAATTTTAAAATTTTAATAGTACCTACTGTCTTCGTTAAAAGTTATGATTCAGGCCCGAAAAGAACTCATTAGTTACTTCTCAAGATTTAGTTTATACATATAACTTACTTTCCTCCTAATACTTTAAAGAAACTCAAAGCATCTTCGCTCTGTGCTTCAATCAAGGTAAGACAACTAAACTGCTTCGAACTAAATTTGATACAGCGGACGATTATGTATTGCACTAGGAAACAAAATACTTTTTAAAAGACTCTGAGGCTTCTGGTGGCCCTGCGAATTATTTGCAAGTTTT
This sequence comes from Chrysotoxum bicinctum, assembly GCA_911387755.1. Taxonomy (NCBI): domain Eukaryota; kingdom Metazoa; phylum Arthropoda; class Insecta; order Diptera; family Syrphidae; genus Chrysotoxum; species Chrysotoxum bicinctum. Next base: position 225,337,693 of record OU426987.1, read on the forward strand.
TAACAAGTTTCAAGTTTAAAACAAGTTTTCTTGCAACCTGCAAATGCAAATGTCAGCCATGAAAAGTACTGAGATCTAAAAGTACGCCAAGTTCTTACTTCATGAAGGTTTAGTACCGAATATTTAAAGTAGAATAATATTGAAACAGCTACAAGGTTAGGTTAGGTTAGGGTGGCTGCCGACCGGCAAAGGTCAACACACTTAGACCAATATTGTCCGTTGTGTTACCACAGAATTTCAAAAATCACCCTTACTTGTTACACCATTTTGAGCTAACAATGAAGCGTTTGAAACAGTGAATGTCGGAATTATTTAGATCACTAGGATCGTTATAGTAGTAGTCTCCCAAGTGGAAGTCTACGTCTTCGTGCTAGGGCAGGACAAGAACATAGAAGGTGAGGAACTGACTCCTCTTCTTCTTCATCCATGCAACTTCTGCAAAAATCATTTGCAGAAACTCCAAGACGGAAAGCATGTCTTGCTATTAGGCAGTGTCCAGTAAGGACACCTATAACGGAGCTAATATGCAATCTTCCAATAAAAAAATAGCTACAATGTAATAGAGAAATTTTATTATTAAATGATTACTGACTAAAATTTGATGACGTCAAGTTTTTAAAAATTTTCGAATTGGGCATACAACAAAATTGCCAAGTAAGCCCATCAAATTTTAGTCAGTAAATAAATAGCCTAATTAGAGATTTTATTATAGCTCACATCACATTAAGAGTTTTTTTATGTAAACTCATAATCTTTTTAGGTTTGCAAATGTTTTCTTTTTTCATTCATGTTGGCATAAACATAACATAGAGTACCAAATCAAGCACTCTAGTTCTAAGAAAGTCTTGAATTTTCAAGGTGCATGTATAGTTTCAAAATGACAATAAAAAGACACTTCGACTGAAAAATCTTAGATTTTCTATTTATCGCTTTGAATGTATATTAAGTTATACCGCTCTATCAAATTTCATCTTTCTACATCAATCGGAAGTGTGCCATATAATTTACATCAGTTCTGAGGAAGTGGGCGAATAACACGCCCCCCGAATGGAAAACTTCAAATTTTCAATTTTTCCTCTGCTTGCATGACAAGACCTACCGTTGTGCAAAATTACAAGATTCTACGATGTCGGGAAGTGCTCCATAATTTTGGTGATCTGTCAGTCAGTCAATCAGTTACGGTTTTTTTTGATTTTTGAGGCTTTGTTTATACCTCAGGCACCACTTATGCTAGAAAATTGAAATTTGGTGAGGCGCCTGTCCCTGACTAGTTTAGCAAATATTCGGAATATTAAGTTTCTGACTTCATTGTTACTGAAGATAGCGAGGGGTCAAAAATCGCCTGAGTTTGTTCCGGTAAAAAGGGGTAGTGCCAAAACTTGGCTGGGCATTACCGTGCCCTTTGATTTGTCAACAAGAAAATTGTCAAATTTCGAACGATATCAATCCACATGAGTTTCACCAAATTGCAATACATCCAGAGAAATTCAGTGTTTGTTGAGTCCGATTTGACTTTTTCTTGTGGAGTTTCCTTAAGGGACAGGTCTATGCCAATAAATAAAAAAGCACCACTTCCCTTAAAAGTCAAAATAATCAATACCAAATTCAGTCAAATTCAGCCTAATTTATGCACCGGAGTTAAAGAATATTGCACGATTGAGATGCGTGCTACCCAGCAAAACTGAAGCTAACATTTGAATGACGATATATAATCTTGTCTTTCTAAATTAATACAAAATTTTAATATCTCACTCACAGTTTGTTTAATTCAAATTTGAACATAGGAAACTCTGCATGGTGAGTCCTTTAGCTCATACCTACAAAAGTACACTTTTTTTTTCTTCAAAATCGTTAAAGCCGTTTTCAAGATATTTTAAACTTACCTTAATGGTTGTATAATAGGTATGGCATGACTTAGTAAACGAGGGTTTCACCTAATAACCAAGTTTGAAGAAGTCGCTTCAGTGGTTCAGTAGTGGGCGGAAAAAAATTAGAATAAAAATGTATTTTTTTTTGTAAATAAAATGAAGAAAATATCAACGAACATACCCTCAGAAATCACATATAAGACTTCACGTAACAAATTATTTTTTTTTTCAACTCGATTGAGTGTTATTTTATTTCAAAAAACGGATAACAGATACAAAATTATTTCTGAACTTATTTTAACAAATCGAATTTTTTATGAGATCTCTCAGACTCATTATTAGGTGAACAAAGAACTTAGAAAACAGACCGAAAAATGGAATAGGTACATAATAACTAATTCGTTTTTAAACAAGTGAAGGGAGTTAAGGGATGTGTTGGAAAAGTGTGCGCAATTATATTTCAAGTTGAATTAGAGTTGAAATTAATATACGAGTATATAAAGATTTGAGTTGGATTAGGATTCACTTAAAGTTGAAAAATTCCATTTAAGTATTTTTCTAACTCTTTATTTCCAATTATCAAATTTTTCTTTGAGTAGACGCAAATAATATTCTTAAAAATTTCAATAAGCTTCACGGGTACGGGTATTCGTTTTTTGAAATATATTTATTCGAAACGACTTGCTGAGAAATATCATCCGTGTACATTCTAGTGTGCTACTTTACGCGACATAAGATTATTAAGAAATTGTATATATTTTTTTATCCCATCCGTGGGGCCCGAAATGGGGACCACAGTACATTTTTCCCGCAACTTTTTATAGGTCATGTCCTTTTATTATTTCTATAAATTTTATGTTAATGAATTGTTAGTCGCTAAAATTGTATTAAATATACATAGCTATAAACAAAACTTACACATTTTCAGTGTCTTACTTCCTTGATTTATATTAGTAAGTTTCTTTTACTCTACTTGTATATATGTAGTTCACAAAAGTATAGAGTTATAGTCATAATAAGTAATCAACCAACATTTCCTCAAACGATGTACATCTTTATGTATTTATTAATTTTTTTTTTATTTTCATTTAATAATAATAAATGAATAGGAAGAAAACATCAAAGTGAAAAATAAAATTGAAATAAAATTAAAAATTCTACACTCATCGCTCTCAAGTGGGACATGATTTTGTTGTTTTGAGTTTATCAACTCTGGCATTCTGTTGTTGTATTTTATAAATTTATTTTCGAAGTCGTGTTCATCCCACAGAACCATTTATGGTCATCCTCATAAATTTACATGTTTTTAATTGAAAACTTAAAACTGTCATAGAAACTAGAAGCTACACTTTTTAAAGCCCTTTATGATTTTTTTTTTATTTTTACATAATTGATGTTTTAACAACATTATAGTTTGCATTTTGCAATGCCGTGGTCTTGAAGATTTTTTTTTGCTTAGTAAATTATAATGTGCCTGGAGTATGTATATGTAAGTATATGTATACGGCCACACCCACGTCTTAAGAGATGACTTGCATACATATTACAATTAGTTTTATATATTGTCTTTCTATACAATTGTAGTTGGTGCACATGATTTTCTATTTCATGGTTAAACAATTGTCAGAATCAATTGAATAGATACACAAAAACAAAAAATAAAATCAGAAAAAAAAACCTAAACGACAATTTATTTATTTAGAAACAAAAATTTAATTGAAATTGAAGAAAAAGAACGATAAAGGTTAATTTTTATTTCTTAAGTGGAATTTGCTGGTTATTGTTGGCAGTTCTCCTTTTGTGCAGACAAAAGAATTTTTCGCTTCCTGATTTTTGTATAACAGTTTTTTCAACAATAAATTAGAAAAGATTTTTTTTAAGGTCAAATAGTCTCCACCATTATTAATATTCAAGGTTTGAATATAACAACAACTGAAGTGAGTTATGTGGTTGATACATTCGAATCTTCTAATCGGTCTCTAATCTATAAAGCCTATATTCCTCCTAAGCTCGAGCACAATTCCTATACTTGGACAGGTGCTCTTCAATAACCAACTTGAGCCTCTACAATAGAATCCCAAAAGGAACTTTTAAAAATAATAGGTTATTCAAATATAACAGACGCATTTGAATTTCTCGAGCACCGCTTTAATAATGTTTCTTGTTGTTTTTATAAACAATGTTCTGTTGAAATAGGCAGTTGAGTTTCTTGCCTTACATAATTCAACCGTAATACTCGTACTTGTAAAATTCAGGGAATGCTCACCAATTTACCCTTTAGTAAAACTTCGGGCGTATTTCCTAATTCAGAGATTCTTTGCTTAGCCGTACTACACGAATGTGGAATAATTTACCCGGACCAATATTTACATCCCATTGCGATGCTCAGACATTCAAAACTGATGTGCATCGGTATCTCCTTTTCAGTCTCCAACTTTCTTAAGACACTCGCACTGTATTCAAACATTTTAAGGGTAGCCATAACCCCTTTATGGCGCACAAAATTATTAAAAAAAAAAAACTTAATTTCAATTTAGATCCAGGAAAAGGAAGTTTCAAAATTCAAAATATTTATTAAAGGGGTTTTAACTACCCTCAAAATGATTAAGCACAGCCTGAGCGTTATGAAAAATGGAAAAGGATTAAAAAGAATATACTAACGCACAGTGGTTTTTAAGATCTGACTATCAAAATGGAGGGGACAAATAAGCACACATTCGAGTTGTGCGGCTAAGGAAAGAATCTCTATACTTGACAGTATGTTCAAAATTGGGTTTAAAGGATTAACTTATGTGCATTTCTGGAAGTACAAGTGTTACGGTGAAATGGTTTAAGGCGAGAAAGGCAACTAGATGTTTTACTAGAACATTGTTTATAAAATTAACGACTAAATAATGAGCAACATAAAACATTGCTATAATTTGTTTGAGGAAAAATTTAGTTTATTTCATGTAATTTCTAATTTTTTTTTTTATTTTATATCATATCATTTTATTCAATTACATCTATTCATGACATTTTCTACCTTTAATTTATTGTTTGTAAATTATTAGTTACATTATTTCATTCCAGTTTACTTCCGATTTATCAATTTTCAGTAGAAATAATATCATCCAAATAATTATCTAATTTCTTTTAATTATTCTGGTCACGAGTAAGTTCACATATGACTAACGAAAGTATGACTAAAAAAATTAATATTCAAATATTCGACTAGCCAAACTACTTACAAAAAAAAAACAGCATTAATGAATGCATATTTATTGGCTTAGCTTCTATATCAGTGTGTCAAATATATTTTTAAAAGCAATATTTTGATGCCGATGACTAAACACGAAAAAATATATAAGTTAACAGTTAGGAGATTCTTATTTTGTGTTGCATTTATTTTATGGTGAACGTTGGACCAGTTTATACGAATCAGAAGATAAGTAAACAAACAAAAAATCCATAGTATTTTTGTCTGGTTTTTAAGATACTTTTATTTAATTTTATTGGTACACGTTCTAAAATTTATAACATCTGCGACCAAAAGGATTAAACGTTGTTATGTTTGTCTGTCATGTTTATACTAATCAGTTTGTTTGATATAACAAATATCTGCCTCACAACAAAAGAAATATAGACTCGTTGGTACGTACACGTATATAAGAGCAAAAGGATTAATTGTCGAGATTTGCTGATTGGGCAAAAAATTTCATTTTTATACCAGTCAATTGGTTTAGCATAACAAATACCTGCGTCACAACTAACAACAAAATATATAAGAACCTATACGTTTTGCTAATACCTAATTTCAAAAATGCAAAATATTTTCTTTAACTGGCATAAATAAACTGGTCTAACATACCTACAAAGTAATTAAATACAAACATATGCGCTTTAAACATATTTCCACTAGCCAATCGGTATTTTAGAGAAAATATTGTATTTATTTATTTATCTATGTATGAATACTTATTGGTATAAACTAGTCTAACATCAAAAATAATAGAATGCGAAAACATTGTGTTTAAAAATATTTAAACTTGTCAAATGAGGTTTTTACTTATTACTTATTGTTTCTTATTCTTATTGGTATAAATTGGTTTCGCGCACATTTTGAAACGTTATAATAAAAAATTCGTTTTGGAAAAAAATTTGTTTGAATGAATTCTCATTTTTGACATATGAATTTGGGATTTTAAAGAATATTGTCAATATCATTTCAATTATATTTGATTAAGGTTGAAACTCCTTTTGAAATCAAATCATAGAATCACATTTTAAATTTTGTGTTAAAAACAATTTGAAAAATAGACTGGGGAGTTTTTTTTTTGAAATTCCTTATCTACCAAAACAGGGTCCCGCACGAAGAAAATAAATAACAGCTTATCAGGTCCACATAATCAAATAATTAATTTTATTTTCGTTGAAATATAAAACATTCCAACATACAATAAAATTTCTATTACAACCCATTTTCAGGTATTTACAAGAATAAAAAAAAAAAAAAACTTTTCCAAATTGTTGATTTTTTTCAGTGGGGCATTTCTTTTATTTACCACATCATCATTCAGTGTCAAGTCACGCTGGGGAACCATAAACTTTGGTCGACCTTTTCCCCATAACAATAAAACAAACTCCTAAACCACCGATCCGTTATTCCTATCTAATCATTAATCAAAACATAAAAAAGACCAAAATCACTCTCTGGACTCAAAATAAAATATATACATATATCAAAACCACAACCAGATTTAGAGTGAATATTCAAAAATGCACCTCTGTGCGTTTTTTCCCCGAATTTACACGATACATTGCGACGACTCGAAGCCAGCCTAAGTGCTAATTAATGCCCAATAAATGTCAAGATCACAATCGCCTGCGCGTTCTACGTGAACACAAGTGTCAGGTGAAAAGTGAGGTGAAGAAGACGAAGAGTTTAGTAGAGTATCACACCACACCACCCATGGTTACCCTCCACTTATTTTGTTGACTTCTTTTATTTTATGTGTGTAATTTTTTTTCGATTTCCATATTCGTATGTATTTTATGCCGCGACCTCATATTCACTATGTTGTACCGACTTTTTTCCTCTCTATCTCTATGCCTGCTGTTTCTTTTCCAATTCACTGGTAATTAACCAACGAACGATGACATTTCCACTTTAGTCACCCCAACCCACTCTACCACGTGGTGGGTAATAAAATAAAAGATTTTCGATTTTGTTTTTAATCATTTTTTTTTTTTATTTTTTAGGTTTACACGTCATGTAATAATGTCGAGGTAACCAAATACAAGCTGTTGCTGCTTTTGGAAGTCGAGGGGCTGAGAAGAAATAATAATCGATGTGTGACGATCTTTTTTTTTGGAAGACCTAACTTTACTAGACGGTCTTTCGGTTCAAATTTTATTTAATCTCTTTGGGGGCCACCTAACACTACAGAAAATGTGTAAAGAAGATGGCCAACAGAAATGTCACTATAAAACAAACGGAGAGATATGTTTCCTATTTCAATTTCAACTCAGACATGTCACCGGCCTTGTATGTAGGCTTGTCAATTGATTCTGACAGGAGATTATACTTTCATGTGTGATGGCAGTACACATCGCTATAATGTAGAACTGTCAAAATCAATTTGTGACACATCTTGCGTGACCCTTTTTTTAAATTCTTTGAAAGTTGTCAAAATACATGAAACGCACTAAACATACATGTTTGGCACTTTTTCGGTTTGATGATAATGATAATGGTTATTTTAATAATGACACCAAGTAGCTGATGTGAATAAACGCTTCTGGGATCAGTCATTGACACGAGTGGGTTTTTGTTTGTAAAGTTCGTATTAATGGTGTATACATCAGAGTATAATGAACTAGCAAAAAAGCCTATTTTAATATTTTATTTTTTAATTACCACTCACATGGTGTGAATAGCAAATAAGTTGGGAATTTAGTACTTGATTTCGTAGAACAAGGTTTTTTGTCTGTGTAGATATGAAAGACGATTTTTTGAAGAGAACTGTCACTTATCAAACTACAGGGTGTGTTTTTTAAGTTAAGACAAGAAAAAAATGTCTTTTTTATTGTCTTCGCTGGATTTTATTTTGTTAAATACGAATATTTTTTTATTGGAAAATGGAAAGACTGATTGACAGACGAATGACTGACAGCTGGTTGATTTTCAGTGTAGAAATTATATCTACACCCTAAATATAAATTAGTAAGTTGTGTTCACGATATTTGTCAAAAAGATTGTAATTCACTTCTGCGGAATCGCAAATGCTGATATGTAGACAGAGAAAACTAATGCTTTTGGAATTAGACACCCTTCGATTCAACCTTTCATAATCCAGAAAGTTTAATTAATCCTCGATTCATGGTGTAGAGATTCCAAGAATCGGTGCATGTCAGCCAAATAAGCACAAAATCTTGTCAATTTGCAGAGTTAGAAAAATAAATCCCATAATGCTCCAAAATACAACGCATAGGAAATGATACTGGAAGGAGAATGATGGATTTCTTAGATGTTATCAGGAAGACGAAGCAGGCAATTGAAGTATTTTAGATTTACCTATGGAGTGTATATTTAGACACGGCTTATCCAGGTTAAGTACCCAGATGAATCAAAGAACTGTGAGAGACAAGGCAGAGCGGAAAAACTTTAATTTTATAAATGACACGCACTCAAGGGGTTAATACTACCCTTAAAATGTTCAGGAAGAAGAGGGAGAATTGAGTCTTAAATGTCTGGAATTTGAAATGGGAAGAAAAAAAAGAGTTGGATAAGGGATTCTACATTCGTGTGGTACGGCTAAAAATAACGTTCTCCATATTTGGTGGTACGTCCGAAATTATGCTCAAGGGTATAGTGCTGAGCATTCCTAGCAGAGTGGGTATTACGCTGAAATTGTCTAAGGGGAGGAATGCAACTGGCTATCTCAACAGAGCAACGTTTGAAGAAGTAGCTATAAAACGGTGATAAGCCAGAGACATTTCTTTGGTGCTCGACGAAACAAATGTTTCCGTAATAGATCTGTCGGCAATGATTTTGAAAGCTCTATTCCGGATTATATTGAGTAGGTGCAGTGATGTTTTGGATGCGCTTGACTAAATATGAGAGTCTTCTAGTTTTGGGTCTATGTATGCTTTATAAATAGTTGCCAGATGAAAAGGAAAAAAAAAGTTCTTACATCGTCTGAGTAAACCTAGAAATTCCGCAGCATTTTTAGCAATATCTGATATGTGATCGTTCCACAATTGTTCAGTTTCCGCAAAGGCGTTATATTCCGCATTAACCACTGAAGACAGCTTTGAATTATAGAATTATTAAATTTTACATGATTGTTAATGTCCCATATAATAATACTGTTCAAATCTGAGTTTAATGAGCTCAACGTTTGTAACTCGACATTCTCAGAAAAGCGAGGTGTATCAGGAAAAGAGTATGAAAAACTAAAGGTACTGTTATCAGCGAAGCAGTTTAGTGCACTACCAGATTCAGGCAGGAAATCATTTACAAAAAATTAAAGAAATAGTATCGGAGACAATACGGAGCCTAGAGGCACACCAGCATTTATTTTATGAATTACAGACTTGAAGCTTCACTTGCAATTGATTTAAAAATTCTCAAAGCCAAATATTGTACGTTTGAAAGTTTTTGTACATTTTTAGAAGTGTTGATATTTGCTGTCAAAAAGTGAAAGAATATTTTATTAAAAATAAGTTAGTTTTGACATTTTAGCAGAGGATGGTTAGACCATTATTTTTTAAGCATTTGAAATTTTTCAGTCAGTCTTCTATATTGAATTCCTTAAGACTAAATGGATTTTTCTTTACAAAACCCTTAACGAAGCCCTCAAGAAATTGTTTTATGACATATTTGTGTACCAAAATGTAGCCACTTACTTCCCCTGGATTTTAAAACCTGGACCTTAAATATCTTATATCTTATTAGTGGAACTCATGCTATAAGAAATAAAATAGTCTTTTTATGAAGGTGAATAGGTTTTGTATATAAATGATTTTACTCTAACATACATTGGTAGAGGAGTTTCACTTTAAAAAAAGACTTCTTTAAGGTGGCACCCGGTGTACGATATTTTCTTTTCTCTAATTGAAGTCGGCTATAACTTGCTAATTGAAACTCTTAAAAGACGCCGCCACTTAAATAAACTAAAATAAATAAACAAACTCACCACAATTCACCACTTATCAAATACTGTCAAATAATGACAAATATTGTTAGACATGTTAAGGTTATTTTGTTTCATCTATTATTTGTTGCAAAAATAACTAAAAATATCTACCTATTTTTCCAGAAGTTATAATTTATCATTAAATGAAAAAAAAAAAAACAAGAAATTTTACCTTACGCACTTTTTTTTTAGATCACAAAACGTCATGTTATACTCATTTACCACATTTCTCTTAACAGGTGGATAGTTCCGTGTCTTTATAATGTGAGGGGGTATTGTCCTATAATTATGGTATTTCGGTGATTATATTCAATTGTCACTATACAACATACATGAGGTTCAAAGGTTTAATAGCTATGAACTTCATGATTAATGGCTTTATTATTATTTGTACTATGAAAGTTAGCGAGCTTGAAAAACTTGAAAAAAAATATATGTATAAGAACTTATTAGTTTGTTCTTGGACCTTGAAGTTGAGTTGAAAATGTTTAAGGTCATTGGACTAGAAAACAGAAATTTACGTGAAGTGTTGGACAGTTGATATAATGTGTAAGTTTTGTGGAAGATATATGGGGTTAATTTATGTTGAAGATTTTTGACAAGTATAGTTTGGTCCTTCTTTTGAAGTTAAATTGGAGAAGTCGCAAAAATATCATTTTTTTTTAATTTAAAAATAATATTTGGAAGGACATTTGTAAAATGTATGTAAAATTATCAATTTTTTGATTTTCTTAAAATATAAATATAGATTTTTCAAAAATGTTTTTACTGCCAAATTTATCAGTTGAAGATCAGTAAAATTTATTTTGTATTAAATAACATTACATTACATATTCCACTACTCCGCAGATAAATCTACGAAGTAGAGACACTGAAAGCACTGGTAACTCAGACCATCGGCTTATACAATACAACAGAGAGAGACAGACAGAAAGAAAGAACAACAGAAAAAACACACGTCAACAGCTCACGGTTGGTATTTGAACGGTTTGTATTAAATAAATAATAAATGAAAACAAAAATTGTTATTGATTTACACGTTTGAATTTAATATTTTTTAAATGACATGACAAAATAACCCTAGAAAATGAAACTTAATATAATTATTAGGGGTTGAAAATATGTATGTTTTTAGTAATTCATTTTTATTTAAATACTTTATTATTTAATCCAAATTTTTATTTCCATTTTTATAATGATTATTTTAACAATTTAAAATATTATAAAAAAAAATATGTAGATACATTTAAAAAATAAAAAATTAAAATATTGTTTCTTTTTTCCATACAATTTATGCTCCTAATTCCAAAATATCATTTTCAAAAATCCATAATCTTCAGAGAAGTTCTAAGGCACACACAAAAAAAAAAATCGTCCACTGGTCTATTAAAGTTATAATTCTCGTTAAAATTGAAAGTTGGTCGGGAATAATTATGAAGAATTTAATAGTCAAATACTTGACATCGTTGGGAAGAAATACAAATTTGCTTGTCAATATTTTATTAGCAACATTTTTCCAACCATTAATGCAGCTAGTTTATTAAAATGCCTTCAATTCTTCCATTTTTAGTTACGGACCACCCATAATCATACACAGACACATTTCTCAAAACATTCCAGCTATTACACCATTTATTTTTTTCTCTGAAGACGTGTAGGCATAATTTCTCTCTTCGTTTTATCATTGTGGCAAACAAAAAAAAAACACATGCACTCATTTATAATTGGCTTTATTAATTAAAAAATCATTTTTTAAATACTATTTCATCAAAGCCTCTTATTAATCTGAATGAATGTCTTATTAAAATATTTTCTTTCCCATTTGCTTGCAAATATCACTTGTTTACTTCAGATATGAAGAAAAAAAAAAATATGTTATTGGGTAGACCTGCACTAATTCCACGCATTTTGATTTTATTTCATATTACCCACTTTTCTTTTCTTTGAATTTTCTTTTTTGTTGCTTCGTTTCGAATTTTCCCACTGAAAACGCACAGGTTTTAATAGTTTTTATTTTGCTGTCTCCCCTTGTAATGCAAAACATGTATATTTGTTCACATTTGGTCGAAAAAAAATAACCACAAACGTAGATAAGATATAGAGGAGTGAAGAGGTTTTGATCCCCCCAGAATAATTATTGCAGAAAGATGACGCCACGGCCGCCAACGAACGTTTGCAAAAAAAAGAAGGAAAAAAAAGAAGGAAAAAAAAAGACCATACAATTCACCAGCATGTTGTATATCTCAAAGTCTACTCGTATACCAGCAACTTGATGCGAATGAATAGTTTGGTATCCATATAGGCATTATATCTTAGTATACACTACGATGGCGGTCTTCTCTTTTGATGTTCCCGGCTTGATGGAGTCGGAACGAATCGAACATATGGCCAACGCAACGATGCGTTGTCAGGCCGTAAACAGTGCAATCTTTATTTAATAGACGTCAGATTTTCCATCCAATTGACGAAACCAACAGTGGTGCCAGATGGAAAAAAATTGATTCGTAGAATAAAATCGTATATCTAACTTAAACATTTTACAATAGATAATTATTTTAGAATTTTAAACTAGGCATACAGTCATATGATGCAATTTATACCAGTCGCACGATTAAAATAAATGTTTTAAAATTTGTTGTCTCGATGTATGTTTTAAGTGGTTTATACCAATTAGCAATTAGAAATTATATTTGTGACGTTTACATCAAACTATCAGTCTTAGAAGGACAAACCTACAAACCTAGTCAGTTACGCATAATTAAAAAGAAAGTTTATTTTATACCATTCAGATGTATAGAAAACATGTTTTATTGCTCTCTACCCATTCAAACTTTGCGTTTTAGATGCTTTCACCAATCAACTAGGGTATGATATTGATTGTACCGAGTTACAGGTACACAAAGAATGTGCATTAATATTAACAGAGTAATAATATTTGGAAGTCAACTTAATTTATACCATTCAGAAGCACACAAAATATATTTAAATGTTATTTACCCGTTCAAATTGTACGTTTTAGATATTAATTTGTACCATATATGGCATGGAATAGGTTATACCAAGTTTAAAGCAGAACCATATATACAGATTATAACTAGTTGGATGTGAGCTTGTTTTATACCAATGAAATCCCTTGAAATTATTTTTGGTTGTGATTTACCTACTTTAATTGTATGTTTTGATGCTTTTACCAATAAGCTGTAATACCATATTGATTGCAACAAGTGATAGATAGAAAAGCAAATATAAACAGACCAATGCTAGTGCGCAATCATCTTGTTTTATACCAGTCAGAAGCTTTAAGCAAATTGGCTAAACATAAATAAAAATATGTGCATTTTTTTTTTTACTTTATGTACACAATCAATAATTGCTTTCCCGCTGACTAGTATAAACTGGTCTAATTTCTAGAATTATAATCTTAACTCTATTTAGAATAATATTAATTTAGTTTCAAAGAAAACTTTATTTCTGATCGACAACAATCGCTTAATACTTTTCGCTGTATTAGTGCCTTGCACATGAGACACAATCAGCGAATTATGAATGGTCGCGGATTTTGACATTTCATTCACCGATAACTGAAAATTATCCTAAAATACATATAAACAAGTAAAAGGAGTCTCTTAAAAAACTTGGTTTTAAATTTGAATGAATTATGTTACTCGACGATTTGTGGATGGCGTCGCAATGATTTTGGATTGTAAATTTACATTTGACAGTTCACAGAAGATTTATGTTGTTGGTCGCATAGCAAATATTTAAACCTTAAATTTTGTGAGTTAAAATTAATGAACGGAGTGATTCAAGTTAAATTTGTAAATGGGCTATAATTTATTGGCAAGAAATAATTTAAATTTTCGCTTGAAATTGTTTTTAAAACAAATATTCCCATTCCCTGATCGGAACTCATGTTCCAGGCACTTCTTTTCGCTATATATTTAGCCTGATTCGTTAGACACTTATTGTTGTGCGATTATTTTCGTTTTCAAATATTATTATTAGCTGGCAACTCTTCATAAAATGCAATGTCTTCAGCATTAAAAAAAGAAACAATCTCTCGGTTTATCAAAATATCTATGTTTGGACTCTTTCGTTCATATTCACTGAACCATTTCACTGCGCTATAGTACTCCACACCGAAGAATATACGTAAAAGCAAAATGTAAATGTCAAATATTTGCCGGATACATATCTATACATTTCGAGCACTTTTTTAACACCCTTTTGTTTATCTATTCCATGAGGTATAATATATGTATATCTTTGATTGCGGTGCGGCTCGATTAACAAGATGAAAACCTATGTCAAGTTGATTGGAACGACCGATGACACACGGAGGTAGAACAACGACGAAGAAGAGTCCCCAACACGTCACTGCACCATCAAATAACTTTTAGGAAGTCAATGGGCTTATGGAACTCGTTGAGAACAAAAAAAAAAAAATCGACGAAGACAATTTGACGTTTGACGTCTGATCAAAATGTGATGAAGATGACTTGAATGATGACGGTGACATTTTTAAGTATTTTTTTTTTAGATTTTATTTCATGTTGGTGTTTCTATGAAATTATCACGGTTTGTTGGTCATGCTCTTCAATCATTGAAACCCGAATGAAGCAGACTTGGAGTCAGCACAAGAAGAAGTCGCATAACCAGCCAGACAAATCCGTAAGGCAGAAGCCAAGGCATATGCTTTATTCTATTTTTTCCATCTCCAAAGCCCCCTGCTGTTTAATGTATTTTCTCTAGAGATATAATATAAAATATATACGATACAAACACAGGTTTTACGTCAGAATTAAGTTACGGTACTCTATCGTTCGTTCTCGCTGGTATCTGTATCTTTTTCTTACACTCAAAGGCGAAGGTCAATCTTGTTCACCGAAGGGTAACAAATCTTCTTAAACGACAAAAAAAAAAATAGTCTTCTTACTGCGAAGAGAAAAAGTAAGGCGGTGTATCTATGTTATGCTCGTATGTAGCTGCGCTGTGTCATGGAACAAATAAAGCCAAGAGCAGGTCTTGAAAGGCAGGCCAGAAGTAGCATAATTCTAATTGCGTAACCTAATTTTTTACTTTGAGTATCCAAAATATTTTTTATTTGGCTTTAACTCCCCGAATTTAATGGATACTTGGTCAGTGAAGGGTTTCATTTTAAGTGTTTTTTTTTTTTAATTTAATTTTTGGGAGGCAAATCTTTCATTTAAGTATTCGTGGAAATTTTTCTTTTTTTTTTTTCAGATTGTGCAGCTTGACGATACTTTAAGCCGGAAATTGTCATTAAATTAATGATTATGAAGTGGCTGACCCTTAATATAGCAACAGCTTACTCGCTTGCTCTGTTATACATACCAAAGGTTCTCAAATACAAAATGAAAAAGGAGGAATTAATTAGTAATTTATATTTTCTGGGGTAAATATTTGATGGATATAATTTTATTTCTTTTGCTGTATTTTCTTTACCTGCATTTTGGTACCTATTGGACTAAGTGGTGTTTTGTGGAACATTTAATTACCTGAAAAGAAAAAGGAAAGAGAAAAAAAATGAGAATTTGGTCGTGGTTTTCTATTGTAATAAAAATTAACACAAATTATAGGGCTATATCACTATTGTTTAGCAATGGAAGTTTTTGAATAAAAAAAATACATAAAATAGCAATAAAAGTCATAAAAAGGTCGGAAGTATTTAAACTGGAGAATTACTTTTACTGAGCGAGTTGGAAGGTGTTTGAGTTTAAATTTATAGGCTTTGCGCAAAGTTCAAAGATGTTTTGTTTTCAGCAGCAGCTGTGAAATAAGATTGAAGTTTTTTTTTCTTGTAATTAATTAAACAACGATAAGGCACACAGATCTGAAGAGAAAATAAAAGAAAATACTAGCTTTGCAAAGCAAAGGCTTTGTCTTTGCTAAGCAATTGGGTACTTACTTAATTTCTTAGTAAGTAAGTAAATCGTTCATATGGTTGTACAACATATACCTACGTCATTACACGAAGAATTTAAACTTTATACTTAAATATGAAGAACTCATTTAAGCACACGGGCCTGAGTGACGATATACTTTTAGGAACAAACATTACATTACATTACATATTACACTACTCCGTAGATAAATCTACGAAGTAGAGACACTTATAGCACTGACAACTGAGGCCATCGGCTTAGACAATACAACAGAGAGAGACAGACAGAAAGAAAGAACAACATGTCAACAGCACACGGTTGGTATTTGAACGGTCCCCCATCCAAGTACTAACCATGCGCAATGATGCTTGATTTCGCTGATCGATGGGAAGCGATGCTTTCATCAAAGCCAAGGCCGTTGACAGGAACAAACATAATCAAGGCATTACCTAGATCTTATCATGAAAGTCTCTTTTCGAATTTGCGTGCGTTTAGTATTAGTTAATTTTTTATCTGTTTATGGGTGCCAAAGTACATTGGGTTTGGGCGTATTTAAGTCTGATATTCAATTTTATTAGTGTACCACAAGGTTCCGATTTGTTGTCTACTCTCTTGCTTATCGTATACAATATGCAAGTTTAAATAGAAAATAATCACCAACCACAAAAGGAATAATCTCTAGCCTGGTTCTTCTTATCCGTAACATTATATATTTGACCCTCAGTATTAAATAAACAGTTTTCAGATTCACAACTCTCTCAGGAGTGAAACTACAACTTAAGCGTATGGTAAGCGCATTAAACGTCTATTTTGACAGCATTAGACAACGGGAGTACAATGTACTCCCACCTAATTAACACACTTAATAAGCGTACAAATATGTTGGTACCGTCAGTTTCCACTTATGAAAGAGTTCACTGTATATCTTTCGTACGAAATTGAATGTTTCGAGATCTCAAAGGTGTCTTTTGTCGGTCAATCGAAATATCTAATGCCAACTTTGCTTTGAATACCACTTGCATCAAAGAATACCAATAGTTTTCGATTTTCTTAGTTCTGTGTTTGTTTATTACTGACCACATATTCGATGTTAACAAAACCCCACGAAATGTTTAGATTTTCCTAAAAGATGCAAGCAATTTGTATCTTCTTCCGATCCGCTGATATATATTACACGTTCGTTTGAACATGAACATTCTTCTTCACTCAAAACTCTTTAAATAAAAAAAATTTGTGTGTCTGTATGCTTCCTTATTAGTTTATTGATAACCTCGGATATGGCTTCGAAATAATTTTAAAAAAAATTAGTAAATCGAATAAGACAGTATTTTTTAGTGTGTTTGCTTTTAATGGAAACTTGAAAACTTATTTATAGCTGGAATACCTAAATTCAATTAAAAGCTCAAGTGACCCCAACTCCAAGGTGCGTTTCGCCAAGGTACGACAGTGTGCTCATCAGTTAGATGCTGCCGTACCCTTCTAAGATGCAAATATTGGTCGATGTTTACCGACTCTTTAAAAAATTTATAAGGGTACGGCAGCATCTAACTGATGAGCACACTGTCGAACCTTAGCGAAACGCACCTTGAAGTTGAGGTCACTTGAGCTTTTAATTGAATTTAATTCAATAACTCCACTTACACAGAAATATTTGTCATATCTTCATTCCTGGAATACCTACATACCTACTTCAATAATAGTTGGAAAAAAAATCGAGCATGTGGTTTTCGAACAACTAATTTTCAAAATTTTTTGTTCTTTAATTAAAGCAAAAAAAATGGTTTGCAAGTACCGTTATTTTTGGTCTTAAAAAAAAGAGAAACGTCGTGGAGAAGATTTGAAGTTGCTAGGTATCTATACCAAGTTTAAAGAAAATCGGCCGAGTCGTTTTGGGCTGAAGTCGAACAAAAAGACAGAATTGCAAGACCTACGTTTTCGTTTTCCTTGTCATCCCAATGTCAATCCTGAACAAGCATAACATGTAATATACCTAGTATATTCCCATCCTGATTCAAAATAGCTTGGCCCTTAGTCCGCAAAAATTGACCTTTCGTCCCGGTGATGTTACATCAGATGACTGTGAGGGCCTTGTCAATACGCAATTTTTGTTATGTCAAGTTCATCTTACATTGATATGTTCCTAAATACGTATAACGCAGGTGAAAAAGTGTCTTTAAGGCAATGAAAGATATTTTACGTTTCTACCCATTTATGGGAATAAGGTAATTTTTCAAAAAAATTTCATTATTCTCCGAGAGGAATGTCAATTGTAAGAAACCTACAAAATATAAGTTTAGTTAGAAAATAATCACCATCCACATGAGGAATCTTCCCGCAATGTGAGATCTCATCGTACACACTGGGTACCTAGTTAGGTAGGTATATGTTTCTAAGTTAAGATAAAATACTACCTACTGAAAAATTTTGGGCTAAAAACAGATTTCTCAAATATTTCAAAACCTACTCATGTACCTATCTAATAAATTTCTTGTTTATCTTACTCAAATTTCAATTCTGTCTACGGCTTCTGTGAACAAATGAATGTCTTATCAACTTAAAACTAATAAATTAAATTTCTAAATTCAAATTAAAACTCTCACTCAAAAATTAAATCTCGATCACAAAGAGATCTATGCTAGAAGATAAAATAAACAAAACACATTCTACATACCTAGGTAGCCACTTAAAACAACAACAACAAAACATCTTCAAAACCAGCATCGACGCAACCTTTATGACCTCGCCCTGCATTTCTAAAATATTGCAACAGAATAACAAAAACAAAAACCACACAAAAGAAGAAGAAGAAGAAGAAGAAGAGGAAAGGAAATCCTCAAGTAAACTATCTATACCTACCTCACAATGAACCCTAATTAATATCCACACAAACTGAATCAAAAGTATCTTCTAGACATCAACATTAAACCCAGAGCTATCTATCTATAGATACATAAGTATCTCTATACATATAACCATAAGAAGCCCAAAAGGAATTTATACCCATAGAATCCTCTGGACTTCATGGCTCATCATCAAATGAATGGTCTTCTTCTGTTCTGTTCTGTGCATGTTTCTCGGTCACAAGATTATCATCTTCTCTCCCAGCTTTTCCATAGAAACTTTTTTCTATGTGATTAATAACAGAATGACTAGAAACCGTCATCATCATCATCGTCCTCCGTTGTATAATCTTCTTTCAGCCTTGATTTCATTTCATAGATATGGAAATGAAAAAAAAAATTCCTTGTAGAGATACAAATATAAAATTTTAAAGAAGATCTAGTACTGGTTTAAATCTCTCAGAAGATACTTTGCTCAGTTTCTTCGTCTTCAAGGTGTACGGAGTATGGCAATTGAATGGAATACAAAATAATAATAATTCACAAAAAAAAACACAGATTACTCGTATATTTGTATCTCTCCATGAATATTAATAAACATCAGATATATGCATTTGTATCTCTAGATACCTTCAAACCATGCCATGGCAAGAACGCGTGTCTCGTCTCTGCGTAGATTTTCCACAACACAATTCAATAAAAACTCTGCCCATAACCATAACTCTGGTGGAATTATTAAGGAAATATTAAGCATTTATTCTGCAATAATCGCAGCTCGTATATAATTCTACACTAAACGAGTAGAATTATTCCAAGACCACCTCTCGGCGCTCATTGCATAGATACGAATTATACACACACACACACGGAGCGCATTTGGCACGTGATTAAATTGAAATTGTCGCTATGACGGAACTAAAAGCTATCATCGGTCGTCCGTTGCGTCGCATCGCGTCCGACGTCGTCGTCGCCTACCCGTCCAGCCGTCGCGTCCGTCCGTCTGTCGGTCGTATCTTTCCAAATGAATTTCAAAAAAAAAAAAATACAAAAATTACATTTCCCGGTTCTGTTGATATTTATTTTATAAATTTTATTTACATATGCAAATATTTAGTAAAAAAAATATATTTATATATAAATGTGTGCAACTACTGGCACCAGGGGGCGGTTGCTGTTACTTGCACCCTTTCCTATCAGACAGATAAGAATATTCCTATCTAAGTATGTATCTTTATAGGGTGCATACTTCAGTTCCGACAGTTTAAACTATCTTTAGCTATTTTTGTCACTTTTATTATTATTTAACATATTTGCTTAGGTTTTTTTTATTGGAATGCAATTTGACTACGTGCCAATTTTATTTATTTCACAGAAAATTAAATTGCATTCAATTAAATGTCCGTCTATCTATAGATTAAATCAGAATGATAATAAAATTGTATTTCAAAGCAAGTAGGTTATTTTTTGTTTTTGTTTTGCTCAATAATAATTTGTCCAACACGTAGACGTTACCAAACAAATTGTGGACATTTTTTTTTTTTGAAATTTGTTACCTTACTGACCTGTTAATAGTTGCAATTCAATTATTTTGATTTTTTTTTGTTTCATTTATATTTAACTTTTGACCAACCAACTATCTATTTTTCACCATGATGAGAGTTTTTTTTTTGGTCGATCGAGTGTAATTTAAAAAAATTGTATTTTTACTCTTGAAATAGTCATAACCATTTTGTTTGTATACTCAAATGAGAAAACGAAAAATTGAGTACAACATTTGAATGCCAATGAAATTTCCGTACGATAAAATGGAAATTGGATTTTGGTGCCAAGTTTAAATAAGAAAAACAAATAAACTGTATGTGTACATGTACTGTAAAAAGTGCGCATTGCAAGGAATTGATATGAAAATATGTGTACATACAATAATTGTGCGTTTTTTTTTTACGAACGACTTCCAATTTGAGAACATTTTAAATTTATGGAACTTTTGTGGCATTTATTTTTTTGTTCTCATTTAATTTTTGTCAAAATGACGCGCTAAAGATGAAGTACTTAATTCTTTCAGTACCTTCATTTAGTACTTTATGTGTGTTTAAGAAATAATCTGCCATTAATCAGGGTGATGCTTGATGAGGGCTAAATTGTTTGTGGGGAAATAGAACAATTTTTCAATCATATTTGAAGAATTTTTGATTTTCTATTTTTTGTTTGCCAAGGGAAACTTTGAAGGTTTAACAGCAAAAAACAGCATTATGGTTCTCGATTTGACAATTCTATCAAGATCAGAATTTAATGAGCCTATCATACGCTGCCATTTTTAATCCACATCTGAAGAACAAGGACGTGAATTTGGAACCGAATATGAGTAGCTGAGAGTAATGTCGTCAGCAAAACAATTTAATGGATTAGACGGTTCAAACGAAAGATCGTTGATGAATATGAGAACGAGAGTCGGTGTGAAAATGGAGCCCTGGGGCATCTCAGCATTTATTTTATGCATATCAGACTTCAAACCATGCAATACAATTTGTATATATTTTTATGATAAATATTTATTTCTATGAGAAATTATTAAAATTTAAATTTCTTTTAAATATTTTTTAAGCATTATCGGAAAAATGGTAGAAAGGATTATTACTCCACAAATACTCCAATTGAATCACCAATTGGAAGAAGGGAATAAATCCATCTGGTTTAATTGTTGGGAAAACGCAAAAAACTGAATAATTTCTTTATGTGACTGTTCTAAGATGCTTTTTTAAAATCACCTATGTATATTTCTATTAGAAAAACGGGTTTTCGTTTCTTTCTTCGGCCTAACCGATGGGTCTAGGTATAGAGATAACATTTGCATCAAAATGTCATTTTTGGAAATTTTGGCACTTATTCTCTTCTTCCAATTGGTGATTCAATTATTAACAAATATATGTATAAACAATTTTGTAGAATTTGTTCTTTCCAAATTGGTTGAGGATGTTTTTTTTCATATTAATATTAAAACAGGGATGTTATTAGTGAAAAATAAATGCAACTTTAGTTCAAGATAGCACAAACTTGCAAGAAAATGATGCCCGAAAACCCGACTTTAAGCTTACTATATGGTTCGCTAACGAACTCAAAATGAAATGAAACATTTCAAATAAAGCAGATATGCGGGTTAAGTTTAAATAAAGTTAAGTTTTAATAAAAGTTACAAAATTAACTCAAAAACATAAGGCTTCGAAAATTTAAAACCTTATATAAATAGTTTTAGAATATATTTCACAACTCGTGTTTACAAATGTTTATATGTATATAAATGTAATAAATAATATAAAAAAAAAAAAAAAAAAAAAAAAAACCGGCAGACGGCTTTATAGCCATGCTTGTAAATCTTTTTGTATTTATATGTTGAAAAAATAAAGATAATAAATAATAATAATAATAATAAATAGTTTTAACAAATAGTACAGCAGTAGAACAGTTTGAAAAAGTTCAACTATTTCAATTTAGTCAATGGTAACCAATCGAGAATTTTATATACATTTTAAAGTTATTTTGTAATATTGATATAGAAATATAGTTCACATTTGTTTTTGTCAAAAAATCGATGTAGGATTAACTGAACTTAACAAAAATTGCGTTTTGTCCATACGCCCTTACAGATGCTTGCATGTGAGATTGTAGGGACGAAACGCCAATTTTTGTGGACTTAAATCCCAAAAAAAAAAAAAACTATTTTGACAAAATTAATTTTGTGAATTCAACAAAAGACATTTGTAAAGTTGACAAAATATTTTGTTGAATTGACAAAGTAATTTGTTGAATTGACAAAATATTCTGTTAATTTCACAAAATTTAACAAAAAATTTTGTTAATTAAAAAAAAAATTCTTAATCCGATATTAATAAAAAAAAAACAAATTTTTAACATTAACTACAAAATTTGTTAATACAACAAACCAACAATCCCAAACGCGTCAAAAAAGAGATCTTCTGGTTCATGCACTAGAAGCGTCTCACGTCGTCAAGGTGATATCACTTTGGTCGACACGTACTTAATCGTACAAAAAGAATTGTTAATATGACAAATTAATTTTGTAAATTCTACGAAATTTTGTCATATTGACAAAATCTTTTTGTTATTTCAACAGATTAATCTGTTAGCATAACAAAATAATTTTGTGGATAAAACAAAATATTTTTTGTTACCTCAACAAAATTCTGTAATTTTTGTCAATTTGATAAAACTTTTTGTTGGACGTATATTGACAAAAATTTTATCAGATCAAACTGCATTTTTATCATATATACCTAGATTTTATTTTCAGTGTAGTTCTGTATTAACAGTCATTTGGGTAAAGTGTTTATATCAGAATTATCGACTAATACTTCGGCTCTGATAACCATATCTGTTAGTATCTGTATCAGCATCTGTTAGTATGAACAAAAGATCAAATCCTCGAACAACAATTTCGATACTATACTTCAGAAGTGGACACAAGTCCCTAACCGCAGTAAGTTTCCAAGACTTTTATTTCTTAGAATTATTATTTTTTTTTTGTAAAAAGACTTTTGTGACTTTATTTTTACTTTTTTATCAGATCTTCCCATAAAAAATACATACAATATTAGATGCGTCTGCACAATACTACTACACTCACGGCATGTCTCTCTTTTAATCATGTCAAATTAATTAGTTTTCAACATGGTTGACCATGTCAAATAAAACGGATTTTAATGCTAAATCGTATTCCCAGCACACTAACGGATTTTCTTCCTTTTCATCATGTAAAATTAATCAGTTATCAGGTTGCTATTTTTCATCACTGTTTTTGATGTTCCATTTCATACACTTAGATACAATTGTAGAGCATCAACACGATATTCTGTTTAAATGAACAAACACACCACTAAGTTAATTCAATCTCATGTTAACTTAATCAAGTAACCAATTGTAAAAATAAATATGCAAAACTTTAAATCAACATGGTATACAAAGTAAAATTGAACTTTACACGAGACCAGGTTAAAATAACCCAAACTTGGTAAAATATTAAAACTGTTTTCATGCTAAAAATCTTAGCATTTTTAATTTATTTATAAGAATTTCATGTCGGTTTATCAAGGCATAGAAAAAGTGTCCTATTGAATTAATACTAAAGGGTGATTTTTTTGAGGTTAGGATTTTCATGCATTAGTATTTGACAGATCACGCGGGATTTCAGACATGGTGTCAAAGAGAAAGATGCTCAGTATGCTTTGACATTTCATCATGAATAGACTTACTAACGAGCAACGCTTGCAAATCATTGAATTTTATTACCAAAATCAGTGTTCGGTTCGAAATGTGTTTCGCGCTTTACGTCCGATTTATGGTCTACATAATCGACCAAGTGAGCAAACAATTAATGCGATTGTGACCAAGTTTCGCACTCAGTTTACTTTATTGGACATTAAACCAACCACACGAATGCGTACAGTGCGTACAGAAGAGAATATTGCGTCTGTTTCTGAGAGTGTTGCTGAAGACCGTGAAATGTCGATTCGTCGCCGTTCGCAGCAATTGGGTTTGTGTTATTCGACCACATGGAAGATTTTACGCAAAGATCTTGGTGTAAAACCGTATAAAATACAGCTCGTGCAAGAACTGAAGCCGAACGATCTGCCACAACGTCGAATTTTCAGTGAATGGGCCCTAGAAAAGTTGGCAGAAAATCCGCTTTTTTATCGACAAATTTTGTTCAGCGATGAGGCTCATTTCTGGTTGAATGGCTACGTAAATAAGCAAAATTGCCGCATTTGGAGTGAAGAGCAACCAGAAGCCGTTCAAGAACTGCCCATGCATCCCGAAAAATGCACTGTTTGGTGTGGTTTGTACGCTGGTGGAATCATTGGACCGTATTTTTTCAAAGATGCTGTTGGACGCAACGTTACGGTGAATGGCGATCGCTATCGTTCAATGCTAACAAACTTTTTGTTGCCAAAAATGGAAGAACTGAACTTGGTTGACATGTGGTTTCAACAAGATGGCGCTACATGCCACACAGCTCGCGATTCTATGGCCATTTTGAGGGAAAACTTCGGAGAACAATTCATCTCAAGGAATGGACCGGTAAGTTGGCCACCAAGATCATGCGATTTGACGCCTTTAGACTATTTTTTGTGGGGCTACGTCAAGTCTAAAGTCTACACAAATAAGCCAGCAACTATTCCAGCTTTGGAAGACAACATTTCCGAAGAAATTCGGGCTATTCCGGCCGAAATGCTCGAAAAAGTTACCCAAAATTGGACTTTCCGAATGGACCACCTAAGACGCAGCCGCGGTCAACATTTAAATGAAATTATCTTCAAAAAGTAAATGTCATGGACCAATCTGACGTTTCAAATAAAGAATCGATGAGATTTTGCAAATTGTATGCGTTTTTTTTTTTTTTAAAGTTCTCAAGCTCTTAAAAAATCACCCCTTACATATTTATTTTTATTTCAATCGTGTACGATTTTTGATTAGCCTGCAGCAATAGTATATGGGAAAGGGCACCTGGTAAAATTAACCAGATACTTGTCTAAATGTAATTGAATGTGATTACTTAATAATTAGCAAACGTTTATTTTCTTTGAACTTTTAAGTCTGAAAATAAGATTTTTAGAAAATATATAGATTTTTGTCATTTTTTTAAATTATTTTTGAAGAAAATTGAGCAGAAAATAAGTCCTTCTTTCTGTACGACTTTTTCTTGCCCCGATCTAGTTTTTGCTTTACATGCTCTATCTATTTTTTGAATTTTATCATAAGCACCCTTAATACGAGTAGAAAAAATTAAAAAATAAAAAAAAACTGGGCGTTGTTGCCAAGAAACTTTGCATTGATGAATTTTTGAAAGCAATTTTTCCAAAGAACGCAACCATGGTTATTTAGGAATAAGATGGCCTTTTTTTTTTTAAAAAAAAAAGGGAGTGTCAGTGAGCTAATATTGATCCTAATGTTTCTTGTATCAATATTTATACCCTCAGAGCATTTCTTCCAATTTTCAACAGTGGGTTAAATATCATCAACCTGTGACCCCCTGTCCATTCAACTGGAAAGGTTATTGTGGAGTCAAATGATAACATTCTCTAATGACCTTACAAATTCTATAAGAACCAATTATTAAAAATAGTTCTGTATTTAGTTTTTAGTATTTTTTATTTTTATTTTCTGTGTCATCATTGAATACAAAAGCAGGGAGCTTCATTGAATTTCCCTTAAATTGAAAAATCAATTTATTCTTTTTTGAGCTGATTGAACAATTGCAACAATTCAAATTTAATTCTGTCACACTTATTTAAAAGCTGTTCATCATCATTCTTAATTCGAAGCTGTCTACAAATTCTTTGACAGTATACATACCATATACCATATTGGTTGCTTTGAAATTCTTCAAATTGATCAACACACTTCAAGTCAAACGAATTAAATTTACAAAGTTTACTTGAACTGAACTGTTCATCATTTATGTAAGTTAATCAGACTCGTTTTAGGGGTATATTTTGATAGTGCCTTTTAACTCTCGATGATTGTAAAGACAAACAAAAACATAAAACCTTCAGATAAAAATATATCCACCTTTCACCAAACTAAATGTGTACATTTTATGTCGTAATCTTCTATTAACCAAAGCAACCATCAACGATGACGCTACTGTAGGTACTTTCTCTGATAAATAGCAAGGCTATTAAAATGTCTCCTTTAAGACGGGTTAATTATATGACAGGTACCTTCGGATACATATATCCTCTTTAAGTGAACGAAAATGAACTCACCATATGTTGCCATCTGTTCGTGTCGATAAAGTATGTAATTTTCATGTTTATTTAATCGATATGGAGTGCCACAAGGAAGTGCACTAGTACCACTGTTTTTTTTTTGTAATTTTATTTTTGAGTACTTGTGTCTATATTTAATAAAGGACTATAGCACGAAAGTTACGATTTCCTAGCAACTTTCGCAAACATATGTTCATGATTCGTTAAGAAATACGTCAGCGTATAAGGCAGTAGAAATGCGTGAATAATAAAGTTACACTATCATTTATTCACCGTTGTTGACTTGAATTTTTTAGTTAACTCGTGTGATGATATTTTCAGAGTGCAGTCCAAAGTAGGTGAGTGGATAATAATATATGTTAAATAGGACTGAAATGCGAAGTTAATTATAGCTGACTCTACCAACTACATTATAGATAGGTTTTTTAAGAACCCGAGTAAAGATGATGAAATGTAAGTTTCGGCTGAATGCAAAGGACAAAGTTATAGAAACAGATTCTTAAGCTCATCGAAGTGAAAAGTTTTTTTGTTTTTCTTTTTAGTTAAAGCCTTGTTGAAAATCAATTAAAATGCACACAACCATCGCCTTAATTTGCAGTCTCAATTCAATGAAAACCTGAGTAATATTTCGCATTTGTCGGTAGCACATCAAAGGCGTGCTAATAAATGTTATTTTTCCATTCTACTTCAGTTAACCGTATCTATAGATGGGAAAATCCATATCATGTTTTCTATTCTAGGAACGAAAAAAAAAATAAAATCTACCTCAATCGGGGTATGTATTACACAAAACCCAGAGACATATTGTCTACCGCGGAAAAATCGTTCGATGAGAAAATGAAAATAAATATAATACAATCAAGAAGGGGGAAGAGGGGCAAAAAATCTTTATTAACGGATAATTAAATATAATTGGAAAACATTTCAAAACAGCTACTGTTCTGCCAATAATTTAATTTTATATATTTTTTTGCTTTATTTTTTAGAACGTTTTTTTTTCTGCTATTATAATAGGTTTTCGTTGAATCGATTTTGCCGGCAATTGTAATATCTAATGGATGAATAGAATACACATAAGGAAAGAAAAAGGTCATCAATAAGGTTAGCAACAAATCGCCAACGTGAGCTTGACCACACAATAAATATAAATAAATAAATCCCAGTTGGAGATTTATTTTCATATACCACACCGTGACATGTTGTGATTTATTTTATTTTATTTTTTTTCCATTGAGACTTTGATCTCAAAAAGCTAACCCTACACTTTTCAGACTCTGATTCAATGTTGATACAGTCACGCGGTGTAATATGGAATTCTGTAAGAAATTAAAATGAAATTTCCGTAATGATGGACTCTGTCAGTAGAATGGAGTAGAGTATAGTATAGTGTTTTGATTTCTTATTGACGGCATTTAAATGAGAAATGATTAACAGAATCAGTGAAATCAGAACGAAATGAGGGTTAATGGGTTAAAGTTTTGCATTGATAGTGTGATTTCCTGGTATATGTACATACATATAAATGGAATTGATATCAATTTATTTTTTTTATAGTAAATTCTAAGCATGAAGTTATAACTTTTCTTTGAATTTTGGGTTTAGATAGATTTATGAAAAATTCATATATACATACATACGTGTCGATTCCAATTTTTTATTTAGTACATTTTAATGCACATTTAAATGTATGTATATTCATTTGTTGCACATACATGTATCTATAGCAAATGTGTTAAGTTTAGACACATCTATCTTTATCTTTAAAAGACATTTAGATACCTACATATGTCTACAAAAAAGAAATAAAATTAAACAAAAATGTTGAAGATACATGTTTACATCAATTTATGTATTTATGATTTTGTATTCAATGTATACATAGACCAAGAAAAATGTATCAAATTAACTCCTAAAAATAATCCCAAAGAAATTTTATTTATTTTGACCTACGAAATAGTTTGTATTTAAAAAAATCATTGCCAAATCGTGTGAGCGTCAAAAACTATTCAAGATGAAGTTTCAAAAATGTCGTTTTTTCATAATATGCATAACTTGGATTCGGTAAATGCTACGAAAAATTAGTAGATACAAGAAATTTTATATCATTTGATTTTCCCCAAAAAAGATTAGTAAAATTTTTACCCATGACATACAGCTTAGACAATATCAAAAAAATGTTATAGAGCGAAAATGTCATATATTCTTGAGAGGAAATCAGATCAAAGTTTTGTAAGTTTCAGCTCGATCTCGTTAAAATCTAAATAGATCCGTTTCGTCTCGTAATCTATCTCTTATAACTAAGTCTCATTTCGTGTTTTTCGCAAGGAAATTGAAAAATCTAGTTTAGAAAATATGGTTGAGTCTCAAATCCTGTGGAGCTGACGTCGTCTGGGTCTTTATTTCAGTTTGGGTCGAGGGCATGGCAAAATCGATGCTGTATAATATCTTTTCAATCTTCATCAAATTATGGTGAAACTTGAATGCATTTGTTGTACACTTTAATTGATTGGTAAAATATTTGTTTATAAGGAGTATTTCAATTTGCGAGGGTAGATTTTGTCGGCTTTTAGCGGCCATGTTGTTTAGGTGACATACAAATGACTGCAAAAGCAACGCAAGTTGTGCCCAATGTATGTCCATTAAACGTGAAGTTTCGCGAGTAAAAATAACCCGCTCTCCATCAAATGTAAAACTCTGTTACCCATTTATTAATAAAAAATAAAACTTAACAGGTGAATAAGTGCTTGCTCGCTGTTGCTCGTCCATTTATTAATTGTTGAGTAGGAAAATGGTGAAAGTTCATATTAAAAAAAAAGGTGTTATTGGTAAAGACCATTTAAGATTAAGAAGATTAAGAAAAAAAAATTGCAGATACATGCTTCAAACTATACCTAGACTTAGTATCAAATTTACTACTTAAAGATTTGCATGTTTTATTAAAAATGTATTAAATTAAAGAAAATAATTTGTATAAACTTCAATAAATGACCATAGCTAACTAAAAAGTTAAGAATATAAGTGATACTTGAACATTTTTAGAAAGTCTGAGCTTTATCAATTCCTGAACTTCTGTCATTAAACCAGGTAGTCCAAGTCCGATTTCTATTTTTGACATTTCCTTATTGTGTTAAAAATATAAATTATAAATGTGGATTTGATTTAAGTTATTAGCCAAAAAGATTTTCAATAAATTTTCTGAGCAGCACACAACACAAGTACCATAATAATTCTTAATTCATACTTCGTTCCATATTTAATGTGCATTTCAATCTATGGCTTGATTGTTTAATCTTTATTTTTTTTTCATTAGGTATTTTCATCAATAACTGAAATTGCTATATTAACTTCTACTCAAAGCATTCTTAAATACTTCTTTAATTGAAGTTTTTTAAATTAATATTATTAGTTTCTTTAATACTTCCGTAAACCTTCTTTAATGCTTCTTTAATCGTTCTAAAAATGATTTACTTTTAAGGCATTAAATCGGTATTTTTGTGTTTCTTTAATACTTCTTTAAGCCTTCTTAAATTATTCAATTTTTTCGCACAATTGAAAATGAAAAACTTCTTTCAACCACTTGTTTTTTTTTTTGAAAATTATTGACATACATCAGATTGGCCGAGAAAGCAGCGCACAGGAACTCGAGTTCGGATCCCATAAGAAGAAATAATATATTAAGTTTTTAATACAGTTTTAAATAATAACATCGCTTCAGCAAAACGAAACAAAAGGAAACAAATAGTTCAAATAGAAAATTAAAATAAAAACAATAAAAGTGTTTATTTTAAGAAAGTGCCATACTTCTTAGAAAAAATAAAGAAGTATTAAAGAAGTATTAAAGAAGCATTAAGGAAGTATTAAAGAAGTCATTTTGAAGGGCAAAGGAAATTTAATACCTTTTTAAGAAAGAATAAACTAGTATTTTAAAGAATATGAAATTCTGAATTAAGCAGATTCTAGAAATCAAGAAAGTTTCTTAATTCATTCTATTAGACCGCTGACTTATGAACTTAAATCTTTCCTAAAGAAGAATGCAAGTAACGCCTTAGAGATCTTAAATCATTCCTTAAGTAATTTTGCGCTATTCGTGAAGGGCATATTGCTTATAAAAGTTTTAGATATCTAACAAAGTGACTACATAATGTTACCAAAGTAGTTAGTCAGTTATAGTGTTGCCATAGCCACAACAAGCAATCTGTTATATTAGGTTTAAAATCTTTGTTTTGCCTAAATTTAGTCTTGTTAATTTGTTAATGTTTTAAATTTTCCAGTGTTAAAGTATTAATGTCAATTAATTATTTTACATATTATTAATATCAACATCATGAAATGTAACCAAAACCAAACTTAAAATTAAATAAATATAAACCCCTGATGAAGCCGGAAAGAAACCGGTGAAACGTTGGGAAAAAATGAATTAGTTTTTTTAAATTAATTGCATTATTTTCAAGAGATCATTAAGCCCGATTGTCTACACAATATATACGTCATATTAAATGATCAAATACCATTACCAAAGTTAATTTATGAAAAACAACAATTTTGTATTGCATTAGGAAAATAATTGTAAACTCATGTTGCAGATACATGTTTCCATGAAACATGTTTTAAATTTATTTTAATTTCAATTGTATGGAACAGAATTGTTAAAGTCTTGGGAAAAACAATAACTATATAAATTTAAGACAAAATGTTGCAGATACATGTTTACTAATTTTTTTTCTCTTTTTTTCTAATTTTCCAAATAAAAGTGGCGTATTATTTTGTATCAAGGCTACACACAGAATTTGTCTAACATAATCATAAAAAATCATTCCGCAGTAATTTTGTTCCAAAATTAAATTTAAGTCTTGAGTTGTCAGCCGAATAAGGGCTCTTTGTGAACCATTTATGAAAATATTATGAAAATCTTGCGGTCAATAAAAATGAGATGATTTATAAGAAACACAATGAAAAAACATCACTGAAACTAATTGGTTGTGTAAGCTATTTAGTCTTAATGTAAAGCCTTCTCTCTAAAGTTAAAAATTCACACCTTTTTCTTAACATAATTTTCCTAACTTAACTTGCTTATCTTGAGCAATCATAACTTATCTTCTTAGAGCTTAGAAGAAAAAAAAAAATCACACACAAATTTTGACGGAAACAAACAAAAACAAAAATCATTACCTCCACCTTGAGCTGCTTAATAATTTACATTATGACTCAAAAAGAAAATATATTATGCAGTCAAATCTTGTTAACAAGCACATTACCTCTCAAATCATACTTCATACTGCCAATTAAAGGAAATGATCTCACCACATAGAAGAAAAAAAATATGACTTTCACTTCCGTTTCAATGTTTTTTTCTTTCATATAAAAATGGCAAATCAAATGACAATTTAAAGCAAAAAATTAATTTATTAAATTTACAAAAAAAAAAACATTATAACAATAAGAGTTGCAGTAAAAAAAATCGTTTCGTACAGAAGATGGATGAGCTATTTTGCATTTGTAGATCTTGTCAATATGGTAGCGGCGGCGGCGTACATCACTGCATAGATATTTATGAAAACACAACCTCACCCATTTGACCTCCACCAAAAGCAAAGAATATACATTCTCGTATAGAAACAAACAACACAAAAAAGATATTAATTCAATATCACGATTAACCTGCATCCTTCCCACCGCCCGCCCTCCGCCTTAGCAATTCCATCATTAATAGGTAAGGTTCGTAGGTATAAAGTATCTATAGATGAATAAAAAGTATCTATAAATAGGTGGTGGCGCGTATAGTCATTCTACCAATTTTCTGACTCTCAGAGGCAGTTTCGAAATCGAAGGTTTCAATTGTCATGCAGATGCAGACGATGGTTGCCCTTTCGAACGAATAATATAAAATGTTTCTTCCGCCACCAGTTGTTGCAACAGTAGGACCGCAATATCTATGCGAAGAATCGTCTGTGACCCGAAGACTTAAAAAAAAAACTGCTTGTCATTTCGAGTGAAAAAGGTGTTAAGCGCCTTCTTCTGCCACACTAAGTAGCAAAAAAAATTAATGCACCTTCCTTACAATTACCCTTTCGGATTAAAGTTTTGAAAAAGAAAATGGAGCTATAGATACGAGTATATTAACATTCTCCACTGCGCTCCATAAATACGATCCACATTTTTCCTTCGACAATTTATTCATGGATGCGTCCGTGAATAAAAATAAAAAATAACAAGAACTTAGGCACACATCTTCAAACACAACAACATGATGCATTCAACAACACCAGCCATCCAAAAAGAAGTCGTTGCAGTGAAGGCAGATATCACTATAAAGATATAAATATACTCGGGATATGAAGCTACCCTATAAACTCCTCAAGCAAAATAATGACCGCATCTTATACTATGTGGAGATGCATATACATCGAAAAGACACATTATTGTGGTTCACCGATGGAACACACCATGCGGCAACATGTTGTGGTATAGTTTTTTTTTTTTTTTTGTTAATGTCAAGTGCACCGCGCCACGCCGCCAGCAACCAGTAATTATCCTTATGTAATTGGTAAAATGTGGTTTGAAATATGATCAACATCTGAGCATATGTGCTGGTAAAAGATACCGCGCGCACATCGACGTTTATCTATCTATTGAGTACGCAGAATTATTATTACTACTCTGAAAATGTCATTTATGCGCTGCATGATTTTTGAAGTGCATTCAATGCATTCAGCTACCGAACGATACACGATACAGATACTCTGACTAGTCGTTGTCGCGCATAAATCCATTTAAATTGCCTCAATTGCCGTATCTGTATCTTCCGTGTAGCTTTGCAATCTGAGAGTGGCGTATCTTTTTCAAGTAAAATTGTGCGAATGGAAAATATTTTTTTTTTAAATTTTTCTATCTGCCAACTTTGAGTGTAGAGTGCAGAAACACGTGCACTTTTCTCATATTGCCGATGCTTGCATTCATGCATATAGCAGCGCCAATGAATTGCAAAAAAAGCTGGCAAGTCTTTTCAACTTTTCCATCTATAACACTCACTCAGGAAGGCAAGTATACATGTAGTGTGTAGCACCGAAGAAAGTGAATGATATGGAAAATTGTGCACATATTGTTCGGCGGCGGAAGAAAACTAGGTGGCCAAAGGAAGAACTTACTGCATCCATACCTTCCTAGAACGTCCTTCCGCACAAGCTAAAGGGGTTCTCAAAAGCATTAGAGTGCTGAAAAAGTTTCGAAATGAACACATTTTCTTTCAATAGCGATGCATTTCCTCGAGTTTTAAAGTAACTTGCGTAAACTTTTCTTCCATGTAAATGGGTTGAATTTGATATGAATGCTCGTAGTTATGGGTGGATGCTAGAGGTGGGTGTGTCAGAGAGATTGCAGGAATGAATTTCGGAATGTTTTAGGGGGGTTTGGGGGAATATTTAAGCAAAAGCGAAGTATTTTCGTTATTAAATTGGTGGATTTGCATGCAGATAGAGAGAGTGAGAAAGAGAAATTGGCAAGGAATTTGTAAAATGTAAGGATTAAGGATGTTTGGTATGTGAGTATAGTTTTGCTGCATGAACGCATTTCTAACTAAAAAGATAAAATTAAGATTACTTTGATGGATTAATGGAGATGTATACAGACGGCACGTGTTAGTTTGGGAAGTTTGGCAACATTTACCGCAGAAGGGGAGAGATATTTATTGATTTATTTTTGTTCAACAAATATTTGTCAACAAAATTGATAACAAAAAGAAGTTATCTTCAATTCTGAAACATTAAACTATATTTTTTTTATCGTTCGATAGTTGCTTTATGTGAAAGATACGTGCCATGATAAATGATGTTTCCATTCAATCATTTTGACATAATATTTGAAGAAGCAAGGAAAAAAAGTAATGAAAAAAAGAGGAAGTGGAAATTATTTCTTGTTGGGAACATGTTGCGATGTTTAGATATTGAAAAGTTTGAAATGTGAGTGATAACTTCTTTAAATTTTTAAGCAATGTCTATTTATGTAAAAGCTAAGAGTATTGATTTTGAGGAAAAAATGAATTTTAAAATAAATTATTGCTAAATGTTGAAGATTCATGTAGCTAAGCAATGGCTCTTAAACATGCTTTTTTTGGGTTTAATCAAACTAGCTGAAACAATTACATGATTGCTTGAAAATAAACAAAAACATTTACAATTTGGTAATACGTTATAAAAACCTAGGCAAAGTACGTGTATCTAATGTTGCGAAACAATAATGCAAAAATGTTTACAAACAAAGTTAAAATAAACAGTCTTTTAAACAGATAGTTTAATGACTAGTTAAGTTTAGAAAGTGAAAAATTTAAAAACAATTGATGTTGCAGACTTATGTTGATAAGCACAAATGAGGGAATGTATGAAATATTTAAAAATAAATTGAAGCTGGTTATAATTTATATCTCCTGGTGTAATGATAACTGCATTGAATTGTCAAGTCAAATGTCTTAGGGTTGAACTCCAGGTTATGTCACTTAAAAATAAAAATGTTTTCTATGGGGTACTACATTTTATTAGGAAATGAAAAATGCTCCGAGAGAACATCTTGTCATGGAAAATTGCATCTCATCTTCCACACGGTCTAAAATTGTATATTCCTTCCATTTATACCGACTTACAGGACAACTACAGGAATGACTGAGAGTTGTAAATCATTAGGCTGTAGTTTTCCGAGAACTATCCAGACACCAATTGAAGCTGGTTAAAGACGGCACTAGACTTTTTGATATCTAATTGGGTTTTTAAAGAATTGATTTTAAATGACACAATATAATAATTATTATAAAATTAAGAAAGCATCGAAATGTTGCTGAAACATGTTTTATTATAGACGAGCAGTAAAGCTTTTCGAATGCTGTATCACATGGATTTCTGGCCAAACTGCTGGGAATCAATCAATAGTCGAACTCAGGGTTTTGATATGTGAAATTTGGTGTAGGTTATTGTTTTGTTTTATTTTTGTACCACTACGAATTTTTGTCGCAGCAACATATACAATAAATTGAATATAACAAAAAGGGCTACAATGATTTTAAGATTTCTTGGTAGACAATTTCTTTCTATTGGCTAAGAAATATTTAGTAGAAAATAAAACAAATTGGACAAAAAAAAACTTCTTAAGATTGATGTTGCATGCAATAGATACACATCCTGCAACATCATTTTCTTATTTAAACAATTTTTTTGGTTAAAGTCTTTTGTTTCGTTAAAGGTTAGCAATTTAGATGAAAAGAAAATACATGCATCGTACCTCATATTTAAGTGACATATTTTGAAACAAATATATCTTAATAAATGAACTGATTTAAGCAAAAATACCTAGAAAAATATTACTTTTTTTACTTGCGACTTATACGAGTATGTACATATGTAGATACTATAAGGCAAGTTATGCATTCCTAAAAAAAATCGAACTCGAGATTTTAATTAAAGTTGACATTACGATGATAGCGAAGACCAAAAAAGTGGGTCTCGCAATTCTGTCTGTCTGTCTGTCTGTCGGTTCGGCTACAGCCTAAACGGCTCGGCCGATTTTCTTCAAACTTGGTAGATATGGGTTTTAATTTCCCCCCCCCCCATGTTTTTTTCTGTTTTTATTTTTAAGACCAAAAATAACGGTAGGTACCTGCCATACGATTTTTTTTCGAAATTTTATAAATATTTTTTTTTCTCAAAAACTGTCCCACAGAATTAAAAAAAAAAAATTTGAAAAATTTTATTTGGTTTAAACTAGCTAATGGTTGAAATAATTTTATAAAAAATTGTTATTTTTGGTAGCCTCCCTGGGTACTTTTTTTTTTTTTTTGATTTTCTCGAAAACGGTAGAGCCGATTTAAATCATTTTTTTTATGCTAAAGCTCCTCCAAAGTTTAAATATTATTACATATTCAAATTTTCAATTTTTTTTTTTTGGATTTTTAAAAAAAAATTCAAATTTTTTTTTTTGGAAACTCAATATTTCGAAAACCCCATGCTCAATTTTTTTCAAACTTGACAAATAAAAGTTTCTTAACATAATCTACAAGATTTTAGAAAAAAAATTGTTTTATCTAAAACTAACGGTACCTTCCATACAAATTTTAAAAAATGGTTTTCGAAAATCGTATTTTTCTCGAAAACGGTTCCGAGAATTTTGCAAAATTTTTTTTCTTTTGATTAATCTTTACGATCTATAATTTAATAAAAAAAATTTGAAATCTAGATATTACTGACTGTACCTACCATAGAACGATTTTTTCGAATTTTAAAATTCTCATTATTGGCATAACGGATTTTAACGAAATTTTTTATAAAGAAGCTCCTAAAAAGTTTAAAAAACATTGCACTTAAAAACTTAAGAAAACATATTTTTTCAATTTTTAGAAAAAAAGTAATTTTTTTTTTTGAAAAATTCGATATCTCAAGAACGGCTTAGTTTTTTTTTTGGAAATTATACTTTTATTCGTAAAATAATAAAAATTTAAGGTTGGCGTACCAAAATTTTTTCTTAAAAATGTTTTAAAAATTTTGTCCATAAAAGCTTATTTTTTTAAGGAACCACTACAACAACTTATAATTTTTGTTCCTTCATAAATTCATATTTGCATAGCATTCTGTTTTTATCTCTTACTACAAAAAGAATTTAAAAAAATCATTTTATCCTTATGAACAGTTTTCTTTAATAACATCCGTTTTTAAAATTCCTAGTCTATTACATAGAAGCAAGTTCGTGCGACCCAGTCGTGCATTTTATTTTGTGACGCTTTCCAGTCAAGATAGAGATTTCACTTCTGAATTAACGTATTAAACTTGTAACCTTCTTGCATATTGTTGGACAATATTCAGAGCACTTTAACTAACTTACTAGCCCTCTTAGCTAGAAATATCAAGTAACTTAACATCTAATGGCTTTCAACACCAAAACTTTTTTAAACTACAATCCATTTATTTTTCATCCAGTTAGAATTCACATAACAAAAAAATTATCAATCTTTCTCATCTTTATATTGAAGATATTTAAAATACTCACAAGTACTTGATTGCAAATTACAACAGAAAATGTTACATTTTAAAGGAATATTTCACATCAAAAGAAAGTTTTTGTTTTTCAAACAATTTTAATTTCTTTGGAAGCCAGAACCTAGTCAAAGTTAAACTAAAACAAATCAACTCTTCACACTCCTTTAATACCTTCACTTGAAGTTGATAATGCTTTCCAACAAATGCTATTAAACGATATTTACTTTGAAATTTAATTTCAGCATCAATGCGGTAAGAGCACCTGACGTAGAAACCCTTTCAAGATAAATTTTATTCAATTTGTATTTCAAACTCAGTGCAAAATTCTAAGAATATCTTCCATTTAATTTTCAATTTTATTTCCTTCTATAAAAATAAAAAAAAAGTAAACGTAACAGTAACTACGACTTTTGACACGAGTTAGAGTATAATATTTCTACAATCCTTATGAAAATGAAAAGCCATTGTTAATTAGACAAAGCCAACTGTTTTGAATGTCTCAACCACATTTCAGATGGAAAATACTTCCAACATCCAGACCTAAGATATCAAAAACGTTATTTTATTTTAGTTACGTACGTATAGTAGGAACCCTTAACGTGAAAATTTAGAGTTTCAACTTAACAAAGTAGAAGTTTTTTTTTTAAATGTAAACGATATTATTCGGAAGTTGAATCAAAAATTCAAAGTGTGTGTTTGTTGCAAGTTTTCCCATATGAGCTCAAAGAGAAATATGGTACGTCTTGTTTTCTAACTAAAAGTGTGCACCTAGAACCATATCATGTTACCTTCTTAAACAAAACATAAGGAATTGAAATACAAAAACACAGATATAGAATTGAAAACACTTGAATTTTTAGATGTATGACAATGAAGGTACACAAGTTTATTTGTGCTCAAATAAATGATTTATTTTTTTGTACTCCTAATTTGTAACGTTGCATTTCGTAACAATTTGTTCCATAAAACTTTTTCTGTGACACAAATGTTAAAGCTATGTTGTATTAAATTTATTACGAATTTAAAAAGTTGTTCACAGAGTGTTTCGACACTATATTATTTACATTTTGTAACGAGTGTAACATTCTTTAAACGTGCTCTGCAAATTTTAAAGAAAAGAAATACAAAGAAATTATAGCAGCCTGTTTCATACATTTTGTGGCTCAAACGTAACAAGAAAAAATTCGGCAAATGCGTGTTGTATTACTGCTGTAAAACAATAAAAACTTACTGAATCTTTAAATTTTTTATATTTCTAACTTAGATGTCGGAAGCCCCAAGAAAGTGTTAACGTAACAAAAAAAAGTAACTAAAGGTACAGCCTATTTTCTCAAAGTAAAAGTGTATGAATCTTTTAACGAGGATTTTGGTGACTCTGAAATATCCTATGACACATTTGTGTGTTTTTATTTTAAAAGATGAAAATTACACATCTTTGTGACGTTTGGTAATATCGTCACAAAAAATGTGTCAGATCCTTCTGTTTTTGAGTATAGGCAGGTTTTATCATAGACTGAGGGAAAGCCGTTTTCTAGTTGAGATAGATAGATTTGCCTCTGAGACAGCAGACATCACTAAATTACCATCTGGCAGTTATTTTTCTAAACCTATTCATGTACCATCTTGAGTTCCTCAGGGAAGCCACATAGGACCATTGTTATTTCTTTTATTTATTAACGATTTACAAGAGATATTTAATCACTCACAACGTCTCCTGTACGTCGATGACTTAGAGCTTTACAGAAAAATTAACTCAATTCAGGACTGCTTACTTCTTCAAGACGATCTTTTAAGGCTTTCGCGTTGGTGTGGGTTGAATTATTTGCACTTAAATGTTGCTAAATGTCAAGTTCTTACCTGTTTAAGAAAACATAACCTTATTTTTTACACCTATAAGTTATCTGATTTTCCTTTAGAAAGAGTGTCAAAAAAGAAAGATCTAGGCGTTATCCTTGATCAAAAGCTAACTTTCAATCCTCATATGGATCTAATTATCAACAAAGTTAACTCAATGTTAGGCTTTGTTAAAAGAAATACCCGTGAGTTTTCTGACATCTTTACACTAAAAACCCTGTACTTTTCATTAGTAAGGTCTATTCTGGAGTATTGTTCTGTAATCTGGAACCCTTTTTATATAACAGCCGCTGAAAGAATTGAGAGGGTGCAAAAAAACTTCACAAGGTATGTTATCTTTAAACTTAACTGGGAATGATACGGTGATTTTCCTGTTACAAAGCTAGGTGTTTGTTGATTGGTATTAACACTCTTTCACTCCGGCGGAAATATTTTTCTATTATGTTTATTAGTGACATACTTTCCGTTTATGGTTTGGTAGATGGGTAATATACTATATTTTGACCTATTTAGAGTATTTCTTTCTAGATGCTTTCCAAAAGCCCTAAAATAGCAATATTCCTGAACAAAAAAAAATCCAAAAAATTTCTATTTTTTGGAGACAAAATTAAGATTTTTCAGAAGTTTTTCAATCAATTGACATTTGAGATTTTTTGTACGTCTTTTACAAAATAGACATGAAGCTTTATTTCCAAATGTCTTGACATAATTAAAATCTCTGAGAAAAATAGATGCATTGCAGAACACATCCCAGTACCAACCTTTCCGAAGCAAATGTTTTTCTGCACTCGATTTAAGCGCCATCTACATCTCAATATATCAACAATTTTTATTCATTCTATATTCACTCTGATTGCTGAACAAATTATATTCACTATTGATATTTTTATTGTTTTGCATGTAAAATTTTGCAAACTTGGCTATTCACTCTTTTAAAAAAACACGACTCCTTTTCAATCATTCACTATTTTCTTAACACTCGCACTTTCTTCAATCATTATTAGGGTAGTCAAAATCCATAAAGTGCGCGCTTATCATAAAAAAAAACTGAGGGTATAACACAAGTATGGAGGTTTCAAGCAAAATATTGATATTAAATTCATTATTATAATAAATAGAGTACAATGGGAGTTAAATGATCATTTTATTTCAGAAAAGAATTTTTTTCTTTTTTTTTTTATTTTATGGTTTAGAACTTAGAATCGATTTAATTTTCAGAAAACAGCACTCTGCGAGTAGAGTTGTGTGGTTTTTTTTTTTTAAAGATGTCTGAGTTGTTTTTTAAGAGCGATCAGAGCTTGAGAAAATTATAAAATGCTTCGAGTTGTATCAGATTTTTCACGTAATGACATTTTGAATTGCTGTTGTGGAAAAAATGTCGAGATTTTAATATACAATGGCGTGTTCAAAGAAATTGGATATTGTCAGCAGTAGACAAATTAACTTTAAATTTGGGACAAAGCATATTTATGAGGAGAGAAATTCGATGTTTTGTTCAGCTCACTTATAACGTATAGCTCACATTTAGAAACCGATGTTTATTTTTTAAATTTCTTGAGAATCACTTCAACGATTTTGATTAAACTTCTTTCCTGTGTAATAGTGAGAGAAACGTTTATTTTGCGAAAAGTTACAAGTTGTCTTGGACGTTGTGCAACTTTAATTTGAACCTTATATTTTATGTTGAGGGATATTCACCTAACCCACCATATTGGAATCGGTGTGGAAAAAAACTCAATATTTCAAAGAGCTTTATTTGGTTTTGTTAGATATATACTTTTCTTGGAGTATTTCTCACACTAGTGGGAGTAATAGTGCATAAGAGTGTATCAAGTATGCAGTTCTTTCCAAGTCCAAATAATTGTGATAACAACTTTGCCAAAATGTAGAGTTAAGCCCCTTGATTGAAAATATCGAGGTCCAATACGTTTT
Source organism: Chrysotoxum bicinctum (assembly GCA_911387755.1). Classification (NCBI taxonomy): domain Eukaryota; kingdom Metazoa; phylum Arthropoda; class Insecta; order Diptera; family Syrphidae; genus Chrysotoxum; species Chrysotoxum bicinctum. The sequence continues at coordinate 225,379,069 of OU426987.1, forward strand.
ACAGACAGCCTTCTGCCTGCCAGACGCGATAAGAATAGGCTACTTCTTGCACTAAGAAGGCCACCTTCAAAACGTCTTGGACCTCGATATTTGCAATCAGGGCACTTAGCTGTTCATTTTGAAGTAATGGCAAATTTCGTATCCCAATTTTTTAGAATTTGGAAAGAACTGCATACTTGATGCACTATAATGCACTATTGCGCCCACTAGAGTATGCAAGACGTTCTCATTCATAAATAACTATAAAAGGCCTATCTAATTATGCTTATTATTTTTTGTTATCAATCACACCCAAAAATTGCTGTGGGCTCTCGGTCTATAAGCTTAAAGTAAGAAATAGATAAATTAAGATATTTACTCAATTATGCGGGTAAATCAAGTAAAAAACTCTATATCTGTACGTTCAGTCTAAACCGCAGATTTCCTTTATGCTTCGATCTTTGGTGATACCCTAGAGCTGAAAATGACCTCCAAAAACATACAACAGAAGTCTAAGTTATCTCAAAAACGGCTCTAGGTAACCATGTAACTATAACCATGTGTACTATAATTCACATTTTTTTAGATAATATTCTACAAAAAGTTTTATGAAGGGTACATGTGGAATTTTTTTCTACTAGTTCATTAACCATTCTACCAATTTCGACCAAAACATTTTTTCATGAGCTTCTCTGAATTTAGAATAATATTTTTTTACAACTCAAATGTTGTAGTACGTATTAATCTTAACATAAAATGAGAGCCAAGGGCTAATCGACAATTAAAATCTAGTGGTGTACAGCTCTTATAATCATTTCTGTGTGCTTGTAGTCGGAAAGAATGGATGGAACCTAAAATTTCCTGCCGAGTGCAAACGGCTCAGATGGGAATCACTTTTCATGACAAGATAGTTTTTTGGAGGATTTATCACTTTCTCGCAAAGGGCAGTACCTTTGAAAAATATTCTCTTTTTTTTTATTTTTAGGTGGCAGTGAATTAAATTGAATTGAACCCAAATCTTTTCTTAGTTTTTTTTTTTTAACTAATTAAGAAGTTCTGGTGCACATTCCCATTTTCACCAAAAGTCGTACTTAAAAAACAGACTTTTACCTGAAATAATTATGAAAACTCACTATTAATTTACCTGTTTTCTTTCGATTTTCTCAGAATTTTACTAAAAGTGTTTTTACGCCTTTTTAAAAAGTTACTCTACAAAAACGAAGGGAATTTTATTTGAATTTATTTTTTAAGTACGAATATCTTTGCGCAACTTTACCTATCTTATGTAGGTAATTAAGCGGAAAATTTAATTTCAAAACAAATAATAAAACTTACAAAATATTGTTTTATATAAAACACTTAATTCTACTTTAAATCAACATCTGTTCCGAATATAAGATACATAGACACAAGTTTGGGAGTATCACCTACAATACTCGGATTATGTTTGTATGTTTATCCAAATTCGAAAAAAACATATCAGAGATTTTTATTCAAAATATTTTGTGTAAATTGTTGTTCTTCTAATTAGATTACACAAAAGCACCCAAACCGGAGAGTGTTTATCTTTAAAAAAAAAGAAAAAGAACGAAAACATGTTTTCGTTTTGTTGAAATCATAAACAAATGCGTTTCTAATCAGGGCGTAAAGAATGTGTGTAGATTATTTTCAGTAATAAGAAAAATATACAAAACGAGCAATATTGATAGCTGTTGTTTTAAATATTTTATTTCTTTGCTAATAGTTCAATTTTTTAAGATAAAAAAAACATAGCAAAATAATTAGTTTTTTTTTTTAAGGTGCATCTACCACAGTTTTAAATAAGAGCAATATTAACTTCAAGTTTGTAAAATATACACATCTTGATATTAACAGAAAATATTGTATAATTTAAAAATTTACAACGCCAACGGTCGTTTGAACTCTTAAAGTATTGGAATTTTATCCTTTCAGAGAGTTTGTTTGGATATTATTGATTTGGATTTTTTTGGTAAAATTTTTGGACTTCCATCTCATCATTATGTGCAGTTGTAACAGTTTCACAATAACTTTTTTATCATTTAGTAACTCTTGAGCGTCTGTATGGATATATTTGATTTATACTTAATTCGCAGTTCAACAAATCGTCGATTATTCCGACTAATCCAACCATCTAAATTTTGAACTAATGAATAAATCAAGAAAATTCAATAAAAATTGCATACTTCTTGGTCGGTCGTAATCCAACTTCTAATACTAGTAATCGGAGAATGTGTATATATTATTAAACAAAAAATTGAGCCGAAACGTCTGGCTATAAAAAAATTATAACTTCAGTTCTAAATGATTTCTGATTTTGCTAAAGCATTTGATCGTGATCAGTTTCATGTTTTAGAGCGTAAGCTAATTAGTTTTGGATTTCATTCTGTCTTACTTAGCTGGTTATAAAAAGTTACCTGAAAAATCTTTTATCTCGAGTTATAATTAATCATTCAGGTGTCCCGCAAGGAAGCCACTTGGGTCCTCTATTTTTCGTTTTATTTATTAATGATTTACCAGATTTCATTTTGCACTCAAATTGATTACTTTTTGCTGATGATTTTAAGCTTTCTACGGATATCAAATCTCTTTCGGACTGTTTGAAACTTCAAGAAGATATTGATAGGCTTGTTTACTGGTGTAAAATTAATTGTTTGCAATTGAATATTCGTAAATGTTCCGTAATGTCATTTACAAGATCTAAATACCCAATTATTTTCGATTACAACATTTCTCGGTGCGATCTATCTCGAGTAACGATGTAAAAAGAGTTATTTTTGATTCTCGGCTTGGTTTTGACTTCCATATGGATTTTCTTGTTTCGAAAGCAAATGCTATGCTTGGCTTCGTTTACAGAAACTCTAAAGAATTTAGTGATCCTCACACTTTAAAATATCTATCAATGTCACTAATTGTGTGATCTGGTCTCCTTTATATAATAAAGGTTCCTTACGAATTGAACGTATTCAGAAGAGGTATACTAAAATTGCGTTACATAAAACTTTTTTGAACTCAGATATGCCTGAATATAAAGTAAGGTGTCAGTTATTAGGTTTAAAACCACTGAATAGCAGACGTGTCTACTACTTTGCTTTGTTTGCGAAAGACATTATTTATAGTCATATTGACAGCCCTAAACTACTATCATTATTTAATACATATACACCTACCCGTTCCCTGCGACCTCGAAATAACGACTTCTTTTATATTTCTAGACATAATACTAATTACGGTCTGAATAATCCAATATGTAATGCTGCTTCATATTTCAATCAATTCGAAGATTTTTTAGATTTCCACTATCGTAGAAATGAATGTAAGGCTTTACTATTGAATAATATTTATTAATTAGAATTATTTTAATTAAGTTTTTAAGATATAAGAAAGTTTTGTACTTGTTAGAGTTAAAAAAATAAATAAATAAAAAAATGTATAACCTTTAAAATTAAGATAAAGCTTAAATTTGAAGATTCATTTATGCCAACAAATAACTCTTGGGAGCAACAAAAAAAAAACATTTAATTTTAGACGATTGTGGCTTCAAATATTTATTATTTATTTTTTTTTTTTCAATATGCAAAAATTGTTGAAAATTTTCAGAGTTTTGAAAAATAATATTAGACAAAGTTATTGCTCTAACGGGATTCTACAAAACTGGTATGAGTTTTAAAAAGGTAAGTCCAACAGGATTAGCTATGTACGCAGAAAAATGAAATCTTACCGAGATCATTTTTCGGTGGGTTAAAATTATATGTTAAAAACAACGAAGGTGCACTGTATCGGTTGCCACAGATAACGTAGTTAACTCTATTAAATGAAATTGTTTAAGATAAACAACTAAGAAAGTAAGTTTAATCGAAAAGCTTAGTTATGTTAATCGGGACACTAGGTTACAATTGGCAATTTTCAAGATTGCTTACCTTAAATGAGTAACTTGTTTAAATCAAATAACTACACCTTATTACATAGCTTAACGCAATTCTTATTTAATATAAAACAATGCTCTTGGTAAAAATAAACTAATGGTTGTGTTGTTTAAATTAAACGAGTATAATACAGTTAACACAATTATTTATTTAATCTTACTAAATAAATAGTTTAAAATTATAAAGATAAATAATATTCTCGTTTAATTTAACAGAATTATGATGGTTAAATATCACATCTATTTAATTATTTTAACGGATTGCACATTGTTAGAAATGCACAATAATTTGGTTAAAACAATCATTCAGATTTATTTACTTAGTTAACCGAGTTGACTTATTTAATTTTAACCGGGTAAATTGCAGATTGTACTAGCAGTTTCACTTGTTTAATTTTACACGAATCGTTGCTTGTTTTTAACCGATAATTTTTCTTTCTGATACACTACACATAAAGTTTAACATGTATTTAATTAAAATATAAAACAGTTATCAGTTTTGAAAGGTAAATCCGAACTACTCTCAAGGCAGATGTTACTATTCAGCTTCAAGAAATCGGTTATAACTTAAAAATACTGCTTCGATCTTTTAAGCTCAAGGTTAAATTATTGAAAATATATACTAGTTTATAATTTTAATTGAAAACTTATTTTAAACAAATACAATTTTTATTGTTAACAAGTTTGGAGATATATAAAAGCAACTTTTACAAAATTGACAGTGTTTTTAATATTACAATCAATTTTTTATTTTTTATTTAATTATAAACTTGGTAAATCTGCGGTTGTTTTAGTATATCAAACATATGAGTTAGTTGATTAAAAGCTTCACTGGAAAATGTTGAGCATTGTTTAACTAAAAATTCAGTAAAAATGCAGTCTATCGTAAATCGTTATTTGGAAAATAATGAAAAAGAATTCCAAAAATTACCCATAAATTAAATAATTCTTTATTAATTTTAAATAATTGCAATATACCATTTTATACTTTGTTTTTTTTTTTTTTTTAATATTATGTAGTCCTTACAAAGTATAAATGTAAAGCATCATTGATGACTATCTTAAGAACCGCTCATTTGCTTCTTTTATTTTTGTTTAATTCACTTCTGAAGGAAAAGACTCCTGCACTTTCCAATAGATAAAGCTACCAACCTACATTTATTGATTTTAGACTAAAAATACCTCTACAACATGGGACACGTGTATCTACTTAAATTGTATTTGCCTTCGTCTTAAATATCGATTTTATGTCAATTTTTTTTTGTAAGGAAATCACATCTTCTGTGTGGATACCGAATAATAAATATTCTAAAAACCAATATTAAAGGAAAATGAAAGATTTGTATCCTTTTGTCATAATATTGCATTGTCTTTGGTATCAACTTAGATACGTTACACGTTATAAGTCTACTTCCTTCCGTTTAAGTTAAATTTTAGTTTAACCTCATTTTCTCAAGGTGTGTTTAAGATTTTAGTTTTCTATTTTTTTTAGCAACATTTTTTATAATAATCTATGCGTGTGAGATCGTGAGCAAAGTGATTTTTCGTGTAGATTGTATCTTTTTTTTTTTAAATAAAACAATTTGTAAATAGCAGATAAAGATATGCAATTTCGAAAGCTAAAATACTACAAGCAAAAAAAAAGATCAAACTGCGTACTATCAACATTGAAATCACACGCAAAATTTCACAATCTCATTCACCTTTTCGTCTTATCAAGCTCTGCGTTCATAAATTTACTCGTATGTATGTCGCTACCCAGGTAAATATGTACATATACTATAAACTAAACATGTACCATGGTTCAAAAGACCCATTTATCACGTTGTTAGATAAAATGTGTGATTAACTTAAAGCACACTACAAACGACGACGACGTGTTAAAGAGAAAGGCATATTCTTGATTAAACCAACACAAAAGAGAAAAAAAAAAACATCCTAACTATAAAAAAATTAGACAAAAAACTTAATTAGTTCTATATTAGAGGGGCTCGACTCGAATGGGCCGAAAATAGATTTTTTTTTTGCTAAGCTATCTTGAAAATCTATTTTTTGAGATACCTTTGTAATAATAATTATTTTGTTAAAAAGATATATCCTTGAAGGTCGTTTGAAATGTATTTCCAGTTCGCAATAGCGATTTAGATAAATATTTATTATTTATTCTGCTTATGAGTAAACATAATCATTTATTTATTATACAATTTCATTGTGTTGGAGTGAATTTTATTTTCGTTCTATAAATTGTGAAAAGCAGGTGATTGAACCCTTTTTTGACATAAATGTATTTATATTTTTATGACGATGATAAGTGGGTAGATACATATTTTAGAAAACAATATTTTTTGTTGGTAAAAAACAGTATCAAACATCGCAATTTGTTATTTTTGTATTCGATAGATAAATATTTTTGTTTTTGTGTGATTTTTTTTTTATTTTCATTTTTTTTTTTCCAATTTAATTGATTGATTAGTCTTTCCGGAAATTCAGTGATATTTGTTTCTTTTAATCACACGACAAATTGGGGTTGAAATTAATTTAAAAATAAGAATCATTCGCAGTAATGTAATTTTTTATATGAATGTTACATTGTTTGACGGAATATATTTTTTTGATAGTCTTTGCAAAAGAACCCACAACAACATAGCACCCAAAAAGACGGATATTGCATCATTAAATCAAAAATATATCAAAATGATAGCACGACATTAATATGACGAATTTAATGAGCAATGGTGTTGTGGCACGGTGATGGCGGTGTTGGCAAAATTAAGAATTAAGACCGCACATGTACAATTAGAGACAAATTCTGGGAAATTTTGATTTGATCATATTTTAAATTAGTCATAAAATGAAGTCGAATGTGTGATGACTAGATGTTGTCTGTCGGCTTTTTTCCACAGTTTTTTTTTTTCTATTTTATTTATTAGATTAGTGAAAATTTAATAACAAATTGGACTTTGTGATAGAAAATAAATTTTTTTTGAAGCGTTTGTGTGTTACTAATTTATCAGTTCCTCGAACGCAGCGGATTTTTGTTATTTTAAAATATAAAATTGTTTTGAAACAAAACAACTCAACTCGTATATCTTGATTAAACGACCAAGTATATATTTGAAAGGGGATTTTGTGGGATTGTCCATATGTGTGTCAAGGCTGAAAACCATTCAAGCAATTAATATTTTAAGATTTCTATAAATCAACAACGACTTAAGTGCACCGATTTTTGTCTGGAGCTGAAGCTATTGCGCAGTATCCAATCCCTTTTTTTTGGTGCTTAGTTTTGAGCATGTTCGTGTTTAGTTGAAAAACTTTTATCTGCGACGAGAACTTCAACAAAAAGGCACAAGTTGTACTAGAATTAGGACAAGATTCAGAATTCAACGGACTTCTCATCACTCTACCGATGTCATGTAGTCAGTTCTATTCCAATATGATCATATTGCTCGTAGAAACCACACTCACACATTTTAGTAATTTATTTTATTTTTATAGAAATAGAAGTGGCCAGTTCACACAATCCTCTGGTACACCAAAGTGAATGTTTTTAAAGAAAACGAGTACTTTAAACTTGTCTTAAAATAAGTTTTTCGATTATCAAGCTCTTTTTTGTGTTGTTTAGTTCTGAGTATGTTCGTGTTTAGTTGGAAAACTTTTATCTGCAACTACGACTTCAACATAAAAAAGCATAAGCTGAAAGTATATTCTGAATCCAACAGACTACGGCCATATGGTCAGTGATATTCTTATAGAGTCGTATTAGTATCCACATTCACACATCTGAGCAAAATTGTTAATTTTCATATGAACAGAAGTGGCCCATGTACACAATCCTTTGGTACACCATGATAAGTATTTTTGAAGCAAGCGAGTGCTTTAAACTTGTCTTAATATTGTCAGAACCTCAGAAGTTTCAGAACAACTAATGATCGAAAGTCTTCAGTTCTTGATAAAATTTAATCTTATGGCGAAAATCACAATGATAGACGGTGAAATTGCAAAATTTTGTGAACAGCGTAGAATCGAATAATTTGGCTGATTTGGAACTCGTTTGCGATATTTTCAATATTTAATATGTGCGTTTTCTCACTGGCATAGGAACATTGCATAATAAATAAGTTTACTCGAATTTTTACACTGTAACACGCTTTTCTAGTGGGATGTATTTATACACTGAAAACGTGTGTGATTGCTTTTAAAGTAGTGACGATCGAATTTCCATAGTAAAAATATCCAAACTTTGTTCGTTCATGCTTAAAATGTAAACCAAACTACCCCTGGCTATAGCTTTTGACATTGACAGATTATAACAAAAGTTCAAGGGTGTCAAACGGAATTCAAACATAAAAAAAATGCATAATGTTCTTCCAGGTGCTTCTCTTCTTTGTGTCCTTTTATTTTTTGTTTTAGTCTATAAGTCTAGTATGCACATCGCGCTTAACTTAAGCTCCCGTTAAAAAAATTCTATCCAAAATATTGCCAAGCAAAAATTTACCAAAACATTTTGACCCAGAAATTCCACATGTCTAGATTAAAAAATCAAATTTTCGTGTTCAACTGTACAGCATTTAACTGTCAATATTAAGTGCACAAATTGATTGTTCGGCACATTATTCTTGAGCTAAAATTATAAATTATGACAGATCATTTACCTTGAACTTAATGTGAATTTTCTCTGAGGAAATTAAAATTGAAAACAATTTACCACAGGGGGTAGAGTCCAATTTATTTGATTAAATTCACTTTAAATCTCAAATAAATCAATACTTTGAAATGTTTGAATACATTTAACATACAAGGGACCATAAATACGAGTTGTTCCTATGGCTTAAAACTCTTCGTTCGTTGCTTCAACAAATTTCCAAAAAGTACTGATATTTAAACAGTTTGCATTGGCAAGATTGTATATCTGTTTCTTAAACCAAATTTTTACACAGCACTTTCTAAATACTCGTTTAAATATTCCTTAAAGCGCATATGATTCTGCAAACAGAAGATGCCTTAAGATATAACCTTCTGGTGCTCCTTGGATTTTATTTTTTCATAATATCTTCTGATATTAGTAATATGAGATTGTTTAGATGCCAAAAACAAAAAACCAGTTCTTTAAACTGTTTGAATAAATTTCACATAAAAATCTACTTTAAAGGGCTAAAATAGGAGTTGCTTCCTTGACATACAAATGTTTCCAAGAGTACTGGTATTTTAGAAGTTAGATAGCTCAATGCTCAACACATAATTGTCGATCTGCTTTTTAAACTAGATTTTTACACAGCACTTTCAAAATGCGCGTTCAAATGTCCCTAAGAGCGAATATTATTCTGCAAACAGAAGTGGCTTTAAGATAGAACCTTCTGGGACTCCATGGATTTTAGTATTTTCCCCCTTCATATTTTCTGATAGATTGATTTAATGCCTCATTCTTATGAATGAGGAAACTCTTAGAAGTTTAACTGTTTTCTGGTGGTAAAACGTAGGTAAATCTAGTTGCAATTTCTTAATCAATTTCATATTTTTTTTCTTAAGTTAATTCATTTAATTAAATTCGAACTCCATCATATTCATTGCCACCATATTTTCCGCATAAAATATGCCCATTTGTCTGTTATATCGGTGGTGCTATTGAAAATCCAACATTCACAGCATTACCACAGACATGCACTTGTCATCGTTATTCGATACTCCACATCGTCATCGTCACGTTGACAGTTCCTCGTGCATAAAACGACTCTAAACTTGGTCTAGTTACACACTTTGGTGTTGAAAATTAAAAAAAAAAAATCACAAACTAGTCCAAGTGGAAGACAGACATATTGCTATGCGTATAAACATATTGCAAGCCCAGCAGCAGCAAATCGAGACACCAGAGAAAACCAAAGTAGTTACAAGAGCACAATAATTACAAATTGATTTCAATTGCAATCGAAATCGATGTAATTATCATCGTGAGTTTGTCGCCACCGCCACCGAACCGAGCCGCGCTCATGTCGTGAGGCTCCCCCTCAATCAATCTGAACTTCTTCATTTTGTAATGGTTGGAGTTTTGTGCCTGCATTTGTGGCAAATGACAAGTCAAACTTGTCATTTTCAACAATTATTCTTGTTTTGCGTGCAGTATAATAAGTGTGGTAAGTTTTATGTATTGTTGTCGATTTTTGTTTTGTTTCGAACGTGCCTCTTTGCCTTGCCTCGTTTGATTACAACATTTTACGTCAAAGTTGCATAAAATCAGTGGATTCAACTTATCGTCATAGAGCAATATTCATAATTACTTTGATGACGAAGAAGCCAAGAGTATCTATCGTGCTCAAAGCGTACAATCTTTCATGCTGGAAAACCAGTTGCTGAGTTACTGTGTTTGTAGTACGTGTCGCGTAGTCGTCGTCATCATTGTACGTTGTGTCGTTTCGATTTGCTAATCTCGAATCAAAATTGTACGTAGGAAGTGGGTGTTAACTTGCAGAAAATCACTGGCATTAAAATGTGGCAGCAGAGAGTATTATAACACCTCGCAGCAACATCTGATTAGAAAGAGAGACACCTAATACGGAAAAGTATTATTTTTTTTTCTTTAGCAGCTGATTGAGGTTGATGGAAACTGGTTTTTCTAATGAGAATAATCATGGAACGGGTTAGAAATGGGTCGTCAAAAAAGTGAAATTTAAAATAATTTTTTTTGTATTTAAGAAAAAAAAATGTCTACTTTTGTTAAAATTGTAACTGCATGAACTTAAAGAATAATGATTATGACAACCCTTAAAATGTTTGAGCCCAGCTCGAACGTTTAGATATCAGTAAGTTTGAGAAGATTTAAAAGAACCTAGATATACGCATTGGTTTTGAATGTCTGAATATCACAATGAAAGGGAAATATTCACCCGGATAAAACATTCCTAATTCGTGAAGTGCGGCTAAAGAACGAATCTCTGCACCATATCAAGGCCAAATGAATTATTTTTTTAATTTTAAAGTTGTTGAGTTTGAGTTACGAGTTTTCAGAAAATTGTTGTTTAATGTTACGAAGGTGGCCCAAAAAGTCTCTGGAATTTAAAATAAATCCTCAAATCCACCATTTTGTTTGTCAAGAAGCATCTTCAAAATTTTTCAGATTGCTATTTTATATAGACGCCTACGAGAATATTTTCATTAAAATGAAGAAAAATGAATTTCTAACGCTCATTTAACACTATTTTTACTTGCGACTTATAGGTACTATAAGGCAAGTTACGCATTCGTAAAAAAATCGAACTCGAGATTTCGATAAAAGTTCACATTACGATGATAGCGAAGACTAAAAAAGTGGGTCTCGCAATTCTGTCTGTCTGTCTGTCTGTCTGTCTGTTCGACTACAGGCTAAACGGCTCGGCCGATTTTCTTCAAACTTGGTGGATATCATTTTTAATTTTTTCCCCCCACACGTTTTTTTCTTTTTTTTTTAAGACCAAAAATAACGGTACCTGCCATACGAATATTTTTCGAAATTTTATAAACATTCTTTTTTTTCAAAATGCAAACAAATTTCATTTAATTAAAGCTAGGTATTGGTTGAAAAAAATTTCCGAAAAATGGTTATTGAGGGTACCCCCCATGGAACCATTTTTTTGGTTTTTGATTTTCTCAAAAACCGTGCAGCCGATTTTGATTATTTTGTTTTTGCTAAAGCTCCCCAAAAACATAAATAGAATTGTGTACTCAAATTTTCAAAACAAATTTTTTTGAATTTTAAAAAAAAAAACTTCAAAATTTTTTTTTCAAAACTCAATATTTCGAAAACCCATGATAGATTTTTTTTTTAAACTTGATAAATAAAAGTTTCTCAATACAATCTACAAGATGTGTGAAAAAAAAATTATTTTACCTAAAAATAAAGGCACCTACCATACAAATGCTAAAAAATTTAAAAAAAATGGTTTTCAAAAATCGTATTTTTTCGAAAACGGCGCCTAGAATTTTGATAAAACTTTTTTTCCTTCAATTAATTTTTACGATCTTTAATTTAATAAAAAAAAATTTGAAATTAAGATAAAGGGTTTTCCAATAAGAGGTGTTATTTTGATATTCAAAGAAAAATGGCATTTTTGGAGATAAATGATCGGATGTTTATTTCATTATAAAGAGGAAGGTATGCCGTTAATAATGGAACACAACATCAGCCAAATAGCCGCCAAGACCACGCTTACAGGACCATATCCTTTTCATGAAATTTTCCATAACCAAATCGCAAAGTGGCTGCCCTATGTCCTCGATAGCCTCACGAATTTCATCTTTGAGGTCTTGAATCGACGCTGGGCTGTTGGCGTAGACCTTATCTTGTGATTTAACACCTTGCGACTTCTTCCTTTGGGGCCACGTGAAAGATAAGGTCTACGCCAACAGCCCAGCGTCGATTCAAGACCTCAAAGATGAAATTCGTGAGGCCATCGAGGACATAGGGCAGCCACTTTGCGATTTGGTTACGGAAAATTTCATGAAAAGGATATGGTCCTGTAAGCGTGGTCTTGGCGGCCATTTGGCTGATGTTATGTTCCATTATTAACGGCATACCTTCCTCTTTATAATGAAATAAACATCCGATCATTTATCTCCAAAAATGCCATTTTCCTTTGAATATCAAAATAACACCTCTTATTGGAAAACCCTATATTACAGCTTGTACCTACCATAGAACCATTCTTTCGAATTTTGAATTTCTCATTATCCACATAACGGATCTTAATGAAAATTTTTATAGAGAAGCTTCTAAAAAGTCTAAAACACATTGCATTTCTATCTATTTTTTTCTTTTTTTGAAAATTCGATATCTCCGAAACGGGTCAATATTTCTTTTCGTAAATTTAATATTTATTCGAACAATAATAAAAACTTTAAATTGGCGTACCAAAATTTTTTCTTGAAAAGCTTTTAAAAAGTTTGTATACGAGTATAAAAGCTTTTTTTTAAGAAACCACTACAACGACTTATAATTTTGTTCTTGCGTAAATTCATAGTTGGATAGCATTCTGTTTTTGTCTCTTACTACTAAAAGAATTTAAAAATTAATTTAATCCTTATGAACAGTTTTCTCTAATAACATTCGTTTTTAAAATTCCTAGTCGATTACATAGGAGCCAGTTCGTGCGACCCAGTCGTGCATTTTATTTACGAGGAGAAACCATCACGCAAAAACAAAACAAAAGCTTGATATAAATATTATTGGAATTCTTCACCATCGATTTGAACCTTTCACCACTGGTGAAAAATTTCGGACCAGTCGTTCCAGCCTAAGAACGTTCTGCTCATCCAATTGAAGTCACCATACCAGAAATGGTCGATAAATTCCACATCTTCATAATGGATGATTGGCAAAAGAAGGTTAGCCATTTCGAAGAGGCCAAAGGCATATCAAATAAATTAGTCAGATTTTATATAAATACTTGGACATGAAAAAGCTCTCTGCAATTTGGTACTGCGTTTTTTCACAATCGACAACAAACACAATCTTCTAAAAACTTCAAAGGAGTTTTTGTCGATATTCCAGAAAAATTCGACCGAGTTTTTACGCCGCCGCCGTCTTGTAACCGGGGATGTAACATGGATTTACCACAAGACATCAGAGACCAAGAAACAGAATAGAAACAATGGACTTCTCCTAGTAAATCGAAGCAGGAGAAGGTGTAGCTGGGTTTGTCAGCAAACAAGGTCATGGCGATAGTTTCTTCGTATTTAGCATTATGGGAGTGACTGATTCGCTTAAAAATCAGTACACAGTGTCAATGGACTTTCTTGAAATTACCAAGCACAAAAATTTAAGTGAGTGTACGAAAAGTCCATTTTTGTGTGACCAACTATGAACATATTGATTCGACCAAACCTAGAGGAAAGCTTTTCATATCTAAACATCATCATCATTCATATACATATATCTATTTGACAATTTTGGAAGCAAAGAGCCAAATCATAAATGTACATGGAGAACAATAGTGGACCCAGTATTGATCCCTGTGGGAACCCTCTGCTCAACATCAAAAATCCAGATACGGAGCGATTTGCCACAACTGCCTGAGATCTGAACTTCATGATATGACTAGGTTAACATCGAAAAACATAAATTAAACTGGTTTATCAGCTTGCTACACAGAACTTTCTGGTTAACCGTGTCAAACACCTTAGAAAAGTCAAACAGGACAAGAAAAATTACATTGTTACAGTCAACAAACCCAAACTCGCAGCGATTTATACTTCCTCAAAGCTAAACTCTAACCATGTCAAACAAAAATAAATTTTTCCTGAAGAAATATTAAATTTCCAACTTCTTCTGCGGATGACGAAATTAAAAACAAGGTGTCAATATTTCAAAGAAGACAAGATATATAAATATACCTAATGTTTAACTTAAACCTCAAGTAAATCAAGACTTGTTTTATTTTTTTCTTACATAAACCGGCTTCATTTGCTTCAAGCAAACAATTACCTAAGGACACAATCATTCAACTTGAGCTACTATTTCCAGCTCTATATATTTCCTCAAGTCAATCTGTCAACTTAGTAAGTTCAACAAAACTACTCTTACTACCTCAAGTGGTACCATTTTACCACCTGCCTCACCAGTTCAAAAAAAGAACTTAAAATTTATACAAAGTATATTAAAAAAAAAAAAAAAAAAAAAAAAAAACAACTTCAAGATCCAGAAACAAGAAAAAAAAACAAGATTTATAAACAATTATTGTTGACAATAAATATAACAACATTTATAAAATGTGTCATGTTTGCAAAATAATTAGCTTTTTCTGTTGACATACTCGTACGTAAGTAATCTCGTTTAGTTTTTTTTTTTATTTCGTTTTTCCCATGATTTTTGTAATTTTTAATTCTAAGTCAATGTCAAGTTTTGAATTGACACTCTACATCAAACAAAAAAAAAAGAAAAATGTTTCCCCTCCAAATGACAACTATATATCTCTAAACTTTAAGACTTTAAGTCGTCGTTGTCAACAAACTTCAAATCAAATATGAACGAAAAAAAAAGTTTTACCTTGCCACGATGTCTCCTAACTTACACGTGTCGTTTAGACTCTTATTGAGAGAGATTGGGTAAACGTCATGTACAATTTTTTTTTTTTTGTCGATTGCAACATGTTGACAAATGTTCTTATTGGTTAAACAGCATTTGCCAATATCTCCCTATCTCTCTATCGATGATGATTTATTTTTTTTATTTGTATTTATTTATACTTGATTGCCTGTTAAAATATCGATTAATATTACTTCATTGAACAGTGCAGTTTTTTGTAATATTTTTTTTATTTTTATAGACAAACCAGGCAAAAGGCAATTATAGTCGTTAACGATTGCAGCACATTCACATAATATCACTTAATAAAAAAAAACATTTCCATACAGTAAATGCCACCAGATAGAGTGTGTTTTGTAATTTTATATACATAAAAACTGTTTTATAATAATTCTTATCGTAAATGTAATGATTTAGTTTTTTTATTTGAAAGGGAGCGAAGTCTTTTTCTTGTTTGATTATAACAAATTATTTAAGAATCTGAAAATTATAATTTATTTATTTTTTATCGCACACGCTCTCAAGATATCCAAATCGAAGTAAGGGTGTTTTCTAATTATCCGCTGTAAGTATGTATTTATTAAAGAAAAAAATTACTTGCGATAAGATATAAAATTATCTGCAAGGCACTTTTGTTATCTGGTGACTTAGAGTCTGGTTCAACTCTTATTCCATGACAATGGAGTCCAATCTGACTGATAAAAATGTGCACCCTTTTTTTATGTTGTTTCTTTTCAAGTGTTGTTAAAGGGTGAATTCTGTTTGTGTTGCCAAGGTACACATTTTTATCGTGGACGACAAGGTGATATTGAGGAAGGTACTTTAAGAAATTATATTATAACACATCCATTATAGAAGACCGTCGTTGAGTGGAAAAATTTTGTTCTAATTCACAATGGTGCTTTCAGTGTTCGTCAGGAAATTGTGAAGAAAGCATTTATTTGAAAACTTTCTTTTCAAAAAGTTATTTAAGTCCCTTTATGAAAAACTAATAACGTTAAAGATAAAATTTATTGAGTTAAAATCAACAGACATAGTGATTGTATCTATTCATTTAAGAAAATGAGATACTGCTTCATGAATTGTTGCTAGGTTATCATTGATTTTTTTTTTTGATGAAAAGTATTAAAATGCACGTAGAGCACTTTCAAATAACGTGAGAGTTCCACTAAATTAAGAATTTATGTCTTCATGTATATATTTTTTTAAATGTGACAGTTGATAGAGAATCACTTTAAACTTCAATACCGCCATAGGATACTCTTTGAATTCTAAAACCTGTAACCAATTGATCTAATCTTATAAGCTTAACAGAATACGACACCATATCGTGGCTGTAGTTCTAATACCTCGTAACCAGGAAAAGTAAAAAACAAACGTAATTAAGCTTCTTTTTTTTTGTATTCCTCGATGTATCATAAGTATCTGCTACTAAAAGTGCAATCTTAAATGAATGACGTAGGTTAAGAGAAATGACTTCGGTTGTTGTTTAACAATGTTTCAAGAGGTATTGTATTTATCGCCTTAAGAGGTTTTATTTCTTGGCTATCCGATACATTTCTTAGTTTTGAGGCTTGGCATGATTCACTGGATTACGAGGTATTTCGGTAAAAGAAGTTCATGTTGGCTGGTAATGGTTTAAGAGGTATTAGAATTTATCGACTTACGAGGTATTTTTTTGGATTACAAAATATTTCAGCAAAAAAAGTTCATCTTGGGTGGTAATAGCTCAAGAGGTATAAGAATTTATCGTCTTACGAGGTATTTTTTTGGATTTCGAGATATTTCTGCAAAAAAAGTTCATCATGGCTAGAAATTGTTTAAAAGGTATTGGAATCTATTGACGTACGAGATATTTTTCTTGGAAACGAGATATTTCTTGCCTAGAACTAGTTTAAGAGGTGTTATAATTTATCGGTATTTTTTTCCGTATTACGAGGTATTTTCATGACGAATAACATAGAAAGAAGGACAGAGCACATTTGTCGTATTATAATTTATCAGCTAATGAGGTATTTTTCAGGATTACGAGATATGTTAGCAAAAAAAGTTCATCTTGGCAAGAAATGGTTGAAGAGCTATTATTAACATGGAAGGAATGATCACATGGTTGTGAGATATTTAAAAAAAAAAACGTCTTGGGATATGAGGTATTTTATTTTGTATGTTGAATTTGCCCGCCAGATCCAGAACATTTTTTATTATAAAACTGCATCAAAATCAAAAGTTCAGGGTTACGAGGTATTAGAACTCAAGCGACAATATGACATTATTTTTTGATAAGAATTTAAAAAAATGATAACAGTTTTTCCTGTTTTTTAAATTTTAATATTTTTATTATTTTTTTTCAGTTCGAACATTTCTTAAAAATAATATTATTAAAAAAATTAATTTGGTTTCTTAATTTTTCTTATGAATTTTTGTGAATAAGAAAACTGACGATCATCTTGTGATTTCGATTTTATTAATTCCAGATAAGCAACGATATTGTAGAAATGTCAAAATTCTAATAAAAATATTTATATATGTAAAGTAAATAAATCTTATTCCAGTTAACAAAATATTAACTTAATGAAATTGTTAAAAAAATGGTTCTTATTTATAAACACTGAGTTTATTTTCTATTGGAGGATTATGGGTTTGTTTTTAGAAAGTTCGAACTAAAATTCCACATTTTGAATCTACAAAATAATAGACGTGTTTTTTCGAAAGTGTACTATCTTCCTTCCTAGGCGCACCTTTTTTGAAAGGAATCTTAGGCGCTCTAACAAAAATATGTACATAGAAAACAAATATTTGATTTGTAAACTTAGTCTGACAGATATAAATACTACGCCAGCATCATAAAAAACTGGAGTGCCTCTGGGTTCAGTATTAGGACCAATATTGTTTTGCTTGTTTGTAAACGATGTTTGTTTAAGATACTAGTACGGTCTAGAAATCGCAAAAACGCAAGATTTTTTTCTCGGAAACTTTATAAGATAATAACATAATTTTTTTTCTAAATAATGAATACATGTATCAAAAGTACAAAAAAAAATTTGTTTGTCGAATTTTGGCCAAATTATAGAGGGCGTCAACGTCAGCTCATCAAAAAACACATTTTTCCATGGCGGACAGTTAATCTCCGGATCTATTGAACCGATTTTCAAAAAACTTGTTGCAACTAGATTTTTTTTATGTTTTCTAAGACAATTTACCACAATTTGACCAAAAAGTTATGAATAAAAAAAATGGCGACCCAAAAATGGCCAAAAAAAATTGCCAAAAAAAAAGCTCGAGATTTTTTTTTTGTTTTGACTTTTTAAACAAATTGTGGTAAATTGTCTCGTAAGAAATCTTCCTTTAAATAACCCACTTTGGTTTTTTTTTTGTTTCAATCCAGCCAATCCTGAGATTAACTGTCCGCCATGGGACAATGTATTTTTTGATGAGTCGACTTTGGGCCTTCTATAATTCAGCCAAAATTCTCAAATTAAAAAAAAAAAATTTTGTTTGTACTCTTGACGCATGTATTCATTATTTAAAAATAATTATGTTATTACGTAATAAGGTTTCTGAGAAAAAAATTCCCAAAAATCGTGCGTTTTTTGGCGTTCTAGACCGTACTAGTACCTTAAGCAGTTATCTGCACCCACATACGCAGAGGATGCCCAGATCTACTTGTCACGATCAATTAGTCTGATTGAGGATCTCATCATCAGGATAAATATGGATCTATCGGAAATTTATATCTCGTCACATTCCGATGAGCTTAATGAAGAAAAATCTAAAAAAAAGCACTATGATACCAGTGAACAACGACCGTATTTTTAAATAAAAGACAAAGTTTGTTGATGTTTTTGTTACGAATCTTGATTACAAGATAAATCAGTCGCTTTTCGCAGTGGACCATATCTTCAAACTACCTACGTCATAAGCCGAATTTTTTTGAGCTTGCGAATCTTTGTTTTTCTTATTTGAAGAAAATCTTCAATTTTAATGCAATTTCTATATTGAAAAATCCTATATTTAGCAGCTGGTTTGTATGAGTTTTATATATACTTAATAATAAACCAAATAGTCAATTCTAATTTTAAATTTAACAATCTCTAATTTGTCTCAAGTAGCACTACAACTTTCATGTAATATCTCAAGAGTTTACATACAAAAGTAAAGCCAAATCATTTACACGAGCTCGTAATAATTTCTTTAATATTTTTAAAATTAATAAAACTGTCATTTTGAATTAAAATATACAACAAAGTGTCAAAAAACCAAGACTAAATTGTCTTAATTTTGTATTTACAAATGCCACTTCTTAATAAAATTGACATTAAAAATTCTCAGTAAGAATATGAAAGACAAAGTCTGTCCAAAAATAAATAAAATTCTCACTAATTAATACGAACACGTAGTAGGTTTTTAATTTTATCTAAAAAGCAAAAAAAAAATTAAAAACATCCGAATAGAATCCACCTGGTCCAAATTCAGCTGAAATTAAATGAAACATTAAAACTCATGTATGTGAATTCTAAATATTATGTAATATGTATGAGTATGTATTCATACAACGAAAACTACTTTGAGAGACGACATTTAGTCTGGCAAAGATAAAATATTTATTTTCGTCATTAGCTGCCAAAAGATTATTGTGGTGAAATAAGATTTCACCAGTTTTGTCATTTTCAAAAAAAAAAAGATAATTCAAAGCCGATGCTCATGCTCCGTTTAAAAATTCATCAAACCAAATCCCTCTGGGAAGAATTTTTCTCGGAAGTCAATTCTCAAATTGAAAATGTTCCCGAAAATTAATTAAGCTGACGAAATTATTTATTTACGCAAAGCTCCGGTCTGCATTTACTCATCATCAAAGACAATTCGAACGAAAGAGATATTGCTAAAAAGTTTCCAGTAATTAGGTTAAAAATACCCTCGATGATGAGGACAAGGGATGATAGACCGAAAATTCCCAAAAAAAAAAGAAACCACCTTCTGTTTTTAGTGAGTTTAAATAAACACAACGAAGGCATCGCTGGAAAGTAATGACTCAAAACTGATTAGGCTATCTATTGAAAACTTTTTATCATTTCTCATTTCATACACACTCGAACTGTTGATATCAAAATCAAATAGAAAAATTTATAATTGAATGCATTTACAGAAAAGTGTATGTAGATGGATTATAATTATTGTTTGTTACTATTGGGCCTGACTTTAAAATATTGTTGACACAGCTTGTAAGCCAAAAATCAGTTTATCACTATGCCAACAACTTCAGTGTGTATATATGTATCTTCATGTGTTTCTTAGTATCTTTTGCAGGAATATGCGATTGGATTATAACACACACTACGATTTTAAGTAATTTGAGATTATATTTGGGGTTTTTGCTGCAAAAGATACGACAAATACAATATCAAATTCTATAAAGTGTACCGTTCGGGGTAGGTAGTTCTTTGGACCACCATCATTGAGTATCTTGTCATTCTCATTTTGAATTCGTGAAAAGATAGATCCGTGGCTGGTGATGGAGATGATGCACGACAAAACTGTCAGTCAATATTATTAAAGAAGATGAGAGACGAAAGACAAACAAAAAAAATTAAAACAAAAACCTAATCTTAGCTGATGGATATCTTTTGCTTCTTCGGGAGCTTATAGGTAGTAGTAGCCCACTGTCTGTGGGTAGCATCAAAATTGAATCCATTGAAGTGCTGCGCTGAAGACTGTAAAAGAGGTAAATTAAAAAACAAAAAAAAAACACTATTTGGAAAGGAAGAATCATGGAGCCATGCAAAGAACATGTAGTTTGGTATTGTTAAAGGAATTTTTATATTTGATCATCATCACTGAATGATATTGAATTTCGCAACGGTTAAGAAAAAAGTTGATGTGATTCATCGGATAATGATGGATTTAAACTGTGTCGAAGAATTATGGTCTTGTAGTTTTGCTTTGTCGAAAAGGTTTATATACTACTCGTATGTATAAACTTTAGGTTGACAATAATTGTTTTCATGTTATCTTGACGAAATTGAGTAAAGATCTTTAAGACCCAAATTATATAACAAATAAAAGATTGCAGTCAATTCAGGGTTTTGGTAATAATTTACACGATATAATATAACGTTTCTTAAAAGGATACTTGTACTTCTTAAGAGTTGTTTAAAATTTATTTTATTACACAGATTGTTAATTTAAGAAAAGAAATAGATTTTCTGGAAGGCATCTGCTAATTGCATACGTTAAGTAAGCTTAATTTATTTTTGGGACTTAGTGAAGTGTTATCTCTTGGTTTCTACACCATAAAGTAAATTCCCTTAGCCTGTTAGAGTTAAATGATTATAAATACCAGTAATATTCTAGGAATTTTAGCCTATTTTATTGAACTAAGAAGAAACATAGACGTCATCAAAGAAATATGCATGTGATCGTCTTTTCTTCGACAAAAAGTTTCAAATCTTTGACAACGAAGAGAACTTCTACTTCAAGTGCATCGATATAACAGAAACGATAAGGTATTCGTGTTTTTTTGAACACTTCGTCATTTCTTCCAAGAAGGTTTTGAATACTTTTAACCTACAAGGGAGATAGAAAAAGGACCACAGATTTAGATAAGGTTAAGTAAAAGAAGTTATAACCATATTGATGTTTAGTTAAACATAAGGTTCAAAATAAGTTTAAGTACTGGGTACCGGGCAAATGACGATGATGATAAAAAATATCAAAAATGAAATGTTAACTTTACATTATTATCAATTTGTATCTTGAATACTCTAGGATGTAACATAAAAGAACTTGCATTTGTACCACATAAGATTCTTAAGACTTAATTTACGACTACCAACCTCTTTTATGGATGCTGCTATTTTTAAACTTGACATTAATTTTTCTCGAATTACATGCATATTTTTGATTTTATAAAAGAAAATCATTCCTAATCATTTTTGAGAAAGAACAGTGAGTTTTATAAAATTTTATATATGATAATTTTTTAATGTTATATAGAAAATAATAATAAAAATACTTTCTAACCGAGTGCGTTTTTCGGTGGGTTAAAAGAAAATGAGTAAGGAGCATCGTAGTCTCGGGTAAAAACTAAGCAGTGTATGTCACAAAAAGCAAATTAGTTAACTCGGTTAAATGAAATTGTTTAAACTAAGCAAAAGAGGAATTATATAATTATTAATATTAACCGAGTAACTAGGCAATAATTACCAATTTTCAAATTTTTTTACTTTAACCGAGTAAAGCATTTAAATCAAATAACAACACCTAAATAATTTAACACATTCCTTATTCAATATTATACAATTTTCTTGAATAAATAAAATAAATAGTTATGTTTTTTTAATTAAAAAAGTTTTTTGGTTACGGCAATTAACCAGATAAACATATGTAATATTACTAAGTAAATGGGTTAAAATGTATAAAATTAAATAATATCTTGTTTAATTCAACCGAATTTGATATAGTCAAAATAACACATCCAATTCTTTATTTTTACTAACTGAAGATTGTTAAAATCATACATTAATTTGAATACAACAATCAATCAGATTTATTAAATTATTAATTAACCGAGTTGTCTCATGTAATTTTAACCGAGTAAGTTTGCAGGTTCTATATGTTAGCAGTCTCATTTGTTTAATTTTACACGAGTTTTAAGTTGTTCTTAAACCATTACTTTTTGACCAGAAATATATCAAAAAGTTTTTTTGTCAAATATAATAATTGCTTATGAATTTTTAAATACTTGATATTTTAATAATAATTGGTTAAAATTTTTTAAATGTTTTAAATCTGAAAAAATATCATATTTAAAAAAAAAATTTGAAACAGAAATGTCTTGGCAAAAATCAGTGATAAAGTACTGTAGTTGCGTATGGTTTGTTAAAATTTATAAAACGAAATTTGAAAGGGTCCAAAACTGTTTCCTTTTATATACTCTTCGACGACATCTTCTATAAAACCCAACTCAAAATTTACTTCCGTATAAATGTGGACTAAATCTTCTTAACCTATTGAGACTGGCAAAAAGGAAAGAGGTTAACAAAGTGATGTCCTATTATCAACTTTTATCAGGAGCCATTGACTCCTTTTATATTCGAAGCCAACTTAACATCACGACCCGTCAAAGATCAGGAATTTCTCTTTATATTGCGCCCTAGGGTAAATTATGGCTTAAATGCATCTCTTAATGTTATGGGATAATTGAGTTACATAAATCTGCACCTAGTATTAAACAAAATTTTATCTTCAAGATTACATTAGAATTACTTATAAATAATCTTATTATTATATTACCTACATCCTTTAACAATTTAACGGTAACCTCAACACGAGCTTCAGGGAGTTCCCTTTCGTCTACACTTGAGCATAACTTCGGACGCACGGTTAAATTTAGAGATTCTTTCTTTAGCCGTACTACGCGAATGTGGAATGCTTTAACCGATTCTATATTTCCTTGAAATTACGATATTCACACATTCAAAACCATTGTGTATTCTAAACCTATTCCAACTTTCCTAAAACGCTCGCGATGTGCTGAAACATTTTAAGGGTAATCATTACCTCTTTTGTGTGTACAAAATTATAAAAAAAAAAGACGATTAGTAAAATTTGAATGTGAGTTTAAATAACTTTGACATTAATGTCTGTAGTTGAAATAAATAAATAGAAAAACGATTTCAATTCTTAAAAGGATCCGGAGGCAATCCCCCTGGGTAGGGTTAATGATCTAAAATTTTAGTTCAAACTTTCAATATAGTCCTAAAACTTTAATAAAAAAAACAAAGTTCGAACTTAATGATTCCGAGTTTTACTACAAGAACCTAATTAACTATTCTAAGAAATGATTGAAGTTTTAAAACTTCAGTTTCAAGGACAATTTATTACAACTTATCGCCTTTTGAAAACTTAGTTGAAAAGTACAAAGATCTTCAGCATGTATTATTTGTGCACAAATTTTTTTCAGAAATTCAAACGAATATCGACTATAAACGTTGATACTTTCTACAATCCTCAAAAATTTTAAACTTTTAAGCTCATGCCTTAGAATGAAAAAAATGAAAAACCAGAATAAAATTATCTCCAAATATGTCAGTTTTTTTAAATAAACCTACAAAAATAAATTAACAGAAGTCACAAATTCTTCAAATAAGGAAAAATATTTTTCTCTTTTTTTTCAAAAAACATACAATTAACCTACTTAAAACATCACCATGATTTTTTGCAAATTCTTTCTTAAACGTCTACTTTGCGTTTTCAATTTAAAATGTCTTTTATCTCGAATCTTAAAGCACCATTTAGACTTTCGTTCTTCATTCGCTGTACGTTGTTCGTTGTTCGTTCTTCTCTCAACAACGTACAACGAAGAAGCATTTACATTAATTCGGTTTTGTTTTTCAGTTCGTTCTTAACAACAAACACATTATCGGCAGTGGCGGAACTATTAACAGTTGAAAAAAAAGAAGGTCCTGTTGGACGAATGGTTGGTTGCTGAAAAGGAAACATTTATAGCATACAAATCTTGTTTTATTTTTTAAACTAGCACAATAATATAGTGCTTTTTTCCAAGTTCCTCTGATTATTATATCTAAAGTATTATTATTCGTACTAGAAAGATAAAACCCATAGACAAAATATTTTATTTATTTACCTATAGGTACCCTAATTTATAATGAAACTTTCCGATGCTCCATTATCTAATTAAAAAAAAACTTCAAAAATGCCCCTACAAGTTACACGGCATTGCAAAACAATATTTATTTAAACAGCTTTCGCAATTAAAAACACGTTGTCCGGGTAATAACGAACAACGAACACCGAAATTTCCAAGTTCCTTTGAATTTGTACGTTCTTCATTCGTTGTTAGTTCGTTGTTCGTTTTTATCATTTACATTCTCGTTGTTCCGCGTACGAGCAACAACGAACAACGTACACAGTCACAACACCGAAAGTCTAAATGCAGCTTAAGATTTTTCAGAAATTTGGTCATATGTGAATTCACTAGAAACGCTTGTCAGTTCACCCTAGAGCCTAAATTTGGTCGAACCGTCAAATATAAAGATTCGTTTTTCAGTCGTACAACACGATTATGGAATAATTTACCAGGCACGGTTTTTCCTAAACGTTTGAGCGCGTGTGAATTATAAAAAAAATGTCACTTCTTTTCGAATTCAGAAAATAATTAATACTTCACTCTTTTAATTAAGGTGGCCTTAATCCTGTAAAATGTTTGATATTTAATCTTACTAAAACCAAACAAAAAATACCTCAAAAATCTCCTTGTTTGATTCCAACGGTGATACATAAATTATTTATTTACCACTCAAATACGAAATTCACATGGGAATCTCATAATTTTACGACAATTTCTACTTATTTATGTACAGATGTATTTAAACACTCAACTTTCACTTGAATTTCTAGTATAAACCTCTCGTTAAAATAATAATCAATTCCACCAGAATTATTTTACAAAACCACATTTTCCAGTTCTGAGAATTTAAAATTTGTTTCGAGGTTAAATCCAGAAGAGTGAAATTTCACGTACGTCGAATATTTTACACCAATGTGGTTTGGGACCTGCTTTTTAATACTCTCCATTTTGCCTTAAGTTCACACTGTTACCTTACACACCTTGGTACACTGGAAAACGAGGGATTTCGACACAATACCAACACCACTCCGCAACACCACACCATACGAGATAGAAGTGTTTCCGACTAAAATATTTCATCTGCTTGAATAAGTAAATTTCCAACAACATACTTTGACACCATCTTATTAGACCAAGATCTTAGAAAATCCTTTAAAAACGACTCTTTTCATAAAGCTACATAAATTCAAAGCTTTCATGAATTTGAATTTCTTTCGCAATAATAAATCAAAACCCCGTTAAGTTGAGTGTTACAAATATTAAGTTGGTACCTAGTTTTATCAAAAATTAACTTCGTCATCAGCCAAGAGTCTTAAGTACCCGCTGATGTCACTTTTCCTGTTAAAGTGTAATGCAATACTATCGACACTATAAAAAGGCAAAAAAATAAAACTTTTATCCAACAATGCCGGTTCGAAAACTCATCATCACAATCACCATCCACGAAGGGAAGCAGAAGCAGATTCTTATAAACCAAGCCAAGTATAAAACGATACTTTAATGTAAATTTAATTCGCCACCCAAAAAGAAGGAAGTTATTAAATTATATTAATTTCCAAAATGTCGCCAACTTAACCTACCGTTATGTGTGGATAAATACATGTACTCTCTTTAAGCATGGCTAAATTCCCAGCGATTAAAAATACATTAACAGTTTTGCGCGGCATTATTTATTATATAGGAACTTTTTTCAAGAGGTTAACGTCTGTATCACTTATAAAAAAAAAATAAAAAAAAGCAACTACAAAAAGAAAAAAGTGGAAACACTTACGTAATAAAGTTCGCTCCGCCATTAATCATATTTCAACAGAGGCAACACATATTAAAGCTTCAAACAGAATTCTTTATTGCAACAAAAAACAAAGAATAAGGAAAAGGAACTCAAAAATTCTCATTGTACAAATGTAAAAAAAAAGTTTAAACAATTATCTTTCGTTTTCTTCCCTGAGCAGTTCGAGGGGATTTAGAAAAGTCTAATCCTGATGGTTGGTTCTGAACTTGTCGTAATCGCATTCGTGTCTCATTAGTTCTATCCTTGAATGCAATAGCACATGCCATTTCTATGTTTTCCTTGTTGTCCTTGCGAGTTGCACTTTGTTTCCCCACAAAAAAGCCTTCGTGTGGGCTAGCAGTCGAGTGTAATCGCTTCGAACATCTTCGATTTTCAAAGCTTACCTTGTTGCCTTTTTTTGCCGCCGACGACGACGCCATTGTCGTAGACATTTCAGAATTATTTAGAGGCTCGTGCTCCTTGAGGTCCTTGGGATTGTTGCTCTGAGATTTTTCACAAATTTCATTTTTGATAAGATGCATTTCGTCATCGACGGGGGCTTGAGACATGGCGAGCTTTGGAGAGATCTTCGGGGGCAGTTCTATGGTTATTTCAGTTAATTGTGGATGATTATTTTCTTTGTGATTTTTCATCGATGAATTATCGTCCTTGGAAATTGGAACTCCGACATGTCGCTGATTTGTTCCTTTTTGGACTTCTTGCCGCTGCATAAATTGCTCCATCGACAAACCGTTTGCCATCTTATGCCGTGATGACGGTGGCGTGCTTGTGGTATGTTCGATGAATGTCTTTAAACGCTCGAATGTATTTTGTACGTCGGTAATTAGCCTGATTACTTCGATTTTGAAGGATTCCTTGGCCCCGATAGCGTCCACCAGTTTATGGTTGATTTGAATGCGATCGTTGCGGAGTGAAGCAATGTGCTGCCGCAGAGATATATTCTCTTGGGCTAGAAGCGAGTTTTTTGTTTTCAAATATAATTCAGTTGCTGATTCGTACATTTTTGTGGAACGTTTGAAAATGTATTTTTTATTCTTTGGAAGGAAACAACAACAACAGCAAAATACTTTTTTGTATATTTGAAGTACGAGTATGTACCTAGGTTTTTAATTTTTTTTCTATCGAACTGAGTGATTAAACACGAGGAAGCTTTTTTCTTCGTGTTGGCGGCCTCATGTATCTCTGGGAAAAATATGAATACTCGTATCTATCCATTATGTATGTAGATCTCGGAGACTTGATTGGAAGGTGGGTGGTGGTTTTATATAAAATCTGTATGCCTATACCTCGTTTGTGAATTATTATTATTACTAACCATAACCGCTCAGCCGTTTGAATTGCGTTAGTTAATTAATATTCAGATACTCTACTTCATGTTTTAGTTTTATGGCACTGTTAGATGAATTCAGGCAGCTTAAATTGGTACTAACGAATAACTTGTTTGCTTTGTATTTTCTATGCGGAATAATGTAGTAAAAAAAATACGAGCGTTAACGTGTGGTTATGTCGCGTGCGTGTCTAACTTTTGTTTTGTATCTTTTTTTTTTTATTAATTTTGTTCATATATACAAGAAAAAAATATAGCAGGTATAGCTAAAGTAGGTACGATATGAATTTGTTATGTGCATTCAAGTGGGAAATGAAGTTTGTTTCGTAATGCACGAAATACAAAAAAAAAATTATGCTTTCAGGGTCGGCAACATGTACATATGTCGGTGTGTTACGTGTGCATTTGAACTGAGCGGGTTGTGTGTTATGGCATTTTTTGTTTGTTCTGTCGTTTTCAAGAAAGTGACCTTAGTAGCTTAGTTGCAGGATGTTTTTTTTATGTGTTATAAGTGGCTTTGTAAACCTGTTTTTTGCAGAAATACCTACTTTCTTATGAGTTTGGAAGACCTTGGGGAAAGTAGTCATATGACTACCAGGTGACTTATGCTTAGAAGGAAAAGAGAAAGTTTGG
Organism: Chrysotoxum bicinctum; assembly: GCA_911387755.1. NCBI lineage: Eukaryota > Metazoa > Arthropoda > Insecta > Diptera > Syrphidae > Chrysotoxum > Chrysotoxum bicinctum. The sequence continues at coordinate 225,407,439 of OU426987.1, forward strand.
CTGATTTCGAAATTCTTTGAAATCTTAAGATTTAAAGAAATCTGTCGTTCTTGATTTTTGCGCCCACCTTTAAATTTAAAGGTAATTTTTTTTTTAAATGGAATAAACCCATTTTCATCTTTCGGCTATACAAAAATTAGGACAACATTTATGGAAAATTGAATGTACCCTGAAATCAATATGTTTGGCCTTTTACTTATACTCAAGTAATCTACCTAAATAAGTTTTGAAACATTTGTTATTTGGAGCACTATGAAATTTTAAAATTTAGATTTTCATTTGATTTGATTTAACTTTATTTTGTTTTGGAAAATCTTTGAAATCTTAAAATAAGTCCTTTAACTTTGATCCTGGAAGAAATTCATTGACATGTTTGTATAGAAAATTGAGGGCTCTAAATAAAAAGTCTGAAACTTTCTACACACACAATTTACGGTTTAGAAAAAAAATCAGTAATAAGGTGTAACTTATTTCACTACGGTGGTGAGGTCTTAGTACTCTAAAAATCTATAAATAAAAGATATTCAAGATAATTCGCCTGGACTTAAAAACCTGTAGTTTGTGGAAGATAAGAAAAGAAATAAAAATAATAGAAGAACAGTCTATTTTACTTCATTCAAGAGACACAGGCGATTTCAAAAATACTTTAAATGGAGAACAAACTATATCAACAAAAAAAAAAAAAAAAAAAAAACTGTTTTTCAATGAGAAATTTTGAAATGATAATAGATACTACATAACAAAATATTTTATTTAAATTGTTTGCAAAGTTTTAAGTAATTACATAATTGAATTTTAGTATTCGATGTTCTAATAATTTTTTATTCAAACGTTTAACATAATGTCTTCTATTCTACTTTTTGAGAATGTTCAAATTTAGGAAAAACAAAGTATGAAAAAATGTTAGGTATTTGAACAAAATTTTTATGTTTTATATAGGAGCTCCTTTGAATTAGGAAAAAAAAAGTAAAAAATTTTCGAAAAAATAGTTTTTGCATTTTTAAAAAACGTATACAATTTTTATTGCGACTTATAGGTCCTATAAGGCAAGTTATGCATTCTGAAAAAAAAAAAAATCGAACTCGAGATTTTGATCAAAGTTGACATTACGATGACAGCGAAGACCAAAAAAGTGGGTCTCGCAATTCTGTCTGTCTGTTGGTTCGACTACAGCCTAAACGGCTCGGCCGATTTTCTTCAAACTTGGTAGATATGGGTTTTGTTTTTTTTCCCCACTCGTTTTTTTTCTTTTTTTTAAGACCAAAAATAACGGTACCTACCTACGGCTTATTTTCGAAATTTTATAAATAATTTTTTTTTTCAAAAACTGCCCCACAGAATTTTTTAAAAATAAATTGAAAAATTTCATTTAGTTAAAACTATGTAATGGTTGAAAAAAATTTTCCAAAGAATTGTTATTTTTGGTAGCCCCCCTCATCCATTTTTTTTGTTTTTGATTTTCTCGAAAACGATAAGCCGATTTAAATATTTTTTTTTTCATCCTAAAGCTCCTCCAAAGTTTAAATATTCTTACATATTCTAATTTTCAATATTTTATTTTTTGGATTAAAAAAAAAAAAATTCAAAATTTTTTTTTTGGAAACTTAATATTTCGAAAACCCCAAGATCGAGTTTTTTCAAACTTGACAAATAAAAGTTTCTTAACATAACCTACAAGATTTGAGAAAAAAAAAATTGTTTTATCTAAAACTAACGGTACCTTCCATATAAATGTTAAAAAATGGTTTTCGTAAATCGTATTTTTCTCGAAAACGGTAACGAGAATTTTGCTAAAATTTTTTTTCTTTTGATTAATTCAAAATTTAATAAAAGAAAATTGAAATCTAGATATTACTGACTGTACCTATCATAGAACGATTTTTTCGAATTTCGAATTTCTCATTATCGGCATAACGGATTTTAATAAAATTTTTTATAAAGAAGCTCCTAAAAAGTTTTAAAAACATTGCATTTCAAAACTTAAAAAAAAAAATAATTTTTTCAATTTTTAGAAAAAAAAAATCGTTTTTTTTTGGAAAAATTCGATATCTCAAGAACGGTTTAGTATTTTTCTTGGAAATTTAACTCTTATTCGAACAATAATAAAAACTTAAAGTTGGCGTACCAAAATTTTTTCTTAAAAACGTTTTAAAAATTTTGTACATAAAAGCTTATTTTTTAAAGAAACCACTACAACGACTTTTAATTTTTATTCATAGATTAATATTTGCATAGCATTCTGTTTTTATCTCTTACTTCTAAAAGAATTTAAAAAAAAAAATCATTTTATCTTTATGAACAGGTTTCTTTAATAACTTTCGTTTTTAAAATTCCTAGTCTATTACATAGGAGCAAATTCGTGCGACCCAGTCGTGCATTTTATTTTTTTTTTAAATTCAACGTCGTGAAAACGGGTACACGATAAAATTTAGAAATTACTTCCAAAATTGTATTATCATTAAATACTAACAATTTGCATATCAATTTTTTTATACAAATTTTAAGAAAAATTTAGTACATAAAAAAAATGCCACTGGATCTTATTTATCTCGAAAACGTCTCCTACAATCTTGATAAAAAAAATTTAGTGTTATGTTATTAAGTTCTTATGGGCATGGACTACATTTTGTTCACAAACAAAATTTGGAAAAAATGTTAATGGCATCTCTCATAGATTTTTTTTCGGTTTTCGACTTTCTCATCAACGGCTCTAACGATTTTGACGAACATTTTTGGACAGGAGCTGCTTTAAATTTAAAATAATATTGAATATAAAGATATTCGAAAAAATATTTTTTGAGTTTTTGAAAAAAAAAAATTGAAATTATTTCCTAAAATCTATATTACTAAATACTTAAAATCGCTATCACAAATTTTATTCTTGAACAATTTAAAAAAAAATTGTCATAAAAAAAAATAATTTAATAATAAAACGATGTTTCAAATTTGTTTGCATAAAATCATATAAATCAGACGGCAATTTTATGCATTTGAATATTTTTATCTCATTAAATCTATGTTTTATATTTATTTATAAACAAAGAATTTTTAGGATTTTTTTAGGATTATTTGTGTGCTTTTTTTTCATAGATAAGAGTTCGCCTTACAACTCTCAATCATTGACGTGAGCATGTTGTCGGTAAGGATACAGGCGATCAACTATTTTCTGGTGAATCCGAACGGCTGTGATGAGTATCATGATTATTATTAAATTAAAAAATCGTTCTTAAAGTTTATTTTTTAATAATTTTATTCATAATTTTCCGATCATGTCTCGCAGCATACACATGGAATCATTAACATGACCCTTCAGAATTATCTAAACAGTAAAGTACTGTTGTTTTTTTCATTAAATTAATACAGACAGGGGCGCCGGATTACCCTTTCGATAAAATAATATTTGCGCAACCGCATAGAAGTAGAATACTTATTGTGCCGACTCATTAGTGTACTGTTTCAAAAAGCCAATTTTTTGTTACCTACCGACTAGAGGAGTATCAACAGCTTCATAGCATTTAAAAAAGCTGCCTTTCTTTTAAACTAAATTTTATTTTAATGTTTATTTAATAATTTCATTTTTTTATTATGATGAATTATATAACCTCGAATATTCTTCCCCCCTATAATCTTGCAGGGAAATACTGTCAAGAGTATGTCAAAACTGCAAAAAATCTGGGTGTAGTTTTCAACCGCACCTTAACATGGAATAACCACATCAACTATGTTGTGGGTAAAACATATGGCATTCTTCGCACCTTATGGGCAACGCAGTTCTTCACTCCCTTTAAAATACGCATGCTTTTAGGAACTTATTGCCGTATTCAATAGTCTTGTCCGTTACATCTTTGGGTTACGAAGATATGATCACGTTTCTAACTTCTCCAAGTGTGTTCTTAATATGAGCTTCGAGAATTACCTTAATTTTCGTGCCCTTTCTATACTCACAAATATTCTCCTGAACAGTCAACCCCAGTCTCTTAGAGATGTGTTAAGTTCGGCATCCTCATTGAGAACGCGAATGTTGATTCAATCACGCTATGCATCTCTTACATCCGAACGTCAATTCTTTGTATATTCTACACGTTTATGTAATTCTTTACCTCGTAACCTAAGAGAAATAAATGATGCTACAAGATTAAAGCAAGAAATCAAAACTCACTATTCGCTTCTTCGAAAGTATCTTTGATACCGTCTAAGTTTAATTTGTCTTTCTCCTTTCTTTAAATTACTTTATATTGTATTTCTTAATTTTCTTAATATTTTTTTTTTTTTGAAAATCATCTTAATTATAATAAAATCTTAGCTTTCAATATTTCTATAATTATTGTAATAATTTTAAGCTTGTATCTATTTTATAAGACAATATGTCTTAATGTATATAAGCATTTCAAGAATAAAAATAAAAATAAAAAAAAAATAAAAAAAAAAAAATTCTACCTTTTTATTGAGTATAATTTTAAGAACATCATGTTTAATTTTTATACTTGTATTACAATTTACAATAAATAAAATAAATAAATAAAAAAAAATATAAATTTTAATGTGTTTTGTTTGTTTTGTTTGACGGTATTATTATTATTTTTATTTGGTTCGTTCTTGTTGATTCTCATTGTCTCTCTTTTAAGTAAAGTTTAAATGTCAAATTTTGGGTATTCAGTATTACGTTATTCGTGATTATCAATTCAAGATTATTTCTCGTTTACGTTCTGATCAAACTTAGCAGTACGATGATTGGGAAGTACATCATATCATCCCTCGGTTTGTGCATTGTCAAATATGCAACCATCCTGTTTGCTAAAAATCTCTTTGATCGACGATAGTCAATATTCTTGCAAACGTATTTGACGTTTACGAACACAATCTCTGACTTATCAAATTATTATTAGTATTAGAAATTATTTTTTGGTTTGAGCCTATCTTAGCGGGCAAACAACTATTTTGTTTTAATTTTCTTGTAAACAGTTTCACCGATTTTGATTAAACTTCGTGGTTGCTCCACGAATTTAGTTTTTCTTTAGCACAAAGTTACTTTTAAATAGTACGACTAATATTAAGTTTTAAAATTTTGTTCTGAAGTACTTTTTTACTGATAAGGATATCCTTATACTTCAGTTCATAAATTCTTGGCTATAGAGTTGCTGCTTTAAACAAATTTTGTCTATTTTCAAAAACAAAATTATTTTAAGTTTAATAAATTCACCTTTTAATGTACATATTTTTTTTTAATTTTTATTTGTATTTGATTTATTATAGAATTGCAAATGGAACTATTAGATGAAATCACAAACAATTTTTGGAATAAGTAAAAAACAAAATAAGTCAAAAGTAAACAAAAAATTTAATTTTGTTTTCATTTGTTTAAACTAATTTATTTGCAGTTATTTAAGATCATGGTTACGCACAATACTATTTCGTAAATTTTTGAATTTGCTAAGATTTCTTTCAACCTTGAAAAAATTTAATTTAAAGTTAAATTCATCGAACTCAAAAACCTTTTTTTTTATAAGACAAAAATAATAATTTTTAACATCAAAACAAAATAAAATGCACGACTGGGTCGCACCAACTTGCTCCTATGTAATAGACTAGGAATTTTAAAAACGGATATTATTAAAGAAAACTGCTCATAAGGATAAAATTAATTTATTAGATTCTTTTAGTAGTAAAAGATTAAAACAGAATGCTATTCAAATATGAATTTATGCAAGAACAAAAATTATAAGTTGCTTCTTAAAAAAATAAGCTTTTGTATACAAAATTTTTAAAACATTTTTAAGAAAAAATTTTGGTACGCCAACCTTAAATTTTTATTATTGTTCGAATAAAAGTCTAATTTCCAAAAAAAAATACTTGAGATATTGAATTTTTCAAAAAAAAATGACTTTTTCTAAAAATTGAAAAAAATATTTTTTCTTAAGTTTTTAAATGCATTGTTTTTTAAACTTTTTAGGAGCTTCCTTACAAAAAATTTCGTTAAAATCCGTTATGCCGATAATGAGAAATTCAAAATTCGAAAAAATCGTTCTATGGTAGGTACAGTCTGTAATATCTAGATTTCAATTTTTTTTTATTAAATTATAGATCGTAAAGATTAATCAAAAGAAAATATAATGCACGACTGGATCGCACGAACTTGCTCTTATGTGAAAGTACTTTGGAATTTTAGATACATTTTATAAATATAAAACATGGATTTAATGAGATAATAATATTCAAATGCATAAAATTGCCGTCTGGTTTCCGGAAAAGTATGAATATATGCAAATAAACCTTAAAAAATCGTTTTATTATTAAATCAATTTTTTATATAAGAAATTTCTCTAAAATTTTTCAAGAAAAAAATGTGGGATGCGAATTTTAAGTATTTAATAATATTGGTTTTAGGAAATAATTTCAAAAAATAATCGTTCATAGGTTTTGAAGATATTGATTTAAATTTTTTTTTTTTTTTAAAACCCAATAAATATTTTGTCGAATATTTTTATATACAATATTATTTTAAACTTAAGGGGACTCCTGCTAAAAATTTTGGGTTAAAATCCTTAGAGCCGTTAATGAGAAAGTCGAAAATCAAAAAAACGGGTCTATGGCAGGTACCCCTAATAACATTTTGCCCCAAAATTTTGTTTGACCAAAATGTAGTCCATGTCCATAATATCACACTTAATTTTTTTATCAAAATCGTTAGAGCCGTTTTCGAGATAAATAAGATTTTGCATTACGGGTGTATGGGGGGTACCGTTAGTTTTGGAGCTAAAAAAAAATTTCAATTTCTCCTCTAGGGAATCACCGAAGACCCTTAACTACCGAGTTTGAAGAAAATACCTCTGGTAGTTTAGGCTGTAGTTCGAGGTACAGACATACAGACAGACAGACGGAATTGTCGGATCCACTTTTTTCGTCTTCGCTATCATCGTAATGTCAACTTTGATCAAAATCTCGAGTTTGATTTTTTTTCCAAGTGCAGAACTTGCCCTATAGTACCTATATCGCAAGTAAAAAATTTGAGCAAAATTCTCGGAACCGTTTTCGAAAAAAATACGATTTTCGAAAACCATTTTTTAAAATTTGTATGGAAGGTACCGTTAGTTTTAGATAAAACAAATTTTTTTTTTCTCAAATCTTGTAGATTATGTTAATAAACTTTTATTTGTCAAGTTTGAAAAAAAACCGAGCATGGAGTTTTCGAAATATTGAGTTTCCAAAAAAAATCCAAAAAATTAAAAATTGAAAATTTGAATATGTAATAATATTCCAACTTTGGAGGAGCATTAGCACAAAAAAAAATGATTTAAATCGGATGTACCGTTTTCGAGAAAATCAAAAACAAAAAAAATGGACCCGGGGGCTACCAAAAATAACAATTTTTTGTAAATTTTTTTTCAACCATTAGTTAGTTTTAACCAAATTAAATTTTTTAAATTTTTTTTTTTAAATTCTGTAGGACAGTTTTTGAGAAAAAAAATATTTATAAAATTTCGAAAAAAAAAATCGTATGGCAGGTACCGTTATTTTTGGTCTTAAAAAAAAAACAGAAAAAAACGTCCTTGGGGAAAAATTAAAACCCATATCTACCAAGTTTGAAAAAAATCGGCTCAGCCGTTTAGGCTGTAGTCGAACCAACAGAAAGACAGACAGAATTTTTTGGTCTTCGCTATCATCGTAATGTCAACTTTGATCAAAATCTCGAGTTCCATTTTTTTTACGAATGCATACATAACTTGCCTTATAGTACCTATAAGTCGCAAGTAAGAAAGACAAAAGTACGCGTTGACCAATTTCTTTACTGGGTTGGTACATTAACCCTAATTCGCTCGTTATTATGGTAATCGACGATACTAAACAAAAAGCTGTCAACTACAAAATTTAAGGCTTTAAAAATCCTCAACAACTGATATCAATTAACTATTATTTGTGCCAGCTGAATGTAGAAATAAAAATATCAGCTTTTAAAATAAACCCTTAAATTTAGTTAGATACAGATACACCTTATGTAAATAATTAAGATGGATACTACGAACCCACTTAATGCAAATGTAAACACTCAAATTAAATCAATACAAAAAATGACTTGACATGCAAATAAATCACCCGACTTAAAAAGGGAATTAGCAAATAAACTATTATTAAGATAAAAAATACTATCTATAAAACTTCAATTTTAATACCGTACTCACTCAATAAAAGCCATAATTTGTCGTGAGAAATTCACTCAGTTTAGTTTAAATGCTCATTATACACGTGTAAGAGCCCTTACCTGCAACGTGAAAAGAAACAAAAAATGTTATAATAATAGAGTCTATAGTTTTATTATACAACTTATCTTATCTTAAAATTTTAAAAACAAAAGAAAAACAAAAAGATTATCATATTTTATGGTTTGTTGATTTTTTTTTAATTTCAAACAATAAAACACAAAAATACCGCCGCAACTATACATAATGTACCTATATACATACATACAAAAAACTAATAATAATATTCATTAAAAATTAATAATTTTGGTATATGCAAATTAATTAGCAAAAATCCTTCCTGATTTAATTTTTTTTTTCTTACATAGGTTTGAATTTTATTAGCGCCGCCATCGGAGCGTTGCCCACCAATATTTCTGCCTATGTAAGCATAATGAGATACTTTTCGATGGCCATCATTATTATCAAACTCGACACACTATCTATCCCCACATCAGATTAGGTGATTAATTATCAAAAGAATGTTTGATGGTTTTTGAAGAAAAAACAAAGTTTTTTTTAAATGCTAAATATATGTAGGTATAGACAGATATGAATGTGTAGGTAATAATGCAAATTAGTTGTGAGATTTATTAGAAAAGATACAATTAGTTCTCGTCAGTGAGGTTTAGATGTTTGTTTGCTTTTTTTTTTTTTGTTTAATGCCTGCCCTTCAAGCTCATTTGACTGACAGATTAATTGCAAAAATCTCTGGTTGAGAGGTCAAAAACAAACATAAGCTTATTGGGCCTTCTACTAATGGACTTTTTTTTCTGCAAAATCATTAAGAAGTGTTTTTAAGCAAAAGAAAAAAAAAAGTCTCTAAATGGCAAAGATACTCCTCCTACAATAGGTATATGTTTTTTTTTTTTTTTAAAAAAACCTTGAATTAGTAATAAATTCAAATGACCCAATTTCTCGAAATCTGCTGCCATCACATAAAAGAATCTTATGCCAAATATGAGATAAACTTTATTTGATTTTCGATTTTTTTTTTGAAAATAAAACACAACACGACCAATTTCGAATGAAATAAACATCATCTTTATCTTAAAGCTGGGGATAATCTCTCCACATTAAAGATATTTTGCGAGCCGTATATATATGTATGTATAGATACTTTTTCTCTTCGCCTTCACACGTTGTGTGTCTTTATAGAAATTGTATTTATTTTTAGGAACTTTATGAGGTTCTTAGTCTTTCCATAAAAAGCCGATTTAAATGTGGGAGCGAAAAACGAACTGTAATGTGAGTTTAAAAAAAATTAACAACAATACCAAAAAAAAATAGGTTAGCTATATTGTTATGGGAAAAATATTATTTTCTAAGTGGGCAGGCGCGCATCTTTTAATTATATATGTCCGAAATAAGAGAAAGGGGATAACTATCTTTCATCTGCATGGATGTACAGAGAAGTGCAATAAACATTTTAAAATAATTAAGAAATTTTATATGAGTAAATTATTTTTTTAATATAAATGTATGTAGTATACATATAGGTACTCAGTTGCATCATATCCATTTACTCTGGGTCTTCGTGCGTCGATAAAAGATGAACAAAATAAACTTGATTTAATTGCGATGGAAAATTAAAATTTTAAAGTAACGATTCAATTTAACGATATTGAGTGAATGAATGAGGGACTTGCTGATGGTAGTATGCGGGGTCTTTTTGTTTTTTTCGTTTTCTTAAAACAAGGTGTCGAAAATTGAAATATAATTATTTATAATTCGTATGGCTATTAAGGAGATTGGTATTTTATTTTAATTTTTTAATTTTTATATTTCTGTCAAGGATTTATAAGTTTTAGGGGGAAAATTAAAATCATCAACTTTCTAAATTGGTACCTAGACTTATTGTTATTGTTAAGTAATTTTCTTAAAAGTTTTTTAATCGTTTATTAATAATTTCACATAATCATTAATTTAAATAATGATAATGAGTATGATACAGATCTTTCGATATATTTCACAATTATCGTTTTGAAGACAAAAATTAAAGCTTTTAGGCCTTCATCGTTTACTGAAAATTTTTTTGAATATATTTGTGTTGTTATTAATTTTTGGTCTTGATTTTTAATCAAGAGGTCTGGCGATATACATGTATGAGGAATTTCTGGGTGACAATTTGAGTTGGGATTATTTTTTTTTTTTGCTCATTATGTAAAATTCTTGTTTTTAAACTTAGTAAATAAAAATGCAAAAAAAAATAAATTAAACTTGAAACGTTTCATGTTAGTTCTCTCGAAAATCCAATTATCAAAAATTTAATTGAACTCGCCCTCAAGTACCATGAAATTGGTAAATTCAAACAGCAAACTCTCAAAAATAAGAAATGTTCCCCTCAAGGGTTTTGTTGGAGAATCATATAAGACAGTAAAGTGAGGAGGGACACTTAATGTGATAACATAAGATATAACTATATCAGAAGATTTTCTAGAGGTATTGATTTATTTTCCAGCCGCTGCCACCTAAAAACATGTTTTCAAACATACTGACTCTTTCGGGGAAGTGATATATCCTCGAATCCAAATTACGGCGGAATTGTTTGAGGGGAGGAATGCAATTTGCAATTTCAATTGACCATTGTTGAGACGTTACGACGATGCTCAAGAGAAACAAAAGAATACTGCCTCTTGCGAGGAAATGATAAGTCCTCCACGGGCATGTCTTGTCATGAAAAGTGTTTCTCATCTTAATCGTTCGGATTCAGCAGAAAATTCTTCATTCTTGCCGACAATACCCATACCAGGTTCAGGTTGTCTATGAGCCTGTTGTGCTATTCACGTTGAATTCGATTTTTATTTTATTAAAATATTCGAAATTAACAATTGAAAAATGAAAATTTAAACAAAGGAATAAAAAAAAATTAAATGAAATTTAGAAACAAATATTAAGTAAGCGAGATTGACACACGTCTTCGTTGTTCGTCGTCTCGTTTAAGTGTGTCCTTCTTTCTTTTCTATAGGAAAATTAATTCCTTTTTTAGAACTAGTGAGCAGTCCGAAAGTGAGAGCGGGTTCAGCGTTGCCGTCTAAGTTTATTTCAATCCTACATTCAATTATTTTTTTTTATGAATTTCAGAAGTGTAAAAAACAAATGATACTTTTATTTTTCTCTAGTTTTATTTAAGAATGCAACCCTTAAAAGCTTTCGCTAGCTTGGGAACTTGGTCAAAAATTCAAAACAATTTTATAAAAAACATATTATGGAGCACGATGCTGACCTTTTTGAATTTTTTCAAGGTTGTTCCTGAGTACCTTATCAAAAAAATTACTATACTCTAAGTGCTGGTGTTCAGCCGGCATATTGAAAACCTCGTCTTAACCAATATTTTTTTAGGATTTATACTTTCGTATTTAAAGTGCTTTCATTTTCCAGTTTTTTGTCAGTTAAAAATAGTACCCATTGATAATTCTCTAAGCCATATGCATGGATGCGAAAAAGATTCATTATGCAGAGACGATCCATCAACGCCTTGTGAACTCGAAATAACTTCTAATAGAAAAATCCTGACAATTACCAATGAATTTTCACAAAATGTGAGTAAATAACCGAAATTTCACGAAAATGTTCAAAAAACTCAAACTGTACGCCTGGTAACTGACACCGCTATATGCCAGTCGATTTCAACTTATGATTTACAAAAAAAAACCTTCAGCTTACGCCTTTTAAATGGCAGTTTATTGAAAAAACATGAGCTGCGCATAAACTGCACACAAACTGCAGGCAAGCGTATTAAGCATCTATGACGAGACGACTTACATAATTCATAAAAAATAAAAAAAAAACTCTATGTCTCAAATATAAACATGTTCTTATTTTTAATCATGAACAGAAAATTAATAAAAATATGACCACATAATATTAACATTTAGAGGTCCTTGACTAATCTAAGCAAACTACTTGTCACTACGTCTTGTCTGGCCAGCTCATCCGTTTGTTCATTCGCATCAAATCCAAAATGAGGCTAGTATAAGTTCATTCCGGCTTTGCCGGACCAATTTGGAGTATGATGTACTGGAATTAATGGCTTTCACAGCCGCCTGACTGTTTGTGATAATAGCCGTATTCCGGGTTTGGTTGCGATTTTGTTTGGGTACCTTGCATGCTTCTTCTATAGCCTGTAATTAAGTTTGAAAAACACTAGCAAAGTCGGGTAGCCTAGATATTATCCAAAGTCACAGGGAAGACTCCTGAACCATCACCACATTCCTTCTTTGAGCCGTCAGTAAAGATAGTTGTGTCGAAAATCTTTCGTCAAAACGTCATCATCCCAGTTCTTTCTTGATAGCAACATAACCTTATATAGCCTTTACTGATGGCCATTTTAGGAGTGCAGTAGTCAGTGGGAGTCAAAAAGATCTCTATTGCAATCAGCTCCTTAATATTGCTGTAGTCATAAGGTTTAGCAATCCAAGAATTCGATTCCGTTAGCTCTGATGCACTGCAAGATACTAGATACTTAATGTGTAAATCAAGTGGTAAAAGGTATAGAAAATGGCTGAAGGAATCATTTGGGCAAGATCTTAGAGCCCCCGTGGTGCCAACGACAGCAGTTCCTCGTACCTTCTTCAGTTTACCGATGTAATATGCTTAGAGAAGCGCGGGCCACCATTCAATCGAAACATACGTGAGGATCGGTCGCACCACGGCCCTATATCTTTATGGATAATAAAAATAATACGTGATATTTTTCTATTCACCCTATATGGACATAACAATCTCTAGCCCCAAAGTATTCATATAAGTAAAATCGTGAATTGCACTATTTTACAATTTAACAAAGTTCTTCAACCACACTACTCCTAAAACAGACATTTATCCCAAATTAATTCTTTGTTATGATTAAAATAAAAGAAAATACACTGCATCACAAAATTACGCAGAATTTTTTGTTGCACTTTGATTTAATTTAAATTTAAAAGGAAATATTTTGCTTCTTAAGAAAAACAAAGTTAACAAATCGTTACCACCAATTAATTTTCTGTTTGTATATTATTGCAACTTTTTCAAAGCAATTTTCAGCTAATTACGAAAAAAGTAGATTATACATAAATAGCCAGTATCTATGGATAATTATAAAAATTTTAAGAAAATTCTCAAAATATATTTCACAGATTTTCTTGTTCAAAAATAAATTTAAGAAAAAAAAAGACTCTTGTGTGCCATAAATAAAAATATGCAATCCATCAGATGTCAACGCATAAATAACATAACATGGGTGCTTATAGTTCAAAACGATTAAAATATATAATTTTATTTTTAAAAACCTATCTCTCTCTCTCTTTTTTAATTATATTTATTTTTCTTATTTTCTCAAAATTAAAAACCAAACAACCAAAAAAAAATCAAAAATAAAACAAACACCACTGGTAGCTTTTGAAAAATGTATTCTATTGTGAACTACAGAGAATACCTGTGAATTAAGTGTGGTGCTGATTATGCAAGGAAAATGTGTAATCCAAGTTGGCCATATATTCTTTTATCTTATGCCAAAGATACCATCAATCTAAGCTAATTGATTATTTATACACCGGTGAAGACATCAATTCTAATTTATCTCTAAGACTTAACATACTTGCCTGCACCAATAAATTATGACTTAGCTTTAAAAGTGTTGGCCGAAACAACAGAGAATATTTAAACCACATCATTCTAAATTAAATGACGTCAAGAACTATCCACACTTACTGCAGCAGTGGTGTACACCTATTCTAGCTCTAAGATGAACAAAAAAATAGAGATTTATCTTTAAAGCTTATGGCAAGCTACGTGTAGATACAGCTTGAATGGCGAAAGATACTTTCTTTCATCTAACGTGTGCAGTAAGTATCTTGACATTGAATTCGGCCCCGAGGGTGTGTTGTTTTTTTTTTTTAAATATTAAAAAAATTTGTATTGTTTTGCTTGGATGAATACATTTTTCTGGCACACGGTCTGGCAGGAATAGTTTCTATAAAGATACGCGCCATCTATCGTCACTTTGCCAGCTCTATAAGTGCATTGTGTTTGTATCTCTATCAATTGGTGGTTCACCTCTACATAGAGATGCGTCTAGTGTCGTATATTGTGAATGTGCAGATTCCATCTTTTTTTCTTTTTTTTTTGGCAAATTGTGGAGGAAAAATGATGAAAAATAAAGCAGGAGGAGAAGGAGGAGGAGGACGAGGAGGAGAAGGAGGAAAAACCAAGTGAATAAAAGCAACAACAACACAAAAAAGAGGAAGACGATAAAAATTCACGACTCTGGCCTCAAACAGATTTGTTTTTGTTTTTGTTGGTTTGTCCATGGTGAATGGTTTTTTTTTGTTTTGCTGTCAGAGTTTCCTTGATGGCTTTTCATTTTATGAATTGTTTTGTGTTTACCGTTTTTATATTCATTCCTCTTACGTATTGAGTGATGTGGATGTTTTCCAATTGCGGATGAATTTTACGATATTTTATGATTTTTCTTTTTTAAATTTATAGGGTAAGCTTTGTTTTATATCTCTTCCTGTGTCACCATTCAATCGTTGTCGCTGTGGTCGCCCTTGGTAGAAATCTCTGAGTTTTTGTGCCACGTATTAAGTATGTTTTTTTTTTTTTCATTTTTCAACGACATGACTTGATTATTGATGAGAAGAAAGATGGTTAGGTGGCTTGCTTCAAGAATATGCAATGCAACATTTAGGTAAGGTTTAAATAACTGCTGAAAATGATGATGATGATGATGATGAAGATAATGATGAGTTTGATGAAGAGGAGGTATGGACGCATTCAAAACTTGTTGGGTTTTTTTTTTTTTTTTTTTTTGTGTCTTTCTTTCCAGTAAGGTAATCGAAAAAAGGAATACAATTCACAGATGGAGACATATTAATTGATCATGATTTTTTTGTGTCTTTTCTTTTTTGTTGGTGAAGCAATCAATCAATGGGGGAATATCTCTTTTAGGACTTGTAGTGGACTTTTATGTTCATTTTCTTTTATTTGAGGTAAATTCGAGAGAATTTTACACAAAAGGACTGTTGAGTAATGTTCCAGAGGTGGAAATGATTGCCTATAGAAATAGACAATGATTAGATTAACCCTGTGCCACAATGAAATAGGTCTATGGAATGATATCTGGAAGTCATAAAAATGGAGACAAATGGGCATTGAAGGCGATGCGAGGGTCGTTCGATGAGTTGATGGATATAAATCGCCGGAGGGGGTATACAACGTAAAAAAAAACTGTCTGCATAACAAATATGGCTTTTTCGAGAATTATGGCAGTCTATAAAAGCCCAAATGAGCAGATTACGCCAAAGCGAACATATTGATCAGGGCGGTGAAATCTGTTATACCTACCTACTTATGCAACACAAGTCTAATCCAAGTGAAATCTTTTAGAAAATGTTTGAACAATGTGGGAATTCATGTAAAAGGCGGCGCAAAATTATTCACCCTATCGGAGGATTTTGTAATTTTTGTAAATGGCGTCTTATGTCAATCATATTTGACATTTGTAAACAAGACAGCTGCAGTAAATGGAGCGCTATACTCCGCAAGAGCGCGGAAAAAATGTGTCGAGTTTTTTTTTACCAATAATCAGTCGGTGGTTCTAGCGCAGCGTGAATATCGACGTTTCCTAATCGTGTTGCGCCAACATTCGGGCGCCCAGCTACTCGACTCGAACAGACTGAAACCACAGAGGACCATGCAGGGCGTTGCCGCTACCGGACTGGTCATTCGGCCGAGAATATTGCGGCTGTGGCTGCTCATATCGCTGAGAACGAAGAAACATCAACCAGACGGCGGGCCACGCCATCATCACCAGACGGACTCTACAGCGAATCTTACTGAAAGGCGTTCAGATGTTCCCGTCCAAAGTGCAAACGGTGCATCTATTAATGCCTGCTGACGGCCCGTCTCTGTGTGCACCAGTGTCAAGCTATCCTCAATCTCAATAACGAAGAGGACAATTTTGTGCCGAAAATCATCATGAGAGACGAGGCGCATTTCCACTTAAGCGTTTACGCCAATAAGCAAAATCTTCATTTCTGGGCCTTTTAAAATTCGAAGAACGAAGAACAATTACATCCACTCAAATCCACTATGTGGTGCGGCGTTAACGCGGGAAGAGTGATTGGGACGTATTTTTTGAGGCCGCCATTGACAATAAGGTCACTGTTACTGACAAACGCTACTGGGACAAGATAAACGACTACTTGCTGCGGATAAGCTGGGTTTGGAAACATGTGGTTTCAACAAGACTGGTCGCGTTATCTCCCGTTTTGGCGATTTGGCACGGCCAGCAAGGTCGCCCACTTTAACCATGCCAGACTTATTTTTTCGGGATAATTGATGATCGCAGCTACTTAGGAGAGTATTTGACAGGAATGCGAACTGTTATCACCGGAAATCTTGCGAAAAGTCATGGAAAATGCGATAAAACGGTCACAAATGTAAATAAACACTGGCACGAGCCACTTAACGGATATTATCTTCTCCACTTAACAGAAATAAAATGCACGACTGGGTCGCACGAACTTGCTCCTATGTAATAGACTAGGAATTTTAAAAACGAATGTTATTAGAGAAAACTGTTTATAAGGATAAAATTAATTTTTTAAATTCTTTAAGTAGTAAGAGATAAGAACAGAATGCTATGCAAATATGAATTTATTCAAGAACAAAAATTATAAGTCGTTGTAGTGGTTCCTTAAAAAAATAAGATTTTATGTAAAAATTTTTTTAAACATTTTTAAGAAAAAATTTTGGTACGCCAACTTTAAGTCTTTATTATTGTACGAATAAGAGTTAAATTTCCAAAAAATACTAAGCCGTTCTTGAGATATTGAATTTTTCAAAAAAAAAAAAAAAAAAAAAAATTGAAAAAAATATTTTTTTTTAAGTTTTTAAATGCAATGTTTTTTAAACTTTTTAGGAGCTTCTTTATAAAAAATTTCGTTAAAATCCGTTATGCCGATAATGAGAAATTCAAAATTCGAAAAAATCGTTCTATGGTAGGTACAGTCAGTAATATCTAGATTTAAAATTTGTTCCTATTAAATTATAGATCGTAAGGATTAATCAAAAGAAAAAAAATTTTAGCAAAATTCTCGGAACCGTTTTCGAGAAAAATACGATTTTCGAAAACCATTTTTTAAAATTTGTATGGAAGGTACCGTTAGTTTTAGATGAAACACAATTTTTTTTCTCAAATCTTATAGATTATGTTAAGAAACTTTTTTTTGTCAACTTTGAAAAAAATCGAGCATGGGGTTTTCGAAATATTGAGTTTCCAAAAAAAAATTTTGATTTTTTTTTTAAATCCAAAAAATTAAAAATTGAAAATTTGAATATGTAATAATATTCAAACTTTGGAGGAGCTTTAGCATAAAAAAAATTATTTAAATCGGCTGTACCGTTTTCGAGAAAATCAAAAACAAAAAAAATAGACCCAGGGGCCTACCAAAAATAAAAACAAAAAATAATATAATAATAGTTTTAACCAAATGAAATTTTTCAATTTTTTTTTTTTAAATTCTGTGGGACAGTTTTTGAGAAAAAAAAATATTTATAAAATTTCGAAAAAAAAGCGTATGGCAGGTACCGTTATTTTTGGTCTTAAAAAAAAAACAAAAAAAAATGTCCGGGGGGGAAATTGCATGCCGAATACAGGAAAAGTTATTTTGTTTGTTTGCAAACATGCAGATGTTCGGGATAATCTCAGAAACTATAGGTCCGATTTTAAAAATCATTTTTGACTTTGAGAGGTGATGCTTACTTAGAGGATTGTTTTTGACTAAAAAGTTTTTAAGGTCAATCTTTTAATAGGATGAAATGGGGTGTAAGCAAAAAAAATGGTATCAGAAGTTAAACATTGTAAGGACTATATTTCAACTGTGGTCTTACAGGAAAGGTTTATGCTTTAAGGCTATGAAATTTACGCCATTCGCTATTGTGCTATTTTAGCCACATTTATCCTAATATTTAGTTTGACTTTAAATCGTATGAATAAAACGGATGACCAAGAGTTTGCATAAGCAAATGCTTAAATTTGTATATAGAGCATTTGCTTTGAGCAGGTGATCGTTTCGATTTACTCCAACCTTTATTTGCATTCAAGATAATTTAAATTGAGCAAAGTTGTAAATTCTTTAAATATGTTTGTATTTTATTTTTTTTAAATGCTTATCCTTAAAGTTTGTCAATGAAAATATCAATACCACACCTTAACCTCTTAACCCCGATTGATTTGATTTATATTTTTGGGTGTGACAGAAGAAAAAAAATGTAAACATTTTACATCAGAAACAATAAATTAATAACAATACGTCAATGATAGCACTGCAGCACCATGCCGATCGCCTTACGTTGTCGCCAGCCGTGCGTTCTACCGCCAATCTTAATGCTTTGGAAATCGCGCATCCATTAAAAAATATTACACACCGCGCACACAAATCCTTATCAATCTAGGTCAAATGGAAAAAAAATCATTAACCCATTACTTTGTATGGATTGCTTATAAATTTGCTATAATTCTGGAGGTCGAAATTTATTTTTAAAAAATACAAAATAAGAAACAAAATCGTACATACTCGTATATCTACACACAACATTATTGAGTCACACTTGCCACAAATTATTATCAGACATTGTTTTTTAATTGATTTTTTTTGTTCACTGATGATTTGTAAGATTTGTGTATTTAAGCAATGACTATTCGAAAGCCATATCGGAGATAAGTAAATTAGGGAACAACTTGTACATTTTCCTTGTGATAGCATATGAAGCAAAATATATTTTTTTCCTCAATTTAACACACATCTACCAAACAAAAGTAAGGCATATTATCAATATCGGATGATCTCAGTAGGTAAGCTTTTAGTTTGATGTAAAATAAAAACTATGGCTAAATATCACAGATTCACTGTGGTGCTTAAAAGTTCTTGTGATACATGTGATACCTAAATGACTTTTTCATTCATTTTCCTTCAAATAATAATACAATTCTTTAAGTTCTAAAATGTAAATTCAAATGGTAATACTTGCAGATCAACTGTGATACTTGTGATATTTTCGCTTATTTACTTAAAAAAAAAAACACAATAAAGGTCCTAAAGTTTGTATACCTACTCAAAACATTCAATAAAGTTAAATACTTGTAGAATATCACAAAAAATACAAAAATGTTTGTGATATTCTTCTAGAAAATTAGTAAAATATAGAAATCTTTTCAATTTAAAAATGTAATTTATCATCAAATTGTCAATACTTCAAAACTATTAAAAAATAATCCGTGATATCTATCTGAGGTTCCTGCAATGCTTGTGATATATCATCTAAATAATTTCTATAATTACTTATATGAATGTAGAATTAAGCACACCGACACGTTTGGCTGAATGAAGTTTTATAAATTGTGATATTTCAAAAAATTGTGATACGTTTAAAAAAAACTCGAATATATAAATACAGTTTCAGATATTTTATTTTGTAGTATTAGTGTGTCATTGAGACGATAAAAGCTTGTGATAAAACCTGTTGATTGTTCACATTTTTGTGATATATATGGCAGATTAATGCCAATTCATAACAAGATAAAGAGAATCTGTATATTTAATCGGGACCTTACAGCAACTTAATTTAATAAATGTTTGATTTCTTTCACTACACACTGTAAATCGATCAACATGTTTACAAGATTGCAATGCATCGCTAAACCACAAGAATCATTTAAACAGCAACACAGAAAGACATGTTAAGCTTTCAATCATAAATTGCCCTACACACAACAAGTCATATATAGGCAGGTGAGGTATGTCCAAAATTGTATCTATGTATATAGCCTCTCTCGCCAATGCTTGCAACTTCATGTGCAATCATGCGTTTACATATTTATGCGCATGGTTTAGTTAAACATAACCAAAGACTGAGCATAAATATACGAGTACATCTATATACTCGTAATTCGCTTTTGTTTGCGTCTTGGCAAATGTACATAGTTGGTAGGTAGATACGAGTATGTAGATATATCACACACTATTCGCAAACCACCACATTCAATATTATTAGTCTGCAAAATTTCCATTCCAATGGTTTCTAGATACACTTACGCGAGTACCTCTATCTACCTTATGTATACGATTTTCTATAGACGGCAGATTGGCTAACGTCAAAAGTTAAAAAAGCCATGGCACTAAATTAATAAGTTACACTTTTGCAAGGTGAACTCGTAGAGTATTTATTTATTATCTATCTGATGGATCTCTTTTTAAAACTATCTAAGTAGGAATCTATAGGAAAATCAAAATTGCATTTTTTCTACTGCAATTAAATAATTTTCCTCATTGACTCTCTCAAGTGCTTTGGTTTGGCTGTGTATGGTGTATTACATAAGTTGGATAGAAATAGTGAATGCATGCATTTATGCACTTATTTAAAACTTATGATATAATTGTTGAATCTATATGTAAGATGATGCGCTGGGGGATCGGTAGCGACGGCAAAGGGGCGAGCGGAGTGCTCTTGAATGTGGATGGTGAACGGTGATGGTGATGTTCAAAAAAGATATATTTCTTTTTCTTTTGATTCGGTGCCATATCGTTGCGATTTTGCTATGCTGCAAGTGATTTGTAATTGAATTTCAAAGAGAAGGAAATATTTATTTTCGAATTTTCTCAAAAAAAAAAAATCTACGCTCTAGCTCTACAACATTCTGGTTCGAATTAGGGGTGGAAATTCTTTGCAGGGTGGAAGTCATGGGGGTTGAGGAAGTCAAAATTAAATTTAAGACTATCCCTGACATTAGGAGACTGCTTGGCGATGGCAGGTAATTTTTTTTTTTTCGATTTTATTTTGGCTCGGGGATGGATGAGAAATTTTAAGTTGCAATGTAAGCAGCGGCGAAAGTACTAGTATTTTCGCGAAAGTGATTTTGGCTTTGGAAACAATAAAAGGGACAGTTTGGTTATTTGTATTATTTTTTTTTTTAGTTAATTTTTTTCTCGTAAAGAATTTTGCAATTCATTTAGATGCACTCACAATGTTGCTTATCTTACGATTTTTAGAAATCTTTAGACAAATAGGAACACACTTTGTATGACTGAGTTGGAACAGTGCCTAAGGGTGGCATTTTAGACCTGAACTTTTTGAACTTGTTGAACCTTCTCAGTGTCAAGGTATTTTTAAGCTATTCTCTGAAGTTTTTTTAACAAAGATAAAAAAGCCTAATCTTGCAAATAAAATTATCGGGAAAAGTGCCTGAAGGTTGACATTTTAGACCTGAACTTTTTTAAGATTATCAACTCCAAGGTATTTTTATGGTTTCTGTACTTTTTTCTTTTACTAAACTTAAATGAAAAAAAATCAATGTCCAGACTTGCTAAGGGCAACACTGCAATGCAACACTGTGGAAGTTGTTGGTCGCTTGTTTTTATAAGGGACGCGTACTAAAGGGGTTTTGACTACCCTTAAAATGTTAAATAAAGAGCAAACGTCAGGAAAATAGGAAAATGATCTAAGAGGAGGAAACGATGCACATTGGTGTTGCATATTGAAATAGGAGAGAAAAACAGAACTGGGCAAAATATTCTACATTCGTGTTGTACGGATAAAAACGAGTCTCTGTACTTAACAATACGTCCAAAGTTGGGCTCAAATGTGAACTTATGGATATTGTTGAATTGTTTAAGGGGAGTAATGTAAGATATCAGTACAACGATAGGGCATAAAATCCTTTCAACAAGGGTCAGAAGATCATTTTGTTTTCTTTTTGAAAAGAAACCGAGAAATAAACGTCTAGCTCGACGAGTACTACGACTTAATAGCAACTGGCTATTTCATTTGAATATTTTTGATAGAAAAATATAATAAATATGGATGTGTCTCTTAAGATTTTAGGGCTTATTAAAACTGACTTTTAACGCTTAAAAAATTGTTTACGTGAATCAGAAATGAAAATTTTTCATTGAAACTTAAAAACCACATGGAAAGGCAACAAAATAATATACAATATTAAACTATTCTAAGGCACCGACGAAGTAAAATGTTTAAGATACATAGATGACCAAGCAACATGACGTATTTGTTTTCTAGCAACATACACGTATGTGGCTTTGGAATACAGTTAAAATCAAATTTGTATAGACTATTTGTGATTAAATGAGATTAGTTTTAGAAGGTCTTCCCATATAAGAAATTTACAAAATTCTTGTAAATTTTTAAAGTCTTTTGTACGAATCGCAGAAATGTTGCTTCAACATCTATAAATGTATTTATTAAGTTTTTTTTTCTATTATTATTTTTTCTCTTTTTTTTTTAAATAATAAATAAGGATTTCGAAACACATTCATGCGTGAATAATTTATAGTTGTTTGTTTTTTTTTTCTGTTTTCTTATGTGGTTAGTTTTAATCGCACTTTCAAGAGATAAAATATAAACGACCCGCATTTGCATTTGCATCCTTATCAGGCCGATTTATTTCAATTAAACCATAATTATATGACTTCAATCAAATAATAAGCCCAAGAGAGGGGGTTGTTTTTTTTTTTTGTTTAGTTGATAAGGCAGAAAGAAAAAATAGATTGATAAAAAAATATGTGTGCCTTGGGTGTATGTCGCAGTTAAATATTAAGAAAAATGTAAATGAGTGCGACTTTTACTCTATTTGATTAGTTTTTTTTTTGTTCCTTCAAGAACGTGTACTTAACAAGAAAATATTCACTTGAAAATGTTATTTGTTAATCATAAAACATAAAGTATACAGAAAGCTTTGATATTATGCCGCCCTCTTTAGAAAAATAATTTAAAAAATAAACCGAAAAACATTCAAACAATATTACTAAAAGTAAAGCTTAGTATATGCAGATAAGATATCTTTAAGCGCCCTTAAGGCTTTGAAGCTCTAAAAATTTTTTTTTGTTTATTTTGTAGTTTTAAGTGATTTTTTTTTATTTTTCTGGAAGTCAAATTCAGTGTGGTGTTTATGTTGATTTTTGATAAAAAGTTGTTTTTATTTTTCAAACATCTGCTGTGGTAAATATTGGAAGTTTTATGTCAAAATGAGCAAATATTGGAAATAGATTAAAATATCATAGAAACGGGGACAAATTTTTCAATCAAAAATATTTTTATCATTTTAAACGAGGGCATGTGAAAAATTCACAATGATAAGAATTTATGTGTATTTTTTTTTAAGTAAATATTAAACGAAAACGTCTCTAGACATTAAGGAAAACGTATTTCTTAGATATTCTAAATTCGAAAAAAATATAGTCACATTTAAGAAACCTTATAGTCTATACAGCAATACGAAGTGAAGTGAGCCATACAAAAGGTCTTTTGTTAGAAATGTATGGATACTTTCTTCTGCAACAAAATGAGAAAATTAGAGACCTATTTTTAAGCCTTCAAAATAAAAATTTTGTGTAAACGAAATACTCGTCTATTCATTGTCTTACGGTGTTTCAGGAACATTCCCAGGAACAAAAAAACATACATTTGCTTGGCAGATCTGATCAGGTTATAACCAAAGCTATTATTATTACACAGTCCCACAAATGACCAGTTCTTCTTCTGTTCATCGATGTTAATCAATTTAAATGCATACATCCGTTACAGGAGCCTTCTTTCTTTTACAATGTATGAATTTAAATAGTCAATTTTTGATGCGATTACATATTTTATCGATTCGATTTGACCAGGGAATAAAATTAAAAAAAAAAAAACTCAAAGAATACGAAAAGAAAAACGAAGTTCAAGAGCCATCATTTCCTGCGCGCAGCTGATTCTGTTGCAAGGAATACATCGAACATGGTCATTTCATCCAAGGAAAATCATACATATGTATATTCAAGACCAAATTCAAGCTTGGTCATCATGATCATCGATACAATAATTTCATTTATCAGACTTATTCACCTTGAGAACCTTGAAGAAAGTCCCAGAAAATGAATATGTATGTAGGTATATGATGATGGAGGAATATAATTCAAAATGATTGCCCGACAGTCATGAATTTATAAACAGAAGAATGCAAAAATAAAATTTTGTACAGATATCCTTCTCGTGTATCTCACATCAACTTGCACATTGCATCAGCCTTCGACTTCACTTGAAATTGGCCTGCAATCAGGTAAATTCATTTCGTACACATCGGAATGGTCGATATTTTGTATCATGAAGTTTTTTTTTGTTGTTCACATAAAAACACAAATTCGAAGGTGTCTGACATAATGATGATGTTTCGTTCAATTCAGCTGGATGGATCTTAGCTAAAGAAATATTCTGATTATCTAATTCAATATTATAGTTGAATTTTGTTACTCAACTGAACTTAGACAACATATTTAATAAATGAATTTCAATATTTAACATACACAACATGGGAATAAGGCAATTCCAACAACTAACGCAGGAGTGCCACAAGGAACAACATGTGGACCACTATTTGTTTCTTTTTTAAATAAATTCAAAGAGCTTTGTGATCAGTAAGATGTCATTGTTTATAGAAAATTTCATTCCCCTTTTTTAAAAAGATTCAATATGTTCCTGAATTTATAATTGTTTCACTGTTTTAACTCTTCCCTAATTTTCAGTTAGCGGAAAAACTACAACTTCTCATTTCTCTTACACTAAAAGTATAAATTCAATAACAAAAAAAGTATAAACAAAAAGGAAGGTTTCTTTATTGAATTTCCTATAAAAAAAATTAAATTAAGAAATGTAAATCTTAATAATTTAGGGGACTTTTTTCCAGTTTGTCTTAGTTTGGAATACCGGCGTTTTTTTTTTCATCGAGTATCTTTTCCAATAAAATGAAACCTACCTTTCACAAAATCCACTTAATCTATCGACAGATATCTTGTTCTCCACAACTTGTATGGGGGAGTTTGTGTATGTGGTCATAGAAATATTCTCGAAAATCTTAAAACATTATCTGATACAATAAATCATTAGCAGCTTCGAAAGGTGATGCTATAAAAGGTAATAAATTAAAGAAACAGGTAAATCGAAAGAAGAAATATTAAGTTGGTTCAAACAATAATTAACAATTAATCTATACTAATCTGGCAGTGAACATCTAACTTCTGCTTCTGTTTTTTTTTTAAATAAAAAATTGAATTTAAAAGCAACTGAAAAAAATTAAAAGAATATTAGAAAATAACCAGTGAATTAGTTGGAAAAAAAATTAAGATTAAAGAAGAAATATGATGACATTCAGCGGTCATAATAATACTTCTAATTAATTGTTTTATCAGAAAAAAAAAGATTTTTATTTTTATGTCGAGTTGGGCAAATGCAAATAGGGTGGTTTCGATTTTTTTTGTTGAATAAATTCAAAAAAAATTAGTGAAGTGAAATATTGAAACAGACACGTACTCAATCTATAGCCCATCTGATTAATAACAAACAAAAAAAAGCTTCTTAACACTTCAAGCTTCATTTTTAAAATGCAACATTTACCTTAAGTCTCCAAATAACTCTACTCTAATGACCACTTAAATGCTGTCTGGTAAACTAAACCTAAGACTGTAAATTTTTTGAATGGTTTAAGGAACGGAGGGGACCTACAATTTTCTGCCGATTCCGACGGCTAATGAGCAGCACTTTCCATGACAAAAAATATACTCTTAGAGATTTGTCAATTCCTCGCAAGAAGCAGTACACCCCTGAAAAACTTTTTTGCAGCGGCTGAGAATCGAACTCGAGACCTTCCACATGAGAGTCCAACTATCCCAAGGAGTACATGCTGATGCGAAACTAAATTTTCCAGTGGGGTCTAACTTGACAAAGAAATGCTTTCGAAACACGCAGCGGAAAACTCTTAATGGAGAGTTTCAACAAATGTGAATTTAAACACATCACAGAAAGACATGATACAAAAAAAGAAAAAATCACAAAAATTAACCCAAATGTCATTAATTCGGTACGGAAAAATAGTGCAGACTTTCCCAAATAGTTTTTTGATTTATAGACAACCAATATTACTGTGCAATAATTGATACTCAGCAGAATCGCATGAGAAACGGATAGCTAAGGAAATATTGGCGCAGTTGTCGCTATGTGAAACTGAGCAACTTTTTAGTACTCTTGTAAATTAGTTAAATGTTTTAAGTCTCTTAACTTTCAACACATTATGTCACATAGATATAAAACATTAATCCATAAGGCATTGTTTTGGCATCCACCCTAGTTAGGACACAGACAGTGAGATGAAGAAATTGCGCATGTGAAATTGAGCAACTTTCTTGTAGTCCTATCAACTGATATATTTTGAAATATTCTCTCATTTCTTTGCCCATTTTTTCCACATGTATAAGTGAAAATCTATACAGGAACAGTAAAAAAAAAAAAGTAATAGCGCAGTTGTTGATATTTGAATTTGAGCAACTTTCCCGTTGTTTCATAAATCGTGAGATTTCTTAATAAGCTGAGAATAGCTTATTAATCATTATTGCCGCTTAGAATTACAAATACAAAAATCAGAAAAACATATCTTTGCAATCCAGCCCAAGTTTAGAAAATGACAGTAAGGTTAATAATTGCGCATGTCAAATTGAGCAACTTTCTTGTAGTTCTATCAACTGATAATTTTTCTAAATATACTCTCGACTTATTAACCACTAATTCTAAATAGATCTATGTGTATATGAAAATCTTTAGAGGAGACAGCCAAAAAAAATAATAGCGCACATGTTGCTATTTAAATTTGAGCAACTTTCTTGTTGTTCTATCGACGGACACATTTTTTAATATAATCTCAGCTTGTTTATAATTATTTCCACATAGATCTATGTATAAATGAAAAATCTTTAAAGAGGATCCTTAAAAAATAATAGCGCACTTGTTGCTATTTGAATTTGAGCAACTTTCTTGTTGTTTTTTCGAACTTAAAATTTCTTAATAACCTGAGAGTAGCTCATTAATAATTTTTTTTTCGCTTAGATTTATAAATACAAACAAATTGTTAAATTATGCCTTTGGCATCTGCTTTAGTTTAGAAACAGACAGTGAGGTTAAATAATTGCGCATGTGAAATTGAGCACCTTGTTTTTAGTTCTGTCAACGGATAATTTGTTTTAATAACTTCTCAGCTTAATAATCATTGATTTACCATAGATCTATATATGTATGTATGTATAGTATATATGTATCAAAATATAAAGTAAATAGAAATATTTACGCAGTTGTTTCTATTTGAATTTGAGCAACTTTCTTGTTATTTTCTCAGTCCTAAGATTACAATATTAACGTGAGATATAGCTAATTAATCATTGCTTCCACTCAAATTTACATACAAAAAACTGTTTATGCATGTCTTTGGCATCTTCCCTGGCTTCGAAACATACTGAGAAATTAAATAATTGCTCAGTTGTTGCTATGGACGAATTTGAAATTGAGCAACACTTTTGATATTTAATCTCGGCTCATTAATAATTTTCGACCAGGTACAGATATAAGCAACTACAAATTGCTCAGTGTTTAGTAAAAAAAATTTGCGCAATTCGAGTGAAATTGAGCAAATTTACTATTATTCTATCTTTTATACTTTTTGGAACATAAAAAAGTACATATATTCACATTTAGAAACGTTATAAAATTATCTCAGAGGAAGAGAAGTCATACTTTGCTAAATAAAAGTTGCTCAGTTTTCAGATTGATTGTACTTCAATATTATTAAAGTCTTGAATATTGCAACTACTATTTCCCATCGTTGATACGAATTTCGTCAAAAGAAAGATAGAAATTTGTTTCACCTTGTGAATGCAAAAAGAATCTTATCTTTTTCAACAGTAATTTTGATTTATTTTCTCTTGATAGCACTGTCGGCGGCGGCATGGCGGCTATTTTCAAAAACAAAATAATACTTCGTCAAAAACAAATCTATAGACATTACGTATTCTATTATGCAACAACTATTTTCAATAATTTCTTTTTTTTTATCTCTTAAAACATTTTGTCATCACCCTGTGCTATCAATTATTATTAGCATGCATTTTTGTGTGGTATACATGGATGGGATGACAAGTGATCATCGCTAAAAGGCAAGGTCAGCACTTGGGAGCATTCTCATAAATTAAATAAATGATGCAAAACATAGCGCAAACAATTGCGGCTTTTGTAATAAATCAGAAGCGACTATACGTCTCTTCAGCAAAACTTCTTCTGATCGTGTCCGTCTTTGGTTGTATTTGTAGTTGTCGTCGTCGGCGCGGCGCGTTGGGTCTGTCGTATAGTATTCGCTGTATCTATAAGTTCTTTGATTGGAGGATGTCATGGCACTGGGATGCTAAAGGAGAATTGTATAAATGCAGACACAGATACTATATTATGCATCTGTGTATTTTAGAGATACAAATATGCACACAGTACACATAAATTCGACTTTAATTTTATTTGATGATTTTGATGTTGATGCTAGCAAATATGCATCGGAGGCGGAGGACTGCGACGGACGCGACGGCAGCATTGGATGGTGATTCTTAAAACGATGATGATGATGAAGATGTTCTGATGTATGTATCTATGGATACTGTTCGTAGATACATACATCTACTTTTGTAATCAAAAAGAGGCAAATGACCTGAGAGACTTTTACAGCATCGAGAATTGTAAATAAATAGTAGAATGCAGTAAAATCACACTTGATTTTGAATTTGTTCTTTTTCTTTTTTATGTTTCTGTTGTAGAGAAAAATTGTTTGAGTGTCTATCTAGGTAGGTAGTTAATTAGAATTTTGTAAGCTGGTTTTAAATTCGAAGGATTTCTTTTAAATTTATAGTCAAACATCATTAGGCATTGAGTCAAAACATTGCCGAGTTTTAAAGGTTTTTTTTTTTTTAATTTAATTACAAGTTGAAACTTACTGAACGTGAACTCAAATTACGTAATTTGAACTTGGGTTCGATGTTACTAACCTGAAAAAAAAGAAAAGAAAATAAATTAGATGGTTATACATAAAAAAGAGATAAAATTATAATACTTTAATCAAAACAAAATAGAGTTTGAAATGAAAATAGAGACTCAAATCGCACCCCCAATAATTGATACTTGATTTCATCGTATATCAATTATCAAGTGATTAATATCAATTGTACTACGGTATTTTAAAATTAATTTATCAACAAAAATTGATCATCTGTTCATTGAAAGATAACTCATCAATTTTAGTTTAATTCAAAATGGTCTTCTTCAGTCCCAATGAACTAAGCTTTAATTCATTGTCGTTTGGTACATATCAAAATACAAAAATTATCAAATATCAATTGATAATTGATGCTAAGGTTTTATTAGAAATCACAAAATAATATAAATAATATATAATAATAAAATAAAAAAAAATATAGGCCAAAAGCTGATAGAGTGCCTAAGCCTAGTGACTTACAACTCTCAAGTATTCTCTTTTTTTGAAAAACTAAGGGGAGCAACATTTTTTTGTCGAGAGCGAACGGCTAAGATAAGGAGCACTTTTTATGACGAAAGACACACTAGGATTTGTCACTTACAAGGAAGAAGGAAGAAGAAGCAGTAACCCTGAAATATTTCTTTTTTGTTTTTATTAGGTTTAGGTACTAGCGACTGCGAAGCGAACTCAGAAATTAGGCATGAAAGGAGTCCAACCTACTTCCCATTATTTTTCATGGATATTCAATTCGGATAACGACAGTAAGTTTTGAGCTAAAACGACAACAAATTTGGGCTTAAAACGATACATCAGCAATTTTATAAAATTGTGCATTTACACACAAAACTAAAACTGTACCGTTCCACGATTTTCTCAAAATTTAATTCCTTTTACAAAAATAAAGCTGTTGGAATTTTTTTGTGTAGAAATTCATAAGCTTAAATTTGTATATTCATACTTTTAAAACAAAGGAAGATAGTTTCGAGATAGTATCGAGTTTACAACAAATTTCACCAAATCTAACTCTACCCTGTAAAAATTCCTAAAACAGAACTAAGATTTTCCACCAAATTTCTAACTGAATCCGTGGAGCCGAACAATGGTTTGCCATACATAAACATGCCTTTCATATTCTAGGATTGGAATTGGTCTTCTCCTAGTAAACAAAAAACTAATGCAGCTATAGCCGTTGTGCCTAAGCAGCCGCTTTGCCGTTTTTAAAAACACTTTTTGACAAATATCTTGAGAACCACCTAGAATACAACAAATATTGTTAAGATCTTTTTTTTACAAAATTTATTTGTCTTTCTGAATTCTATCAACATTTTTTGTCGAGTTTATAGATTAGTTAACGAGTTAGAGGTCTGGAAAGGTATCCTTTATTTTTATAATTAGTTTAACGTTTAACAAAGACTTAAAGACTAGAGTGAGGTACTTAAGTCTGCGAGTCTTTGTTGGGTTAGCAATTTAAGTTCAATTTTAAATATATTGCCAGATGAGCTTAAGAGTTGAAATCAACACTGAATGAAAATAAAAAAATTAAATTAAATTTGGTGATGCAACAAGTTGAAGAGAATCAAGACATAGTGACTTACAACTGTACCTACAATTTTCTGCCGATTCCGAACGGCAAATGAGCAGTAATTTTCATGACAACAGATACCTTCTCTTAGAGGATTTCTTAATTCCTCAAAAGAGGCATTACACTCCTGAAAAACTTTCACGCAGCAGCTGAGTATCGAATGCGAGACCTTCTGCATGACAGTCCAATGAACAAATACGTTCCTCAAAATTTCAAGTCTCTAGCTCAAGGGGAAGCAAAATTTTTAAATCACACAAGACTTAAAGGAGAAAAATATGAAAATTCAAGTCAAAATTAATTTGTCAAAATTTAAATTTAATTTGTTTATTTTTATTCAATTTTAAATGGGGTTAAAATAATAAAAACATCATTTAAGCTAACTATACAGGAATAAAAAAAAATGTAAAATAAATTTACCACATTTTTAAAATGGACTAACAAGTATAAGATAATTTCTCCTAGCGCCGGTACAGATTTATAATCCTACACCGAAGCATCACCTCTTGACAGATTATCCTGAAATTTTTAAAATTTTTTGGAGCTATGACACAAAAGTCGAAAACTCAAAAGTAAAACATTTTAGACACATGTACATATGGTACTATCTAGACTCCTTAATATTATCTATTGCACGCGCCCCATGTTTATAGTTTTAAATCTAATGAGAATATTTTTTAACTTTAAAAAATTCACATTCATACATTTTCACAATAATCTGTATGGGGTTTTAAATAGATAGAATAAAAAAACAGAGGTGAAATTAATTTTTTAGTAAGTACTTTCGAATTTTTGTTTTCACTTTTTCGTAATCTTGCTAAAGTTCAAAAAAGCTTATGATACCATACACCTTCAAAGATAACTCACATTAGGTATCGGGTTTTCCAATAGGGACTTGACAACTTTGAATTTAATTTGTGAACGCACCCCTTCACTAATCATCGAACTGTCATTGTCAATTTATTCAGTAAACTCAACATTTTCATTATGATAAAGTACACGAACGAGCAACGTCTGTAAATTATAAAAATTTTCTACCGAAATTCGAAATCGGTGACCGCAATTTTAAAAGCGTTAACTCCAATTTTTGGTCGTAATTCTCGCCCTAGTAGACAGGCAATAACAAATTAAGTGCAAAAATTTGAAGATGATGAAGATTTCATCGCAAAATCATGTTCAGTAACGAAGCTCATTTTTGGCTCAATGGGTTCGTCAATAAACAAAATATGCGTTATTGGTCGGGTGAAAATCCACATTTGCTTCATGAATCCCCACTTCATCCACAAAAAATAATAATTGTTTGGTGCGGTTTGATTGCCGGCGGCTGCGTTATTGGGCCATATTTTTTCGTCGACGATAACGATCGTCACGTTACTGTGAATGGCCAGCGTTACCGGGCCATGATTACCGATTATTTTTGGCCCGAATTGGAATATATGGACTTGGAAGAAATGTGGTTTCAACAGGATGGTGCCACACAGCACACCTTACAATCGATTTATTGAAGAGTAAGTTTGATGAGCGTGATATCTCAAGAAATGGGCCAGACACGTTGGAAGAGCTCAGAGAAATGTGAAAAAATGTGTGGCCAAATCATCGAAAATTGGGTCCAACGAATCGAACGCTGCAAACGTGCCCGCAGTGGCCATATAAACGAAGTCGAATTCCATTCATAAATGTTTTGATTGTACTTCAAGCCGATAGTAAAATTTTTGAAATATCTCAAATGGTTTGCGTTTTATTTAAAAAAAAAAAGTTGTCAAGTCCCTATTGGAAAACCCTTTATAACCATAAGAAGCACAAGAGCAAGACGTGCATATTTCGGTAACAATACATACACTCACACATATGGATGAACAAACATAAACGTAGGCTTAAATTGAGTGCAATGAAGTTATGACACAATACCTGCACATATTAATTCATATAAAATTTCACAAAAGTCAAAAACTTCATTAATCATGTTAATTGACTTTTTCAAATGGAAAAAAACGTCCCCTTTTATAGCCCAATCACAATGCATTATAACATAACATCTTGATAAAGATTCACCTTTTAGGTAATACAAAACAAAAATTAAGATATTAAAGTCTGCCTACATTATTTAACAACAAATCTCTGATCAATTAGCGCCTATCTTTTCAGAAAGTCTTAAAGCCTCCATCACCACATTTATATGCCGATAAAGTATTCAAAAACTTAAAAAAAAACAACACCCACTGAATATGCATTCCATTTTCAACAAGACTCAGATGTCTTTCGTCTCGAGAGACATAGACTTGAAGTATACAATTACATTAGTATTTTCAATAAACTTTCAACACACGATTGTGCATTTCTTCAGTTGAGTTGGGAGTCGTGTTGTGGATGATGAGGAAAATAAAGTCGTGCCACACCCGTAGACCCATCAGCATAGACTCTCAAAGTTGATCTTTCATTAATGCCTAAAAAGACTTCATAACAACGCTAACCTCACATTCACCTCAATGCCTTCATCTTCTTTCAGCACATTTACACGTTTACATTATAATAAAAAAAGAACAATCCGCGTTGCCGCCTACACAAAAATACAAAAAAAAAACACCAACAACTTCTACTTTTATTTATTATTATCCATAGGATTTTCGACAATACAAATGTATATCTGTATCTTTACGGCGGCGTACTGCAATATTTAAGTGCATTTTTAAAGTCGAAAACATTAGCTAAAATGTCGTTAAACAGAAAACCCAGATTTTTTGAAAACCAACGATAATAAAAACAACAAATAAAGACGATCATCAGTAAAACAAAAAAAGAAAGAAAACCTGAAAAATTATGCCGAAATGATGGATGAATGTTTATATAATAAATATCTTGACCTTTTCCCTTGCCTACCAACACTTCATCCTTTTTTTTTTTCTTTTTTATTGTTTGACGATGCATTTTGTGTGTCATTTCGTTTTTTTTTTAAATCTTGTTGCATCTCACAGATGCAGCCAGCTGCTGAATCATGCTATGAAGCTAACAACACTCACGGCTGGCTGGCGCGGCAGGGGTGAGTCGGCGGCGGCGACCATCTTCCAAACTTCCTTATAATGGCCGAGGAACCCATATTTGGGTTCTTCTTTCTTAAATTAACAAAAGGCATTCATCCGGGGCTATTTGGTTTTATTTATTTATTTATTGTGGATGAATGCAAATGGTTCGAGAATGAGGATAAAAGTGACTGAGACTGAGGAGAGAGATACCACAAAATTGGTCGTCTTTTTTTTTTTGTTTTTTTAGTACCTAACATTTTTTTTTTTGTGGTTTGCGTTTATAAACACAAACGACGACGATTGTGGGGGCTAATTGTGTTTTGATTTCAATTATAATTTTTCATTTTAATTTTTCGTTCGTGTTGGTAAGATTGGTTTTCAAAAAAAAAGAATGAGGACCAATGCTAGCGGCAGTTTGGAGCTGTTTTATTAGGTGGAAGATTCAGGTTTGTGTGGGATTTATGATGTGGTTTGCTGGAAGTGTCTACTAGAGACTACTTTAGGAGTCTTGCAATTGGAGCTCATACATCAATCCCATTAATGAACCTATGTATTCGATATTACAGTCATAAAAGCATATATGAACATAGCAAGGCTTCGAATAGAGGTTCCTATTTTTTTTTTTTTTTTAATGGTCAGTATGGCTTTGAACCTCGGAATGAATTATTTTTAAGTCAGACTTATAGCAGCTATCCATGGATCTGTTCAAACTTCAGATTCTTTGTAGAAATTTAATTATTGAATGTAGCAATCTTTACGCTTGGATTATACCAAAGAATAAACAAAGAACAAAACATTGGTTTTCAGAATCTTTAGGACTCAAACTCCCAAACTTTTTGATTGTGATATAAATCTACTATAAATCTACTATAAAGTACTTAATTCTTTGAATTTTTAAAGCTATTTTACAACATTTTAAGACAAATTTAAATGCTTTTACTGAAGAAACACAATTATTGTAGAGCTATCGTCTTTATACCAAACACTATAGATACATGTGTATGCATGTAGGAACTAGCTATATGACAAGTAAGGATTTGTAAGAAATCGACAGTCTCGAAATCCTGTCTCTCTGTACCACTTTAGCCTAAACGAATTTCCTCGCACATAGAAGAAAGAATTTTAAATTTATCGTCCAAATGTTTTTTTTTTCAGACTAAAAATAACGGTACCTACAATATTTTTGAAAATTTTATAAAATATTTTTTCCCAAAAAATGTTCAAGATTTAAAAAACAAAAAATAAAAAAAAATTCATTTCCTAAAAGCTAGCTAATGGTTGGAAAAATGTTTTGCAAAATAGTTAGCAATGGTACCCCCCATAAAAACATTTTTTTTTTTTTCGATTTTCTCAAAAACGGTATAGCTGTTTTTGATCAATTTTCTTATGCTTAAGTTCCTTAAAACTTTGAACAGTATTGCATTATTCAAATGTTCAAAGTTTTCTTTTTTTGATTTAAAAAAAAATAATTTTTTTTTTGAAAACTCAATACATTCGAAAACCGATCAATTTATTTGAATCTTGACAATTAATAATTTTTTCAATACTATCTATAAGACGAAGCAAAAAAATATTTTATTTAAGAATAACGGTACGCCTACGCACCATGTTAAAAATATTTTTCGAAAATCGCATTTTTCTTGAAATGGCAACCGCAATTTTAATATATTTTTTTTTTCTTTTGCTTAATTTTTATAAATTTTATAAAAAGAAATTCAAAAATTAGGTCATTATACTGACTTAACCAACCATAGAATAATTTTTTCGAATTTTTACTTTCTCATTTTTGGTATGACATATTTTAATGAAATTTTTTCTACAGAAGCGTATAAAAAGTTTAAAAAAACATTTGAAAAAAAATATCAATTTTTTGAAAATTCGATATCTCAAAAACAGTTCAATATTTTGTGCGGAAAATTAATTAGTATGTGTACAATAGCAAAAACTTAAGGTTGGCGTACCAAAATTTGTTCTTAAAAATGTTTTAAAAATTTTATATACAAAAATATATTTAAGTCAAATTAGTACGATGCTAAAACTGCTTTACTATGATACATGGTTACAAGGACGATTTTTAAAATTTATATTGAATAACATTTTATTAAAGTTAAAATCATCACATAGTTATTTTATTTTTTAGCATCGTACTCACTCCATTATGGCTCCTTAACATTTACAAATTTACACGAATTGATATTGTTTTAGTTGGGTACAGAAGCAATTTAAAAAGAACATTGCTTTAGTACGATACTAGTTAGAAAATGTTTAAAATTAAGAATGAGTTAGTAAACTACTTTAAAGGTTTCAAATTGCTAAGTAGTATCATACTTATACCTTAACACTAGGCTGTTTAAAATTTTGTGCCATATTTTTTTAAGCCTCTACAGCAATTTGTTCTTCCATAAGTTTATATTTCCTTGAAAAAACACATGGCGAGCGTATTCTGTTTGCAGCTTTAATTAGTAACGAGTTGTTTTAGCCGTAAAAAATAATTCTATGGTTTTGAACACTTTTCTCTAATCATTTCATTTTTAAAGGTCTTAGTATTGCATATAAGCAGGTTCGTGAGACCCAGTCGTGCATTTTATTTGTATTTACTCTAAAGGCGAGTACTGGTTTGTTTTAAAAATAATTCGAGATTTAAATCAAAATTAGTACAAATTTTGAAAAACTAAAAACTATTTTAAAGGTTTTATACGAGGGTTAAAGTTAGATCACTTTTTCATTCATTTTCTTTTTCGATATTTAACAATCTAAATAATTAAAAATGTTGATCATTGAGAATGAGACGCATCATTGTGAATTACAAGAAAATTGATAATTATCAATTGAAAATTGATAATTTGTGTTAGTTAATTGATTCTTAAAATACAAACTTAAATATTTATCAATTTGAATTTCTAATTGAGAACCAGAATATTGGTATAATAATTTTTGTGAAAAAATGTTGTTGTCGGAAATTTTGTAACTTTTGAAATTCTCCACAAAAAACGCCTTTTTCGATAGAGAAAAAGATTTTTTAGAAAAAACATGAGCAAACGTCAATTTTCTGTTTAAGATATTTTTCTATTTTTCACGCTGTACTGTACTCTACTGTGCGCGTTTGTATAGATTTTTTATTTTTTTCAAAATCGGTTGCTTATTCCAAAGAAAAAAAAATATTATAAAATTTTTTTTTTGTGTAGAATTTTACAAAGTAAAATGTTTCACTTGAAATTCTTAGCCGAATATGCTGATAGTTTTTGAGAAATTTCTATAAAGCAAAATCAAATATACTGCTTAAGACGGTATTTGCTTTTTAGAGGATATTCTTAACACGCCCAAAAAATTCTCTACACCAATATCAAATTTTTTAAATTTTTGTTTGTATTACTTCCACACACTCTACACAACACAGTCCGAGCATTTAGGAAAAATTGATAAGATTTAATAGGAAGCAGGGTTTGCTGGAAGTTCTCATTAATATTATAGTTAGTGCGTTTGACTATCATGCAGAAGGTCTTGGGTTCGATTCTCATCCGCAGTCAGAGGTGTACTGACTCTTGCGAGGAATTGAAATATCTTCAAACATTATCTCTTGTCATGAAAAGCGCTGCCTATTAACAGTTGGGAATCGCCATTCACTCCATTCCTGGTAACACGCACACAGAAATGGTTGAGAGTTGTAAGTTTCTAGGTCCTGGTTTCGAGCTGTTGCACTACCGAATTTAGAGTTTTCTGGAATGAAACACAATCTGGAAATCCAATTTTCTATAGCACTTTATCAAACAGAAATCGGAACCGTATATCAATAATTTCAATTTGCGTTGTTCTAGCGTAAATCTGTTCATGGCGAAACATAGCACGACACATCTGTCAGCTGTCAAATTTACTGTCACCAGAAACAGTGTTCCCAATTTAAAAACTAAACCTCACCAAAAAATTAAATCTATTAAAAGTTCAAATATCATCAACTGCAAATTTTGGTCGATATGAACCAACTCTTATAACAAATCATTTGTACTATGAATTTCATTAGTCTAGGCTCTAGGGAAATTTCTTAAAATTGAAAACTTTTTTGCACTTAGCAGAAATTAGAAAATTACATCTTCATTTAAAAAAAATAAAAACTACATATTTTTAGTTTCGAAGTATAACGCCCCTTTAAGACGATCATTGCAGTTTCAGTTTCAGTTGAGCTATCAGTTAAGCTTTCAGTTAAACTGATGTCTAAATACAAAAACTGAAGATTTATCTGAGACTTAAACTGAAACTGATGAAATTCCCATAAGTTTTCAGTTCAGTTATCAGTTAAACTGATGTGTAAATACTTTTCAGTTCAGTTGTCAGTTCAGTCGTCATTTCAATTTTAGTTTGCGGTAATTTATTAAGCGACAAAACTATAGCTATTGCAATAAGGCTTTCATCGTCCATTACGCAATGCATTTCCTCTGATTTTCGACTGCTCACAAGTAAAATGAAAGCTCACCCGAACACTGGACTGACGTCTAAATACACTGCCTTTTTTAACTGAACTGACAACTGAACTGATAACTGAAGGAACAACTGATCGTCTAAAAGGGGCTCAAGATCTATAAAAGAAAAATTCAGTAATTCTGTTCGACCCTTGAATCTTCTATCCTCGGTTTTATATATACATTTAAAAAAACTGTCAAATTGCATAAAATATTTAAAACAACTAAAAATTATTTCAATAAGTTCTATAAAGTATTGGATTCCATGCATAATCACGTAATCCGAATACACCCATATTGACCTTAGTCTTGTATACAAGGTAAGCAAAATCTTGATGTTAAACAAAGTGGTCATCAACAAAAAAGATAAGACGTGATTTCGTGCCATATTGTGTCAAACTTATAAATACAAAACTAGTGTCAGAGCAACATCTTCAAGTCTTTCATAACTATTTAGCCGTACACCATATCAATGTTTCGTGCTCATCTAATGATTCTTTCATCTTCTCTCCCTGCTGTTCCATCAATGAATAAATTTTATCTGAAAATTTATATTGACAAGATACAAACACAATATTCTTTGTAAATACATTGTACATGTCAAATAGTATCTATGTGCAGTGTGTACGGCTGTTTTGTCATTTAGAGTTTTGTGGGAAAAAAAATTAATTCCTCAGAATTGTGTGTGATGCCCATCGCTTGTCGATGGTCGTCGTAGTTTGGCATATGTTGCACGAGTCGCATAAGGGAAGCTTACTGTCTTCTCCCCCTGCCTATTGTTTCAACTCCAATGGAAATACTAGACACAACATAGCCATGAAAGGAAGACGAATTAAATGGGGAGTAAAGGCAGAAAAGAATAAAAAAAACTATTCCAAAGGGACCCAACTAAGGCTACAACAAAACGGAACGGACTACGTGAACGTCCATCCATCTATTCAGTCAGCTGGATTATTCGTCGTCCATCGTATACCTCTAGTTTCTCTCCCGATTCTGGAACAGGGATGCGGTGGTTGGTCATGATAATTTATCGTTTGTGGTCAGTCACCCTGAGCCGGCCTCGGTCCAAGAATGACAACAATAAATTTTACGAATCCCATATACCTATGGACAGGTATAGGAAGGTATACACACAGCGCTCACAACATACGAATGGTTCTTCTGCAAATTCAGAGACATGACGACGAAGACCGACGGCGTATTTGTGTGGTTCATCCCCACGCGACCGAAGTCTCCTCGCATCCATCGTTCCAAAATTGTAATTTTGCTTGAAGTTTTGTATCTTTTCCTTGAGGTTATTCATGTGTTGCCCCAATTTTTGCAAACAAAAAAAATACGTCAACCAAACAGAATGAACGACAAACAAAATTGTGAATATACACGCGCCTGGTCAATGGACATTGAATTGTTTTTTTTTTATCGTTTAATCGACAGACGTGGGTGTATATGGCTATAGCGGTATATGGTTGATATTGTTTGGGAAGAATTGACAATCCTCCAGTGGTGCACACATTTTGCCGGATTTGAAGGTCTATATGGAAGAAAAATGAGAGAAATCCAACTAATCACTTTTTAATCAAAGACATCCTCAATGAATTTTGAAGCCCCCCTCTGCTTTAGAAGAGACAAAAAAAATTTGTTTGGTTTTTAAGAAAGGGAAACTCTGTGATGTCTGCCAGTCGACAGGGCTTTGACGAATAAACTTGATGACTTAAAGATAAACATCGCAGCAACCGACCGACGTCGTCGTGAAGGGCATATACAAATAAGCAAATGAGTTAATACAACAAAAATAAAAAAAAATCTAAAAAAAACAACTTCATAAAAGGGTTTCATCGTTGTCGAGAGTCTTTGGAAAAAGTCTGAAAAATTTTAAAATGTCTGTGCACCATCAGTGGCAATGATTACTCAACAGCAGAGACATTTCATAGAAGAAGACGAAGAAGAGGATACAAATTAATGGTGAAAATGATTTAAGAAAAAAAAAATATGTAAGTGGGATTCATAATTTCACTCTGCTGAAGGTTTGTGGTTATGTCTAAAAAATAAACCCTATAAAAAACGTCCATATGATGGTACAACTTGATGACTTAACAATGAAATGGTTGCGGTTGGTTTTCTGTTGAATGAGGGGTTTATTT
This sequence comes from Chrysotoxum bicinctum, assembly GCA_911387755.1. NCBI lineage: Eukaryota > Metazoa > Arthropoda > Insecta > Diptera > Syrphidae > Chrysotoxum > Chrysotoxum bicinctum. The sequence goes on from OU426987.1 coordinate 225,447,742, forward strand.
TTATATATACTTGCAGACATTTTCAAGTTGAACTCCTCAACACCGCGGAGATGGTATCTCTTTTCACACAAATGACCAAAAAGTTTAAATTTAGAAATGAGAAATTTCGGCCTTAAGCTGATAAAAGTCTATTCACACATTTTTTTGGATTTTCACAAAGTTTTGAAAACCTTAACAAGATTGTTTTAAATAGAAAAAAACGTGTCAAACCATTGAGGTGGAAACGGTTATGATTCGTGATTATCAGGGATTTTCACCAACCTTGAAACATTTGAGCACGGTGCGAGCGTTTTAGGAAAGTTGGAGAAGATTCAAAAGGAGATATCGCAGCACATTGGTTTTGAATGTCTGAATATCGTAATGGAAGACAAATATTGCGCCGTGTAAAGTGTTCCACATTCGTGTAGTGTGGCTAAACAAAGAATCTCTGAATTTAACAGTGCGTCCGAAGTTGTCATCAAGGGTAAACTGATGGGCATTATAGCTGTGTCAACCGCGATTAATTCGGTCTTTGTGACCCGTTCACCAAAAAGATTGATTGATTGCAATCAATGTATACCAAATCAATCAATCCTAATGTCAATCGCTTGCCACTGAAACCGATGAACGAAACGAACGAAAAAAAGTTATGTTTCGTTCATTCAACTTGTTCTCAATCATTTCACAATACCAAATAGAAATGGACATGAAACAGAATGTACAAGTATATTTCTCATTTTATATACAATAGAAGATGGCGTGAACGAAGCAACGAAGTAGAAAAAAGCTAAACTTGCTTTCATTTTCACATTGTTTCGGTCTCGGTCTGAACGAAACGATTGGAAAAAAAGTATTTTAGTTAAATGAATGATTGAAAACATTTCGTGTCGGTCTATATCTCGTTCTGAACGAAACGGATGGATAAAAAATGATTGAATGAACGATTGATTGAAAATACATAGAGAAATGAAAATTATTTCATTATTATTATTTTGCGAAACGCACCTTGGAGTTGAGGTCACTTGAACTTTTTAATTGATTGATTGAAAAGACCGAATCCTTGAACAAATCAATCAATGATTGATTCGGTTCTTCAAAATAAACGATTGGCACAGCTCTAATGGGCATTCCTTGAAGCGTAAGCGTTTTAAAATTGAGTTGTTAAACGGGAGGTACGCAGCTGGCTAATTCACTAAAACACTGTTTATGGTAAAATAATGAAAAACAACAAACATTGCGGCGATGCTCTAGAGTGCCATCTAGTGGTTTATTTTTAAATCTTTTTTTTTTGACACTGACAGCTGTTTCCCTCTCGAAATCTTGATAGATAGTCAACATCATACCTCCGCGGAACGAAATGAGTCGCTTTACTCTTGAACAATGAAGGGAAATATTGAAAACTCATTTCCAAAGTGAGTGCTGTGTTGCCCAAGCAGTGCTTTTTTGAAAAAGAAGTTTTGGCCGAAATGAAGCCTGCCTGTAGCCGAGAATGTGAGACACAACATCAACTCGCCATCGATCTCAACAGCCTAACATTTCACGCACTAGCCTCAGGAGAAATCTCGGATTATTCGCTTTTACTCCAGCCGAGGCAGCCACTTGAACGACATTGAGTTCCTTAATTAATGGGAATGTTTCCTCTTACTAATAAAGCCATAATACATGGACAAAATTAAATTTTGTTCATTTTGTCGCATTTTTAAAAAGAAACTTGTGTTTGGTCCACCTTTTAATTCTATCACATATCATCATCTTCAAAGTTCTTCTTTGGATTCTATCCAAGAAACTCAAGTGGATCACCTACGCAAATATGAATTTTTGAAGGGTTTAATTCTACTTTTCATTGTCAAAATGTTACCGAGATCAGAATTTAAATAGGTTATCAAAATTTAAAATTCACATCCAAAGAACAAGGACATGCATCTGGAATATGAGAAGCTGAGAGAACTGTCGTAAGTAAAACAATTTAATGAATTAGAAATTTCAAACAAAAGAATATGAGAAAAAGAGTCGGAGACAAAACGGAGCCCTGTGGCACACCAGCATTTATATTATGAACTTCAGACTTAAAACCGTTCAAGACAACTTGAGCAGCTCGAAAGGTAGTTTCTTGGAAGAAGAAGATTCATCAATACCAAATACACGTTTGTCAAGTACAATAATCTTACTTTCTCGAAGACGATGTAAAGATTTGTGCAACTGTTGGGTGAGATATACCATCAGATCACCGGTGGACCTATTGTAAGGCAAGGCATATTGCCGGTCATTTAGAAGCTTTCGTTCTTCAAGATATTTATTGAGCTGATAGTTTATCAGCGTTTCCATTACCTTAGAAGGAAGGGATGTAAGTGCAATTGGACGATAGTTAGAGGGGAAGAAGATTCGCCTTCTTTACAGACAGGCCGGACAAATGCTGTTTTCCATCCACTCGAAAAGAGACCAGTAGAGTAAGACAGTTGGAAAAGCTTACGTAATGGTTTTGCCAGCGTTCAAGAACACGTCTTTAGAACAATAGATTCTGTATATCTAGATCTTACAGTACTCTTATAGAACTGTACGAGTGCCAAAGAAGATTATGGCAGTTTCTGTCAGCGTCGAATTAACAGCAAACTGTGCTGCAAGCAAATTGGGTTTTTCTTGTGAGCTCACCAAAGGATTGTAATGGAAGACTAGCTTTGGTACCCAAGTAGTATTTCGTACGTTTGTTACAAATGAGCAAACTAATTTTACTACCTTTGGGACATTGTAGTACTTTTTGACTTAATTGTTGATCATGCAATAATTTGATCCTCCGAATATGATCACTACAGGTCTTTCTAGCTTGTTTCAACTTATTGCGGTTTACCTGATTAAGTTTGACTTTGTTACATCGAAAACTTACTTTTCTGACCCTAATAATCTCCTTACAGCTCAAATCAAACCCTAAATTCTTTTTCGGTTTGATAGATTTTTTCCTATTCGGAATACTCGTAAAATTTCTCATTCCGAAAATAATTTAATTGTCTAAATCATAATATGACAGTGAAGTTATTAAATAATGTGATTTAAGGTCGATCTCTGCATCCACGCTTGTGTGCGTTTACACGTCTGTAAAGCGACTCTACTAGAACCTTGACGGTTCGACCAATTCACTTTACTAATTTGATACAGAACATTTATATGTGATTTTCTAGCAGAAAAGTTAAGATTTTTGTTTCGGATAGAGCATAAAGTTTTTTCTACATTTTCTCGAAAACAGCTTTAATGATTTTGATTAAACTTTCTAAGGTGTTTTTCTGCGCTCTTCTGGAAATATAACATAACAGAAATATCATTTTGAAGTTTACTTTTAGGAAAATTTATTTTTGAATTTTTTGTTTGAGTATTTTGTTGATAGTTTTAACAATTTTGTACCAAAAAGGTAAAGGTACTTACTTCTAAATGATAAAAATAATATTGCATTCGAAAATGTTATATATAAAAAAAAGTATTTTTATAAAAGCAATAGAAGCAAAAATTTTCTATAGTACTTTTGACTTTTTGTTTACACTTTCGCGTATAACTAAGCAATGGTATAAGTAAATTAAAACTTTATGTATCTAAAGTTCAAGAGATGTTCTGGTTACTAACAAGACATCAATGTTGAAAATCTTTTGAATGCTTATAGTTCCACGTTTTCTTATCATTTCTGCAAATCATTTAACTCCGCAATCATCATCAAAACCTACCTTAAATTAACCCAACTCACTCAACTCAACTCAAACCAATTTCGACTTTTTAACAAATGAATGAAAGTTCAAAAGCACAAAAACAAACATCTCTCACCCAAAAAAAAAATAGTAATTCTGTAAGTGTCAAACAAATTTAACAATTAGCCCCACCCCATCATCCTCTCCGTCAATGCCTGTGAGAAGAAATAAAATAAAAAAAAATCATGTGCGTGCTTTGATTTTATAACTTTGGTCTAGTCTCGAAAATAGTCCATATAGCAGCTAAGTGGTGTAAAAGGTGTGCGTCAGGAGTACGCCAGTGTCAGCATTTGTTTTAGCCTTTACGGTGCCAACACTATATTAAATCATTTGCAACCCTCACGCAACGAAAGAAATACCAAAAATTCAAGTCCAATTATTTGGGGAGGCAGCTTGAGCATTAATTTATAGAGAAAGGGACCGTGAAAGTTGAACGCATATTATACCGCACACGCAGCAATTATGTTAGCGACAGGCCTATTTAATTTTTGATAATACAGCGCGATGAAATATTTATATACCTTCGTATGGGAGTATGTAGGTTTTGGTGTTTTTTTTTTTTGGTAGGTTGCCGGCGCCATGCTACTGTCGAATAACTTGACTTATTGGGGCGAAATATTTGTAAATAGGGAAGGTTTGTGGTCGCTGGTGTGATAAGCACGCATGGAAATATTTTTTTTTTTTTTTTGATTAAATAAACTTATTATCAACTAGTTGAACTAATTTGGAAAATTGTTTGGTTAGGTGGGTTGTTGAGTTCAAAAAATAAAAAATAAAATAACAATCATGGGTCTGCGATGTGTTTTCGAAAAGGAAAAGGAGGATAATATAAACAGAAATGTGATGTGTTTGCTTTGGTTTGGCTAGGGGATAGGGAAGAATAAATATTATTAAGGACATACAATCGTCGTCTTTTATTATAAGGCCAAGTCTATCAATCTATTCATACAAATAAGTCATAAGATATGAAAATATACACATAATTCATCAAATATTTGAGCTTAGGGGTAGATTGCTAAGCGATAATGAAGGTCTATAGCTACGCGTTAGTTCTTTTTTAGGGTTCATTAAAATTTAATAAGAATAATGTCTTATTGAATTAAGTCAATCAACCTCAAATCAGACCGATAAAATAATAGTCTCTTTGTTCATCACCAACAAGTGAAGTGATGCGTAAGAAACTGGATCATAGGGTATTGGTGTTTTATAGAGCCAAATTTTTTAAGGGATTTTGGGTTGAAAGTTGTTACTATGACTCACATTTTCTTGAAGCCTGACGGAAAACCTAGTTTATGTTTAGGCTCACTGAACTTGAACGAGGTGTGGATAGAGGTATAATTTATTCAACGAAATATTATAATTTTGATCAGGAACATTTGTAGTAAAAAGAAGACTATCTCCCTTTTCATTGGAAATTCTGGACATGTGTCATATTTCATTAGGCCGTAATTTTGAGGCAAAAGTAGCAAATAAAAAAATAATCAAATTGTTCTATGTAATTGATTTACTTGGTAAAAAATTTTATGTACAGAAAGACCTGTTCTTTTGAGTTATGAGCCCCTAGTCATATGCAAGAAATTATTTTTTTAACAGCACCGTACTGTGGGCCACATTGACTTTTTTCGTTGAAAATATCATAACTTTTGAACGAACATCCATTTCATTTGTCTGCTTTAACAAAATTCTCATGGATTCACCTACAATTTTTATAAAACCAAGGTTGCAAAAGCTTAGGTCACTTTTTAGCTTAAGCTTGGCTTTAATTCACAAGCTAGCGGGTGACTAATGAATTAAGAAAAATGTAATTCAGCAGCTAATGTGTGTCTATGGACGAATGCTTAAGAAAATAAAGGCGATAATGAAACTTGTAACTTATTTCAAAACTTCTTTTACATCTGAATACCTATTTAAAAAGTTGCAGCTAGATTGCTCATGATTTAAAAAAAGTTAAGGTTTGAGATCCTGCAGGTTACGATGAAAGGCTGATTTCTTGCGACAGATTTTGTGTGTTCTGAAACATTTTACGCGACAAAATTTATCAAATTTTGGGCTTTCAAGTTGAGTGGTTTCCTCTGATACTTTAATATATAGAGATAAAGATTTACATTAAAAGTACATTTATTTATGTAAAAAAAGGGCTTTTTTGAAAATTTGTATTTATTTATAAAATAGGGTAAACAGGGGTAAAAGTAAATCAAGCTCAAACATTCATTTTTTTCAACAGTTAAAGACAGAAACTTAATTTTCTGCATTATTTCTATTCTATTGAAATTAGAAGAAGCTAGTCTGGACTCCATTATATTCTAAAATTACTGTTTCCAAGATATGAACGTTTAAAAACTGTAGGTAAATGTAAAAATCGATGTTTGACAAATAATAATTAAAAAGGTTAAATTTTAGATATTTTATCAGAAAGAAGGTAAAAAGTAAGCAATTCGCGTTTTAAGATTTTTCAAATATAATATGGTATTCTGGGTGCTGGAAATTTTTGATGTGTTTTTCGAGGGTATAGGATTTTTATCTTGAAAAAGAGTAGCAGGAAGAGTCTGAAATTTCATATACATAGGTGTGAATTAATTCTGATACTTAGTAAACATTTTGAATTTTTGAGAAACTGTGGAGTGGAGATATATTTGAGTATAAAAAATTTTTTCTGATATTGACTTTTAAATGTTGATTCAAAATAAAGGGCTTTTCAATAGAGATTTCCGAACTTTGGCAGGTGATTGCGGCCATTTTGTAGATGCTACATCTGTCACACTGGCTGGCATTTATTTAGTCTGTCTTACTTAATATACATGGAGTTATTTTTATATAAATTCTTTTGTTGAATAGCCGTCAAACAGTGTGGACTTTGCTTAAAGGCGTCAAAGGTATCTCGTAATACGCTTTATGAGGCAGTGAATGCTACCCTCGAATCAACATTGAACGAGACGCGATAATTCTTGGAGACTGTGGAACTTCAAATTGGTTTAAGGACAAGCGATTTTCTCTGGCACCGTCAAATCGAAGCATATTCTCACCCAAAGATAAAGGTGTGTTTTTTTGGGAGATCAACAGCATTGTCAAGGTCAACAACGTCGAATGCATGAATGTTGAGACACTCAAAAAGTTGAACAAGATCAAGAAACTTCTCTAGAAGCTAGCTAAGTTGTACGGTGCTTTCTGGCTTCTGATCAAACATACCCTGTTTAAACAAGGCAGGCAATTTCCCTTGTAGTTTGTCTCACCAGGAATCGACGATGGTCAAGACTCAAGATTGATGAAATCAAGGCCAACACCAAGTTGCTCATGAGGAAAATCTTTGCTCAGAACATGCATTTGTCGATGAATTTCTTAGTCTCCCTTTTATGAAGAAGCATTGGCAGAACGTGCGGTCCCTGTACATCAAGTCATCCATGGAACCACCACAGAGATTCTACTAAGCTTAATTTGTAAAAAGAAATGCAAAACACTTTTTTTATTGACTTAAAATCTACTTGACCGTTTCAGTTAACAATCCGCCAACACTTGGACGTCATTTAAACGCAAGATTTGTCGAAAATATAGCCTCTGTCCGTGAGAGAGTGCAGGAGAATTCGAAGCAGTCAATTCTGTGCCACGCACAAGATCTCGGTCTTTCGAAGAGGGTTTCAAGGTGATTGCTTATGCAGACGACGTTGCAATATCTATATCTGGGAAACACCCCCAAGTTCTCTCAGAACTCCTACAAAATGCCTTAAATAGGCTAACAAAGTGGGCTAAGCAATGTGGCTTGGACGTCAATCCACATAAAACAGAATTAGTACTCTTTACGAGAAGGTACAAAATTCCTCAGATTAACCCACCCAAGATTAAAGGAACACCATTAAGCTTTTCCGACCAAGCCAAATATTTAGGCCTCATTTTAGACAAAAAATTAAATTGGAAGGCAAATATTGATGAAAGAGTAAAAAAGGCTACCGTAGCGCTCTTTACTTGTAAAAAGGCTATAGGTTCAAAATGGGGCTTCTCCCCAAAAATAACCCACTGGCTATACACCTCGGTAATCAGACCGATACTCATTTATGGAGTTGTCATATGGTGGACCGCACTGGACAAGATGGTAAATCTAGGAAAACTCATCAAAGTCCAGCGGTCAGCAGGTATGTGCATCACAGGAGCACTTCGCTCAACACCAACCGCAGCCCTGGAAGTGCTTTTAAACCAAACACCTCTTGACATCTTCTCCAAAATGGTGGCAGCCAACTCATGCGTAAGGCTTAGAGTCACCTCTCAATGGATCAGTAACAATACTGGTCATACTACCATCTTAGACAATTTCAGATCTATCTCAGATCGCTTAGACTATACCACCCTAAAAATGGTATTCGATAACAGCTTCCTTGTTTCCATCCCTTCAAGATCGTCTTGGGAAGAAGAGAGACTCCTTGAAGACAATACGATACACTTCTATACAGACGGTTCAAAGACCGATCACGGCGTTGGAAGTGGTATCTATTCGAAACAACTGAATCTCAGCCTCTCATATAGACTTCCCAATCAATGTAGTGTGTTCCAGGCAGAAGTAATGGCGATTAAAGAGGCAGTAACCTGGCTCAAAGAAAACGTTATATCATGCAAGGATATACGAATTTTCTCAGACAGCCAAGCCGCCCTCAAATCTCTCGCGTCTGTCTCCACAAACTCTCTAATAGTCCACGATTGTCGAACATCTCTCATTGAGATGACAGAACAGTTTAATATTCACCTCATTTGGGTGCCGGGCCACAGAGACATTCCGGGAAATTGCAAAGCCGATGAGCTCGCCAAAAACGGAACACTTCTGCCTACTGTTAGACAAAAACATAACATAGGAACACCACTTGCTACATGCAAATATCTTCTCAAACAACATGCTCTAGAATCAACAAATGCTAGATGGTCACAGGGTACCACCTGCCTGGCAACCAAACAAATATGGCCAAGCATAGACCTTAAACGGTCAAAAGACTTGATCTCCCTGAGCAGACAAAATATAAGCTCTACAATCGGAGTTATAACAGGACACTGCCTCATAGGTAGACATGCTTTGAGGCTAGGAGTCTACACAAATGACTTCTGTAGAAGCTGCATGGACGAGGAGGAAGAGGAAACAGTCCAACACCTTCTATGTACATGTCCAGCACTCTCCAATAGAAGGAATAACTTTCTCGGTAATCCCTTCTTCGATAATACCAGTGAACTGGCAACGATCGACACAAAATGTCTATCTAACTTTATTAAAAGCACGAAATGGTTTGTTTAAATTCATTACTCTCCCATGACTTACTTCTTTAGTGGTATCACAACGGATCCTTGAGGTCTAAGTGAGTCAACAACAACTAGACAGCCACTCCAACCTAACCTAACCTAACCTAAGACCACAATTTGGCGAATTCTGGGTGCTGACTTGAGTTTACACCCGTACAAACTTAAAATGACCCAAGAGCCTAGAGTAAATGACCATAGACAACGACGAGTGTACCCTAACTGAGCTCTCCAGCAGTTGAAACTTGACCCCAATTTAGGTCGATGTGAGTTGGCTTTTTGACCCCGTTAAACTTCTTTTTGTAGGGTTTAATGAATGCCATCGGGCGAATTCAGCCTCATTTATGCGCCAGAGTTATGAAAACTTGAAGGTTTCCTATGCGCGCCTCGCAGGAAAGCCGCGGCGTAAATTTGAATGATGTTACATGCCATACAGGGATCATCTAAATAAATACAAAATTTCAATGATATCTCTCTCAGAGTGTGTTCAAAGAAACTTTAAAGAAAAGAATTTCTTAATTGATTTTTTTGGAAGGAAATGGTTTTAAAACGACTACCATAAAATCAAGCACGCACTCTGGAATATTTAAAAGTTTTCAGCCTTTGTTCTTTACGACAAGTTGCGGCTCAAATATTTTTTTAAGCTTCCAATACAAAATTTTTCACATTTATCAAAAATATTAGTTTAGCTCCTTTCTCAACTCTTCTTAGTTCTTATACCAATATTTTCGAATACCTTGATGGCGTTGTCCATTATATGACCAATTTTTCATCAATTTCGTACATATATTTCATAACTAATGTAAAATTTGTTGGACTATGAAATAAATTCATACTCAATGAAAAATTCGTTATTTAATAAACACCATTCATTAACTAAACGAAAGTCCACCATCGATTGAATTTTAATTTGCGTAAGGATTTTCTTCAGTGCTTTGGGACAAAATACCCTCTAAAATATGTTGGGAATGAGGTCCCAACTTAATTTGTATTGTTTCTTAGAAATTTTTAGGAATTAATTCTGGAGCTTATGACCCGCTTAAAATTTTTCTGCATTAAAAATAGATACAAACCAATCTTTATGGCTTTCCTATTGAAATCTATTTTATTTAAACAAAATCATACACTTTTTAGACTTGAGATGCACCCTTTGAAGACCAATACAAGTTCACACCTTCTTCCACATTTATCATTAAAACATAAACACAAAGCTACATACATCCGACCCTTGATTTCAAGTCTAGGTATGCATTTGAAAGATGAATTTCCAAAACTATTCACGTCACAGGTTCTCCTTAAAAATATACATTTTCTCTGTGCAGTGAAAACTTTCAAAAATCTTAAAATAATAATTTAAGAAAAAAAAATAAAGACAAAATTTGAGTGAGGTTAATAAACCAACTCAATGTCGGTTTTTAAACGAGTGCAATACACAAAAAATACAGAAAAAAAACATCTTTTCCAAGGGAAGAAAAATATAATAAATGTAAATAAATGGAATAATAAAAAAATAAGAGCAAAACAACAAAAAAACAAACAACATTGCTCAGCATTTTCAGTATAAAACCATCCATCCACCAGCATGAGATGCTGTTCTAGCAAAAGTATAGCAACACAACAGCAGAAGTTTTCAGATGAACAGGGAACGATACACTTCATTCCCTGCTATACACCAAAACCTCTTCATAGTATAGCACATATGTAGGTATCATGAAGAGGCTGCTCCAAAGAGGCTAACGTAAACAAATCGACGAAAAATATACTTTGCTGCTGCTGTTGCACTTATGTTTACCTCAACCATCATCATCAACATCGAGAAGAAGATGACACCCCCTCGGTGGAGACGTTCGCCCTTGCTGCATACGTGTCGCGCCAACTTTTCAGAGTCACCGTGTTTGCATTTAAGCAAAATGCAGATTTGGCACTATAATGGTGCATCATCAGCTGAAGCATTGAATCTGTAGATATGGAGGGAGCACCGAGAAGACTCGTACTGCATCTGTATCTTTGTATATAGGAAAATGTAAACAATTGCTTTTATTTCCGTGCGCGTTATTGTGTATAGTCTGCATGAATTTAAGCAGCGATTCACTTGCAAAAGATAACCATCCTTGCGCTGCAGTCTCTCGCCCGCCGTGAACCTACCAAAAAAACAAAATTTCATGGAATGGGATAAAAAGATACAACCTTCAAATTCATATACAAAAAACACACCCTTACGCGGGTCACTGAATTGTTTACACTTTTCCTTCGCCTCCCTGGGGGGCACACACATTATTATCATCATTATTTAGCAACATTACACATTCGCCGCGCACTTAGTTCGGAATTGCAGATACAACATGTGCTCTAGCAAGCCTTTCCATCCATAGGCTAACTAGCTGAAGCCTCAGAAAAAGATCTTCTTCAACTTTTACACACAGATGCAAAAAAAAAAAAAAACAGAAACTGAAGGAAGACTATACAGAGTATGTGATCTTCAGATCGTGATAAATCCATAAATAACAATGAACTGCGACTCGTCGTCGTCGTCCGTCCGTCCGTCGAGTCCATCCATCGGATTGTTACATTGAGATATTTTCTTGTTGTTTCCTTTTTTTTTAATTTTTGTCTCCCTCTCTTCGTAGATGTGTCTGTCTGTATCTATAATTGGCGTTTAAATATCTACACGCAGCATGTCGGTACATACTCGTACATACCTTCGAAAATGTAAAAAGACGACAAGAGAGACCTTGACCTCAGACAATCCCGAGAAAAGTTCATTTACAATCTGTTATTGGAATTAATACTTGATAGTGTAGAAGAAGATAGCAAGCAGGTACGTGGTGTACATAGACATACAACTACATACTACAATATGCTTCAACTTCAACTGATTGGACGCAATGTATAATGTTCCAGAATTGAGGCAAGTACTTAATTTAACTGATAATGCAAATGCGCCGCAAAAGGCATACGGCAGATGCAACTCGTAGTTTATTTTTTTTCCTCGCCTTCTTCTGGTTCGTCTAGTATATTTTTCATCACAAAATCATACTGTTATTGTTCTGATTGTGAAATTGTGTTATCGTTTCTGTGATATGTATGAAATGGCTGTACTTATGCAGAAGAGTTTTTGTGATATTGACACTCAATCGGTCAGAAATCGGCCATGTTTCTTAAATAATTGTAAAATTTTTAGGATCTGTTTGTTTTTAAGTGTGAGACGATATCAATCTGGTGAACTTGCTACTGATTCTGTTTCAGCAGATAATTACAGTTTAGGGCTGGATCTTCCTAGAAGATCTACGGCGTCTCATATGTCTATGTTAAACTAAAAGCTATTTTAGCTTGTAACTTGCTTTTACGAAGGGGTTCTTGGTACACAGCACAGCATAAGGCTCTTTTTTGTTTCTAATCACAGTGAGGATCGACTCTTGATCTTAATCAGACAGACACAGCAGTTTAGGTCCCACCCTGTATTCTTTAACAAGTAGTCGAGAGCAAAGTTGTAGCTGCAACAAACACGAGATGAAGCTCGCTCGATATCTGTCTTATAACCAGAAAGCTATCACCTAGTTCGAACAAACAAAAGACAGACCAACTGGGTAAAACGTCTCCATCTCTTCTCGCGGGCATCACCACCGGTCACAACCACCTGGGTTACCACAAAAAAAAGGTGAAAATCAGTATGGACGACTTATGCAGATGATGCCTTGGCGAGGAAATACATGAGGATACTCCTCACTACCTGTGTCACTGCCCTTCGCTTTATCATCTGACAAACAGGCTGCTAGAGAAACACTTCTTCAACGACTTGGAAGAACTCTGACACTCCAAGCGAAAACCGGTTGAAATTTATTATAGCTACGAAATGGCTTAAAAAGTTCCTAAGCTCTATCAACCAGCCGACCACCAAATTGGAAATCGTCTCCAACCACAGTTAAGACATAAAAAGAGCCACGGACGACAATGATAGAACGAACGAAAACAACTGAACGATGGACGTGTTTCTTGAAGGAACAGCAACAAACGGAGAATGGTCACCTTCACTTCTACGGTGAAAACGAGCGTCAGTGCGTTAATTGGGCTATCTCTTTCTAAGATTGGTAAAATTTTCCTGAGGAAAGGAACAGCCCCATTGACTAATTCAGCAATCCTGACCAAACAAACGTATACAGCAACCACTAACCTATTAAATTCATCTACCCAGGACGTCGCAAACAGCCAGATGCTTCTACCGGTCTGGCGAGAGATGACTATCTCTCAAGTGATTGCAAAGGAAATGATCACGCCCTTAAAAGGCGCCTATCTCAAATCACCCAGGTGATTATATGAAGACGGACATTTCTTCAATTACTTAGAATTACCTTCCGGCATTTCAGGCTACAGCTTCCTGAAACTCATCAACACCCTTAACGGCCTTGAATGACAAACCCTATGGTGTCAAAACGGATATACATTGATCTAAATGTGACGGTAACAAGATCAACTGTCAACCCATTAACCTAATCTAACTCCATTTTAGTTTCAGACCTAGACTCGAGTTACCGTACCAAATTTATCAAATTAATAAGAAGCTCACATGATCTCGCAATGCAAGCCTTTAGGCCTAAGGCTCAACATAAATATCTTGAGTCCAAATCAAACTTTCAAGTTTCAGGAGTAAAGTTCGGGAGTAAGTTTTCCAGTTAATTTAAATCGGGAGTTAACCCATTTAAGTATCATTTTTTAGTACTTTTTATTGAATTTAGTTCACAATGGTTGGTTCACAATGATGGAATTTGCAATGATAAGAGCTTATGTGAAAATGAAATTGCATGATGGTTAATACATTTCAACTGTCATGCAGCCGTTCGTTTGGAATCGGAAGCGGGGGAATGGTTGAGAGTTGCGAGTCACTAGTTTTAGGGTCTTCTCGAGTTGCAATGACCTTAATTATGCTCGACGTTTTCAAGAATTGTTCCGAGGCAACAACGAGTTGATTTACAAACTCATAATGAGCGGTGAGGTACATTTTCACCTCAACGGGAATGTGAATACACAAAATGGCAGACGACGAACAAGTTGCGGTTAATGTGGATGGCTTTCAATACCGGGAAGTGATTGTGAACATTTCTTAAGCCCATAGGTACTCGTAGAGAACAAATCAGAGTAAAGGTTCCCAAAACAAGATGGAGCCACAGTTGCCTGAGTCGTCAAAAAATAAATTATGTTTCTTTTTTAAGATCAGAATGTTCAGAGCTTTCAACATGTGTTTCTCTTTTTGTTCTGAGAATTTTCTGAGGTTGTTCAGAGTGTGCTCTAAGAGCTCAGAATAAAATAACTGGGCAGACAGAGTTAAATGCTTAACACAAACATTTGACAGGTGGAAATTAAAAAAAATATGGTGACAGCTAAGTGTTCGGGGCACGTTTCAAAAACAATTTAGAGCTTTCGCAACACGCTCGGTTCAGAGGATGTTCAGAAAATGCTCGACGTGATCGGACTCTGTACAGAACTGTAATCTGAACTAAAAACGAAGAACGCCTTATGGCTGTCTTCTGAAATGTTTGATGTTCGGATAATATCGCGTTTTCGTGATTTTAACTGGGATACTTTCGGGATACCTAAAAGTAAGTCAAGAACCGTGCAACAGCTCAAGGCCATTATCCGGGAAGAAATGAGATCGCTGGGATCTGGAATTCTAAGAAAAGTAATGGAAAGAGCACGTCAAATCGAAGCAAACAATGGGCAAGATTTGTGAGATATTATCTTTAAAATATAAAGTGAACATTATGTATTTCCAAACCATAATCTAAATTTTAATAGGTAAATGCCAAGGCTGAATAGAATCAGAAGAAAAATGTTATCTATCAAATAAATCATAACATTACTCATGCGCCACCCTGTACAAACACTTTGTACCGTAACTCCACTTCCTCTTAGACTCAACGAAACAAAATTCCTAACTTATTTCCGTTACAATTTCATCATAAGCCCATTTATATTCATCACAAAATCGCTTTAATGATTCCAGTGAAAAAAAAAAACCTGCGTAGTATCATATATGAGTTTAACAACAATTATTTTAATAATACCTTACAACTTTCCGGTTAAAAACCAGTCATAAAATCAAAACAAAAGCCATAAATTCGTTAAATTTATTCCACATAATCCCTTACAATGTCATTGATTACACCTCCCTACTTATACCTATACACATCCTATATAATTTTCGTTTTGCATTTATAGCTGGAAATCTCCCAACTTCAATCTCTGATTCATCATTTTCCTTCAACAATATAAATGTACCTTCATGCAAACATACCTTTACTCAACGTCTATGTATGGCAATAGATAGAACTAACTTCTCTATTAAATTTTATTAGTTCTGGGCATAAAGATAAAATATATATCTCCTGTTCGTTGCCCTCACATAAAAATACAAAAAAAAAACTTTAATGTTGGTGAATATGATGCCTTTGATAATAAAATAGAGAGATGTGCAACACCATCATCAATGAGTCAGTCACTGGCTTCATATATCTCCCCACATTTTGAATGTGGAATAGTGTTGAGTGTTGACTCCTCTCTGTGTAGCGTGATTGGAGATTAAAGTCATCAAAATCAGCTCCCTTGGGTCTGTTCGCATGAATATTCTGAATTCTGATTGTATTAAGTTCGTTCCGCAAGTACATATATATCTAAGTTGAAATCGAGTTCAACAGCTGAAATCCCCGACTGTTATTTGTTGCTCATTTCAAACGGATAAACTTCAAACTTCAAAACAACACCAAAGTAGCAGTTTATAAAACTAAAGCCGATTAGATTGTTGATTGCTCTGGGGTTTCTAGTTCTGCCCGTGTCCGTTCTCCAAAACGACAAACTTGCGAAATTCAAGTTGGAAAAACAATTCTCCAAATTGCATTTAGAAGGTCACTTAAATACGACTTACAATATATTCACCGCAAGTCACAACACCACTCATTCATATAATGTTATACTGCATAGAGATATGGTGTCCAGTTGGCGCAATTTGGAAATTGTACCCCCAATTAGATAAGAAAAAAAAATTGGGCACAACTAAGAGCGAGAGCGAGTGACTAATCTGTAAAATAAACTATCGAACAACTGGGTTGTTGCCGGTTATTGCGGTTCGATTGTGTTTTGTGTTGTTTGTAAGGGAAGAACATTGACCTAAATCATTTGCATATACGAGCACATTTTAAGTTGTTTTTTTTTTTTTTTTTTTTTTTTATTAATTTAGCACACAAAAACACTCTCAGTTCTCTCAGACCGGATCAATTTGGAGTGTGATCGTTTTGTATGAGTCTTACGAATTGGAGAAAAAGTATTTACCTACTTACATTTTTTTTTTTTGGTTTGGCGTCGGAAAAGGAGGTCTTTGCGGCGAATTTACAATATTACTTAGCACAGCTTGAAATTTGTGTTTTGTAATATTTATTGCTGTGTGTGGTTTTTTTTTCGAGATAAAACATCCTCCACACAAAAAATTAAACCATTTGGAGGTTTTTTTTATTTTGGCGGTTACATAAGATACTTTTTATTTATTGTTCAATACGTTACGAGATGTTGTAATGATACAATTTGGATAAAGTGTTATAAAATATACAATTTCAGACCAGCTCGGTATGAGATCATTTTCTGACGAATACAGCTATATTGGTTATTGGAAACTTAAGAAATAAATAGAATTTTTATTTTAATATTTAATTCTGCACCAACTGGTTATCAATTAAATTAGCACACTAATCTATTGCGGAGTCAACAAACTTTCAACTGGTGTAGTTTTTTTTTTTTGTTGAGTTTGATTTTATATCAAATAGGTATAAACTTTCTGTGGTTTTGTTTCATTATTTATATGTTGGATGAATTAATTTTGATTGTAATTAATTTCTAGATGGTTCAAAAATAATTATAATAATAATAATAGAAAATATGAAATATGTAATCGTGTTTGGAGTAACCTGATAGCCTTATCGCTGCTGATGATAAGTACATTCAAATTGTTTTGTTTTTATGTAAGTAAATTGTAGCAATGATTAAAGATAAAGATTTGATGTAGTGTGAAGCTTAAATGTTTGCACACATAAATGTTCTTATAAATTAAGAAAATTGAAGTCAAGTAGACTACTGATTTGTCTAAGTCATTCGGTCAACTTTTTTTTTTTTTATAATTCACTCGCGCTCAAGGGTATGTTACGAGACCCTTATAATGTTTTAAACACAGCACGGGCGAGGGAGAAAGGAGGGGAGAGAAAGGAGGTGTCGATGAAAATTGGTTTTGAATGTTTGCAAATTGAAATAGCAAGGGAAAACTGTGCCATTTCCATAATCGTGTTGTGCGACTAAAAAACGAATCTCTATATTTGACGGTACGAGCAAAGTTAAGCTCAAGGGTGAACTGATGAGCATTCCTAGCGAAGCGGGTATCACGGGTGAATTGATAAAGGGGAGGAATTCAACTGTCTACTTCGAGTGAGCATTGCTTGTGAAAGAAGCGATAAAACAGGGAAATACATGAAACATTCCGACGGTGTTCAAGAGATGGGAATGAATCCATGATAGCTCTGTTTCCAATCAGTTTTAACGCTCTGTTTTGAATTATACCCAATAAATGGAGAGAAGATTGAGCAGCGCCTGCCCAAAGGTGTGAGTTATACTCGAGTTTTGGACGTATATACGCCTTATAAATAGTAGCCAGATCAGAAGGGGTGAAAAATTTCTTACATCGATATAGAAATCCTAAGCATTTAGCAGCATTCTTGGCGGTCTCGAGTATGTGATCATTCCAACGAAGATCGTCGTTAACACACATACCGAGTACTAACAGCTTTTCGGTTTCTTCGATGCAAGTGTCATTCAGCGACAATGGCATAAGGGGAACATTTTGCTTCAACGACAATACACAGCATTGGGTTTTCGAAGCATTAAACTCCACACGGTTGTTTTTTACCCCATTTAACAATGCTGTAAAGATCGGATTTTAATGGGCTTATCATACGATACCGTTGCAATTCCACTTCCGAAGGAGATGGACGTGAATTTGGGAACGAGTACGAAAAGCTGAGAGTATAGTCGTCGGCAAAATAATGAAGTGGATTAGAAGTTTCAGACAAGAGATCATTTATAAAAATGAGGAAGAGAGTCGGAGACAAAACGGAGCCCTGGGAAACACCAGCATTTATTTTTTGAAGATCAGACTTAAAACCGTCCAATACAACATGTATTGAACGATCTAGAAGGTAATTTTTGATCCAACGAATAAGGGTTACGTTGATGCCAAACGCACGCATTTTCGATAAGAGAGCCTGGTGCCAAACTCTATCAAATGCCTTAGAAATATCAAGCGCAATAATCTTACTTTCTCCAAAACAATGTAAAGATCTGTTCCACTCTTCGGTGAGATATGCAGATCACCAGTGGAACGATTGCTGCGAAAACCGTATTGCCGGTCATTAAAGAAGCTTTCGATCTTCGAGATATTTCTTGACCTGATGATTATCAGCGATTTCATGACCTTGGAAAGAAGGGACGTAAGTGCGATTGGTCGATAGGACGAGGGGGAGGAAGGGTCACCCTTTTTAGGAACAGGCTGGACAAATGCTGTTTTCCATCGTCTAGGGAAGATTCCAGAACAGTAGGAGCGATGGAAAAGCTTACGCTTGTAATGGTTTTGCTAGCGATGAAGAACACCTATTCAGAAGAATGGGGGGTATACCATCAGGACCAGCGGATTTGTTTATATCAAGATCTCGAAGGGCTCTTGCAACTGTACGAGTGCGGAAATATACCTGTCCTATTGAATGATTTACGTTCTCAAGTACAGGAGGGGCAATGTTGCTAACAGGCAACGTGGAGCTTGCAGAAAAATGAGCTGCAAGTACATTTGCCTTCTCTAAAGAGCTAGTTATCGGTTTGTCTTTGTAGATGAGCGTTGGAACCGAAGATGAAGTTGAATTTTTTAGGTTCTTGACAAATGACCAGAAATTTCTACTGCCTTTGGGACATTGCAGGATTTTTTGCCTCAATTTCTGTTCATGTAAGAATTTGGTTCTCTTTATAACAGCGTTGCATTAGTTTCTGATTTGTTTAAACTTTTTCCGATTTTCCTCAGTTGGGTTGGCTTTATAAGAGCGGAAACTTACTTCTCTCAACCTGATAGCTTCTTTACAGTTTGTATCGAACAAAGACTTTTCTTTAGGCTTTATACAATTAATTCTGTAAGGAATAAACGTACGCATCCCAAGAAAAATAACTTCTGTGATCATATTAGCACTGGCATCAACGTAACTATCGAGGAAACATAGTGACCAGTTAAAAGTTCTAAAAAAGTTATTCAGACCGTCCCAGTTGGCTTTCTCGTATTGCCAAACGGTCCTAGTTGGATGCTTCTCTTTAACTGGATGAATGGGACACGAGAAATTAGCTGATATTACACAATGGCCCGAAGTGCCGAATGGAGATTTTACCGTTATGGTATACTTATCAGGGTTAGAAGTAAGAAACAAATCTAGAGTGTGAACGTTTTGCTCAGCAACATCTGGTATACGGGTGGGCTCATCTACCAGCTGAGTAAGGTGGTGCATCTCAGCAAAGATCTCAACATATCTTCCTTCGGGTGTTGTCTGTCCTGAATGGCGGAGCTAATTTGAATTGTGTACATTGAAGTCGCCCGCAATAACGACTTCAGTGTGAGGGTACAGGGAAACAATTCGGAAAATGGAATCAGACAGCGCATTAAATTCATTAAGAGTTGAATTACTGTCCAGATTCGGACTCCTATAAATTTGAGCCACATGAAATTAAAGTTCGTATTAGAACAATGTCCGTATTGAGGAAGACTCTGGTAAGCAACATCATGGGCATACAAGTCAAAGAAATTCCTTCTAAGCCCACGAATATTGGTAAATACAACACAAAAACTAAGTAATAAGGCAGCGAAAAGGCTAGGTTTTCTTAAAAGATGCAAGAATTTCGTTTCCTCTTCTGAACTGGGTATTACTCTCATTAACACTGTCGTAACTTCTCCTGTCTTACTGTTAAATAGTTTTTTTCTATAAGCAATGTTTAATTGAAATAGACATTTGCAGTCTTCGTAACAAACTATTTCCCCGTAATGCTCGTCTGGCTGAGAATGCTCATCACTTTACCCTTGAGTATAACTTCGGACGTACTGTCAAATATACAGGTTATTTCTTTAGCTGCACCACTAGAATACTTTGCCCCTCTCGATGTTTCCCTCTCATTGTGATTCACACGCTTTTAAAATCATTTTGCATCGACATCTACTAATAAATCGTCTCCAATTTACCTTAACGCTAGCACTGGATTACACCATAAATTTAAAAGGGTTGCCTAATCCCTTGAGTTTGTACAAATTATATAAAAAAAAACATAATTCAGTTTTCCAACTTCGATAAGAACAGTACCTTGAAAATAGATTCGACCAAGTAAAATTCCGAAATTCACTTTCGAAACGATTCATTGCTTTCATTTCAGATGTACCTCAAGGATATCATCTGGGTCCTTTTCTATTTATTCTTGATAAAAATTATTGAAAATTGTGACCAGAGAGCAATAATTGTTATTGCAATTGCTACGTTTCAGCAGCTGTCAAAGTTGCCAATGACAACCAGCTGTCAAAATATTCGGCAACGTTCCAGTGAGTTCGTTAATTGGGCGCTTCAAATGTTAGCTGAAGAACCGGATTTTGCCAAAAAAGATCATCTTCTCGGAGTGAGCACAATCAACAAGTATTTGACCGAGCATCAAAGCATTCACAAAGATTGACTGTTTGGTGCGATTTATGGCATGGCGGCATCATAGGACCGTATTTGGTTGGCAATAAGAAAGGAGTCACCATTAACATCAATGATTTTGGGTACACAGCATTGTTTACCATCAAAGACAGAGTTCATTAACATCGGTACATCCAAGCTGTGGTTCCAACAACACGGGGTTAAATCGAATAAATGCGACACAACGTTCTAAATTGTGACGGAGAAGTTTGGCAACTGATTAATCTCAATCTCACGATGAGCGTTCATTAATTGGTTGCCATCTAGAGACTTGGCACCATTCCTTTTTTTCTCTGGGGCTATATCAAGTTCAAGACAACAACATTACACGAGCTCGAGGCCAACATTAAACCCGCTACAACTTCCCACCATATATGAAGATCGGATCCAGCTTCTACAGTACCAAATTTATTTACAACTTATTTTTTTCATCAACTTTTTATGGTCAAATTAATGCTTCTGATTTATTAGCCTAAATTGTCATAAATTTTCTCAGAGGATCTCACCATCTGTGAAGTTTTAAACTTATAAACGAAGGTTTTCATAGAACTAACTATAGGGCAAACATTAGCCTCTTAACCGTACTATGTATAAGTTTTGGAATTTAGGTTGGTTAAAAAAGTATTCCACGTTAGTCATTTATCACTTTTTATTAATAAATATTTTTTAATATTTTTTACATTGTTTAATATTAACAACTGCTGGGAATTTCCGAAGTCTTGTAGATTCAACAGAATTGCGCTATGCCTAGAATACATATTAATAATAATTCTACTCGTATATAAAAAAGAATGGGTCCTATTTAACTTCCTTGAGGAACTCCTAATTTAACAATAAATAGCTTGATAAAGAGGCTCAAAATTTATTCTAAATAAAAGAATATAAGAAACCCAAATTCATTTAAGCAAGTTCACATAAATGATATTCTAGTATCATTTGCTAAAACTAAACTTAAATATTTTTATTCAAGATAAGCACTAATGCGTCAGTTTACGCAAATGAGAAAGTAGAATATAAGCGTTTAGGTTTAATTTAAACTTAAACTTAAGTTTTGCATCAAAATCGGGCGTAAGAATACATTATCTGTGAAAACATAGTCGAGCAATCATAAGAAAATAAGTTGTGTCTAGCAGTTAGATAATATTTTATACCAAATTTAAATGTTTTTCTGTTGAATACCATCGAAGCCTGGAAAATAATGTAAAGACTAACCTGAAAGGGAAGAACTTGGTTATGATCAGCCATTTCACATTTCTTTAATAGCAAAGATTTGTCTATGCCAACTTGACTTAGGTGAACAAGATTTTTGGACAAGGAATCAAAAAGTACTTTCTATCTATTTCCAATAAATTGACAAAATGTAATATCTGATATAAGACAGAGTGATTCTAAGTTTGGATGTCAAATATAAATGTGTTGATAAACGATAAAACTTATCAGTTGATAGAAATCCTGGTATTAAGTGGGGAAAATATTAATCAATTTTAATATTACTGTGAAACAATTAACAAATTCTAACGATTGTGAATGGAATAATTGATTTTACATTTCAATTCACAATCAATTATAATCAATATATATTTATTATATTTTTGACTGTTTATTTGTTTAAAATTGTATGTTTATAATTAAGGAAATAACTTAATAAAGGCAAGTGACTATAGCACACATTTTCTTTTAAATATTTATTATTTAAATATTCTAAAAATTCTGTTACCGACTTATAAAAAGCAGTTTTAGTATTGTACAAGTATTCACAATAGAAATCAAATCTGATACATATTTTTTATCAAAAATGTGGCTGACTGATAAAATTTAATTGTAAGATAGCAGGTAGCGATTGAACAATAGACAAACGCAATAGGGCCCTAAGATTTTTAACAGAACCAAATTGGAGCAATTACGTGCAGATTTCTTTGATTGCAGAAAAAGTGAAAATATCAGTTATTCTTAACTAAAATCCTTCTTAGGACTTCATAGCTTTGATAATAATTAGTATTTATGAAGGTTTTTAAAATACAAACTCTATATACTACAGCCAAGTAGAAGTCTTAGCACTATTTATTGGACTTGTTGAATTATTGGTATAGCCTTTAAGTCGACAAAAATTGGCGTTTTGTCCCAGCGATCTCACATGGACACGTCAGTTGACTGTGGTTGGATATAGTTCACATTGGATTTTTGTCAAAAAATCGAAGTAAGATGAACTGAAATTAACAGAAATTTCGTATTGACAAGACCCTCCAAAGCTATTTTGAATCAATAATTAGTATTGTTTGTTTTTTAATATGAATATAGCAGCCATCTTGGTAATGCAAGACACAAGTATTTAATTCATCCTTAATGTAGCATTTACATCAAAACTTAGTTTTAAACAATTTCTTTGTTTACTGTTTAAGCTAGAATAATTCAAGCTAAAGCTGCAAAAAAAACCGAGATTATTACATATCTGTGTCTTTTTATTTTGAAAAGTTTTCCGAACGCAAATTTTTATCTATTTCATATTATCCTTACACTCAAAAAATTTATTAGTAAAATGGCTACGAATGATATTCGTAAAGAAAATATTCGTGCATTGTACGAATATTCGTAAGATGTACGAAGTATTTGTACAGTGGTATATCTACGAATGCATTCGTAAAATTTTACTAATAACTGTCGTACTATCCACGAATCTATTCGTTTAATACACTAATTTCATTCGTAAACAAGAAGTAAAAAATTTGTTTGAGTACATTGTACGAATTATTGTGTACATATAACTAATAACATTCGTTAATTTCTCGTACGAATGACTTCGTACTTTAATCTTTTACATTCGTAGTATTTACTAATAAATTCGTACTATTTACTAAGTAAAACTAATATTAGTAGACAGAATTCATTCGTAGGTAGACCGTACGCATTATGCGTAGAATGTACTAATAACTTCGTATTTTCCTGAAGTACATTAGTATTATTTACTAATCATGAGTAAAAAAAATAATATGTGTTCAGCTCTAAAAATTAAATGTATTCCATTCGTCAACACGTTGAAACGTGTTTTTGCATAGTGCGCGAATTATTTATAAGGTAATGGACGCGTCACACTTTTTTGCTGCTGTGGTCTGAATTAATTAATAATTTTGTAAATTCATACGGTGTAATAATAATAAGATACAAATCTTGAGGACCAGACCAACATCTGCTTTTTTCGAAAAGCCGAGGTGAGTACCTAGAATTACATATCCCTTAAAGCTTATTTTATATTTGACATACAGCATCCAGAAGCAGCAGAGCATACATATGTGGGAATTTTTTGCTAAAAGAATTTTAATGTAAGGACAAATTTTTTTCGGAAGATTCTGAAAGACAAATTTTAAATTTATTTTCAGTGGCCCTTTGAAAATAAGGAGTTTGGACATATTACCTACTGTGATTGTTAATTACATTAATAATGAATTAATTAATTTTCAGATACTTTATATTTTTGTTTAACTTTATTCATATACTCGTATATGATACTAAAATGAATTAAAAAACTATTTTTAACTTAACAAATACATTACCTTGGTTAATATTTCTTACAATAAATATTTAAGGAAATTTCAGAGAACATATTTAATGACAGTAAGTTCTACAATAATATTCGTACAATATACGAATGGAGCTGTATAATTTACGAATAAATTACAAGGGCATTAGTAAATGTCACATTGATATTCGTACAATGTACGAATAAAGCTGTATTATTTACGAATGAATTACAAGGGCATTAGTAAATATTACAATGATATTCGTACAATGCACGAATGGCGCTGTGTATTTTACGAATGAATTACAAGGGCATTAGTAAATATTACGATAATATTCGTACATTGTACCAATAGTATTCGTACAATACACGTTTGTTTTTCTACGAATACTAATAAAATATTAGTAATATGTACTAATAAACCTCTATTCTACGAATACTATTCGTGGCTGAAAACCACGAATAAAATTCGTAGAATGCACGCATGAATTAGTAATATTTACACACGAAATTTTTTGAGTGTACGTATTTCAATTAGCATTAAAATACTAGTTCATTATAAACCTATAAATTTAATCCATTTAAAATGTCTCTAAAGTACCCTTAATCTCATATAAAAATTTGTGTTTCCCCTTTTAAAAACAAAACAAAAAAAACTTGCGTTAAAAATCTCGTGTCAAAAGATTCCAAAGCAAAGATTTCAACGTTGTTGACAAATTTGATGATGATGAACGAAAACTATTTAGCTTAATCTTTACAACTCAAACAACTTCCGCATGTACACACATACCTATCTTCCAAAACAAAATCCCATATATGATCATCCGGCTCGAAGGACCATCTACACTCATGATGAAACTTCAAACTCATTTCTTCTGCTCAGTAAATTATCTACTCGCAGCAACAAAAAAAAACCGATTTTAACTTTTTCATCAACAAAAATAAAAAAAAATTGTTTTCATAAAAAAAAATTTATAAAAAGTCTCAACTCAGTGCACCGCAAAGTAAAATTAAAAACCAAACTAAGACAAAATATAAAGAAGGTCGACAATAGTGCTAAAAAAGTTTTTCTGTCTCTCCCAACAACGAAGACGAGCGCCGAGGTCGAAGTGAAACGAAACGAACAGAAAAAATAAAGTTCCTTCTGCACTTTCAAGTTGTCTAATCTTTACTCTAACTTTGTACGTTCTTCCATATCGTCGTCGTCGTCGTCGTAGTCGTCGTCATCAGGAGTTTCTTCCATCTTGAAGGTCCCGTCGTCTATGTTGATGTCTAGTACTTTACTTCTTGCGTTAATTTACTTTTTAATATGTTTTCGTAAGTTTTAAGTTTTCCGAAATGTTGCCAGTACCAGAAAGTATAATAGTAGTTGTAAGAAGGAAGTACATATCTACAATAAAGTATCTAACCAACCGACCAACAAACTAAGTGAATCTAGAAAAGTTTTGATAATTTTTCATTCGCATAATAAGTTCCTTAATGCCTGTTCTATATAAGTTTCGATTCTTCTCCTGCTCCTTGTTGGACTTATCGTCGGTCTACATGTTAAACTAATTTCCAATATTTTTGCCAGTTTTTCGAGTTTGAAAAAAAAGAATATACAAAATAATCCGAAACATGACACATTTTATGAGAAACAAGAAATTCAATGGAGTTTTACAAAAAAAAAAAAAAAAAAAAACCCTCTCATAATGAAAGAAGGACACTGCACAAAATCGGAGCAATGTCCTTTTCTTTATAGAAAACTGTGGAAAAAACCTTTTAGTATTCCTATGGGGATTAAAATTATGGTGGTGCAGCTAAGGACATGTGCGCAACGCACTCTCATCAGATATGTAGAAATAAGATCCTTGTACACGTCTCTGGGGTCCTCATCGGGCAATTCTGTTGATACATACTCGGTACTCAGTGTGGTGGAATGAAGTGCATTGTATTGTGTGCATCGAACAAGAGAGTTTTATATGACAACAGGTAGGTAATGTGCCGATTGCTGGAAAAGTCCTCATCTTCCCCTGCTGCATGCCTGTCATTCATCACAAGAATGAGGACATGTAGCATAAGGCCCAGCAGCAGCAGGTACCGAGGAGAATGAGCATCTCCATTTTTCTGTTCGTCCTGATGTTGTCCTTTTCGTTTGTGCTGCCCCATCTTGATTCATTTATTCAATTCCGTTTATTTCTTTTTGTTCGTATAGTGTGCCTCCTTGTAGTCATCCATCTATCTATCTATCCATCCGTACACTAATTTTGCTATCCCTAAGGTGAATGCATTTTAATGACCTTTTTATGGAGATACGTTGGTCGGTTGGTCTTGGGTTCTAGAGGATATATGTACGTACGTGTACGTTCCCCTAGGTGATGTTGATGGTGTTTTATGTTCCACATTGTTGCAAGTTTTCATACGTAGTTTTTTTTTTTTATTAAAAATGCCTTTCAGAGCGAGAGATAATAATAATGCTTCTGAGGGTTTAATGCCTGTTATTCATTTTTTTCCTTTTTTTGAGGATTGAATAGAGAGAATTTCCGAACTCCGATGATGCGGGTTGAAGATGCGATGACGACGAGGGTGATGGCAATGGTGATGTTGATGATGCGAGGATAAAGATAAAACTGCATGAGAAAAAATAAACTGGGCATTGATCCCTTGAGAAGAGCAGGTGCTACCTTACTGCTGGATTAAAACAAGTTTCCGTTTTGTTTTTTTTTTTCTTCTTCTTCTTCTCTTTTTGTTCAACAATATTTTTCTTTATTTTCTGCCCCATCTTTTTTTAACTACTAAGGATTTTTGTTATAAATCCTATTTGATATGCTATCATCAGAGGGGATGATGATTGAGCACAGTTTTATTCCCTACTTTAAGATACCTGCTCAATTTGCCACCTTTTTTTTCTTTTTTTTTTGAATTTCAATGACCTGTATTATATGCGAGGGATTTGAATTCTATTGTTAGGGAACGAAGGATCGATATAAAAAATATTGATGGCAGGGGGTCTTTGAGAACTAAAATTGAAAAAAAAGAAAACGAAAAAGATGGATTAGGAAAAAGAGAATCGATCAAGTGCATGTGGGTTCCATTGTTGGGCCAGTACTTTTAATTTATTTATTTAGTTTTTTTTTGACAGCATTTAAATGGATTTGGAAAAAAGGAATTGAATTGATTTTCGAATAAGAGAAGATTATGTGTAACCTTAAGCTAGTACTGGAAAGATAGGGGGATTAGTAGGTACCCAAATCAACAAACAAATTAAAAAAAAAGTAATACATATAAAGTTTGATAAAAATTTGGAATTCAATTTTCTTACAAATGAATTTCTTGCCATTACAATTAATTTATTTTAGAGCGAATAAACTTCGATTCAAATGAATAAAATAAAACTGCGTAGGTACGTACCTACTCAATCACGTTAATCCCTCAGTAAGACTTCGACTTTATTTTGCATCAACTTTTTTGCTTAATTTATCAACTTGATGTTTCTCAAAAATATTTGTTTATTTATTGAGTGCATTGTGTCATTTTGATTAAAATCCGATTTACTTCTCGAGAAATCAAGTCGCACCTCTCTTGAACAAAATACTTTGGTACTACATAAATACTTTGCAATCAGTAAAATATAATTCTCTGAAAGAATTTTCTATTACAACTTTCGAAGAAGAATTTTACTTTGTGGTAGGAAAGGAAAATTCGAGAGAAATAAAATATAAAAATAATTCATTCGTCTATTGTGAACTATGAAAGCTTTTACTTACAAAAGTTTAGAATAACAATGAAGTGATTTTCCAAGAGAGATGTAGTTTCTTTTCTTAAGGAGTACCTACGTAACAGAATATTGCTTCTGAAGACTACCTACGAATATAACAAATTAAACTTTTTGTAATAATAAATATATACGTAATCGTGTTCATGACATAAATAATGACGAGGTGTGGCTACACAATTTAAATCTCTTTAGTTGAACAGACGTTTGACTATTTTATTTGTAATTTCTTGTATGACAGAGTTATTATCTGCACGAGAATATTTACTTTTGTCAAAATTTAATTCAATTATAATTTAGCACAATTAGGGCTGACAAAATAAAAACCCATTAGTTTTACAAAATAAAAAGAAGAAAAATGATGTGAATGGGATTTTTCATCTCATGAAGTCGACTTTAGGTTTTGATTCAAAATTGCTTTTTTTTTAAATTATTCAATTATGAAATAAATTTTCTACTTCCACTTTTGTTCTCAAAAAATTATGATGAAGTAATCTAAAAAATAAAATATTACTCAGCGATGAATATTTTCAAGATATTTCAATACTTAACAAATCATTGTGACCTGACTTATAATTTGAATTTCTTCCAACTTGAGTTTGGTTCGAACAAGATTTAAGACGTTGAGAACATAATTTGTGTTTAACTGGTATTATAAAATTGTGATTTGACATGAATACCAATTGGTATACTCTTAGACCAACCCTAAATACTGATAACAGCGGGATAGATCACGTAAATGCTGATTCCTGTTGCAAACTCAAATATAAAATTAAGAAATTTGCTCATCTTAATAAAATATTAGAAAAATTTGATTACACTTTTATTAAAAGAAACTTCTAAAATATTCGAGAAAAAGTCAGAAATTATTTTCCTTAAAATGTCGAATTTTCGTACAAGTATCTTTATTGATTTTTACTCAACAGAAAATATAGCTTTGCGAACAGGGAGTTCTAAAAACTCACTATATGATGTGTACCTAGTAAGTGATGTTCCACAAGGTTCTGCGCTGGAACCCAATCTTTTTTTTCTGACTTGGCACTTTTGATCCACAGTTCGTTATGTTTTTGGATGACATAGCCCAATTTGCGTCAAGCTTACTATCTCAAGGCACATTCTAAGGTTTACAGTTAGGTTAGGTTGGTGTGGGTGTCAGCCACAAGTCTACAAGTATTTAGCCCTCACACTCGATAAGAAGCACATTGTTGATAAATACATTGCCTTTACAAATATAAAAAAATTTACATCCCTGCTAGCATATATGAAAGTAAGTTAATAGAACCCGGAAAAATGAAATAGGAAACTCTTTTCGGCATACAAATTTTTTTTCTCAACATACACTTAATGAGTCTCTAATTTTTGATTGCCCTGAAAATAATAAAATTTCTAGAGCTCTTCAAAATAAGCGTTTGTTGCAAGGAAGGCCTCTTCGTTAGACCCAAATCTCTTGCCTCTAAGCCATTTCTTCCTTCATGTTTGGGAACAAGAAATAGTCCCAGGAGGTAAATCTGGGTATACGCTGGATGAAAGAAGAGTTCCTAACCTAACTCATTCAATATAGCCATTACGACTACTACGCGGCCGTTGACTTATTGGGAAAGAACTTCGCCAAATGGGGCCGATTTTGCTTTAATTCGAAATCAATTTGAAATCGATCCAAAATGCTCCGCGTAATACGCTCTACTGATCGTTTTACCAATTTCCAAAGTAATCGATGTAAATATCACCGAACGCATCCCAAAAAAACTGTAGCCATGACTTTTTTCGCTGAAAAATCCACCTTGGATTTTCTTTGGCTTCGATTCACCGGGAGAAGTCCATAGTTTCGACTGTTCCTTGGTCCTCGGTGTGTTGTGGTGAATTCATTTTTCGTCCACGGTTACGAAATGGCGCAAAAACTCGATCGAATGTTTCTTAAACAACGTCGAACAAAACTTGCCGTGGAAAGCTTTTTCATAAAGAAATAATTATCTAAAATCGAACTCCGATCCTTGTGGTAAGCCTCTGGTTTCTTCAAGCTCGCTCACCTTCAATTACTGATCGTCCATTATCAAGCCGCGGATCGTATCGACCATTTCTGGTGTGGTGACTTCAATTGGGCGATCAGAACATTCGGCGTAACTTGTGCTAGAACAAACCGGTAGTAAATGGTTTCAAACGTTGATGAAGAGTCTCCATGAAATTTGGCAAGTTTTGGTTTCATGTTTTTTTCTCGTACTACACATAACATACTATACTATTTTTAGTATCTATTGAGCACTTGCAATTCACTTTTTCCACTTTAACGAAAATTCTCGAGGGCGTCTGTACAAAATGGCTGCCACAACTAAACAATTTGACAGATTTGAAAGATGCTTCTCGACAAACAAGATGGTGGTTTTGACATGACGACGCCATTTCTTTAATTTTCAGGGACATAATGACCCATTTTTGTCAGTGAATTATATATTCTGACTCATTTAACAAATCTTAAAATTGTAATGACATTTTTCAACAGTTAAGCTTCAAGATTAAGCTTACTTAACTTATACTAGGTATATGTATGTATATATATATAACTTTGAATAAATGAGTAAATGTTTCTACTACGCTTTTAAGGAAAAGTTTTCTAGTACAAGAACATCAGAACTTCATAGTAAATGGATTACTGATATATGTAAAAAGAAAAGGTGCTAAATGACTCCCCTGGGGCACTTCTAATTCAGGTTTGTGAAAATATATTAGAAGCAATTGTTCTACAAAGGAAGTGGGCGACAAAGTTTCTAAGCATTAGAATCTACATTCTTTAAATTTCGACCTGAGTGATTTTGACTTACTTTTTGGTTTATTTTCGAAAAAAAAAGGATTTTTGGATATTTTGAAAAATAAATCAAAATTTAAAGTTGAATTTCATTCGAAAAATCAATATTTTTGGCTTTTGACAATTTTGTATAGAAAAACAAGTCAAAATTGTTTTGTGGAAAATATTATGATCCAAAAATTGAGCTTTTTACTATCTTTTAACAATTTTCTGAATTAGGAGCAAGAAACCAGTATTTTTTCTTAATTTTAACAATCTTGTAATGGCTGTATCTTTTGAATGATCTGTCCTAGGAATACTTAAAATATTTTTTTAAGGAGATTTCATGATCTACAAGTTTTGGAAAAATTTCTTCTTGATAGAACCACCGTTTAAAAGTTATATGCCAAAAACTGATAATTCGATGTTTGTCAGGGTGTTTTGGACAATATTTCTGATGTCAAAATGAAGATGATTTCACATAAAATTATACACTTGCATCCCTAGATGTTTGTAAATATTTGTTGGCCTTAAACATACATAATAAGTACAGTACATATACTATATAGATTATATCAAAACTGAAACAAAGGAAATCGGAGTAAAAAGCTGTTCCCCGCATTGCGAAGGGTAGACATTGTTGTCCCTTTGAATGCTCTTACAAGCTAATTTCATTCGAGCTAAAATTCCAAGGACCCACATTATTCAGCAATAATAAGTAAATTGTTATCCAATGGAAATCTTATGAATACAACTGTGTTTTATTTTTCTGTTGTCAATAGGTACTCCCATTGAAAAATTTTGATTGTATTTTTGATAAGAAGAAAATAAAATCGAGAAAAACCCACGTCTGACTGCATTTATTATGTATTTTTTTGTATTAATTGATTGTCTTCGTCGTCGTGGCCGTCGCCGTCGCTGTCTCCCTCTCCGTCGGAACAACAATTTATTCTACAAAAAATTGATTGATTTTGAGTTTCTTGACACCCAGTTGAATTTAAATTTTTTTCTTTTTAGTTTAAACCAACACAAGTTGTATTATTGTTTTTTGTTATTTGTTGTAATTTCTGTTTTTTTCAATTTAATAAATAAAAAAACAAAACACAAAGTCTGACAAAATAAACCACTTATTGTGGTAAGTAGCTTTTAGGATGATGCATTATTGTTGTTGAACGCCTCTTCACAAATCATTAACTCCCTCTCGATGTCGTATTATTGAGTCCTTAACGATGACTTTAAGGCTTCGAAATGTCATCGATAAGAGTCCAGAATAGATACACACACTCGTATATAATGCTCAAGCAGGAAGCGAGTTGTTTTTTAAATATCCTGTTAAGCTTCATTATTTTTGAGTTATTTGAACTTAATCCGTGTAAGAAGGATGTTCTTTTTTTTTTTTTTTGGTTTTTGCGACGACATAGCCATTAACCAAACAGGTAGGTCATTCATCCTTGCATGAAAACAGAATATCAAAAACAATAAATTTTGTCAAACTGGGATGGGAGGAGGAGGATAAATATTTTGTGCATATATACGTGTTTTGTGTCAGATGAAATGAAACATGACGTTTTCAGCGACCGGCGCGATTTAACACGTGCCAGGTATTGTGAGAAAATAAAATAAAATTTAAATCCAAATTAAATTCACAATTTATTTATACGCGCGAATAATTCGACGAATATACACACATGCGATTGTTATGCGCGTTTTTTTTTTTGTAATTATTTTTGCATTACGATGATGTTTTGACAAATGTATTCAGGGTTTGTGCTGGTTTGGTTTGGCTTGTTGCTAAAGGGTGATTAACCATTTGTATTCCAGATGCATAAATAAGTCGAGTACATTTTTGGTATTGTTAAATTAAAAATACAAGTTATTAATTATGTTAATCATCTTCATCATCGAGGAGCAATATTGTGTAAATGTCGGACTACTTGTTGAGTAGGTGTCTATATGGGTAGTTGGTGATCGATGATACAAAACGTGTTATGAGATATTGATGTGGACAGGATTAATGGAGGGGTCTTTTAAAATATCGTTCCATTCAACTTATAAATTAACTTCTGGTAGATTAATTGCTTAGTTTTCAATTTTGCTATAATTTTTACATAAGCAGTTGATTTAATTCCTTAAACTAAGGATAAATCACAACAGAGATTTATGGATTCAAAATGGTGATAAATGAGTTACAATAAAATCATCATTGTGATCATCTTATTTTGCCTCCATTGTCAAAAATATATACATATACCTACTACTTATGCAGGAATCCTTACGACAATAATAACAAGGATTAAAACGAAATCTCTTAAATAGGAATTTGTAAATCATGGTTAAATCACAATAGAAAATTTTGAAGTTGTCGATTTCAATAGCAAACATTTTAAAATAAATAATGAATATGAAGAAAAGCCTATTTGAGTAAAGATGGGTAGATAGTAAATCACAATTGCGACCTTAGTGAATTTTCATTTTCTTTGGATATCCAAGGCTTGGTGGTCGAAATCAGTGGAGATAAAGATGCAAATAAGAAATAAAAAAAATTATATTATATATGCGGGTTCCTATACGTATATACTAACAAAGATTCATAGAAAATCTCTGGAACAGGTACTTGAAAATTAAGGTTAAATCACAATTGGAAATACAGAATCTTTTAATTTCTATTGCAAAAATATAAAATTGCTGAGTATATCTACTGTATCTCTTAAAATTAATAATAAGTACGAAGATATACTAACACAAGTAAAGATGGATAAATAGTAAATCACAATTGAGATTCCAGTGAATTTGCATTTGATGAAAATCAGTTGAGATAAAATGCAAATCGAAGATAAAATAAAAAACAAGGTACGAAATTATTGCAGCAGTTTATATGTACATAAGTACCTAAGCTTATACTTAGTTGGTAACTAAGGTTCATACAAAATCTCTGGAATAGGATCTTGAAAATTATGGTTAAATCACAATTGAAAATATATTAAATTGTTAATTTCGATGGCAAACTATATAGATGTTGAGTATATTTACCCTCCACCTAAAAATTAATAACAAACAGGTTGAAATACTTATTTCAGTAAAGATGGGTAGATAGTAAATCACAATTGTGATTTCAGTCAATTTGCATTTTTTTTTTTTTGATTTCCAA
The DNA here is from genome assembly GCA_911387755.1 of Chrysotoxum bicinctum. NCBI lineage: Eukaryota > Metazoa > Arthropoda > Insecta > Diptera > Syrphidae > Chrysotoxum > Chrysotoxum bicinctum. Next base: position 225,481,695 of record OU426987.1, read on the forward strand.
GACCTGGTGATCAAAATCAGTTGCGATAATTTCATACATCCGAATCGGAATTAAAAAAACAACTTGGTACGAGTATATTTCAGTTCAAGTTTACCTTGAAACATATCAAATATTAAGCCTCGGTTACAATAGAATTAATTAAAACAGCTTGCGCTTAAAACAAAGCAGAAATATTCTTTAAGTTTTATAGGTTTGATACCATCAATCTCGAATCAACCAAATACTTACACATTACGATATTGTTAGTTTATTAGAAAAAGTTTAGTTCACAATAACCTCAATATAAGGTAATCATTAATATTGAGGTTATTGTTCTTTAAGATAAATTACTTCCTTTTTTATACGAAAAAAAAAGGATTTTTATGAACATTATGATATTGTGAATATATTTTAATCAGAGCTAGTTCACAATAAAGATAAAAGGAAAAATACTAATTTCATCTCAATTGTTTGTAAAGTAATTTCCTTCCAGAATAATTTTTTTATTCTTTTCTATTATCTAGATTCTTATTTTTATGTTTTGTTAGAAAAAAACAGTCTACAGTCATAAACAAAAAACTAAATAAACATTCCACCTGAAAACATTTATTTTGGTACAGATTCTTTTACGTGTTATTGTATTTTTTCTGAATGAAAATATTAAGATTACTTACCACTTCAACTTATAGCGTAAAAACAAAATGATCAAAATACGAAAAGTGTGTATACCTACGAGTATACATATTTGAAATTCTGAGAAGTTCTGTATTTTTTATTGATTTTATTTGCTGTTTTCCACGAACGCATTTTACTTATTATTTCTTTTTTAAGAAAATAAAAAAGTTTCTATTATAGATGAGGTGAGTGTTTTCTGAGATATTTTGAAGAAAAAAATATGTACCTACCTACACCACTCGAGCTACAATTCGCATATAAATACATACAATTTGTTTCGCAACAACACCAAGACTGAATCGTTTATATAAATTGTGTCACGTTGTGACTTGATTATTATGATGAATTCCAAAGTAGCAAACCTACAAAACCTAAGTTTCTTCACTTATTCACGTACTTATGAGTGAACAGAAAAAAATAATAAAATTAATTTTTTTTCAAGGAGCAAATTGTAAATAGTATTTCTTTTGAACGTTGGGCGCCACTTTTATCCTATCCGCACTACCTACATATATTTAATAAACTCGTGTTGTGGCAATTGAGACATCCGTTTTCCTCCACTCTTGTGTACAACACAATATGTGGTGTGTGCTTTATTTTATAATACATTGCATTTTTGCGCTTCTTTCCATCAATATTCATAGAATGACTCACAGAACTATGACCACGAATCGATTCGATATAAGGTACCGGACGACCAATACTACAGTGGTGGTCGTGATGGTTGTGTTCGTGAAATTCCTCAAAACTTACTCGATTTTAATTGTATTTTAAGCAGTCAAGCGATTCGTAAAATGAATTAATTTCCTTCATTCTTAGCCCTTTAGAGTTTTATTCCTCTTTTCTTTTTTTTTTAATTCAAGTTGTGAATTCACAATTTCAACACAGGAACTGCATGTAATGCATCCATATGTGCATATATCTGGTACTCTATGCCCAAGTGAAAAGTCTAAATGCTACTCGGTCTTGGTATACCTCCTATACAAATTTCACACTCTTCTGCGGATTCCTTTTAACTGTAAAATGATATAAGAAAAAAAAAAACAGTGTCTGACTGTTGCTAGCTAGACGAAAGAATATTGTGGGTTTGTTATCATTTCAGGGAGTCAAGTGAAGAAAAGTGCCACCACCATCACCTAAAGCCATACCATCCTATACACAGGAGTGTCGCTTCTTCCTTCTACGAGTATGTCTATGTATGTTGTCTATACTTTGATCTTCTTTGAAGGGTGTTTTCATGTTGAGATTGTTTTTTTTTCTCGCTTCTCTTGCACTTGGATGGAAAATGTACGAAAAAATCGTTTTATATTTAAAGTAAAACAAACACAAATGCAATTGAGTCTGGAAATAATATGTCTGCCAGACGAATACAAAATATAAAAAAGATTTATTGAAAATTGAAAACATTATCTGTTTTTTTTTTTTTTTGAAGACAAAAATTCAGTGAACCTTTAAGTTTTCTTTGGTCGAAGACTAGAAAACATATAAATCAAACATTTGTTTTTAAATGCAATGGAATGTATTACAGAATTTCATCTAAGAATTCGTTTACAGTCAGCAATGTCGACCTTAATACAATTCTTAATAATAACGGCCTTATGTGTCTATCTTGTGGGGCTCTAAGAAGAAGAATTTTAAGGACAGCAATGTCTAAATTCACAAAATTCTTAATAAAAGGGGTCCTATTGGTTTCTCTTGTGGGATTCCATGGTAAATACATTTGTTACACAAACAATAGCTGCAATATTTTGAACATAATTATGAATTAATAATTTGCTTACAGAATTATGCGACGCCATCTAACGAGTAATATTTAAGATTTTGGAAATATTAAGCCTTAAAGATTTGTTTACAGACAACAATGTCGAACTTGATAAAATTCTCAATACTAGGGGTCCTATTTATCCGTCTTTAGGGACTTCATTTTAAATAAATTTACTATACAAACAAAAGATGTAAAATTTTGAACAGAATTATAAATTAAGTATATCTGTTTACAGACTTACACGACGCCATCTTATACGAGTTATTTTATATTATAAGCGCTCTATTTGTCTGCAATTTATTTAAATAAATTGTATTTTAACAAAATAATGTTTCGAGAATTTGTTTAAAAATAAATAAGACCCCTAGTCTGAGGAATTTTGTAAGCTTTGACAAGCAAACAAGTTGTATAATTTGACTTAACTTGTGGGATGTCATGTTAGTTAAATATATCTAATGTATATTATTAAAGTTATAACATTGGGAAATATAAGAATATTGAAAAAAAAAAGAAATTAAAATTAGAGGCCCTATTTGTCTCCCTTGTGGTACTCCATGTGAGCAAAAATTATTCACATTTTAATATTAAAATTTTGATAAAAATTATAACTTAAGGAATTATTTACAGACAACAATGTTGAATTTGATAAATGTCTCAATAATACAGGCCCTATTTGTCTCTCTTGTAGGACTCCATGTTAAATAAATGTTTTAAACAAATTGTAGTTTAAGGATTTTGGAAAAATTAGGATTTGACAACTTATTTGCCATCAATAATGTTGACCTTGACATAATTATTAACAATAGGGGCCCTATGTGTCTGCTTTGTGGGACTCCAATTTTATTAAATATATTTTTTTTAGAGATTTAAGCTTTTGAAACAAATTAAGACTTGATCGCTTTTTTTACAGAGCTTGTCGAACTTGTCAAAAGAATTTGTTAACAGGCAACAATATCGAACTTGATAAATGTCTTAATAAAACAGGTCCTATTTGTCTCTCTTGTAGGACTCCATGTTTAAACAAATTTTAGAGTTTTAAGACTGTGGACAATTAAGACTTAAGAATTCGTTTTCCGGCAATAATGTCGAACTTGACATAATAATAGGGATCATATTTGTCGCCCTTGTGAGACTCAAAACTAACTCAAGATATTTATTATTTTTCCATGGTTTTTAAAGTTACAATAATATTACCTACTCTACATAGCACACTTGTACTAGATATTATGTAGATATCGATTCAACCAGCGAGCGGCGGCGGTGTTACTCCGTGAGTCATTTGTAAACAAAGTCAGGAAATTTGTATATTAATGTGCTTATCTTACTTCAGAATGAGGCTTTATCAATCTAAAGTTCGTTTTTTTTTTGTGATTTTGAAAAATCGATTAATGTGTTATTTGAAAGTTTACTTAATAAACAAAAATATTTCATATTTGCTGTAAGCAATAAACAGCTGCAGCTGCAGATTGCATAATCACAATTACAGATGCAAATAGACCGAAAAGGAGAAAAAAAAATTAAATTGAAAAATAAAATAAAAAATTAACAAAAATAAAACCACACCTCGCTTAAAGGCTTGTTTTTTTTTTGTTTGGTTCCAAACATTTATACCTACTTGTGTATACTTTAAGACCTCTGTGCAGTACCACAAAAGGGCGGAACATTAAAAATTAGTTTTTGAAAAGGCGTTGAAAATGACTGCAACCAATGGTTGAAGCACGTCTCTTACAAGAACAGAAAAAAAAAACAAATTTCAAACCATAAAACTATCTTAAACGACATGGAGATATAAATTTGATTTTTTTTTTCTTGTCTATGATCACGACTTTTGTCGTTCTTCTTAGGTTTAGATGCATAGTATGGTAGTTTTTTATTATTGTTTTCTTTTTTATGAATACCTTTCCATGATGAGTTAATAGCGTGACATGACTTTTTATTACTCACTTTCCTTTTAGCCTCCTGAAGGCATCATTTGTCGTTTATTTGTTCCTATTTTTTTTTGTATATTCGATTTGTATCTGTAAAATGATTCGAGTATCTAATGGGATAAAAACTGATTGAATGCGCGTCAGATGGAAATAATAATTACAACTATAATGCACCTAGGCGAAATTTTTCGTCCTCTTCGTAGTCGCTGTGTCATTGGACGTTGCCGTGTTAGGTTTCTTCAAAAATGCTTAACGTTGAATTTAATTCCTAACATTTATCATTTTGAATAATATTTTATGTCTATGCCCGCTGCAACTAGGTGTATCTTTATTAAAAATGACTCACGTACATTTTAAGTATTTCTTTAGATACTTAGATACAATCTGGTTATTTGGTATCAATTTTGTGCTTCTCTTTGGTGTTTTTTTTTTCTTTTTCTATCTTGTGTTCACATTGTATGTGTATCTAAACAATTTTACTGATGAGAAATGGCCTTGAACTTGTTATTCAAGAATTAAACAAACGTCTTTGTGAGAGAGTTTGAGAGCAAAGATAAAAAAAAATAATTGAACAAACATACTCGTATGTATGTATGAACATAGGTATGTATATAAATTGCTGTGTTAGACAGGAATCGGAAAACAAAATTGGTATTTTTTTTCGTTGATGATGCCCACTAGAAACATCATCAATTACCTACTTTTAGGAAAATTATTTAAAATAATTAATGTCATGTGTCTAATACAGAAATGTACTTGCTTAATTAAGTGTTTCACTACAGGTGGTTTACAGACCCTTATGATCCAAATAAAAAAACACAAATTTGAAGATAGAAGGTTAAATAGTTTGTTTGGAATCTGATTGATGAAGTGTGATTAATTACACAAACATAGTATAGTTGTTATTTTAGAAATTAATTTAAAAATGTTATTAATCAATTTAATCTATGTTTGTTTTTAATTAATGTATTCATACATATGTAAGTAATGAGGGCACGAAGAGTATTTTTTTAATCTAAGTTAAAATTTACCCTGAGAAATGGACCCATTATGTCAGATCTTTATTTATAGAAATTTTACAAATTTGACTGAATTTTTGAAAAATAGAGGAATTGATGTAATAATGAGGTACCAAGTACTCACGTTTTGAAAATTTGATCTGTTAAACGGAATGAGATCCATAGGCAACAAACGACCTTATTCCACGGTCACAACTTCATAAGTGAACGTTTCGACTAATATAATTGAGACACATAACGTGCTATTTAGACTAATTTAGTTTGTTTAAAAAATTGAGCAAAAATAATTCTTCTTATAACAACAGTTTTGTTCATGCTTTTACTTCGTATCAATTTGTTTGACTTTATTTATTATTTACTTTTAAATTTTAAAGTTTACAAACCATAACAAATTATACTTTTTTAGAAAGTCTTAAAGAAATATCATTGTTTTTGAGAATATTTCACGTAAAAGGTACCTCAAGGTTCAATTTTAGGTCCTATTCTATTTTTTGTTATATAAATGATCTGGCCGCGGGTTTGTCTATTGAATTAAGACGTTAAAAGAATATCCATTGCATTACATATAATAGAAAAATTAATTGCTGATAGAAAAATAATGCCAACAAGATCATCCTTGTACTTATACAGGGTGTGTCTTATGTTCCAGGATAATATTTTTTTTTTTTTTTTTCAATAACTTTTAAACGAAATACAATTTTATAATTTATGTTTTATTGATTGATTATATGGTCTTTAAGATAATGTATTGAAAATGATGTCGATCAAGTGGGCTGTTTTGGCCGTGTCACAAAGGTAAGCTCTTGGACATTTGCATAACAATTTCAAAGATTTCTTTTGTAATTTTAGCAATTTTGTGTTTAATTTTATCCTTAAGCATCGAGGTTGTGGTTTTTTTTCATAATGTACAACTTTTCCTTCAAGTACCTCCATAAGAAGATATGGGAGAAAGTTAAATCAGGGAGTGGTTGGAGTCAGCCGATATCACCACTTTTTATTCGGCTGTAGTCTATAGCGAGCTGTAAAATTTGAGCAAACATTACGGAGACGTTCTTAATTATAATGCACGGCGTCCATGAGAGGTACTCGGACTCGGACATTCAGCAAAACTCTGCTTCGATGCATTAATTTTTTCATAAACCTTACAAAAATACTCGTTTTAAAGAGGTTATTGTGAATGTAAGTGGGAAGTTGTATTCCCTCGAAAATGATGATCGTGAATAATGCTCGCAATTTATTAGTGTCCGAGTTTTCATTCACGATAATAGAAAAAAATAAACCGTCGAAAACTAAATTTTTTCTTGACCTGATTATTTGGGGAGGTGATGTGCCATCAGACAAAATATGATTGAATTTGAAAATAATACCAGCTGCTAGGTTCAAATTAAAATTTCAAAGGTTGTATCACATCTCTGAAATGGTTCTATTAAACCTATTGCATACTCCGTTTTTTTAAATAATTTTAAGTTTTGTATTTACTAGACATGGAATTTACATTGTAGGGAAATAATTCGACACGAAATCTCCTTTATACAGAAATTATCTAAATTTTTAGAGAATATTCTCGCTACTTTAAAGAAAAGCAATAGATTCCAATTTAAGTGATAAATTATTTCACTTTTAAATTCGAAAGACTCCACTGTCCATGGCGACATGTTCTCTATTTTGTACGATTCCAAATTATCGCCCATTAGAATATAATTTGTGGGCAAAAATCATGTTTGGTCTTTCCTGGAACATAAATCTGTCACACTCGTAACAGTTTAAACCAAATTTTTGGTAAACATTTTTCATAGTTTTTTTTTCATCTTCCGATATTCATCTACCGATATTTGAATTCAAAACTTACGCATAATAAGTATGAGTAAAAACAAATATAAAAAACATGTAAACATATAATCACTTTATTCATTGATAATTGTCAATTTTCTTTCAATTCACAATGGTCTGCATCATTCTCAATGTTCAAATATTTTTTAACCTAGTTAAATACCGAATTTATATGTTTATCAATTTTCAATTGATAATTGAGAATCGTAAGAATTTTAAATAATTTTTTTCTGCATCTTACTTCTTCTTTCTCAAAAATACATACAGTTGATCATTATTTGGGATAAAATGACAAATTGACAAAAGCGGACATGGGAAAAAGACTATATGCATTAAGTTGTACGAAAAAAAATTATTTAATGTAATATTACAAAAACCAAAGACATTTTTATCTGTTCTATTGATTCTGAAATTAAAAAAAAAAAAACATTACAAAATAAAATTAACATTTTCTGGTAAAATATTGTGCAGATATCAGTTCGTTTCAAAATTACAATAATTTTCAGCATGTACACATACTTATCTCTTTCTCCAATTCGTTTTCAATGTCAAATCCAGAATAACCGTTAATATTCTCAATTCAAAAGTCAGAATAAAGAACTTTTTAATTTATTACTGTGATTTAATTTGACCAAAAAAAAACAACAATCACAATTGCACGTTTTAATTTCGTCATTATAGCAAAATCATCAAAATCACAATTAAACGTTAAAATTTTAAAGACCAACACAATTTTTATGAGTTTAGTTGAAAATGGTTCACCCTGAAATCTTAGCCTTGGAAAGTACGAGTATCTAACCCTGAAATTTTAAATTGCAAGTAATTCAAAATCTTCTATAGTATCTATCTACTTGTCCACTGAAACGATGACGATGGCATTTGGAGGGATTCTTGTTTTAATTTTGTTAAGATAAATTTAATTTCATAACATAAAAGATTAAAACATCTAATTTAAATTCAAAACTCAAAAGAATAAAAGAAAAATATAAATTCATAAAACAATTCAATTCACCTTAACCTTGACTTTAACCTAATAAAACAAAAATCAATTCGAGGGCAGTCAACTATTCACAATCGTATTTCAAAGTCAACTTTTCAAACACATTGATATGAATCATGTTTGTCATTTATCAAAATGTGTTTTTTTTTCTTATTTAATGAGAGCGACTCCATATTGAAGAGAGAGAGTGAGTTGAACTGATAAGACAAACAAAACAAAAAAAAAACATTCACAATTATAATAATAATAACAATTTGTGTTTATCAAAAAGAGTGGTTTTGTCTGTAAGTTCCTGACATTTATTTGTCACTTTTCCCTTTTGCAGCTTTTGTTTGATTTAATTGTTATTTTCTCCATTTTTCAAAAGATAAAAGCGAAGTAAAAGTATCTACATATCTATTTTTATGGTTTTCCTATGATGAGATAGTATGCATCAACATTCACAATAATCATTAAGATATATTCTGTGAGAGTTGATTATTATTAATGACTTTTTTTTTAAATTTGTTGCAATGCAAGTTTTTTTTTTATTTAAATGTTTTTGTGGTTTTTTCAAGGTTAATGCGAAAATGTTGAAATGTCATTCACCCTAGAAGAAGTTGGTATAGATATTTGTTTTTTTTTTTTTTTTTTGATTCTGTATTTTCTTTTACTCTCACTTCTAAATGTACACAGATACATAGAGATTGTATATATTAGATGCATTCAAGCTCTGATAATAATATTTACTCTGGCATTAGAATGAGTGGGGGCCATGAAATGCGAGTTAAAATTTGGGCATGAACAAATATAACATGAATACAGCTTGTACCTATCTATACTCGTCTGGATGGTATCTCTATCTATATAAAGAAAGAAGTGTAACAAATTGATTTGTTAGGATTCTTTAAACAAAAATATAACAGCAAACAATCCAAATATAAGTAAATGCGGGATTGAAGTGCAGAGAAATTGTTGTTTATCGATTTAACAATTTCAAGGTTTTTTCCAATTGAAATGATAATCCCATTTTTAGAAAAGGTAATCAATTTTAAATGAGGTCATGTCGATGAGGTGGAACATTTCTGCGCGGTTTAAGATCGATTAAATTTAAGGAACTGGGTGAAAAAAGGACGTGTCTGCATTTTTATTTAGGAAAATTAAAGTGCTCATCTATAGAGTCGATAAAATTACTTCTAATCTATAGGAAGAAAAAAACAAATTAAAATGTTATTCTGCTCCTTTTTTCAAGCCCTATGTTTGAATACATTTCCAACTCCAATGCAAATAAAACATTTGAATTCTTTTAATTTTTTAAAATGTCAGATTTGTTAAATGTCTATAAGCCTCAAATGTTGCACTTTAGCTTTAAGTCTTTTTTAGCAGACAATTCTGTTTTGCGTATTGCGTATTCACAATAGTCAAGTGTGAATTTCAACACAGGACGATATTCATTTCAGATTTTTAATGACCATAAATTGACAATAATCAATTAAAAATGGCTGAAAAAAATTACATTGGGAAAAACTATTGTCAGGTGACATTTAAAAAAGTATTCACAATAGTCAGATGTATGTTTTAACACAAGACGATATCCATTTCATATTTTTATTGACAATAATCAATTCACAATGTTAACTTAAAATTAAACTCAGCTTGCTGCATTTCAACTATACATACATACATATATGCCGAAATGTTAAGTAAAACGAAGTCCCATGTTTAATCAATTACAATGTTTATGAATTTTATTTTAAATTTTTAATTGTGAATAAATAAAAGTTTATTTTGAGAAATGTATCTGAAATTTACAAAACTTATGACGGATGTCATAAACTATAAACGTCAAACCTATCCGAATCATCGTTAAACCGTCTACCATATTACTTTACTTTTGAAATTGTACATCGATTTTGTTGAATGCTTCCATTTGGTATTTATTACAAAAGAAAAAAAAATACCTAAATTTCCAGGAATATCAAAAAATAAGCAAAACATTTCATTTCTTTAAATTTAAATGTTATGATAGTGAAATAGCCGCCTAACAGATATGCAAAGACATAATCTGTAACTGTTATACAGACATCGTTTTCAATTTCATGTTGAATTCACACTGGCGTTGAAAAGCGACATTGCGGCCATTTTCAAAGACGTCATTTACGTCAAAAATGCAATTGCAAAGATGGTCTTAAAGGCCAACTGAAACAGTCATCAGTTCGAAACCCCAAAATTAAATTTTTATGCAAAGACATTATTTTTTGATAATTCAGCTTGCTAAAGTCATATTTTCGATAACAAAGGTTGCGGCGCTACTCTGAAGTTAAAAAATCGATTTGACGTCAAAAACATTGATAAACCAGAGGATGTGTTCGTAAATCTCAAATTTGTTTGCAATAAAATTGACTGACGTTGATCAAACAGATTTTGTGCAAGCAGGACCATTGAACATTTGACGATACATTGGGCGTTTTTCTTTTTTAGTATAGAGTTGAACCTGAACTGTCAAACAAAAAATCGTGTTTCTTTTTTTTAGCTCAGAGTGTCTAACAGTTCAAATTTGTGTTTCTTTTTTCGTTGAGAGCGTCTTCAGAGATTGTTCAGAGCGCACTCTATGAGCTCGGTATAAAATAGCTGAGCAGACAGAGTTAAATGCTGAAATCATTCTGACAGACAGAAAAAAAAAACTCAAAACTCGATTGTGTTTATATAATAATTCAGAGCTCTTAGAACACGCTCGATTCGGAGAAAGTTCAGAGCATGTTCGACATGCTCGTGCTCTGTTCAGTCCTCTACTCTGAATGAAAAAAGAAAAAAGCCCATTATCTGCCTCATTTGACATTACGAAAACAGCCAAGTGTCATTGAAACATTTTATTTGAGATTTTCGCTATTTCTTAACGTCAAATAAGATGTCTCAATTCACATTACGGGTTTTTCTTTTTTAGTTCAGAACTGAGCCCGAGTTGTCAAAAAATAAAATGTGTTTCTTTTTTCGTTCTGAGCGTGTTCAGAGTGCGCTCTATGAGCTCAGAACAAAATAACTGAGCACGAGCAGACAGAGTAAAATGCTTAAAACAAGCATTTGACAGATGGAAACTTAGAAGAAAAAAATGACGACAGCTAAGTGTTCAGGTGTGTTTCAAAAAAATACTCAGAGCACGCTTGGTTCAGGAGATGTTCGGGAGATTCTCGACATTCTCGGAGGAGTCTGTTTGGAGCTCTATACCGAACTAAAACAGAAAACCGCCTATTGCATGAATCATGTCAATTAAGAGAAGTCAGTGTTTCCGCAAAGATGATAACAAAACTTAAAAAAGTATTAAATATCGGGCCATTGTTTCATTATCTATGAACTTGGCTTTTTATTTAAGATTCATTTTAAATCTTACATTTTAAGAACTGTCAAAACAGATTAAACATTCACAATCAACAGTTTGAAAAGTCATTTCTTCAAGTCATTATGGTGGATTTAGAAGAAAAAAATGTTTTTTTATGATCTAATATTTACAGTTAACAGCACTTATCGAATTATTAGCGTCATTGAGTAATTTTCCAAACTCTAATTATGTTAATGTATGTACCGACTAATTAAAATTAATAATTCACAATGGTGATTGATTTCAAATTTTCGTTAACAATTTGTGCATGATTATTAAAATGTTATCTATATCTGAATAAATACCTTATCCTTGTTTTTTGTATTTAATTAATACCTAAATGATTTTTTGGAAATACCCTTCATCATCGATCCACTTAATCACCAAATTTCACGTATCTACCAATTTAATTACACAAATTTTCTATGAATTTTTGTTTTGTTTAATAAATTCTATGAACTATACAAATTGCATGTCAAATTTAATATGTAAATACCTACCCAACTATCTATTTTACCTACGCTTCAATCAAGATTTCTATCGCCATGGAAGTTTTACACAACTAATTCACTGTAATAATACCTAGCTTAGTCAGTCGACAACAAAAAAAAAATTATAAATGGTTTATATGAGAATTTCGATTGAATTCCATTCATTCACAATAGCAAATATGCAGACGATAAGCTCTATAGTCTAAATTCGTTTTCAAAGAAGAGTTGTTGTTAAAAATGAAATTATTTAGCTGGGTAGATAATACCCAGCGAAAAATACAGATACATTTAATTGATTGAAAATAAAAACTGTTCGATTGAAATTTATTTTTTTGTTTTACTTCATTTCGCAAACAATTGAATTTAGTTTCAAAATCCTCTAAGAATAAACGAAAAACGAAAAACTGTAACAATATACTCTATGTGCTCGTATAAACAAGAGCAACGCACAGGGAAAACACAAAACTTAGCACGGAACTTTTTTTCTCACTTTTTATTGCTTTTTTTTTTTGTGCTTCCATACTACAACCCGTCCCAGACATTTTGGCGTCGCCGTTGTCGTTGGCTGTTGCCGTAGCTCGTAACTATAGTTGCTTCGATATTTATACAGAGATAGATAGTCGGTTAGATAGGTAGGTAGATAGATAGGTATGGAGGTACTTATTTCTCGTATAAAATACAAAATCCAAAGTTGAGTCTCTCAACTTTAGTCAATGTAAATAACATGGGTGGCAGCAGCAGCAACGGCTACAGCGATGGCGACGACGACGGCGACTTGTTGTTGCCACTAAAGCTCTGTCGTGGCTCTGGCTATAGTACACGCGAGTACGTGTCTATCTTTTGTAGTTCGTACACTGTACAACCAGTGTAAGTACTAATATTATCTCGAGTACAAAATAGAACAGAAATCAATATATGACATTTGGAGAGGAAGCAGAACACTAGAGGGTTTGGGAATAGAACAGAATTGGTTTTGCAATTTTTGTTTTTTTTCGTTTTGCTAATAGGAACAATTCGCAAACATGCGATTTGCTTTAAATCTGTTCTTGCACCCAATCTAGAAATATCTTTGTATCTTCCAAACTTCACCTAGTTGAAGTTAAAAAATAAACAAAAAAACAGAAACATGACTTGTGTTTGGCAAAATGGGAAACAAAACAGACGGACGGACGTCATAATTTCCATTATATTAAAATATACTACTTTCATCACTTTGTTTTAGTCGCTCAAGCAGAAAACACACGATAATCACGTACCAAAGACACGCGAAAAAAATACTCAGCTTAGATACAATGGTGTCGCTGTCGCTCTCAGTGTAGGTAGCGGTAGGAAGAATATACTTACACGCCTCGTTCTATAACACACTGTCGCTCGTAGCTCTATTTATTCTATATGGCGGAGCCCAGGGAAAACTCATAATTAAAAAAAAATAAAACAAACAAAATGCCAATCGTACTGGACTATAATAATAAAAATTCAAAACGAGAGCAGAATAGATTAAAAAAAAAATAATTATAATTATAAAAATATATGTACATCACATCACACACAGTATGCTTAATTGTAATTTTGTTTGAAAAATGAAACCAACTCAGAGATTGAATTACATTTCAGCAGAGTGAAAAGTTGCTGATGTTTGTCAGTAGTTGATTTGGTTGGTATGTAGGTGGAATGTGTCTATGCTTTATTTTAGTAAAATATATGGGGTGATGTGGTTTGGTTTTAAGGGGGTGGAAATAAAAATGCAACCATGCTGAGCACATTTCGTATGTTGTTCTAAGTTTTAGCAGTTACCCATCAAAATGCACCCTTTCTGAGTGCAACTTTTACGCACGTCAAACTTCAGATCAATGAGTTTGTGAATTAGTTAAAGTTCATATTTTAATGTGCTTTTAAATGCCTTAATTAGTTCATATTTGCATTAGGCCAGCTTTTACCATGAGAAGTTATAATTACTGCACATCTGTGCTGTTATTTCTTCGACTTATTTACTCGTAGATAACAATGGTAACATTAACATTAACATTTATGCATTTTTGACATTTGTGACGTTAGTACTTAATTTCGTTTTGTGCCAAGACAAAAAACATTTTTTTCTATTCTATGACCTATTTTACACAGCATGTAAAATGCTATCATGCTCATAGTTTTTACACTCAAACTTTGTTAAATAATTTTAAGGGTAGTCAAAATCCCTTTAGTGCACGCTTAAGCCTAGTACGCAGATCGGGAAAAATTTTGTCTCCCATACATTTTTTTTCCTGGGACAAATTTTGTCGCGGATATTTTTCCGAGCAGTACGCAGTTCACGCGCAAAATTCATTCTATTGTGAATTGCTCTACAAAATGTCGCCACTAAATTTTGCCAGGAAAAAGAATGATACAAGCATTATTTTGCGGGACAAATATTGACAGCCAACATATTCCCGAAATTGATTTTTGTCAAAACTGGTTTTTTGTAAAAAGTGCTGATGCTTCTTTTGAAAGCATCAAGGGGAGATTCCAAAAAGATATGAACGACTTTTGTAAGACAACCCGTTCCAGAGATACACTAAAAAACACATTAAATTAGATTTCATCTCTCCAACTTCAGACTTTTGCGCGAGATTTGGAAAAGTTTTGTAGAGATTAAAATTGTAGAGATAAAATTTGTCTTGTCTCGATCTGCGTACTAGGCTTTATCATAAAGTGTTTGCACAAAATTTCAATTTTGTATTGATTTAAAAACAATAATCATGAAGACGATGGTGAACTGGGCTTATAAAAGTAGTTTTAGGTCACAATAATGATTTACATAAATTGTGGAGAATTACTAAATTTATTAAGATAATTAACAATTTATTAAGATATTAAAGGTATTCATGAAACGAGATAAATTTCCGCTTTGTAGAAAGATATAATTTTCCGAAACATGTTTTCATGAACACCCCCCTAAAAAATACTTGCGTAAATGTGGGAAATATTTTGTGAAATGTCAAATTAAAAGTCAGAAATCCATATTATCTTTAATTTATTTCTTCACTTTCCGCATCAAATTCGTGAGATAATTTTATCAGATTTGCAGAAAATTTTTCCCATGCAAATTTAGACAGCTCGTTTCTGCAGAGATAAAATTATCTGGTTTCCGAGGTTTATCAGGGTTTTCCGCGTTTACATGAATACCCTTATTATATTGTTTTTTTTTTTTTTTTCAAATTGGACATAAACTTCTACGTAGCTCACGCTTGGTTTCAACACAAAGTTCTCTGTAAAGCCCCTTTTAGACGATCAGTTGTTCTTTCAGTTATCAGTTCAGTTAAAAAAGGCAGTGTATTTAGACGATCAGTTGCTCCTTCAGTTATCAGTTCAGTTGTCAGTTCAGTTAGAAAAGGCAATTTATTTAAACGTTAGTCCGATGTTCAGTTTAGCTTGTATGCTGCTTCTCTTTTAACTGAATTGTAGTAAAAAGGGTCACTTCTACCACAAACATTGACACGCGCGATAAATTTCAATGAAATCGACCGAATTATCATTCTATTTCGATATATTGAAAAAAAAAAAAGGAACTCGAATGACGACTGAACTGACAACTGAACTGAAAAGTATTTACACATCAGTTTAACTGATAACTGAACTGAAAACTTATGGGAATTTCATCAGTTTCAGTTAAACGCTTCAGTTTTGGCATTTAGACATCAGTTTAACTGAAAGCTTAACTGATAGCTGAACTGAAACTGAAATGATCGTTTAAAAGGGGCTTAAAGTCGATCAGAGTTAAAGATCAGAGTGCGCAGCCCTAGCTAAAAAATCAAATTTTCATTTATTATCTGTCAAAATTTTGCGAACGAATTAATTGTTCGTCAAAGTAATTCTCCACCTAAACTGTGACAAATTCAGTTTATTTTGAAGTTTGGGTACGAAGAAAAAACCTGGCGAATATGCATTTTGGTATTAGAATAAGCGAACATTCGCCAGGTGACTCGCCTCAAACGTCAAAATAGAGTGAATACAAATTATCAGTGACTGATTGGCGAATAAATCAAGAATTAGCTTTTATTGAGCACAACGTTCAACGATACACTAAAATTAATGGTTGATTTGTTGTTTGAAATAAACAAATCAGATGATTTAATGGTATAAATTTCGCACTTGACGAAAGATTGCATTAAAAGTATATTGAAAAAAAGTGACACTGAATGAATTTTTCTTTTGAGGGCGATGAATTTTTCTGAGAATAAATTCATTCGCTAACCCTTGATCAAAATTGACCTCCATTCTCGAAACTTTTCGACCCAAAGCGAATGTTAAACCCGCGAACTTTAAAAAAAAAACTCTTTTATGTTAAATTTGTGAAAATGAAAACCAAAACTGACAAATATTTGGGAATAAGCGATTTCTCAAAGCCAAAGAGAAAAATGCATTAATTCTCTTTAATTAAATTCATTTGAAGGAACAGCTGTCACTTATCTCTCACAAACATCTCAATTTTCAGCTGATGTTTGGAGAAAAAAAGGCGTGCTAGGGATTTTTATACATTTTTCTTAATTTACTATTGTGATCTTTGCTAATAATACCATCCTACCAATTTTTTAAATCAGAAACTACTCGTAGATATGTTGGTTTGACAGATTGTCCCTGCAATTACGAAAGTACTGGACGGATTCTAATGAAATTATGCATTATGTATTGATAAAAAAAAGTCGTTGAATATTATAAGGGATATTATGGATAACAAAAGGATATTACATTGAGCCTTTCAAGTAGGCCAGTAAATAAAATTAAAATATTTACAAATTAATATATAAAGAAGGTTTTAATTGTGAATATGACATTGTTGCAGGTAAGACAAATAGGAAATGGATCACAATGGTGGTAAAAATAATTTTGTTTACATCCCTAGCCTACTCATAGTGTACTCTTTGGCGTAATAGTTAGTGCATTGGGCTGTCATGTAAAGGGTCTTAAGTTCGATTCTCAGCCGCTGCAAGAAAGATCTTCAGGGGTGTACTACCTCTTGCAAGGAATTGACAAATCCTCCAAGAGTTTCTCTAGTCATGAAAAGTACTAGTAAATCCCCTCCATTTCTTCAAACACCCACAGAGAAATGGTTTAAAGTTGTAGTTTCCTGTTTAACCTACTCTTAACTACAATTAATGGTTGCCTGTGAGAATAAATTTCGAGATTTAAACAAAGTGAAGATGGAAAAGTTCAATGAAGTCGACTTTGCCATCACCACATTCAAAATTTCTACAGAATATTACATTTTCCTAGAGGACAAATTTAAATTGTTCTTATAGGTAATTTCAAATGGGTACATATGTTCCATATTCATAGGTTAACAACATACAAGAAGTAAAAACCTTGAGCCATAAAATACAAGTACATATATATGCGTACATTACGATCCAGTCGTGTTTTTTTTATATTTTCTAGGAAAAAAATAAACATCATAATGGTGAATTTAAATCTTCATTTAAATTAATCCAGCTCATCGATTTTGTACGTAGAAAGCGAATGTTCTAAGAACTCACAGATGAATGTTATTGTGAATATTAAATTACATTAAAAAAGTCTGTTTGGTTCACAGAGACAGAGAACACAAAATACACACTGAGCATAAATTTGTTTCGGGTGACAGTTTAATTTATTCACAATTGAAATAAGGAATATTTTCTTTTTAAATGAAATTTTCAACACAAAAATAAAATGCACGACTGGATCGCACGAACTTGCTCTTATGTAAAAGTACTTTGGAATTTAAGATACATTTTATAAATATAAAACATGAATTTAAAATGAAATTGCCGTCTGATTTTTAGAAAAGTATGAATTTATGCAAACAAACTTTAAAAAATCGTTTTATTATTAAATAAATACATTTTTTATATAAGAAATTTCTTTAAAATTTTTCAAGAAAAAAATGTGGAATGCGAATTTTAAGTATTTAATAATATTGATTTTGGGAAATAATTTCAAAAAATAATCGTTCATAGGTTTTGAAGATATTGATTTTTCAAAAAAAAATTTTTTTTCAAAAAAACCCAACAAATAATTTTTCGAATATTTTTATATACAATATTATTTTAAACTTAGGGGGACTCCTGCTGAAAATTTTTGGTTAAAATCGTTAGAGCCGTTAATGAGAAAGTCGAAAATCAAAAAAAACGGTTCTATGACAGGTACCGTTAATAACATTTTGCCCCAAATTTTTTTTCTACCAAAACGTAGTCCATGTCCATAATATCACACCTAATTTTTTTTTATCAAAATCGTTAGAGCCGTTTTCGAGATAAATAAGATTTTGCATTACGGGTGTATGGGGGGTACCCTTAGTTTTGGAGCTAAAAAAAAATTTCAATTTCTCCTCTAGGGAATCACCGAAGACTCTTAACTACCGAGGTTGAAAGAAATAGGTCCAGTGGTTTAGGCTGTAATGAGAGGTACAGACATACAGACACACTGAAACATGTTTTTTGTGTACTAAATTTTCCTTAAAATTTTTATAAAAAAAATTGATATGCAAATTGTTAGTATTTAATAAAATACATTTTAAAACGTAATCTACAAATTTAATCGTGTATTATTGTATTATTTTTTTAAAAATCCAAAAACAATTTTTTCGAAAAAAAATTTAGTTTATGTTTTTTCAAATGCAAAGCAGCTCCTGCATAAAAATTTTGGTTAAAATCGTTAGAGCCATTGGTGAGAAATTCGAAAATCAAAAAAACCGTTCTATGACAGGTACCCCTAATAGCATTCCCCCCAAATTTTTTTTTCACTAAAATATAGTCCATGTCCATAATGTCACACATAATTTTTTTTTATCAAAATCGTTAGAGCCGTTTTCGAGATAAATAAGATTTTGCATTACGGGTGTATGGGGGCTACCCTTAGTTTTGGAGCTAAAAAAAAAATTTCAATTTCTCCTCTAGGGAATCACCGAAGACTCTTAACTACCGAGATTGAAAGAAATAGGTCCAGTGGTTTAGGCTAATCGTGTATTGGTTTTCAAGATATTGAATTTTCAAAAAAATAATTGTATTATTTTTTTAAAAATCCAAAAACTTTTTTTTCGAAAAAAATTTTAGTTTATATTTTTTCAAATGCAAAGCAGCTCCTGCATAAAAATTTTGGTTAAAATCGTTAGAGCCATTGGTGAGAAATTCGAAAATCAAAAAAACCGTTCTATGACAGGTACCCCTAATAACATTTCCCCCCAAATTTTTTGTTCACCAAAATATAGTCCATGTCCATAATATCACACTTAATTTTTTTTATCAAAATCGTTAGAGCCGTTTTCGAGATATATAAGATTTTGCATTACGGGTGTATGAGGGGTACCCTTAGTTTTGGAGCTAAAAAAAAAATTTCAATTTCTCCTCTAGGGAATCACCGAAGACCCTTAACTACCAAGTTTGAAGAAAATACCTCCGGTAGTTTAGGCTGTAGTTCGAGGTACAGACATACAGACATACAGACATACAGACATACAGACAGACAGACGGAATTGTCGGACCCACTTTTTTCGTCTTCGCTATCATCGTAATGTCAACTTTGATCAAAATCTCGAGTTCGATTTTTTTTCCAAATGCAGAACTTGCCCTATAGTACCTATATCGCAAGTAATAAAAAACAATCACAATTTTATATTATGGTATTTTTATTTTAAAATTTATGAATGAAAAATGTAACTACATTTTAACTAAATGAAAATAAATTTATATACATTTGCAGATATTTGCCTTAAACTGACAATTTTAGTCCAAAGTCATTCAATATTCTATCGAAATTCATTTTTTAAAGAAATAATGCAAAATTGGCAGTTTTGGACATACCTGAACAGTCATAATTATTTGTCAATTTCCGAGCCCAGAATTTGCATTTTTCTAGAAAATGAAATATTTTAATCAAAGGAAGTTATTTTATATCCGCATTTACTGAATACAATGAATTGCTGCAACTAGAACTGGAGCTGAAGCTGAAAAATCTATGAAAAAGTGTTATTTTTATTGTTTTCGTGTACACAATATTGCTGTACAGATTTCCAACATTTGGGTCACCTGATTTTTAGATATTTTGCAAATTCATCAAACAAAGTGATTATATGAGGAATTGAAAAAAGATATTGAAGCTCACTTCAGACCTTATGTAATCCTGCATCGAATGATTTGACTAGTTGGAATTTGAAACGTCAAAAGTGCTGAACGTAAAGGTTAAAAGTTGACCAATTCCAGTTGCAGCGCCAGATAAAGCTCCGTCTTTATTGTGTTTAGCTGGTAAGACGTTTAAAGTGGTAAATTTAGTAAATTTACGAAAATTTAACGGACTGACGACTTGCAGGAAATCAAACCCGCAACCACGACAAGTGAAACGAAACGTCGGGCAATAAATATCAAATACCCATAATTTTGATTAGGAGAAGTAATCGCGGCAAGCCTGTTACATTTTCGTATATTCAAAAATGTCTCACTACCACCATAAAAAAGTCTTAAATATACAAATTTAGCAAAAATCAGGTCTGCGGAGATTTTCAAAAATTGAAGTTCTTACAGATGTAGATTTTTTTGGACTTCATTTTGATTATAGATTACCTACTTATATTTATTTTCATATTTATATACCTCGTTTTCGATGTTTTTGTCTTATTTTTGTGCCTTTTCCCTGTCTTCTTCTTACTCTATCATTTTTTATATTTTTTCTTATTTCACCACGAAATGTTAGGGACAATTTGTTTGACTTGTCTGAGTCTCATTTTTCTCTGAACAAAAAAGTTGAAGTTTAAAAAAACACCATTAATGGTTCACTCTATCAAAAATCTTTGATTAAAGTTAAGGTACCTACATTCTTTGATATTTTACCACATTAAATTGAAATTTCGGAACTGATATCACATTGTTACAGTCAACCACGAAACTGCAGTTTTCTGTTTTAATTTCTTTTCACAATTTCACTTATTCCTTCTACTCGGTCCTTAAGCTCTTCTCGACATGCCAGAAACAGAATTCTCGATTTCTTGTTAATCTGCGGTTTATATAGGTATGAATAAATATTTTATTTTAGAAAATCTCGTATTTTGCGCGAATGATAATAAATTTAATAAGAATTGGCCAATGTTAAAAACATGAAATCCCAAATTTTCTAAGAAGAAGAAAATATGATTCATTTAGAAATAAATTTTTAAGCTTTCCACAATCAACTTAATTCTTTTAATTAAAAAAATATAAAACTTACTGTGAAATTGTTTAGCTTTAATGTTGATTTTTATTGTTTTTTTTTAAGTTTATTTTACGATGTTTTGGAATATTGTTTTGAATTTTGCTATAAGACCAACACAAATCCGGAAAAAAATACAACTTTTTGTTTACACACGAATACTTGTATAGTGATATGTTTTTACTTTTACATTCAAGCCCGCAAGTCAGTTCTCTTTAAATCTGTAAATAAATCCTATTTTTTGTTCAAACGTTTCCTAAATCCATTTTCCCTTCAGTTTAGCATTTTTATCATTTTATCTGCCTTTTTTCGAAATTTGTTTAGAAAAAAATTGTAAATGTCAAAAAAAAAAATCTAGATGTTTAAAACTATGTACACATTAATTGCATTAAAAAATGTGAATAGGTGAATAGGTGAATAGGTATGATTCTCAGTTTAATTTTTGACAATAATCATGTGTGATTTAAAAAAAAATAATAAATTTAACTAAAATTTGATCTGAAATGAGATCTCTCAAGGCGGTGAGATTTTAAATCCTAAAATATCAAAGTAAATTTATACAAGGAGTCTCTGTTTCCTGATTAATGATTTTTTAATTTTCTTTGATTTTGTTTGCATTTTTTTTTTTTTTTTTTTTTTTTTTTTGTAAATGTTTCTTGACTTTTTTTTTACTAATATTAATATGACCTGAAGTCCATTTATGGGCATATTATTTATTTGTTTCTATTTCATATTTTCTCCATAATTTCATAATTTTTTTTTGTCAGAAGAAAGCCCTCTAGATTATGAATTTGCATTTTCTCAGTTTTTCACAGATTCATCATTGTTGAGAGAATTTCATTCTCGCTCTACAAAATTTTGGCAATTTGTGAGTTTCGGTGGAAAAAGTAAAACAAATCAGAAATATCGTATCATTCACAATTGTCGTTTTACTTTTTTACCCTGAGTGAGACACTAAACTGTCAAAAAAAAAAAAAGAACTAGGTATATTACTTTTTTTTTTTAACTCGGATCACTCTGAGCGCTCAACTTGCATTTGTTTTTTAGTTCGATAAGCTTCGTAAAAAACGACCGAGAAGATTAAGCAAAAAGCTGAGCGCGGTCAACTACATTATTTTTTTTTTATTTTGCACCATACAGAAGTTAATTAAAAATAAAAAATTCTTGTAAACACCAATTTCTTGAACAAAACTGAGAATTTTGACAGTTAATTAAAAAAAATTAGGTATACAATGACAGTTCAGTGTTCAAGTATGTTTCTTAAATAAATCTTAACGCTAAGATCACGCTTCGAGGACCTGCTCTGTGCCCGGTTCGGGCCTAAACAAAAACTTCTAATACTGAACTGTCATGTGAATTTTACATTTGACCTCTTTAAAATTTGAATTAAAATATTAATCTGTCAAAAGTCAACTTAAAACTCTTTTTGAAATTTATTTTCATTTTTGTACCTAGTTATTTTGTTTCTTTAGCTTGGTACCTACATATGTACTTTGCGTTCATTCGGTTTGAAATAATATTCTATTAATGGGAATTTCCATTGTTATAATAAATCAATTTATGTTCTTATTTGGATCTGTCAAAATGCTAATTTAGGCAAGTTTTGCATTCTTTTGCATTCAATCGATTTTTGAAGTAAAACTTCTTTTCCAGCGTTGGGGGTAAAAAAATTTCTATGGAGCTGTCAGTGACATGTCAAAACGACACGTTATCAGTCAAAGACAGTGACATGTTTTTAGAATACAAAATGTTTGTACGTTTACATATAGCTTGAGAGGCTTTTCGCGAGGGAAAAGAAGTTTTACTTCTACCCGCGTGTACGTCAGTAGACACAACCTTTTTTTCGATTTAAAATCAATTTTGCAAATCTAAATCTTCCGAAATTCTAATTCCTGTCAGCTGTCAGTTTGCAAATGTAATTTTAGGTTTGTTTAATGTTTGTTTAATTGTGAAAATTATGTCCAAATGTATAAGAAAATGATCTTTCAAAAATTGGAAGAAGTTTAAAATGATTTGAAAAATTCATCAAGTTCACATTTTTCTACAAAACGTAGATTTTTTTTTTTATATGAAGGTTTTTATAATACAAATTCTATATAGGTACCTACTACTGAAATAAATCAGCCAAGTAGAAGTAGAAGACTTAGCAATATTAATGAACTTGTTGATGTATGATGAACGGAATTTAACAAAAATTGCGTATTGACAAGGTCCTCACAGTCGACTGATGAGTCCATGTGAGATCGTCGGGACGAAACGCTAATTTTTTTTTTTTTTTTTTTTGAAATAATGTCACTCAAGAATTTACAAGAATTAAACAAAATAAAATCAATTTGAAATCGCATTCCATTCGCCACAAGAAAAAAACAACAAATTATCGGATTAAAATCCGAATTTAACAATGAAAAGCCCCAGATTTAAATTCTATGTAAGTACATAACGTCTACAGCCAAATTTTTACATCAAAATCTTCTATTAGGGCTAACATAAGTTTGGAATTCAAAGATGTTTGCTAGGAATATAGCTACTCGAAATTCACAAGTCATAGTTAGGGGCTAGGTAAATCCTGCATAAATTAAAATAATCCTCGACTTTTTTTAATTTAAAACACTTTCTGACTACGAGTCATTTTGTGACAATTTCTGACAAACTTGAGTGTGTTTCCACCATTTCTAGTCCAGTTATTTTTTCGGTAGAAAACGCGGCCATCTATATAGGTACTCAGTTAGCCTTTTCATTTTAATTGGAAAAAAAAAATGTCCGTCAATCGTACTGAAACTAGACCAAACTGATTCCGGTACATTTACTAATTTTCTTCAATTTTTTTTCACAAAGGTTCAAATGAAATAGATTCTGAACTAAATTTACTCAACTCACAGCTCAGACGGGTTTGAATTCAAAAAACATATTTTTTTGAATCCATCTGTCATATTTTTAAACAAACCCCCTGGTTTCTAACAGGGATCTAAGAGGTCCGTTTTTGCGTCTTTATTGTACTATTATTTTCAACTGACACTTACTACGTTTATATGATGTGTTGAAGCGAGCTTGAAGCTCGCTTGGACCCTTTTTATACCTGTATTGAGGTGAAATGAGCTTCGTTCGACTCGATCCTACTCGCTCAGCGGTGTCGAGTCGAAATGTGAGACGAAAAACCTGGGTCGAGGAGTTCGCTTAACAAATAGTTTCAGAATCGCTCAGCACCATTTCAACTCAACTCGAGCTCTTAACTCAAATGACGCAAATCCGACCCTAATCCAACTCGATCTTTCGATACTGCATATAAACGTAGTAACTAGGGGCCTAGGTGGGTCTAAAAAAAAAACACACACAACACTCCCTACAATACACATTTCAAACCCTCCACGATCAGATTAATCAATTTCCCTCTACTAACCTGAGTTGCATCCGAATAAGGAGTTGTGGAATGAATATCCACACGCTGCGACCCAAAAAGGATACTATTCACAATGTACTTATTTCCAGTGGTATCCATTTCGATGGAGCTTTGGCCAAACAAATTTCCTGTTGAATTATTCATGTTGATTAGGTTACTATTAGCCGAGTTATTGTTATTGTTAAAATTGTTTAGTCCAAGGATGGTGGTGGTGTTGGTTGAATTGGAGGTGGTAATTTCAATAATAGGACCGGCGCTTGACGGCGATAGCGGTGTTACACTTGATTCTTGTGTATGCTGTGGCACCATTTTGATCAACAAAATGTGTTGAAAATAATTTTTCTTTTTTTTTCACTTTTTTCTTTCCTATATATAGATAAGTAAATGTATAATCAAACGATATAATTATATAGGAACATTAAAAAAACATTAATTTTCAAAAAAAAAATAAAGCGTGGCTACTTTGAATTGGCAGTGAATAATATATTTTCGAAATATTTTTTGTTTAACTGTTTCACTTAACTTTTGCTTACTGTTTTACACATGCAACAGCAATTTTCTTTTTCTTTATTTTTTTCTTAATTTTTATTTTTCACTTCAAACACTTGTTTGATTTTTATTTTTAAACAATTATTTGTTTGTTTTATTTATAATCCGGTGGACCGACGTAGAAGAGAGTGTTGGTGGGTGTTCTAGTAGTTTTGTTTGTTTTAATATTCACGAATTTGTGTTTATGTGAATTTTTGTAAGTTTTGAAATTCAAAAATTCCAAGACAGCACCGCACGTGTTTTGACGAGGAGCAAAAAAAATCCACTTGACGCGAAGCACAGAACTGTTAACGTATTTTTTTTTTTTTATTTTTATGTTATTGTGAATTTTGTATCCAAAATTTATTTGCTGATTTTCGATAACTCAAAATTGACTGCTGACTTTTGGAGGGATATGTAAAAATAAAAATTTATTTTTAAATTCAATCCGGATGATTTTTGTTAATTAATTCACTTTTTCTGCCGAGATGCAATGAAATTAAGCAAAGTTACACAAATGACACTTCAAACAGGGTTTGCACTCTCCGCGAGAGAAAAAATGTGTGTAAACATTGTCTGCAACATTTTTAATGCATTTCAAATTCTTTGGAGATTTTTTTTTCTTGCAACCCGTTAGTTATTAAATCCGTTTAATTTTTTTTTTAATCTGAGTGTACCTAGGTATAGTGGATTGAAATAATTTTTTTTTTAATCAAGTTCTTTTAATCGGAAAAAATATTCTATCTGTTTTGCAATCAATGCAATGCAACGCGTTATAACAAAAACTTAAAACGTCCGCACGGTTTGTCTTCTAGTTTACGACTGAATCGGGTGCTTCGTTCACAGTGAATGTTGTGCGATGGTAATTTTTTTGGTGGCTGTTTGGCTGGTTTGGTTGAGCTGAGTTTTTGCTTTTTTTTCTTGCTGCTGCTTCTTGGCTGAACTGGCGAGTATTCATGTATTTTTCGTCTGAGTTTTGTATATGGATGTGTGTGAGATGAATAATATCAGCTGTTGAAGTCGAAGACGAGAAACCAACGAACGAGCGAACAAGTCAGGATGATTTGACAAAGTAGAATAATGAAAACAAGAAATATCATATGAAAAACGGTAGAGTGCAATTGGAATAACAAAAACTGTCTGAGAATCTACTGGAAAAATTCATTTTCGTTTGTTCATCCGCTCAGCTGTTTTGGATTGTTTTTTTCTTGTGTGTCTGTATTATTGCGTGTGGGTTTTTCCTTTGGGGGTGTGTGGCTAATTGGTGTGTTTTCGAATAGAAATGTTTTTTTTTTCGCCTTGCGTTGTTTGACAGGCGGTCAGCTGTTCCAATCGG
The DNA here is from genome assembly GCA_911387755.1 of Chrysotoxum bicinctum. NCBI lineage: Eukaryota > Metazoa > Arthropoda > Insecta > Diptera > Syrphidae > Chrysotoxum > Chrysotoxum bicinctum. The sequence continues at coordinate 225,508,190 of OU426987.1, forward strand.
GTTCTATGTATGGGGGAAGATGTTTGTTTGGTTTTATTGAAAGTGTTGCTGTGGTATTAAGTATTGACGTACTTTTTTTTTTAAATCTAAAGGTATATTGAGCTCGTTATCATTTATGAATAATTTCTAATAAAGGGTGGTTAAGTTTTAAGGACCGATGTTGATTTTGAATAAAACACAAATTATTTAGGAAATTATTGCCATTTCTTTTTAATATGATAATATGGTATGGTTCAATTATGTATGGAACAAAATATCTGCCAAATGGCCCGCGACCTCGGCGGCACACCTCCATCCGATGGTCCAAATTTTCGATGACGCTGAGGCATAATTGAGGTTCTATGCCGTTAATGTGCTTAATTATCTCATCCTTTAGCTCTTGAATAGTTGCTGGCTTATCGACGTACACCTTTTCTTTCAAATAACCTCAAAGAAAGAAGTCCAACAGTGTCAAATCACATTATCTTGGCGGCCAATTGACATCGCCACCACGTGAGATAACACGGTCATTGAATTTGTCGCGCAAAAGAGCCATTGTTTCGTTAGCTGTGTGGCAAGTGGCACCGTCCTGTTAAAACCACATATCGTCCACATCCATATCTTCCAATTCGGGCCATAAAAAGTTCGTTATCATCTCACGATAGCGAACACCATTCACAGTTACTACCTGGCCGGCCTCATTTTGGAAAAAATCCGGCCTGATGATGCCGACAGCCCATAAACCGCACCAAACAGTCACTGCGGGTGCATTTGTTTTTCGCCAATCACTCTTGGATTATCATTTGCCCAAATGCGGCAATTCTTATTGACGAATCCACTGAGGTAAAAATGTGCCTCATCACTGAAGATGATTTTTTTCGAAAATTGATCATCCACTGTTGCCATTTCTTGCAAAAACTCTGACCATTGACGACGCTTGAATGGTCAAGATGCTTTAGTTCTTGAGTCAATTGCACCTTGTAAGCGTGTAAATGCAAGTCTTTATGTATAATGCTCATCAACGACGAGCGTGAGAGGTGCAATTGTTGGGCCCGACGACGAGTTGAGGCGGACGGCTCTTCAGCCATACTATCGCGAACAGAAGCAATATTTTCTGCAGTACGAGCTGTACGAGCATGCACTGGTGTTTTCACATTTCCTAGAGATCCGGTTTGCTCAAATTTTTGCACGATTTTTCCGATTGTACGCACATTTGGACGATTAAATTGACCGAAAAAATCACGAAGTGCACGATATGCATTTTGATTTGAACGCCCATTTTCATACTAAGCCTCTGAATAACTTTAACGCGTTGCTCGATTGTGTATCTTCACATGGTTCAAATTGAGTTAGTCTGAAATTGAGAAATGCCAAATGAAATGCAGAAAAAACTTGACGTTTAGGTGTGGTTCACATTCAACATCGGCCCTTAAAATTTAACCACCCTTTAGCTGTGCCATAAGTCCCTATTTTAAAATGAGATACTATGAAAAATGAAAGGGGGCGCAAATGTAAAAATATATAAATTATAAGTCAGCGGCTCGTAAAGAGTGACTTACACTTTTTAACCATTCTCATCTACAATTTCTTGCTGAGTTCGAACGGCTAAGATGAGAAGTATCTAGTTTTTATGACAAGAGATTCTATTGGACGAAAATATAAATTTTTAATACAAATGTGCATTTTTGTCAATTTAAAGCAATATACATTTCTTTAAAAATGTATTGCTTATAAAATAGCAATAATAGTAGCTGCATATGTATAAATGTGAAAGTGTGAAGTGTAAGCATTTTGTACGAAATTTTAAGTTTTCTTTGTAAGTCTCTCTAACACAGCTTTGTCAAAGGTAGATACACAAGAACTAACCTCGTTGAATTCGTATCTTTCAGACTCTTAGCCTCAGAGAATTGAAAGGAATTTAAAATTGTGGGAACCAAATTCAATAAGGCTTTTGAAAAAATGTCCACCTTTGACTTTGAACCTATCTTCCCATATCTCAATTCACTCTGAAGATACCAAGTTTTCCAAGTACCTACTCTTTTTCAGTTTACATAATTTCGAAAGTTTCTTTGTCTGGTGGCTGCCAAATAGCTTGGAGCTAAATATTTCATATAGTTAGGCACAACACCAATACAGAGCTTTATACTCCTACAGCGCCATCTGTCGGAAAATTGCATATCTACTTTATGGAAGGAACAAAAAAGCTTTTTTCCAATGTCATATGTATTTCCCCTTATTCCAACCATCTTGAACATTCTAAGACGAGAACCTTCGCGAATTTGTTTCGAGAACAACCAACTTGAGTCTAATAGGGAGTTTTCACGGTGAGCACAACACAGTCTATTTTTGATTGTTAAAGTGTGCAAAATCTTTGCTTATTGGATTGTGTATTAAACAAGTGTAATTAAATCTGAATAAAAGTGTTTGAGTTCATTATGAATTGAGATGTATTGTTTTGATTTGTAAAGTGTAAATAAAGAAGAAATAATAAAAAGAGTAATAAGTTTTATTTAACGAACCTTACAATACAATCAACTTTGCCACGTAGGCGCATTGAATCTCCTCCCCGTCTTTGTCTTCTGCACGATCAACCCTTATTAATCACTGAGTCAATTCACAACCTTGGTATTTTATGTGATAGAAAGCTCAACTTTCTCATACATATTGGCAAGATTGTTCTTAAAGAAAACTCTGCACTAGGCTTGTAAAACGATGATTCTCAGACTCCTGCGGGACCCGATTTCTATACATAACCGTTGTTCGCCATCGGCCAAGTATCGTCCCATATTAACAAATTCATATATCACTTCGTTTCAAATGTATCTGTCATCGACTTACTAGGTATGGATTGCTAGGAGCTCTTTTCACGATGGTTCCATTTATGGCTATACCGCAATTAGAGCTATTGGTGTCAAGGCGGAAAATGTAGTGTTACTTTTGGTCCTGGTACTTGTTTATCAGTTATTGACACTTTAGTTTGTAAAGTGTAGTCAGCGGAAATATTTTATGTTTTTTACCTTTGTATATAAAACTTATAATACTATCAAGAAGACGAAAGATTCTCTTTTTTACTACTTGTTTTGTATCTCATCTTACTGTCCACTGTAAAATCTAGCGCTAATTTCAGCGCCACCATCAGGCTAGAGTTCGCAATACAAAATCACGCTCCATGATAATACTGTATAATACTATTATGAAGACTACAATCTTTCGTACATTTCACCATTTATTTGCATGGTTGCATTTCTAATCTTATTTAGTTTCCATGCAAAACGGAAAAAAAACCGAGTTTGACGTAAAACAATAATTTATTGTAAGAAAAAAAGGAAAAACCTCTTTTACTTAAATTCAGAGTGCGTCTTATAAATTCTTAAATTTTTTGAATAAATGAAATTTGAAATTTGTTATTTGACAGTTCTTGAGAGTGGTGGATTTATTATAACGCAGCAATAACGTGTTTAAATTTATTAAAACATTTTATTGAAATAATCGTTCAAATAAATAAAATAATCGTTTAGGTGGTGGCCGTGGCGCGATGGATGTATGCTCGCCTGTCAACCTCATGATCACAGGTTCGATCCCTGCTGTCGTTTATGTCGCCTTAATTCCATTAAAACCTTATAAAGTTGTCATCAATGGGTTGCTGGTTTGCTCATTGCATGTTGTTCAGGCATAACACTAACAACATGTGATTTAGTAATACATACTAGTATGCCCGCCCATCAAATATGAAAAACAAATAAAATAATGTGAATTATAAGGGACATAAAGGGACAGCATTCTCCGCACTAGTTCAGCCGCCATCCCTGGAGATAAAAAAATCTGAGACAACCACCTTCAGTCTCAGAACATCGTGCCACACATCTTTCATAGCCTACTTTCTCTTCCTTAACTTCACGCCCGCGCTGTGTTGAAGCATTTAAAGGGTAGTTATAATCCCTTGAGCGCGTGTAGATTATAAAAAAAAAAAAAATCGTAAATATACAGATAAATTTACGTGACTATTTTGGTGTTAAATATGTGTCAATCCCTCATGGACCCCTGATTTACTGCCCTCTCGAATCCTTCTTAAAAGGGTTCTGGAGAAAAAAGGTACACATCAAGAAACCAACCACAAACTTGATGCTAAAGAACAGCAATAAAACAGAAGTCTTTCAAATTTGCAGGTATGCAAAATGTGTTTAAAATAGCTGGACAATGCACTTAGGCCAGAGGTGTTAACTTGACCGATATCATATTCAACACATGATGTTAAAGACCGTACAAATCAATCAATAAAACATAAATTATAAAATTGTATGTTATTAATAAGTTATTGAAAACAAATATTGATCTAGAACATTAAACACACCCTGTATTTTAGTAGGATAATAACCTTGATTCACTACTTTTTTGAATTAAATGAATTCACTTTTACCAAATTTTCATTTATCCATTATTCTTAGAATATTTTCCAGTTTAGTCTGGCTCACTCCCGCCATCTCAGCCACTGTATATTTAGCTTTTCATAACGCCTATAGCTCCTCATTAAATCCTCTTCTCTACACTACAGCAATACAGATTAGATGGAACACCAACTGAAGAATCATCCTCTCGAATAAATTAAGCAAATATTTATCCTCTCCTTAGATGATTTTAACTTATACCTTGGAGTAATTTCAATCATTTTTCCTATTGGAGTTATACTTTCATCATTCCCTGTAATTTTACAACAATTATGACAGCAAACTGAACAAACATAAACTTATTTTTGCGTCTGACATAGGTATAGAGTCGTCGTTGATTCAATTTTCACTACGTTTTTCTTATGTTAATAAAGTTATCTTTGTATTTAGTAAATCAATCGTTTTAGTGATATTATTTTTCTTGGGCTCATCACGACACAACTTTGAATCATCTTTGCTAACAATTTCCCCTTAGCCAAACATTATAAAAATTATAGAAAACTATTTTAAATTTGAACATTCTACATTGGCATCACTAATTCAAGATTAGGGACCGAATGCGTCATCCATTACAACCCATACAGCCAGACATAAGGTTATTTCTTTATCTCTTAAAACATACACCTTTTCTCGCAAAACAAACATCATACACACACTGCTTAAGGCTTTCCAATGAGATTACAATACTATTGCATTATTTCCATTGGAAGTGTGTCAATTTGTTGTTATATGCACTGTTAAACATGTGTTAAGCCCACCAGCTGCGGTCACATGCGCTAGTGGGTGTTTTGGGTTTGTTTATTCTTTTGCAGTGCGAGTAGGAATATTTTTTTTTCTTGTGTGCTGTTCTTGTGTATGGTTTTTATGCTATCACGATTTGTGCTTTTTACTTTCTTCGTTGTCACTTTTTATTTTATTTTGTTTTTGTTTTTTTTTTTTTGTTTGTACTTAGGTATACCTAGGTACAACCAGTACTAGGTAGGTAGGTACGTACTTTTGCAGGCTGAGTGTGATAACAAATTGTAATGCGATTGTTTGAAACTCACTTCTATTGATAGAGATTACTTATTAATTTTGCAATTCAATTTACATTGTACATATATATTACTACCTACCTATAATTTATACGAGTACATAATAGCAAAAAGGAGTTGGGATTTGTTCATACGTATTATGGGACAAGGTAGTCGAACTAATTTAATTTCTTTACTTTTAATTGTACCTACATACATCTGCGTTTGTTATAAATAATATACAAAATATTATTTGATTAATATAATTTGTTTATTTTCTTTAACAGTTAAATTTTTACACAAAATGCTTGAGATGAATACATTTTTTTTTCAATTTCTTGCTTATTGCCTATTGTGATTTAGTTTTGACTTTAACTTTGTTTTGTAAGTAAAATTCACGATAACAAAATTTATTTATAGTTAAAGGTATTTATATAGGTATATGTAGGTAGGTATATGAAAATGTTTGTTTGTGGCGGTTCTAGTTTTATTTTGATATTAAATTTTAAGATTTAATAAAAGTCGAGATAGAATTTGGATATTGTTTGATATGATGCCTTTAAGTCTGTGATTTTCGTTCAGAAATAGCTTTAAGCTTAGGAGTGCAATGTTTGCTCTTCGAACAGATGGACTGTGACATAATGTTTATATACTTTCTTTACACTTTCTAAGACACAACATCTACAATCTCGCTCGAGTGTCAAGTCTATAGCTGTGTCAATCGCGATGGATTCGGTCTTTGTGACCCGTTCACCGAAAATATTGATTGATTCCAGTCACAGTAGATCAAATCAATCAATCCTAATGTCAATCTCTTGCCAATGAAACCAATGGAGATAAAGTGAACGAAACGAACGAAAAAAAGTTATGTTTCGTTCATTCAACTTGTTGTCAGTCATTTCACAATACCAAATAGGAATGGAAATGAAACGGAATATGTACGCCCTTATTACAGTTGTGAAAGGTCAATACGATATTTGATATTTATCAATAAAATTAATGAATCTTTATTATCGTTGTCAAAAATCAAAATTTTTAATGAATTGTGAACGCGCTTCAGATTTAAGATCTATTGTGAATGGTTCAATTGACAAAATTGGTATTATCGTTGTCAAATATTATTTTCTTATCAAATTCTAGGCCAACCAGAAACTCGTTGTTGATAAAATTATTTTGTTCGGATCGTGTAAATTTATTATAATTGTGTTATGTCTACGATAGAACTTTTTTTAGATGAATACCTATGACGTTGAAGAAGAAAATGCTTGGGAGCAAGTGTTGATTATTGGGAACGACTTCCACATTGGTATGGCACAACCCACAGTGTTGGTTCTTTTGAAAGAAGTTTTATTTGTTTTGGGCTCTCTTCCATCAGCTCGACCAAACTGGAGAGCTGTTTTTTATTGCTTTATTGATCTTTGACAACCGTGGTGGTATTTTTCATTTTATAAACAATTGAAGATGGCGTGACCGAAGTGAAAAAGGAATAGATAAAGCCAAACTTTCGTTCGTTTTCACATTGTTCCGGTCTCGGTCAGAACGAAACGATTGAAAAAAAAAATATTTTAGTTGAATGAACGATTGAAAAAATTTCGTATCGGTCTAGCTCTCGCTCGGAGCGAAACGGCTGGTTTGATGATTTTGATTGAATGAACGATTGATTGAAAAGATTGAATCCTTCAACCAATCAATCATTGATTGATTCGATCTTTCAAAATGAACTATGGGCACAGCTCTAGTCGAGTTACAGTATGATGTGGTATGCGGATTCAATAAGCCCTTTTTTTGTTTTGAAGAAAACGGTCGCACCCTAAAAGGATGGTCATGTTAAAGGGTGAGTTTATCTTTCTAGAATTACGCTAATAAATCCTTTTTAATTCTCTGGAGTGTGTGAATGTGAAGCTTTAAGTTCTTCAGAATATGTTATGTTATTTGAAATTACTAAAACTTAACTATTTGCGAGTTATCGGCAAAAATGGATTGGACCTACAATTTTCTGCCTGGTCTGAACCGCTTTTTAGTACAAAAGATGGTCTTGAGGAATTATAATATCGTCTAAAGAATCAATACTCCTAAAAAACATTTTTTGTTTTAGCTGCCACCTGAGAATCAAGATCTTTGTTGTGACAGTTCTACCCCACTACTTACTAGGCAGAGGGTACATTGTTTTTATAATCACGGGATTTTCAATCGGCGCGGGCAGATTTTGGTGGTCAGTGGTGGCCCTGTTGTTTTGGTGAAATCTGCCAAATCTGTTAATTATTTTTCAGTTAGCAATGTAAGCCAAATCCTCATGGCAAGTAACACGTTTAAAGAGTATACGTGTAAATGATAAGACTTTATTTTAAAAATGAGTGTTCGTTAGTGCAAAATGTTGCGCCCATTTTGCGGTAGACGTGGTAAACCTTCACAGTCACCTCTTCAACGTTTGGTGCCCAAATTTGAGGCGATCAGTTCAGTTATTAATCAGCTAACGTTCGGACATCAAACGAATTTAAGATTGACCGAGAACATCGCCCAAGGAGCTTAAAGTTCTTGACCACAGACAATGTCGTTTGTTAGCCGACTGCTCTTCGCAGCGTTTGGAAGATGACCCAAATTTTGACGGAAAAATCATCTTTAGGGATGACCCGTAGTTTTTGCTAAATGGCTGTTAATAGCAAAATTGCAGTATTTCCGACGACACCAACCTACATGATGTTCACCAGGTGACAATGCATTCTCAGAAAGTTAACTATTGGTGTGAATTTCGGGCCAGCAGCGTCATTGGTCCGTACTTTTTCAAAAACTACGTTGGTGGTTGAGAACGATAAACCACAAGCGGCGATGCCCTTAAGGTGAACATAACATAGGCCATCGCTCAAATTCAGCGGGATCTATGGCGAAGCATAATTTAAAATTGGACTACCCGGATCCGTTCAATCTTAAGAAGCTGAGAAGCGGGCATTTGAATGATGTCACAGTCCATACATAATGGCATACATGGGCCTTTCAAACAAAAAAAGAAAGTGTTTTGTACCCTTTCAAATGCCTCTTAGAACTATTCAGCACAATATATTCTTACTTTTACTAAGACAATCTAAAGATCAGTTTCACACTTCGGTGAGTTATGCTATATCAGATCACAAGTGGAACGAATGTGCTTCGAAAACCATATTGCCGATCATTTAGAAGCTTTCGATCTTAGAGATATTTTTTTGAAATGATGATTGATCAGCGAGTCCATGACTTTGGAAAAAGGGAAGTAAGTGCAATTGGTCGAGATGATCAGGGGAAGGAAGGGTCGTATTTTTTAGGAACAGGCTGGACGAATTCTGTTTTCCACCTTCTGATTCCAAAACAGTTGCATGTTTGTAGTCACCCATTTTGTGGAAAAACATCAAGGTACTCAAATTAAGTATGACCATGAGTGTTGAGATGTAGAACGACCAATCTGGGGAAGTATTTCCAAAAAAATTTTCTGCACATGGAAAATGGAAAAATCCCAGTTATTACCTGTTCAGGTATCGGATAACAAAAAATTTCGCTTATCAAAAGAATTATGTTGAGTAATATAGTTATACTACAGCAAACCACTCTGCACTCTGCCTAAACTGCATGGTTCGATCACAGTGCAGACATCTCCTCAAATCTAATATCTAGGTCACAATCGTTTTTTCCTTATTTTAAAAATTATAATTTATGTAGGTATTGAAATTTAAAAAAAATAAAGTTTGAAAATAAGAAACGTACACAGGAAAATTAAACAAATTACATACAAAATTTGAAGAAAAAAGTACACATACATACGTTGTTTAAAAGTGGTAAAAGCTTGGAAACTTATAATTCCTATTGTTATGTGAGAGTACTGAAATCCGGATAAGTAAAACGGTGCAAATAAATCTTTTAAATTACATGCAGAACTCTGTTATAAGCGGTGATGATCATATACATTAACTGGTATATTCACAATTGTAATTAGTAATTTTGAATTTTAATTTCTCTTTCTTTTTGGCCCTTCGAATCTAACCATAATATTTGTACGACGATCTGTTTTGTTCTTAAATCCACTCAACTCCAACTGAACTCTGAACACTCATACGAGTAGTTATCAATTTTATCAACAATGCAATTAGTTGTGAAATTTGGTATCTAAAAACAATCATATTGTATGCAACTAGCTATTTTTATATTTACGAGTAGGTATTTGATAAATTGATAGCATTCAGGTATACCTATGTATATAAAGGAGCTCTTCTTCTTCTTTTGAAAGATAAAAATACAAAAACAAGATGACACACTCGACACATTGTATAAATAATAATTCCATTTTCAACCTTAATTTTTTAAATCAAAATTAAATTAAATTTATTCACAAAAATAGAAAAAGGCTTTAAATGCCAAGACAAAAAATTTACAAAAAAAACGGTATTCCCTATAACTTAAGGGTTTGAACCCTCCGAAAATTATTTTAATTTTTTTCACTATCTTGTTTAATTTAATTAATTTCATAATATGAGCTAAAATCTTATTGCTCTTTTTGAATGAACTGGAACTCTTATAAAATAAATTCCCCGAAGTTTATGACCAATATTTACCTAACCTCAGCTAGGTCTTATCTTTTCCAAATTATTACTTGTGCTTGAATTTTTTTTTTGGTTATAAATTCGAGAAAAAAAATTTATAATTCAACAGTTTAACAGTGGTTTTAGTAATATTGAGAAGCGGTCTAAGATATATGAAATCACCAGCATAATAAATTTGAATGAAATGAAATGTTTATTAGAGAACAATTTTTAAACTGGGTTGTTAATAGAAGTTTAGAGCTAAAAATAAAAAAAAAGTCTTTGAATGTCTTGAATAAAAAAGAAATTATTGCAATACATCTAAGCAAAATCGTTCAACCCTCTTTAAAGTACAACAGATTTATTACAATTTATTTGTGTATTTTATTCACTTTTAAAGATGGTAAATAATATGATATTCAAAATAACCTCAGAAATTCCTTTAAGCAATCCTCCACTCTCTGGCCCTCTTGAAGCTTAAATCCCTAATGTTCAATTTACATTCAATATTTGTAATCAGTTCAACTTAAACTATTGACAATAAAAATAAAAAAAAATCCTTTGTAATATTTTCTCCACCTGATCCTATCCATAGAAACATCGGTGTCCCACAGGGAAACCACCTTGGTCCATTAGTTTTTACTTTGATTTTGAATGTCGTCTACTCTATCATAAAGGACTATTTAAATAAGAATATATGTGGAGTGCACATGGCCCTTGATGCCGTCTCTTAACTTGAATTATACAATTTTCTTGAACTTTATTTTAATAAGTGTCATTTTATGACATGCTTCCGTAAGCGTTTCCAAATACTCTCTCTAACCCCCGAATTTGGAAACGAAGTTTGGTCTTCTTAATATCTCAATAACTCCCTGCAAATCGATATTTTTCAATGCATATTACTTTATTCTTCTCTCAACACTTCTTTCAACAGCCTATTGCCGTAACGAAACTTAAAGCTTGGACCGTTACTACGTTCTACTAATAGCATACACAACCTATTCGTCTTTCACTTAAACCTCCATTTACAGATACTCATGCCTTTCTTTAATTTTCCCAAAACTTTATACTCTTAAGAGCAAGGCTTGAAAGAGAAGAGTATAAGAAAGGAGAAGAGAGTAGAAGAAGTTGGTACGTAGAAAGAAAATCGAAGAGTCTTTCCAATAAAGCAACACCTGCTGGTTGAAAACAAAAGAAGCCAAGCAACGGGCTCCAGGTTTCAAGATTGAGAAGCAGGTTCTTAGAAACATAGAAGATATCCTAATCATCGAACCACTGATAAAATAGTAGACGCCTTCAAGCATATTCGTGTAAAAACGTGTAAAACTAAGTTCACGCTCTATCAAACTCTATTACAACCTACTTTAAGGTATCAAGTGTTGGCCAATAAACAGAAAGAGAGAACTGATAATGGGATCTTTCGAAAGAAAAATTCTTGGAAAGGATGGCTAATGCAGGAGAGGATATAACTACAAACTCTATGAACTGTACGATGATATGGATGAAGTCCAAAAATTCAAAACTCGTCGACAACATTTATTCAGTCACATCGAGTGAATAGGCAACAATGATCCAGCCAAGAGAGACTGGGAATTACAGCCCTCAGGTTCGAGGTGACAAGGACGACTTCACCTAGTTAGTTTAAAGACCAGGTCATCCCTGATTCCAAAGCTCTAAATAACTGAATGCAGTATCCTCGAGATCGTAAGCGATCGACCGATCCATTTATGTTTAAGCTCGTTGTAGGTCAGCGTTACCACTTCCGGAAAAAAAGTCGAAGTAGATTTGAAGAAAAAAGTGAAGTAAATTGAGAAAAATCGAAGTAGATTTCAAAATGGCTTTTTACTTGCTTTTAGAAAAAATGTTGCATACAAACATTTTTTTCCTTAAATGAATAGATATTACCTATTAAATATGTATTTAAAATTGTCAATACATTTCTTTTAATTTTAAAGAAATTTTGCATAAAAATACTCATTTGTGTATTTGTATTGTGTTGACGTTCTTTTATTTTATGATAATTATGAGGTTATATACTACTACTTAGAGTGCAATAGAGAAAAAGAAGTAGATTTGGGCTTTATTTTGTAAAATTGAAGTAGATTGAAACAGAGATTTTTAAAATGAAGTAGATTTCAGTATTTTTCTAATGGTGCGAAGTAGGAAGTAGATTTTAAAATATTTTGGAAAAAGGAAGTAGATCTACTTCAATTGAAGTAAAGTGGTACCACTGTTGTAGGTACATCGAAATGCAAAGAAAACGGCTGGTAGATGGTATGACGAAAACCAATATTTAAGAATTCTCCATAATTGTTATCTTACGAGTACGTTTGATTAAGTTTAACTTTAAAAATGTTTGAGAGTTGTAAGTCTCTACGAACCGTTGAGCTCATAATTTATTTCTTTTAACAATTCGTCGCCTGAGTTCTATCTTGTTCAAAAGACCATTTTTTGCGAAATTGAGTTAGAAATGCAGTTTTTATAAATCGAACATGCTCTTTCGAATGGCGTACTCCATTTTTTTCTATCTCTTTTAGTTTTTAAGTTATGAAGAACTATTTTGTTCAATAAACCACTTTATTAAATATTTTGAGTGTCTTTTTTATTCAATCAACCACTGCTTTTTGTTTTTGTATGAAATTGAACAATTTTATATTAACTTTAAAAAAAAACTACCATGTATTTCTTTTTTGTTCAATATCCATATCTAATCCATTTAGTTTTGTATGTTATTGAACAAAATCCTATTAAAAAAGTTATGCGGACGGAAAACCGCATTTTTGTTTAATACCACTGCACTGTAATGTACCACACAAAATTAATACTGATATAACATTGGAAGCTGTAAGCACAATGTGATGTAAGCGAAAAGTTGGAGCGTAATCTTCAAACGCTTTTAAGGTATTTTGAGAAACCCTTTTATCTTTAGACAGTTTTTGAATACAATATTTGTCGCTTACAGTATGATAAATCCAGCTCATCCAGGATCTGGTATTTCAGAATTCTATGATTCAGAATTCTAATATTTGAAGAAGTCATTTCAGTACCTTCATTGGAAAATGTAGTACCAGCAGAAGGTTCCGTTTCATCTAAACAAACTACATGCTTTACACCAAGAGAAGCCCTGGATCGAGTAAAAAAAAATCGAAAACCATTTTTGTGGAAACAAAATATACAAAAACGGATGGGTCAAGGTGGTAAGCAATATTCAAATGGCATCCTCTTGCAACGTTAGTTGCAGTCTTAATTGTTTCACCAAATTTTTTTATGATGAACGTGTGAAAATATTTGATTCATTTTGGACCTTAAGGCTAGGCGCGCACATTCAATTTTTAGTTGCACAACTGTTTGGTTGTTTATAGAAAACATATAATTATATGTTACACAAAATTAGCGAACTCATTTTGAGCAATCGTTTAGTTTGTGTCAAAACACAAGTGAAAGAGAGTAGCTAAAGTAATTTCAAGAAAAAAGTTTACTTTCAATGTAGACAAATACAATATCGACAATCTGGGGCCTGTTTATCAGATCATACACATCATACATTGTATGATATTGACAGTTCTGCTGTATGATTTCTGTTTCTCAATTTTGTTGTATGATCCACTGTCATACAACAATGTATGACTGAAGATTACACTGGAAATATTGGAATGCTGTATGATTCTGTTTCTCAGAAATGTGTCATTTACATCATACAGCAAATTTACCTATAAATGATCATACATTTAATACAGCACAAAATTCTGTTGTAAAGTGGCTACTGCATGTAACATGTAGCAACATTGTTTTCATCAGTCAATGCTGGGGAAACAAAATTTATTTGAGAAGTTCTCTGGCTCGACATTCACAAAACATGGTAGAGCCTGTAGGGCATAGAGAGAGGTAGTTTCATTGGGGTTGTCTTATGGGCTTGCTTTATGCCGATTTCATGATAATGGATTCCATTTCCAAGCTAATGAAGGGTTAACAATATTTGTTGCAAAGGTGACAAGGCTTCGTTGCAATTAGTTGAACGCACAATTGATCTTCCCAATTGTTCCACTAAAAATGTTTGGCAATCTAAATTTTTCAACAAAATATGGATCTTTAAGATTGAAATTAACAGGTTCTTTTATTATTTTAAGGCGTCATCTGACACGTTTATTAATTTCAACTAGTTCCAACACGTCTTCACCAAAAATTGAGATTTATATTAACCTCACACTCAAATAATAATGAAATATCAGAATCATACACATCATACAACAAAACAAATGTCATACAACTCTTCCAATGAAATCTGAGAAACAGAATGATGTGTATGTTGTTCGAGTATACAAACGTTGTATGTTGTATAAAATGTATGATGTGTATGATCTGAGAAACAGGCCCCTCATCTTCTTTCAATGCATTACAAATAAAATCATAATGGCACAACATTTAAGTTGAATTATTACGATGTTAAATCTGTTTTAGTATGAAACTAGGTTTAAACAACGATTTTTATGAAAAAATAATAAGAAACCAATTACAATAAAACTCAGTGGCGCAAAATTTTAAACAGCCTTTTATTAAGGTATTAGTATGATAATTCTTAACGATTTGCTAACTTTAAAGTAGTTTACTAACTCATTCTTAATTCTTAAAATTTTCTAACTATTATCGTGCTAAGGCAATTTTCTTAATAAATTGCCCATAAAACAATGAAAGTTCGTGCAAAGAACTAAGTCCTTGTGTGGCGTTTGTAAATAGCAAGATACTAAAGAAATAATATAAGTATTCAACGATTTTAGTATCATACTAAAACAGCTTTAGCATCGTACTAATTTAATTAAAATTTCGCCCCACTTTGTTTAAAACAATGAAAAAATTTAAATTAAAAATTGTATGTAAAATAAATAATGTATTTATTTGAAAAAAGAAGGGTAAAAAATGAATTCAAAAAAATGTTTAACAAATTTTGAATTTCGTTACCTACTGAGCAGCAGCAATATTTTTTCTGATCACCCATTATGTTCTAGTGCTTAACTCAAAAAATGAGTTAGAATTTTTTGTTCTATTTTCATAGTATTTTCGTAGTTTCAATGATTTAATTATTAAGTGCTTCTATTTTGTTCAATATTTAGCTTTTTTGTTCAATATCCACCAATTTAATCAACTTGTTTACAGCCCATACAACGTTGTTCAATATCCAAAATGACATCCCACTTGATTTTATTTTTTAACTACTTCAGGATTTAATAAAACCTAGATTTATAAATCATTTTGCAAACAAAAATTATTGAGTTTAATGGAGAAAAAAACTCCACAGTACTTCCTTTCAAATTTAAGTAAAAATTTTGCTTCTGAAGTTAAAAAATCGTTTTCCCAACATTTTCCAAAATGGACTTTTAACAAGATAGAACTCAGGTGACGAATTATTGCAAGCCCTACCGAGTTACTTATACACCCTTACTTTCAATGCATTTCAAGGTCAAGAAAAATGAGACTTTGAAGTAATATAACAGTTTCTTTTTGAAAATATTTAAGACAAATTTTGCCTTTGATTAGACCACTGTGTCTTATCAGCATCTTAAAGTTCCGATTTGTTGAAAAGTATTTCATGTCCACATTAAATCTTACGTATGCTACGCACAGACATGACTATTCCTGCTTAAGAAAACTCAACCATTTCGTCATAATGTACATATATTATGTACAACTGTTGAATAGCTTGCCGGAGCTTGTCCAAACTTGTAAAATGTTGTTCATCCCTATACTGCTGACTCATATGCGCAAGCTTGATACCACATTTATGTTAATATTCTTAATCTCAACAAAAACCAGCTATCGCCTTTTTTCTATTCTGAAATTGAAGAAACGTGCAGTCTTACAGGTGTTTTCATTTAAAGTTCTTTTTATAAGGTTGGATATGTGAGCCTATTCTTTTTAAGTACCTAGGTATATACGTAGCTATGTAGGTTAGGAACATAATGAACTGTGAGTATAAGACATTAAAATACCCACAAAGCGCTTTAGCAGTTTTATATTCTTAGATTCAATCTAAAGATCGTAGCCACATATTCATACTTATGTATAAAGAATGTTAGAATTTTGCGAACCTTTTTGGGTCTTGGCAGACGTTCTGTCGCCAAGAAATATAAGATCATGATGATGACTCACGAAAAAGATGACTGAGAGGTAAGGTGATCGCATCGCGGGATTCTTCCATTTGGTTCCTATTGTTTAGAGCTCAAAGGTAGAACTTCAGCTGTTGCAGAGACACTTATGCAACATGTTTTACAACTTATTGGGGTTTCAAGCAATGTTTGCGCTTATAACTACATAGGTTTTAATACTAATTTTTGTAGGTTTTAAAACATGCTTCAAACAAATAAAAAGGTTTTAATTTTTTAGTTTTGTTTAAAGGCATGTTTCATGCGTTGTGCCATGTCAACCTCAACTCCAAAGTGCTTTTTGCCCAGTTGCGACAGTGGGCTTATCAGTTAGATGCTGTCGTACCCTTCTAAGACGCAATTATTAGTCGATGGTTACCGGCTGTTATAAATTTTACAGCAGGAATCACTCCTACTACAGAATTCGGCGAATGAGCTAAAGTGACAGTTTCAATTAATCTCCAAACTTTTGCTATTAGATACTGAATCCGACGAAAGAAAGTTGAACCAATGTCGGTAACAATCCCTGCACGACCGACATTCTGTTCAACCTATCTGGTATAACTCAATCCGCAATCCATTCGCACTCCATAAAATTTCTATCATTTTAGATTCGTCCCAACTTCGAGACGAATCTGAAGTGAATTTTTAACTAAACGAAAAAAAAAACAAAAATTATGAATGGAAAGCACAAAAATATCGGAAACAATTTAGAGAAATTGTGGAAATGATGAAGACGCAACCGGACATAGCCAGAAATCTAACAAAAAAAGAAAAAAAAAAAAAAACACACGGTTGGTATTGAACGGTCCTCCATCCAAATACTAACCACGCACAACGATGCTTGATTTCACAGGTCGATAGCGATGCTATTATAAAAGCCTAGGCCGTTGACTAAATGCCTGTAACTGACAGCGTCGATAGGAAAGTTCATAAATGATAAGGTAATTTTAGGAATCGACAATGTAGTTCATCCGGAGAATTTCATAATTTTACAGCGGATGCGAAAGGTCAACGGATCGAGTTAACTCACCGGGAGTAAAATTTTGCCAATTCTGTAATCGACATGAATATACCTACTGTCGTACAAGGGCAAAACGCACTTTGGAGTTGAGCTCGCTCAAACCTTCTATTGAATTAAATTCAATCACTCCACTTAAAATTGAAATAATTTTCTTATTTCTTCGTGGATAGGAAACAATCAATGATTGAATGGTTCAAAGATCCGATCTTTTCAATCAATCGTTCATTCAATGGAAACCGTTTTTTTAATCAGTCGTTTCGTTCTGAACGATATCGATATTAAAAGTTTTCAAACAATAGGTGTGTTTTTTTTGCAAGTCCATATAGAATTGTAAAAAAAACGACATCGGAACTAAGCGCTTTACATGCAAATGCAACAACTACTTAAATCTATACAGAGTTAGATAAGACCTGATAATTTTCGAGAGTTAATCTAAGACCCGATAAAAATGGTGATACCAAAATAGTATTATCTATATGTTATCGATAATTTGCTCAGAGACGTCAAAAGTGAAGTTTTTGGATTGGTTGATGCTAGTCGTCAATAAGCTGACAAATGTCATAGCGTACACAGTGCTTCCAGCTATGTGGAAAAAAAACTCCTAAATCCCGATGTCGTTTTTTTTTACAATTCTATATGGACTTGCAAAAAAAACACACCTAATAATAGTTCATTCAAAATTATGTTTTCCAATCGTTTCGTTCCAACCGAGACCGCAATAATGTAAACACAAACGACAGATTACCTATATTTACTTTGATTTGAAGAATTATTTTTTATTTCTCTTAAGTATAAGCATGCAATTAAAAAAAAGCTACGAAAAAGAAACAAACTTAAAAAAATAGTTTTACTTTGTTTCATTGTCATTCCTTTTCGGTATTGTGAAATTATTGAGAATGAGTTGAATGGTGAAGTCAACGAACCCAACGAAGTAATATACCTATTTAGTTCGATTTAAGAGGGAATAAGCTTGATATTGGGACAGATTGAATTTGGCTATTATTACTAGGTTTGTAGGTTTATATGCAGTATCGAAAGATCGAGTTGGATAAGAGTTAAATTTTCGCCAAGGTTTTTTATTATTTGAGTTAAGAGCTCGATTTAGAGTTGAGTTGAAATGGTGCTGTACGATTCTGAAACAATTAGTCAAACCAACTCCTCGATTCAGGTTTTTCATCTCGCATTTCAACTCGACACCACTGAGCGAGTGGGATCGAGTCGAACGAAGCTTATTTCAGCTCAATACAGGTATACAAAGAAGTTTAAGAATAGTTTAAAGGTAAGCACCGTGGAAAATTTAATGTTTTCGAGATCACTTACAGAAAAACGTAAAGATATTATTTATGAGCCACCTTTTGAACTGATAAAATTCATACCAATATACAAGTTCGTTGATGGAAAATTTACTTTTAAATAGTTATATTTAATTACTGTTTTTTGTACAAGTCTGAAATCTGAATTTACTTCAGTTTTTTCCGTATTTACTTCGAAAATTTAAAACTTAAGTCCGAACCCTGCGGACGATAAATTTGGGGCTATAAGAATGTGAACTAGTTGCATATGTATACAAGGAAATTATTCACAATAGATAATTGTAATTTGATACTTTTCACCAAGTTTCTTGCACTTTGGCTTTCGAAATTGAGGAAATTGTTCACGCATCATAAATTATTAGTAAAATAAATGAATAAAGTAATTAGATAAATAGTGAGCCTAAACCTAGTGACTCTCAACAATTTCTGTTTGCATGTTCGGATAAATAGAAGGGACCTGTCGATTCAGATCGCCTAGTGAACAGCACTTTTTATGACAGCAGTTAATGTTGGAGGATTTGTCATTTCCTCGCAAGAGGCAGTACACTCTCAATAACTTTTCTTGCAGCAACTGAGAATCGAACCGAAGAGCTTCTGTATGACAGTAAGTCCGATGCACTAACCATTATATCAAGACGTACTTAATTATTGAATGGTTTGATTAAAAATACATAATGCTGTAGACAATTATCTTATATTGAAATTTTTTCAGTTGGAAAAAAACTAACCTCAGTGCATAATAAATCTAAGGCCTACAATAAAATACATTCCATTGTATTTGGCAACCCACTTTCGACTACTATTGTTTATTTAGTATTGGATATCTGTTTAGATTTTTGATATCTTTTTGGAAATGATTTAAAGACCAAAAGAAATTTTAAATCAGTATAAAACCATTGTGATCTACGCTAACATCGATAAAAAATTTATCACTTCAATTAAATTTTTCAATTCAATTTTTATGTAGTTCTATCTTACAAATAAGACATACGTTGTCTTTTTCAGTTCACATTGAAACAGATTCAGTATACAAAAGCATTGGCCCTTAGTAATAGCTTTGTATATAAAACTTGTAGTACTATCAAGAAGACGAAAGATTGTGGCGACATCTTAAGGCTAGGGACTGCAATTGCTAGATTTGTCTTTGCTAAATTTAATAATAAAATATTCTCTTTTTTATTACTTGTTTTGTATGTTATCCTACTCTCCACTGCAAAAGCGTGCGCTAATTTTTGCGCCACCACCAGGCTAGCGTTCGCAATACAAAATCACGCTCCATGATAATACTATAGTTTATATATACAAAGGTAATAGTCATTAATAGAATCGGTTTTAAAATCAATTTTTGTTAGATGAAGAAAAGTTGCTTTTAAAATTTCGTAGTAGCAGATCAAATTTAACAAAAGTCTTATTTATCACAATAATTGTGACTCATTTTCATAATTTCGTTATTGTGAACTGAAACACAAACAGCTTTGTATTTACCATATTCGTAAAGTTCTATTGTAATTCTATCATTTTAACTTTAAGTTAGTTACGGGAAAGCAGCTTTTAAGTATTCTTCTTCTTCTTCCTTTGTTTCGGCGCTGTTATGATCTCGATGTCAAGGGGATCATAACTCTCCCACGTATCTGCTTCACACTAGTGATCCGCCTGTGGGGTTCGCCGGGTTGACCTCAGAAATCGGCGGCAAGCCTCCCGGTTTTGTATTGTTCCATTTCTGAGGCCAACTGAATGCTGGTGTTTTTGCATTTGTTTGTACCAGGAGTGTTTAGGCCTACCTTTCTTTTTATTCCGAATTGGAACGTTGTATGATATTGCCTTTTTGACGGGGTTCTCCTTTGAACATGGCAATACCAACTGAGTCGGTCGTGTTCAATTTTTTGGGAAATGGTATTCTTAACATGAAGGCTTCCTCGGATCTTCGTACTTCTAATTCGATCAAGCTTTGTAACTCCTGCTGTCATACGAAGCATCTTCATCTCAGCTGCCGTTAGCTTACTCTCATACTTTTTGTACATTGTCCAACATTGTGAACCGTATGTGAGTGCTGGACGCACAACTGAAGTGTAGAGCTTTCCTTTCAGCTTAGGGGGCATTTTTCGGTCACAGAAGATAGCAGAATTTTTCCGCCACTTCATCCACCCTACGCTTACGCGATGATTGATATCGTCATCACAAGTAGCTTCGTTATTTATCATAGACCCCAGATATTTAAACTTTTCACACTTGGGAAGCACTACTCCATTCAAATAAATGTCTGGAATAGGCCTGTGTGGATCAGAAAATGGGCAGCATAGGTATTCTGTCTTTTTCGCGCTTATGCGGTACCCACTTCCTTCTAGAACATCCACCCATACGTCAAGTGCTCGTTGTAGGGATATCGGGTCTTCACTTATGATGGCTCCATCGTCAGCAAAGAATAACTGATGTACTTTTGGATCCGTCACTTTGCCTTCAAGCAGGTAATCAAGAACTGTAATAAAGAGCAGGGGACTCAAGACACTTCCCTGGTGTACACCTACTGTGATTTCGAATTCTTCGGTGACTCCAGCTGCGCATCTTACTTTAGTAACTGCTCCATCATACATGTCCATAATTATCCGCACATAGGTTTCTGGAACTCCTCGTTGCCTGAGGGCCAACCATATTAGATCTCGTGGTTGCCGATCGAATGCTTTTTCAAAATCAACCAATACGACATGCAAATCCTCCAAAGAATCCCGATGTTTTTCCATAATTATTCTTATACTCTGGATTGCATCCGTGGTTGACTTACCACCGACAAACCCGCACTGGTCATCAGATAGCCTAATTATTTTTCGCAGTCGGCTACCCAAGACTCGCTCAACGATCTTCATGGTGTGTGACATCAGCTTAATCGAACGGTAATTATCACAGCTTCGAGTATCACCCTTTCCTTTATAAATTGGAAGAAGGTAACTTTCCCTCCATTGATTAGGCATGCGATCACCTCGTATAAGTTTGGAGACAAGAATCATGAGCTATCTAAACCCGATATCTCCCATCTTTTTCCAAAACTCAGAGGGTATTTCGTCTGGGCCAACAGCTTTTCCCTTTTTGGAGTATTTTACCGCCTCACTAACTTCTTCGACTGTGACGTCGGATACTTCGCTTAAGTTAGGTGAAGCTATTGGAAAGTATAGCCTTGGAAATTGTTCGTTTAGAAGTCCGTCACAATACTGTCGCCACCTGTGAAGAATTTCGTTGTCTTCCACAAGTAGTTGGCCTTGAGCATTGTTAATGAACTTTGGCGAACAAATCTCCTGGGCATTTCTTCTTCTTTGAGCGGCTATTTTGAAGATAGTTGCGCCCTTATTCGTGTTTTGCCGTAGCTCTTGAATAGCACCAGCTGTCGGGGTAGAAATTTCATCCAGCTCCCGATACAGGTTTTCTGTATTCTTTGCTTGAATTTGGGCGCACTTCTTCTTCGCTTCTTTCTTGCAGTTCCTATATTCCACTTCGAGGCGTGACTTTTGCTCTGTATCATTAGAGGGGCACTTCGACCAAGCCTTGAAAGCCATTTTCTTTTTATAAATAAATAAATAAATTTGGTGGTGCAACAGCTCGGAGTGAACCAGGACCTAGTGACTTACAACTCTCAACCATTCCTGTGTGCGTGTTACCAGGAACGGAGGGGACCTACAATTTTCTGCCGATTCCGAACGGCTAATGAGCAGCACTTTCCATGACAAGAGATACTCTTGGAGAATTTGTCAATTCCTCGCAAGAGGCAGTACACCCCTGAAAAAAACTTTGCAGCGGCTGAGAATCGAACTCGAGACCTTCCGCACGACAGTCCGACGCACTAACCATTATGCCAAGGGGTACTACCATTTTCTTTTTACTTATAACTGATTTAGCTTCATCATTCCACCACCATGTTTCTTTGCCTTGTTGGTTGTGTCCTTTTGAAACCCCTAACAGTGTTTTGGCTTTTTCTTTGCAAGTTTTCTGTAGGAGATCCCACATACTTTGTGCTGTACTCTCTTCATTTCGAACTATATCGGTGTTGTTATACAGAACGTTTTGCATATTCGAAATAAAAGCTTCGCCTTATTCCTTATCCAGATTATACCATTTGATCTTCCCAAAAGTTTTTGTATGTTTGTTGTCGTTCACTGTCTTCATAAAAAATTCTGTCAGTAGGAGACGGTGTTGGTGGGCGATCGCTTCTCCTAGTATCACTTTGCAATCTTTTACCCGGGGTTTCATAAAACTAGTTACCAAATGCTTTTAAGTATTCATTTTTATTAAAGTGAAATTTATGTTTTGTTCTACGAATTTTTGGTTAAAATCGAATTTAAGCTAGATTCGGATCTATTACTCAGGGACATTGTCTGTGTTCCAATTTTGGCATAATGTATAGTGTATTGGACTGTCACAACGCTAGTTCCAAAAAGTGTATATATAAGTCTTCCACTGTATCTCTTGTCATGAAAGTATGCTCCTTATCCTTATCTTAGCCATTCGGACTCGGCAGAAAATTGTCGGTTCTCTGCATCAGAACATTTTTGTATCTTGGCATGAATGGAGTAGAACCACTTTTTATGTAACAGTTTTTTTAGCTGGAATTTTGTCAAATTTAATAGAAATTAAATTACAAAAATAAAGCGTTACTTTCATAATTTTTTATATTTAATGGTGTTTTACAATGTGAATTATACATATATGTATAATAAAAAACGACCATCGTATATTCTTCTCAATTTATTACTATTGCAATCAGGCTCTTAAATTTCGTTTATTTCCAAGTCAACGAGCTGTCCGAAAATGTTATAGCATTGTCCTAGCTAAGATACATTTTTTAGTAGAACTTCAAGTTTTAAGTATCTCAATTATAATTTTTAAAAATATATACATATTTAAATATAAATAAGAGATCTTAAAATTAATTCGAAATATTTTTGTAAATTCATAAATATAAATCTAGTCCTTACCCAAGTCAACCGACATTTCTAGTCATGACTCTCATAGTAATAGCACAACTATTTTCAGACTTTTTAAATCCCTTAGCATCTTTAGATCTTGACCTTCAGAAACCTTTCTTATCGAATTGCTTGAAAATTGTATTCATTCATTCAAAAATAGAAGTCAAGCGGATTTTGTCGTCGCTGACTTTAGTAAGACATTTGATAAACTTTTGCATCGAATATTACTTTTAAAACCAAGAACATTAGCGACCTTGTTATTGTTTGGATTCAATATTATTTATTTAATAGATCTCGGAACTTTTCAACTGTCATTCCTCCAAACTGTTTAACATTGAGACTGGAATACCACAGGGTAGATATTTAGGACCTCTACTTTTTAATTTTTCGGATAAATGACTAACCATCTAAGTTGAAGCATTCAAAGTGTTTCATTTAGACAGAAAATGTAACAATCTTCAAAACTATTTCAAATTCTTGTGATTTTGAATATGTGACCTTAATGCTTTTGTGACTTAGGTGAATTCATAACTATTTGTTTCTTAACGTGGATAAATGTTAACCTTGAATTCATACAACACATCAATTTTATCACTAATTAAACCAATTAAATTAAATCAGTTTTCATAAAACTTGTTCCACCAAATCTGGAATACGCTTGTCAAATATGGGCACCAATTTACGCCTGCCATAAGGCCAGGCTAGAAAAGGTGCACAAAATATTTCTAAGGTTTGCGCTTAAGTTTTAGGTGGGAATAATCCTACCGTGACCGAATTCAAGCTTTGGACCTATCATTATTTTTATAGAATCATATTTTAAAATATTTAAACAGGGGCCAAATTACCGCATCAGTTATCGAGTAATACGTGACTGAATTATGTGAGTTTGGCATTACCGCTTACGTTATCGAGCAATAAATTACTCCAATTTGACATTTTCATTCGATCACTGATGGGACTCACTCACTCGTCACTGAAGCGCTAATTCGGCCCCAGGTTTTACTGTTGTTTTGATTAAAAAATATAGCAATGTGCGTGCTTCATGCTCCAATCCATAAATTAAACAAAATCTGATCTTCTACAACCGATAAGTTTGCGCGTTTAAGAAAATTGTTTATAATTGCCCCAATTGTACCCTAAACTTAAATCGCTTTTCAATCAATGTTTTTTTTTTTGTTGATTCTGATCAAATTCATAATTTTATACTTAAATTGTTTTTGAATCAATGTTTATCTTCCTAACAAAGCCAACAGAATTATAAGTTACAGTTGAGAAGTAGTACAGTTTGAAACATGAAGATCAAAAGTATCTTTGTGACTATAACCATTTTTGTCGCAGCAATTAATGTTGAAGTAACTAATTTAAAGTTTTTAAATTTAATTTAATTTTTAAGGACGAAACTACAAGAAAAATTATGCATAGTTTAAAGTGGATAACATAAAATTTCAATTTAAAATAAAAAATAACTTTAATTTTAATTTTAAATAAGTTTATAAAGATAAAGCAAAAGAAGGGAATTTAAGGAATCCCTAAATATCACTTAAAATATTGATAGCACAGATTAAAAAAAAATAATTTCTCTTTATTTCGAATCTAAATATAATTTTTATCAATTTTAATTTATTCAGAGTAAATTAGAAAGCCGTGTACAAAAAATTACGTGCAACGTCCACGATCCATTAGCAATAGATTTGAAAACTTGTTCGGTCAAGGCCATTAACCGAACTACAACTCTAATAAGTATTCAAGCAAACATAACTAGGCCCCTAACATCATTTTTGGTTTGTATAAAGCTATAAATGTAGT
This sequence comes from Chrysotoxum bicinctum, assembly GCA_911387755.1. Classification (NCBI taxonomy): domain Eukaryota; kingdom Metazoa; phylum Arthropoda; class Insecta; order Diptera; family Syrphidae; genus Chrysotoxum; species Chrysotoxum bicinctum. Next base: position 225,533,403 of record OU426987.1, read on the forward strand.
CCTTAAAAAATTACAATATTAAATTATTATTTAGTTCACTTCACAATTGTACAAGAAATCAGAGATCAAATACATGCCATTTCTTATCAATGTCACCGATGACTTTTGTCAGTTTATGTCAAACAAAAATGCCGGCGCATATTTTCGAATTATCTGGTCCATTATCTCGCCTTATACAAATATGAATCATGAATGTCCTTATTTTGTGAGTTGTGATTGATATGCTTGTAGCAGCCTTGAATAAATTATTAACTTATTTTTCTTCCCTCAGGGCATGTACTATGTTAAAGATCTACCGATCGATGACGAAAAGCTTCCCAGTATTTTGCCAAATGGAAATTTTCTACTAGACGTTTCAATTTCCGGAGCAAATAGAAAAAATATTTTTACCGCACATACATATTTTGAATTAAAGCAACGTCGAATTGATTAATGTTAATATTAAATTACGAGCAATGGCGAATTTTTAAGTAGAGATTGATGTTGAAATGTATGATTAATATCAACATGCTTTAAAAATATAATACGTATTCTAATAATATTTATGTTTTTGTTGACGAGTAAAGTTTCTAAGGCAAAATTAGAAGTAAATATGGAGGTTTTTAATAAAGAAATTGGATTGAATTAAATTATTTTCTTTTTTTGGTGGAAATCTTTTAAATGCACTGGTGGTGTAGCAGCTCGTAGAGAACCAGGGCCTAGTGACATACAACTCTCAACTATTTCTGTGTGCGTGTTGCCAGCAATGGAGGGGACCTACAAGAGGCAGTGCATCCCTTAAAAAACTTTTCGCAGCGGTTGAGAATCGAACGCAAGACACTGTATCTGTATGATAGTCTAATGTACTTACCATTATGCCAAAGTGGTAATGTGTACCAAGGTGTGAAATGAAAATTTTCATTCTTAATTTAAAATCACATTTGGGTAAAGGCACTTAGATCCTGAACTCATGATCTTTGGTTCTTCTTAGTCGCCAAATAGTGTCTCATACGTAGATATATGTATGTAGGTACTTGTAATGGAGTAGACACGTTCAATAGAAAGAGCAAAAACGCCCACCGCCTACATTTTTGTATTCAAAACGAATGACTGTTGATCAATTTCAACTTGTACTGTTACCTCGTCTCCAAGAACATCGAATTCCTGGTATCTTAACTGCCTTTGATTTCAATATTTCAGGAATGTTGTTGGCACATCAAACGATAGAGAGGTAATCGAAAGATTTCCCCAGGGGTGGCCGTGGCACGATGGTTGCGTGCTCGCCTGTCAACCTCATTATCACAGGTTCGATCCCTGCCGTCGTCTATGTCTTCTTTAATTCCATTAAAACCTTTTAAAATTGTCATCAATGGGTTTCTGGTATACTCATTACATTTTGTTTAGGCATAACACTAACAACATGTGATTGAGTTAAACTTGTATGCCCAACAAGGACGAATACGAATAAAATAATGTGAATTATAAGGGATATAGAAATAAGACACGGCAGTTCTCCGCTTTAGTTCAGCCGCCATCCCTGGAGTTAAAAAATCTGAGACAACCACCTTCAGTCTCAACATCGTGCCACACATCGGGTCTTGTGAATAAAAAAAAAGTTAAAGCTTTTTTTGGAGGAAGCTAAAGCCAACTAGTCATAGCTTTTACTAGCAGCTAAAGCTAGACAGTACTAGCTTAAGCTTTGTTTTATGTGAATAAAAAAATGATAACGCTAAATAGCTTATGCTGGAAAATTCTAGCTTAAGCTTCGTAATTTAAGGTGTTCGTTTTTTTATTCACATGTTTCGGCTAGTTAGCTTTAGCTAAAACTGGTACATGTATGACCGAAAGGAAGGTTTTTCTGCCTCAATTTGTTATCTGTTCTACAGGGCAACTATTGGTTTCGGCTAAAAAATGTTTTTAACATTTCGTATGTCAGTTTCTGGGTCTATACGTTCACAGTCCTATTTTTTTGAGATATTCCCTTATGTTTAATTAACAACTCGCACAACTTAATACTGAAAATAAGAACTAGTCAAAGCTTTCTAGACAGGTCGAAAAAATCTTGAAATTTTTGTAGCTTTAACTATAATATTCTAGTTTAAGCTATTTTTATTCACACAAATTGAAGCTTAAGCTAGGAAAACAAGCTAAAACTAAATGAATTTAGCTTTGGCTATTTTAAAATAGCTATTACTAGAAAACATCTTTAACTAGCTAGCTTAAGGTTATTTTTATTCACTAAAAATCAAGCTTTTACTTAAAAATCCAAGTTTCAGCTTTAGCTTTTTTTTTATTCACAAGGCCCATCTTTCCTATCCTTCTTTCTCTTCTGTAACTTCACGCCCGCGCTGTGTTGAAACATTTAAAGGGTAATCATAATCCCTTGAGCGCGAGTAAATTATAAAAAAAAAAAAAAAAAAAATGGAATCAACGGTGGTGTCTATGGTTTCAATTAGAACTCAGTCCGGAAAGCTAACATCTCGCTCCCCATTTTTAAAGTGATACGAGTACTAAGGGTTTGATGGTTGGGACTCGTTTCGGAGACATAAAGTCTAATTGCGAAGCAACAACAATCCCTTGATAAGCAAGGGCTTACTGACGATAAAATAATGAAATAAATATAAAAAACAATTTTATATGTAATATTTGACTTCTAAGATTGCTGCAAAGCAGATTTAAACTCTATTCAATAAATGGCAGGCACAAAAGATAGTCAAGAAGCAGCATCTGTTTAGATTTGGGATTGTCATTCGGTCACGGCTGAAAAACTTTAGGTACCCTCCATTGAGAGTTGTAGGTCACTAGGTTTAGGCTCTCTACGAACTGTTGAGCTTTAATTAATTATTTACAATAACAGAGCACAACAATTTAACGAAGTTCATCTTATCACTCAATATATATACATATATATATTTCAATCGCCATTCTTATAATTCACACTAAGTTGTGGCGTGAAATATAGAAGGCGACAGACTTGAGAATTTCTAAAATTTCGAAGCTTATTTACCTACTCATAAGTTTTACTTTTTCGGAATAAGGAGAGTAGAGAAGCAATTTGTTTCTTAATTTTTATCTGCGCCGTAATAAAAACTTAAAGTTGGCTAACCGAAATTTGTTCCTAAAAATGTTTTAAATTTTTTTTCTTAAAGAAAAACTTCACTTTTTAAAAAACCATTCATTCTGTTCTTAGCTTCAACGAAAGGCTTATTTTAGTATTTTAAAAATGAATTTTACGCCTCTCAACATTATTCTCCATCAACATTCATTTTTAAAAGCACTTTTTATTTTTTAATATACATACTCGTATCATCTTGCTAATTCGGCATTTTTTTTTAAATCTCAGTAAATAATTGATAAAAACCTGTATTTGTAGTCCCAACTATTGAACTAATATGCCTACAAAATGTTGCGGCTACATCGAATTGCGGCGGTTTAGAAATAAGCGAAATAAAAAATGGCGAAATTAGTTCGGCGAAATGAAAACTTGCGAGTTACAATGTTACATAGCTAAAAGCAAAATGAAAACTCGGCATATAAAAATCGCAAGATATACAAAATTAGTGGAGAATTACTATGCTATGCACGTTACAGCTTCAAAAAAATGCAGTAGATTGGACCTTTCCGCAGGCGATTTTTTATTGAAAATTAAAAATACTTAAAAATATCGATTTGAAAAAAAACTTTTATGTAATTTTTAACTAAAAAAATCTTAAATTAATCATATAAATTTATTTTAAGAACTTGCCATTGGTATGATTAAAGTTTTTAAAGTATGTACTCCAGGAACTCGGGTAAGTTTGATGATGCTCAACAACCGTGGTTGACATTAGTCATTTCCTTACAAAGAATAACATTTTCAAGATCATTGACACTAAGTTAAATTTATTACGGAGCTAGCTTGCATCAGTTAGATCTATACCTTTTTTTACAGAGAAGCTTAACAAATACAACACCAGAGATTTTTGTATAATTGGAAGCATTCAACTAATTTCTTATGACATTTGAGCTTATGGTAAGTTCCAGGGTTCGGACTTAGGTTTTTAATTTTCGAAGTAGATACGGAAAAAAACTGAAGTAGATCTAAAATTTTCAAAGTAGTTTTAGGAAATTATATTATATAAACATAAAATTTATAAGTAAATTGTGATTTCAGACTTTTAAAAAAATTTTAATTAAATATAACTATTTTAAAGTAAATTTTCCATCAACGAAATTTTACGAATTTTATCAATTCAATAGGTGGCTCATAAATATCTTTACGTTTTTCTGTAAGTGATCTCAAAAAAATTAAATTTTCCACAGTGCTAAAGTTTAAATAATTCCTAAACTTATTTTTTATGTAATGCAGAGTGATCAGCGCTTTCTTTAAATATGTTGGTTTAGAATTTCAAAGAGAAGTAGATCATAAAAAAGAGAAGTAGGGAAGTAGATTAAATTTTTTTCTCAAAACCGAAGTAGATCTACTTCGATCGAAGTAAAGTCTGAACCCTGGTAAGTTCACAACGATATTGGCTGGGCTTACAGAAAATGAACAGTCGATTATTTTGTGAATGATTTTATTATGGCGAGCGAAGGTATTTTCAAAATATGCAGTAGGTAGATTTAATTTTGTGGCAGCAAATTTATGTTTTTTGGAAAACGTAGATTCTCAGCAAAGTAGTGGCACCGCCCCTGCATAGAAGAACCAGAGCTATTGGTGAAATAATCGAGCAGAATAGGAGGGAAGAAAAAAGAAGGAGCATAAAAAGAACATGGAAAAAAGAGGGATGTCATAGCAGGAAGGAAGTTAAAAAATTAAAAACTTAAGAAAAAGAACATCGTAACTATTAGAATCGAAATGCAGGCTGAGGATATAGAAAATTCATTAATGCAAAATGGCGGCGGAGCAAATGAATTGAGTATCGCTGTTAAACAGAATCTTCCGATATGAAACAATCAACAATTTCCTAAAACAAAATGAGTACGTCTAAATTAAAGTTGTTAGTTAGTTAGTTGATCATTATAAAGGGTGAGCCATCTAGTGGTTTCTTTTTAAATCATAGGTTATTTTGACACTGACAGCTGTTTACCGCTCCAAATCTTGGAAAAAACTCAGTATCATTAATTCGGGGAACAAAATGAGTCGTTTTATGCGAACGTTGGGAAATATTGAAAACTTATTTCCAAAGTGAGTGTTGTTTACCGCAAGCTGTGTGTTTTTGAAAAGAATTTTGGCAGAAATGAAGCACCCACCGCACCTGCTGTACCAAGTTTGTGCAAAAAGTTTGTGAGACTAGTACGCTAGTGGACAACACTCATGGTCCTCGTCGTCGTAAGATGCGCACAGGCGAGAATGTGAAATGTGACTCCTGTAACCGAGAGTGTGAGACTCAATTCACGAACAACAACTCGCCATCGATCTCAACAGGTCAGCATTTCACGCACTAGCCTTAGGGGAATTCTGCAAAAAGATCTCGGATTATTCGCTTACAAGGTCCAACTGACTCAGCAATTGAAGGCACGACCATCCGGCGGCCACTTGAACGACTTTGTGTTCCATAGTGAATGGGAATGCTTGCTCTTACTAATATAAACTCATAGTTCATGGCAAAAATTTAATTTTGTTAATTTAATTGCATTGAAACTTGTATTTGGCCAACCCTTTATACCTTTCTTAAGTATAATTAGTTTGGCATATGGCCATCTACCTTTCAGTATGACTAAGTTATATCACAACTTAAATTTTAAATCAATTTACAAAATTGACAAAATTTAAAAGATTTATAAATTTTCAAAATTTCTTAATCTAAAAATGTATAAAAAGACTGGTCGAAGTAGACATTTTGTGCGGCCATATTGTTTTAGCGGCGTCTGTCAAAGCAAGGGCCAAATTACCGCATCAGTTTTCGAGTAAAACGTGAGATTGGCATTACAGCTTACGTCATCGAGCAATCGATTACACTAATTTGACATTTTCATTCGATCACTGATGGGACTCACTCAGTCAGTCACTGAAGGGGTAATTTGGTCCTAGTTGCCTATTATTATTCACTGATGACTAGGGGCGCGTGCATTAGATAATAGTGAGCATGCATACCCCCAGTGTTTTTGATTTAAGTTTATTAAATTTACTCGTATTTTAAACTGTTAAATCCATTTTAATTTTGATTTACTGAAAGAGAAAATAAATTTAGTATTAGTCTGTATATAATATAATAAATCTATATTTAGCTTGCGAATACCTTTTATTCTTGAACATAAATGTCCGACTGTCAAAGTAAGAATAGAATGGGAAAGCCCTTAAAAGTATTCTATTTTATATAAAAATTGTGAATAGTTATTAAATTTCAATTTGTTGATACTAATGACTGATTGTTAGGTCGATAGTTACACCTTTTTAAACAAATTGGTTTTAATTGTATTGAATGTACAAAAAAAACTGAATTATAATCGACAAAATTAAAAAAAAATATTTCAACTCCAAAATTAACTGGTAAAGTGGGTAAGATCTACAATCACTGTTGTGCTAACAACAAAAATAAATATAACTTGAAAAAATTTTAACTGGATGCTCTTTAAAAAATCAATTAAGGTTTATATTAATCGATTTTTAATTGCTTAGTAAAAAAAAAAACTCATAAAAAGATATTCTCTTTTAATCATTGTGTTGCGTTGGTAAATTTCTTTTTTTATTTTCAGAGAAGCAAATTGAAAAAAATATTCATCATATTTGCATTGAATTTCTAAAATGTTCTAAAATGTGTCCCGGATTGGAATAAACGGATTTGAAACGTAAAGGGTTTTCCAATAAGAGGTGTTATTTTGATATTCAAAGAAAAATGGCATTTTTGGAGATAAATGATCGGATGTTTATTTCATTATAAAGAGGAAGGTATGCCGTTAATAATGAAACACAATATCAGCCAAATGGCCGCCAAGACCACGCTTACAGGACCATATCCTTTTCATGAAATTTTCCATAACCAAATCGCAAAGTGGCTGCCCTATGTCCTCGATAGCCTCACGAATTTCATCTTTGAGGTCTTAAATCGACGCTGGGCTGTTGGCGCAGACCTTATCTTTCACGTGGCCCCTAAGGAAGAAGTCGCAAGGTGTTAAATCACAAGATCTCGGTGGCCAATTGTGATCACCTCTTCGAGAGATAACACGGTCCGGAAACTTTTCCCGTAAAAGATCGATGGTTTCATTGCTTGTGTGGCACGTAGCGCCGTCTTGTTGAAAGTAAACGTTGTCCAGATCAATACCATCCAATTCAGGCCATAAAAAATCATTAATCATCTCTCGATAGCGCAATCCATTGACCGTAACTGTTGCTCCAGCCTCATTTTCGAAAAAGTAAGGTCCAATGACCCCGCGGGACCATAAACCGCACCAAACAGTCACGCGTTGAGGATGGAGAGGCTTTTCAACAATAACTCTTGGGTTTTCCGAGCCCCAGATGCGACAGTTTTGCTTGTTGACGTAGCCTCCGAGGTGGAAATGGGCCTCATCAGTCAAGATGATTTTTCGATGAAATTCCGGTTCATTTTCATGCATTTCAAGGACCCAATTTTAATAATTTCAATGCGTTGTTGAAGCGTGTATCGTTCCATTTTTAATTAATAGCGTAGTTTCTACTTGTCAAATGTCAAAAAATGACAGCTTCAAAAGTGACAGCTACCGAAATAGCGGGCTATTCAAAATAACAACTCTTATTGGAAAACCCTTTATTATTTTAGTAATGATTTGGTGGATAGATATTCGTACTTCAAGTCTAGTAATGTAGACAATACCTCCCATTTTATATATCTACGGTTTAACTAAAGGTATAACAGTAATTTATCGGGGTTGCACTGAAGTAGTCTTATGCGTCTTATATGATGCATTCTTATTACGGATTTCATTCAGCATTCTTTCAGTTTTGTTTTCGTATGTGAAGTCCGCTTTCGACGACAACTTCAGCTAACTTACCTTAAACTGACCATTGGTGTAAATGGAATAAGATAAACGCTCTAACCTTTTCAAAATTTGGCTAGATATTAAAAATACCTATATTTAATCTAATGTACATACATACATTATGTAGTTGCTTACGAAAAAGTATTGAGGAAAGTCAAAAGCACATACGTAAAAATGAATTTTGTTTATTGTTAATCTACTAGACTAGACAATATAAAAAATATTTATATAAAAAAACTACCCAAAGCCGGCCTTATATTTCTTACTTTTTTGATAAATGCATGTCTTAAGATTCAGTATTTTCCAATGACTTGGAAAAACGCAAAGGTAATTCCAATTCCAAAACCTGGAAAACCTGCTAAGCTTCCTACTAGCTATCGACCGATAAGTTTGCTTAGTTGTCTAAGTAAAATATTGGAAAAGATTATTAAACGTAAAATTTTGCGAATCGTTGAAGATTTAAATATTTTTCCAAATGAACAATTTGGATTTCGAATGCATCATAGCACCACTCATCAAGTTTTAAGAGTATGTGAACATGTCAAAAAAAATCGTTCTCTTGGGTAATCAACTGGTCTTATTTTACTAGATAATAGAAAAGGCGTTTGACACAGTATGGCATGATGGGATTGTCCACAAGATGGTACATTTTGTTTTTCCCATGTATCTTATAAAAATTATTCAAAGCTTTCTTTCTAACCGTTGCTTTAGTGTTTTTGTTAATAATTGTCCTTCAATTTCTTACCAAGTTAATGCAGGTGTTCCACAGGGATCAGTGTTGGGTCCTTTTTTGTACAACATTTACACATCTGATATTCCCAGGCTACAGGAATGTGCAATTGCTATATTCGCTGATGATACATCTTTCATCTTTTCATCACATGAATTTAGTCTCAACATTGAGACAAATTTACATCATGCACTTGAACTGATGATTCAATATTATCAAAAGTGGAAAATTAAGCTGAATGCTGATAAATTAAAAGCTATCTTTTTCAGCAGAAAAAGAAAGTCTTGCTATCTTCCCAGTAATCAGCTTATTGTAAATGGCGTTAATGTCAAATGGGACTTAAATGTAAAATATTTAGGGGTTTATCTAGACCAAAAACTTACCTTTAAGGAACATATTGCGCAAACCATGCGCAAAGTAAGCATAGCAATCAATATGCTCTATCCATTCATTAATAGAAAGTCATCTCTAATCAACGCTAACAAAATAATTATTCACAAAGTAATATTCCAAGCAATCCTTTTGTATGGATGCCAAGTGTGGGGAAATTGTTCCAAATGTCATCTTAACAAACTACAAGTTTCACAGAACAAATTACTTAAAATGATGCTTAATCTTTCTCGATACCATTCCACATTAGACTTACATACAAGAGAGCAAATGTGGAAATGATCTCTGTAAGAATTGATAAGCTCAACAACTCTTTTTTGAGAAATTGTGAAATTCCTGAGAATCCATTAATCAATCAATTGTTTTCTTAAGCATATTTTTGATGTTGATTTTATTATATGTTTATATGTTTACATGTATTTATTTATTTATTTATTTATTTATTTGCTTTTTGTAATTATTTATTTTATGTTTTTGTTTATTCAATTATTTATCTATTTATTTATCTTGTACTTATTTAGTTATCTATTTTTATTTTTGTTTATTTACTTATATGTTTATATGTTTACATGTACATATTTATTTATTTATTCATTTATTTATTTATTTATTTATTTATTTATTTGTTATTTATTTATTTATTATTTTAATTTATTTATCTATTTATTATATACACATAATATATATTTTATAACAAACTACTAATATACATTATATAAATTATTTATTATTATTATTCACTAACTCAATTCATACTTACTTAACATTCTTCTAAACTATTGTTTTGAAGTTTTATTTCTTATTCGAGTCAAAATGTACCTGCCTTTTTTTTATATTGAAGGTTTTAATTGTAGTTTCCTTCAAAAAGTAATTTCTAAAACCTTTGTGAACTTAAAATTTATTAAAATACTTATTCAGTAGAAAGATATTATTATAGTACATCAAATCTCTGTGTATAAACTGTGCGGTAGCTTACCAAATGTATATCCAAATACTGAAAATAAAAATCTATCTAACCATTGATGTTTATAATTTATTATATTATTTAATGTTTAGTTAAAATTCCGAATCAAAATTGAGAAAAATTTGTGAAGATTTGAAACATATTAGTTCAAAACGAAAAAAAAATTACCAGCCAAATGTAAAAAAAAAAAGAAATGTCAAAATAAATCCTGGGTCTAGAGTTAAGTTAAAAGACGGAAAACTAAAAATAAATATACATAAAGCATGCTGGGCCAAATACAAGTTTCTTTTTAAAAATGCAATAACATGAAAAAAAATAAATTTTTTTCTTATATTCTGCCTTTATTATGAAAAACAAACATTCCCATTAATTATGGAACACAACTACAACATCGTTCAAGCGGATGATCATGCGCCTTCAATTGCTGATTCAATTGGAACTTGTATGCCAATAATCCGAGATCTTTGTGCAGAATTCTCCTCTGGCTAGTGCGTGAAATTTTGAGCTGTTGAGATCGATGGCAAATTGAATTTCACTCTCTCGGCTACAACAGCCACATTTTCGTCTGTGCTCACCGTACGGCGACGGGGACCATGAGTCCAGCATACCAATCTCATGAACTTTTTGCACAAACTTGCGTAGGTATTTCTTTTCAAAAAACGCACTATTTAGGCTACACAGCAATCACTTTGGAAACAAGTTTTCAATATTTCCCAACGTCGCGTCGTTCAAGCATAAACGACTTATTTCGTTCCACGCAGTCGGGACTTGGGCCTATATCCGTACACGATGCAACTGACCCAGGAGCTCAAAGTTCATGAGCATAAACAATGTTTGTTCTCTGACTCGGCTAAAATTGTCTCCCAGCATTAAAACGGGCTAACTTAAACTTAAGTTGGTCCATCATGATACCACTTAAATCGGAGAGGATCACTGCCATAGAAATACGCCAGAATTCTAGTTACCTTATCTGAAAATTTCGTTCTTAAAGCCGATTTATAATTCCAAGTTTTAAGTGCGTTTTTTTAAATTAATTTTTGAAAAAAAAAACTATCAGTCCCTTATCGAAAAATTGAATTAAAAAAAATATTTATCATTTTCGAAAAATGTTTTTTTTAACAATAATAGCATTATGAAATTATTAAAATCGGTTGAGCTGTTATCAAGAGAGAAGAAGTTCTACAGTAGATATCTATAATATTCCTTTTTAGTCAGGTGCATAGCTGCCGGGATAGCAGCCGCATGAGTAATACGGAGCTCCTGAGATAAAGAGGCCCCGAGATACAGAGGACCTGACGTGTATAAGAAAATTGCGATAAATATAAAACATAATGAATCTTACTTTTAAATGAATGGGTATTGTTGCTGCTGGATATTTTGATTTCTCAAACTTAACAAATATTTAAGAGCCTCTATCTTATTAGGTAATATGCTCAAAGTTTTCGACAAAAACGATAAAAATGAAGAAAACTATTTAAAAAATACCAAAAGGCCAAGCAATTAATTTCTCAAAAAACCTGTTTAAAATTCTAAATTGAAAAAATTTATTCAATAAGAGAAATTTATGAATTTTTGCTGATTAAATTCAATAGGCTTTCTTATAATTTTTTGCAAGTTATAACTGCATGCTTCCTAATTCTTGTGCTTCCAGTTAAAACAGAAACATTTGAAGGACGTTTTCTAAGCTAAGACTAATCTTGAGTAAACGCTCAATCCTGTTTTCGCTATCGAAGATTTTACTACATATAAGAAATTTACAAAAAAAAACAAGAAAAGTCTTAATTTGAGAAGCTTTTATCCTAATTTTGTTTTTTCTTTTCAAGTCTTCTAAATCATATGTACATATATACGTGCATATGTACCTAGCTATGTTAAGTACCTAGATTGTTGTAATTTTAAATTAAAATTATCTTAAATTTTAATGCAAATATTTTAGTTTATTTTGCTAAGAAAAAATTACTTATACTTTAAACTGTGCCCCAGTCAAGAAAACTGCCCCTAAAATTTTGATACGGCGCGCGCCCCAAAGAGCTAGCTACCCCAACTCTGCTCAGGTATGCACAAACCTTCTCTTATTTGTTTAAACAAAAATAATTAAAACCTATTTCCGACGAAGAATTGGAGAAATGCTTTGAAAGCTAAAAGATAAACTAGCAGACACTTATCTGCGATGGAAACTTTATTGAAAAATTGATTCAAAATAGTGAACAACTTATTAAATGCCATTTAATAAACAAAGGTAGGTATTTAATTTTAAATTGTCTTTCAATGATATTAAAATTCCATTAGTCGCCTGAAACACGTTTAATTAATTTTTTTTGCTTTGATTTGATCAACACATGATCAATCTAGAACATTAAATTAATTCTTGTAGCAAAATTCATGTTAAATTTACCTAAAATTCAACCTAACAGAAGCAACTTCTTTTAGTGCCGATTGCGCCACCATTCAAAACATGAAGGTCTACAAAAGGGTTTTAATTCTAATCGCAACACTAGCGTTGCTCTTTTATGTTAAAGTAAATTTGTTGATTTCGTCAATAATTATAAATATTAAATTAAGTTTTATTATTTGTATTTTTAATTTTTATAATTTTTTTTTTCAGGCGAATATAACAGTTCGTATTTCTAGAACCAATTGCATTGTTCACGATCCAAAAACAATTCAGAATATCAGTTGTTCGGTAAAGCCAATAAATCGGACAACAACATTTGTCAACATAAACGGCTATATCATTCGAAATGTTTCAAATTTGATTGTATGATATTTCCTATAAAATTTGTTTTCATTTTCTATTCTATTATTTCTACTTTAAGGTAAACGCACAGCTATTTAAGAAATCCGAAATAAGCTATCGACCTTTTCTCGTAAATGTAACCGAGAATTATTGTGAATTTTTTTCAAAAAATAAAGGAGGGGCTTACATAAGATTGGTCGCTCCGATTTTTTTGCCTTTTACAAATTTAAATCATACTTGTCCCTTTTATGTAAGAAAGAGAACAACTTTTAGCATGTTTGTTAAAATTATTTAAATTCCTTTTTTTACAGGGTTATGGATTTTTAAAGGATTTACCTATAGATGCTGAAAAGTTGCCCAAGTTTTGGCCATCTGGCAATTTTAGATTGGATGTATTGGCTTATGAAAAGAATTATGGTCCTCTGCTTACAATTCAGCTCTCTTTTGAGATTAAGGAAGTGAGACAATTTTAATGAAATCACAAATTTTTAAATGTACTTGTATTGTGTAATGGTTGAATAAAATTTCAAAATTTTCAAGTGTGGTGTAAGAGGGTAAAATTGATCGTTATGGTTTTTAAGTGAAACACCATTATGAAGTGAAAAGAAAAAAAACAGAGCATAAAATGAATGGCGTTTTTTTTAATCAAAAAATAGTTATTTTATTGACTTCTTCGGCGAGGTCAAAGATTCAATCATATTCCAAAAATAGTGAATATAAAGTTGTTCGAATAATTATTAATAAACTTAAAACCTTAAAAATGAGTCTTAGAATCGGCTTGGCACCCGCGAAATAGCTATAACTATGCACTGGGTGGTAGTTCATTCAAGTTGTTGTTGCAATATTCAAAACCTTCAACATTCGTGTGATGGTGCGAAAGCCTTGCAACGTTATTGCACGTATGTATGTTATTATACAAAAAACCTCCTTCAATTTCTAATAATCTCTCGAGGGGCTCATTGAAGAGAATATTACGAACTACTTTCACAGAAAACCTTTAAAAGCTTTCAAAAGCCTCAAACAAATACATGAGCTCAATACAATAATAAAATTTGCATGGAAATGAGTTCATAAGTGAACTTCATTTTAGCTTGTTTTTATCTCCAAAAATAATAAAGTAAGTACTTATAGTATAATTGTTAAAAAAGGCTTATGTTGAAGAAGAAGCCGGAAAGCTCTCAATAAGTTTCAAAAAAACACGCCTTACACTAATATAGTAGTTTTTAATTTAAGAGTCTAGATCTTTAGTTTTAAGATTTTAATATACTTCAATATAAAAGTCTAGTTCAACCATAAAATCTTAAAACTAAAGATCTTCAATATAAAAGTCTAGTTCAACCATAAAATCTTAAAACTAAAGATCTAGACTCTTAAAAACTACTATATTAGTGTAAGGCGTGTTTTTTTTTGAAACTTGTTGAGAGCTTTCCGGCTTCTTCTTCAACATAAGCCTTTTTTAATTTTGCTCAAATATTAAAGTCGTCTCTAAATTTGTTTATTGGTAAGGCCCAATGAGTTAAAACACTCACTATGAAACTAGATATATTATAACAGCCATATTAGTAAAAAAAACGCCTATTCCATCTATATTCCACGGTTTTACTAAACCATGGAATAAGAATTAAGTCCTGGCTTAAATTTTCACATTAATAAAAACGAATTGTTGGAGGAATAGTTAAGTGACGTTTATCAAAAATCCTTCATGTTAAGAATACCATTTCCCAAAAAATTGAACACGACCGACTCAGTTGGTATTGCCATGTTCAAAGGAGAGATCCTGAGAACCCCGTCAAAAAGGCAATATCATACAACGTTCCAATTCGGAATAAAAAGAAAGGTAGGCCTAAACACTCCTGGTACAAACAAATGCAAAAACACCAGCATTCAGTTGGCCTCAGAAATGGAACAATACAAAACCGGGAGGCTTGCCGCCGATTTCTGAGGTCAACCCGGCGAACCCCACAGGCGGATCACTAGTGTGAAGCAGATACGTGGGAGAGTTATGATCCCCTCGACATCGAGATCATAACAGCGCCGAAACAAAGGAAGAAGAAGATCAAAAATCCTTTAAAAAAATATACTACAACAAGTAAGCCATCTCCTTTTTATATTCTGTATCTGCCTAAATTAACTGTCATTTGCTTGTGTCTTGTCAGCGTTACCACTTCCTGAAAAAATATTTAGGTAGATTTCAAGAAAAAAGTAAAGTAACTTGAGTAAAATCGAAGTAGAATTCAAAATGACTTTTTACTTACATTTAAAAAAAAAAATAACTTGAGATTTTTATCAGTTTACATTACAACACGAAAAAGTAGTGATTCAGTCTGTCGGTATTTAAATATGTAACTCATCCTGCATCCCATATATTGCAATATTGGCAAAGTCATCAGTAGACAAAATTTAAAAAAAATAAACGAATAAACGATAATTTCGGTCTTTCGCCTATAAGAAAAGGAAAATTCTGCACGAAAAAAAAATACTAAGTACTCTCCGAGATGAACGCAGAATTAAAAAAGAGGCTGGGTGCGACCCACACTGATAACTTCCCATTTGTGGTCTTGAAAACTTTATATTTAGTTTTTTTCAAATAACCAAATTTTCAGCGAAACAAACTTTAGCTGTAAAATTCAAACAAACAATATTTTAAGATTGAAAAGCATTTTAATTATTTAAAGAGATTTGAAATTGAGATTGTTGATGTATAAGTTGTTTCCACGTGACCCAGGAGGTAAACTTCCACGCGTTTAAAAAAAAAAAACTATTAATTCAATATTTGTCAACATTTTACCAATTGTACAAAATTATACTATGTATAAAATAAACTAAATTAGAAGTCAATGTCACTACTAGTTCTCAAAAAATTTGAGTCGAAAAACAATTTTTACCCAATTTTCAAAAGAATTTTATATAGTTTTTTATTTTTACTTGCGATATAGGGCAAGTTCTGCATTTGGAAAAAAAATTGAACTCGAGATTTTGATCAAAGTTGACATTACGATGATAGCGAAGACGAAAAAAGTGGGTCCGACAATTCCGTCTGTCTGTCTGTATGTCTGTATGTCTGTATGTCTGTATGTCTGTACCTCGAACTACAGCCTAAACTACCGGAGGTATTTTCTTCAAACTCGGTAGTTAAGGATCTTCGGTGATTCCCTAGAGGTAAAATTGAAATTTTTTTTTTAGCTCCAAAACAAAGGGTACCCCCCATACACCCGTAATACAAAATCTTATTTATCTCGAAAACGGCTCTAACGATTTTGATAAAAAAATTAAGTGTGATATTATGGACATGGACTATATTTTGGTGAAAAAAAAATGTGGGGGGAAATGTTATTAGGGGTACCTGTCATAGAACGGTTTTTTTGATTTTCGAATTTCTCACCAACGGCTCTAACGATTTTAACCAAAATTTTTATGCAGGAGCTGCTTTCCATTTGAAAAAATATAATCTAAAAATTTTTTCGAAAAAATAGTTTTTGGATTTTTAAAAAAATAATACAATTTTGTTTTTGAAAATTAAGTATCTTGAAAACCCATACACGATTAAATTTTTAAATTACGTTTTAAAATGTATTTTATTAAATACTAATAATTTGCATATAAATTTTTTTTATAAAAATTTTAAGTAAAATTTAGTACACATAAAACATGTTTCGGTGTGTCTGTATGTCTGTACCTCTCACTACAGCCTAAACCACTGGACCTATTTCTTTCAATCTCGGTAGTTAAGAGTCTTAGGTGATTCCCTAGAGGGAAAATTGAAATTTTTTTTTTAGCTCCAAAACTAACGGTACCCCCCATACACCCGTAATGCAAAATCTTATTTATCTCGAAAACGGCTCTAACGATTTTGATAAAAAAAATTAAGTGTGATATTATGGACATGGACTACAGTTTGGTCAAAAAAAATTTTGGGGTAAAATGTTATTAGGGGTATCTGCCATGGACCCGTTTTTTTAATTTTCGACTTTCTCATTAACGGTTCTAAGGATTTTATCCCAAAATTTTTAGCAGGAGTCCCCTTAAGTTTAAAATAATATTGTATATAAAAATATTCGAAAAAATATTTATTGGGTTTAAAAAAAAAAAAAAAAATTTAAATCAATATCTTCAAAACCTATGAACGATTATTTTTTGAAATTATTTCCTAAATTAAATACTTAAAATCCGCATCCCACATTTTTTTCTTGAAAAATTTACTTAATAATAAAACGATTTTTTAAGGTTTATTTGCATAAATTCATACTTTTTCGGAAACCAGACGGCAATTTTATGCAGTTGAACATTATTATCTCATTAAATCCATGTTTTATATTTATAAAATGTATCTTAAATTCCAAAGTACTTTTACATAAGAGCAAGTTCGTGCGATCCAGTCGTGCATTTTATTTGTAAAAAAACTGTAAACTGATTTTTTTTGAAATTTTCACCAGTTGTCAAACACATTATTTTTCGTAAAATAAAATTATTTTGAGTTTCAAATTGTTTTCCGTTCTTAGAATATCTGGGTTATTAAATTTTTTTTTCGTTTTTTTTTTATTTAAAAAAATAACGGTATGTTCATTTTTTTCCAAATTCATACCAAATCTGTATGACCTTATAATGAGTACATTAAATTTTATTTGAAATCAATAGCATTATTTTTTCGTGAGATATTTGAAACTAACAAAAATATAAATTATAGTGAAAAAACTACTCACTGAATTTTAATAAACGCCCTTTCAGCCTCTTTCGAAGTTATTATCTATTAAACAAAATTTATTTGAAGTCGATATCTTTACTCGTTCTTGAGATATCGACGACGAAAAATGGTACCAGAACGTACGGACGTACGAACGTACGAACGTACGTACACACACACACACACACACAGACATCTCTCTAAAAATGATTGATATAGCCTCTTGGGACCTTGAAACGTCGAGAAATGTCAAAAATTCCAATTTGACAAAACGGACCGATTACAATAACTCCCTATGGGAAGTTAAAAACTATACGTTTACTACAATAGATACGTATGACCTTAACAAATTTGATCTAAGATCTGGTATAGAGATTTCCGACATGACAGTCATACGTCACCATTAAGATATGGGTTCTTGTTGCTGCCGTCCAGCAAAGAAGCCACTTCTAAAAAAGTCATTTCTCACAAAAGCGATGATGGACAAACGTTTAAAATACAAAATACTAACGTTTTTTTAAACTTTGTTCACTTTTATTTGATTAAAACTTATTTTTATTTAGTTTGTAAGATTACAAAAATAATTAAATACAAATTAAAAAATAGAAAAAATAAAAAAGCTAAGTGCGTTTTTATACAAAAAAACTCAATTTTCTTCCATTGGCCGTAATAATTTGATCACCCACTGTAATACCCTTTCCTATCTACATATTATTAACCGTTTTCTTCTGCCTGTTTTTGTTCATCTTAATATGGGTGCAGTCAAATGCATTTATGACTTGTCGAAATCCATGTATGTCGTTAAATCCTTACGTAGTTCTCATTTTATTAACTGCTTTACTTTCAAAACAAATGCTTTGACAACTCGTGAAGACACGCACTTCGCACTTTTGTTTAGTTTTTTTTTTTTTTTTTGATAAAACAACAAATTTGACAATTCTGTTTCTTATTCCTTCGTTAAACTACCTACTTCGGTGGTTTAGCTCTCACTTAGCAGAAAATTTGTTTTATTAATGAAATTTCGCACTTAGTCCAGGACTTAAAGATAAACCTCCACCAAACCATCTTTATTAATATGGGTGTAAGTGATAATGAATTGCTGGAAATTGTATCTTACTTGTGAATTACATATTTGTAAAGTTTTGTACAACTAAATAATTTCTTACTATTCGTAGATAATTACATAAATGGCTAAAATTATATCGATCACAAGAAAAAGTGTTTTGGATCAGAAATTGGGTAAGCTTCGCTTTGCCCACAGGAACAAGGTTTCTAAAATTTGGAATAGAATATTTTCTGGCAAGGCTACTTACAGTCTGTTCATCAAAGAAAAATTTTCTTCTGATAAAATACATCTTTAATACATTGGCGTCGAAATTGAAATAAACATTTCTCAATGGTTTACAAAGTACTTGAAGAGACTGCTTGTACCTAAATGCTAGAAAATAAAATATTGAAGACAAAATTATTTTGCATCATTTCATATTTATTCAACAGCTAGTTAGTAACATTATTGTTCCGAATGTATCGCAGGTTATGATAGAACTATCCAATAATGTTAATTAAATTCTTTTTCAGTGAAGCTTCATTGCAGTTTTCACGAGTGTGGTTATAACTTTAAGCACTTGAATACTTCGCAACGCCAACAAGATCTAGACTAAATGAACACTGTAAAATAACGTGTGCTACATAACATGTGTACATCTGGACACTTGACTTTATTATTTATGTCTTTAGGTAGTATTATTAACAATTTGGTAACTTTAAAGTAGTTTATCAACTTTTTATTAATTAAAAACCCTTTCTAACTAGTATCATACTTCCGAACATACGTACCTTAAACAATGACAGTTCGTACAAAAACTAATCAAACTGGCCAACATGCAAAATTTTATTTTTAACCTTGAATAATAGAAAAATAGTTTTAACATTACATTAATTCCGCTATATAGCTTTATAGCTATTCTATTTTTGTTTTAAGGAAATAAAATTTTAAAATGCTCCAAACTGCATTAGAACTAGCTATGGAATGCACATCTATCTACGTAGTTTTTTTTTGAGAATTTAAAAGTAACTTCAAAAGGTTACTGAGTTCTTCAAAAAAAATTAAATTCAAATATCAACGGAATACATTCTGTGATAACTTTGGTGACCATTTTTTAATAATTGAGAATCATTTTTTTTTTGCTGTTCAGGCCCAAACTCAATATTTGTTCTTTTCTTTTCAATTTCATTTTAAATTTTGACCCACAGGCACTGATTTCAGAGAGATTTGTTAAGCACATTGTTCAGAAATGTTTATTTGTTATAATTATTATTTAAATGCAAGTTCAGTATTATATTCAGTAATGTTAATTAATTATTTACGTTTCATGGGCGATTAATTACAATTTTTGTAAACAATGTGAAATTTTAAATTGCCAAACATATCGTATAATACCCTATGTATTTTTCTTATTCTTAACCTTTTAATCCCTTGTTATTTGTTTAAGCTAATCTTGCTAATCCATTTGCACTGCTATATGCTTTCATCTATGCTATCATGTTACATTTTTTATGCATGGTTTTTATTATTGCCGCAAAATCTTCGAGCATTGAGGGCTTTTGGTTAGCTGAAGATCGTCCTATTTGCCAGCAACCACCAACGCGATCACTTGGAATCATCATCAAGTCAAGCTCGGATACAAACACTAAATTTGTCTTGATCGAATAAAATAAATTTCTTATAACGTTTAAGTTTGGACTATTTTTTTTTGTTCGTTGGAAATTATTTATTACTGATCAAAGTTGGTCCTTCGAGTCGTCGGATTTTTGTAATTTTGGAACAAATTTGGAGCTGTTTGGTGGTTGCTTGGAACTTGGAATTTGCATTTGGACACTTGGCAAGCCACATTGGTACCAGAGGTAAACTGTATCGTATATAATATTTGTTGCTGATTTCGCTGATTTTGCTGTTCAGATTTTGGTTTGCTGTTGCTAGTAGGGTTAATTGGTTGCTTCGAGGTGCCTTTTAGATCAACCCGTTTTGGAATAGGTCAGTGAGAATTCGGTTTTTTGGTTGAATTACAAATCACACGTGTGTTTGAACTTTGAACTTTGCTTAAGTCATGAATATTTTGAAAAAAGCTCGTGGTCACTTGAAAGGTGCTATAACTCGTACGCACTCGTTTATAGTAGAGGCGAAAGTTGATGATATAGACATTTTAAAAACTCGGTTGGAACGTTTAGAGGAATCGTGGAAATCTTTTTGCCAGAATCAAATTGAACTATTTCAATATTCCGAGGAAGAGGGTTACGTTGACCCTGAAATTGATTTTGAAATGACGGAAAATAAATATTTGGAAGCAAAAGGTGCATTTTTAAAAGCTATCCGTAGCAATACGCCTTCGACTCCTCGCACGGCTCCAATTCGTAACGCGACTAATAACGTGGACTCTTCGGTCGAACAGAATTGCTCAGCTTCCCCTACTGCGGCCAATATTTGTTCGGAAGTTGAACTGCCAAAATTTAAAATACCACCCTTTGGTGGTGATTATCGACAATGGCCAGAATTTCGTGATATGTTCCTCGGGAGTGTCGATTGTAAGAAACTCTCCTCTGCCCAGAAGATGCGATATTTGAAATCGTTTTTAGAAAATGATGCCGCAAAACTGCTTAACGCTATTGAGATTTCGGACGCGAATTATGAACAAGCATGGGATAAGCTTGAACACCGATATGATAAACCGTTATACATTGTTAACAGTTATATCGAAAGCTTTTTGAAAATTCCCAACGTAGCGGTCGCGGATAGTGGACATTTGCGTCGGTTAGTGGACAAATCGGATGAGGTTATTCGTGGATTGAAAACTCTTAAGACCGAAGGGAGAGATCCATGGCTTATATATCTTTTGCTCGAAAAAATAGACTTTGATACGCGAAAGGCTTGGTCTCTTCATACAAACAATTCCGAATCCGAAACTATAGATACGCTTCTTGATTTTTTGGGAAAACGATGCGATGCTATAGAAGCATGCGCCACTAAGACAAGTGATTCTAAAATTAAGAGCCTTGCAGTTGCTAAACAGTTATGTCCTAGTGATGGGTAGGACACGAATTTGAAATGAGTTTGTATGAGGTACTCATTTTTTGAAATGAGGTGGTACTTTGTCCCACCTCAAATGTCCCATTGTACATTCCTATTTAAACGGATATTTTGAAATTTGAATTAAACAATGCGTATTTTTTTAATAGTATATATTTTTTCAAAAACAGTTTTCAAAATTGCATTAAATAAAAAGGTTACAAAAATTAAATATCAATAAATATAATATATTTAATTAAATATCCTTAATACAAAACACTTTATTTTAAAATAAAATATTTAAAAACAAAATTAAAAAGGTTTTAGTTTTTAACAAAAATAAAGTTTAAAATAAGTTAATATAAAAAGATATAATAAAAAAGTTAATTTAAAAAAAAAGTTTAAAAGAAAAAGTGGTGTTTTTAAATTTTATTTAAGTTATTAAAAGAAAACAAAAGCATTTAATAGAAAGATAAACACAAAAATATATTTTTTTTAACAAAAAAAAAAAACAAATATTTTATCACATTCAAAATAAATTGAATCTAACGAGTTAAAAAAAATACATC
Organism: Chrysotoxum bicinctum; assembly: GCA_911387755.1. Taxonomy (NCBI): domain Eukaryota; kingdom Metazoa; phylum Arthropoda; class Insecta; order Diptera; family Syrphidae; genus Chrysotoxum; species Chrysotoxum bicinctum. Next base: position 225,555,454 of record OU426987.1, read on the forward strand.
ATTACATGTTTGCATTTAGAAACAATATTTGCCCTACTTTCTTTTCACTCAATCTGTTTCTTCTTTCTGTTAAGACTGTTCTGATTACTAATTTGATTACCTACAGGACACTTGACTAAATAAAACACTAATGACTTTCCACGTACGCAAACTCAGGAATTGATTGATTGATTTTTTTTCAATTCTCATATTTTATCTTGATCTCTAAACCCTAATCTCTATTTTCTAACACTTAAAACAAAACAAATACAAATAAAAGGAATGCACTTGCATTTGCATATCAAACAAAAAATTCCTACTCCTTCAAAAATTAATAAAACCTCCTACTCCAAACAGTAAAAAACCTCCTTCCTTTTTTAACCCTTTGATTGTATAATTTTCGATAATGCTACATACCTATCTTCATTGTTTGTTACATTGTAGTCAGTGCAACATTCATTCATTAATAAATCCCACTCATTATCTCTCCTCATTTTGTCTCCTCAAACAGATACAATAGAACCTCAATCCTCAAATGATAAATGTCCTAGTCTGGTACAAAGTCCCAGCCTGGTACAAAGTTCTAGCCTGGTACAAAGTCCTAGCCTGGTACAAAGTCAGAGTCTGATACAAAAACCCAGCCTGCGACAATGTCACGAATTTTGTTTGAATGGGACGTTTGAGTAAAAAGTACTCAACAACTCAACAACTCAACTCGAAACACATTCATTCCTTTCATTTGAAATATCCTCATCTTCGACAAACCTCATTCTATTTCCATTGGTTTGGTGTTTGGTGGGGAGAGAATGTGCGAATGTAGTGAGTTTGAGGTATTTCCTCCTTTCATACGATCAACTACAATACAACTTCATTCTGCATCGGTCTCAGTCTTAGTATCAGATCAGGCCGATGAGTGAGATATACACGATACGAATTGTTTTTTTTTTTTCATGAAAGAGTAAAGAGAAATATTTTTCGTTGCTTTTGTGAGGTGTGAGGTAATACATTTTTTCGTTTTGAGGTGATGGGACATTTCAGATTGGTGTATGGGACATTTTGTATTGCCTCATGTATGAGGTACACATCACTATTATGTCCCATGTGCCATGAAAATCATATGCTTCCACATTGCCCTAAATTTATTGATTTGCCCATTCCTTCACGTCGTTCCTTTGCTCGAGACCAAAAGTTGTGCTACAGATGTTTGGGTAGTAATCATTCGGCTTCGCGTTGTCGTTCTAAAAGCCGTTGTCCGCATTGTCGTGTTCGCCATCATGTGCTCGTGCACATGGATTCATCGTCATCGGCTGTTGAACCTAACAATTTGAATTTGAACATAGGCCAAGCTTCGACATCCAGTGCTGTTTCAATTGCAAGTCATCATTCACATAATGAAATTCGCCCATCTGGGATTTTGCCCACTGTTGTTGTGCAGGTCATGAACGCATCGGGCCAAGCTTATAATTGTCGTCTGCTGCTAGACACCGGCTCCCAAGCATCATTTGTTACGGAGGATTTAGTTAAGAAATTAGGTCTTCGTCGTCGTCATGCTCGTCTTCCAATATCAGGTATATCTTCGGTAGAAGCTTGTGTTACTCAAGGTGTCGTTTCGCTCACTCTTAAATCTTGTGTTGATTCCAATGAAGTTGAAGTTGACGCTTTCATTTTGAATCGCATTACTACGAATACTCCTTTGAAATCGTTTCGCGTTGATCAATCTGCGTGGTTGGATAATTTAAAGTTGGCTGATCCAGGCTTTAACAAACCAGGTTCTATTGACATTTTACTCGGATCTGATAAGGCTTGGAGTATTTTACGTGAGGGTCGACGGAAAGACGAAGCTGGTAATTTGGTTGCTCACAATACTATTTTTGGGTGGGTGATAACAGGTTGTACTCCCAACGAAGGACTTGTGTCGCTACAAGTTGGAATTGGTGAGGATGTTGACCTACTTTTAAGGTCCTTTTGGGAAGTTGAAGAGATAGATCCTAAATTGCGTTCGTTGGATTCAGGTGATTTTGTAGACACCCATTTTGTAAGCACATTTTCGCGAGGGCCTGACAACAAATACATCGTTGAGCTTCCTTTTCGCCACAAAGACATAGTTTTTAGTAACACTCTCTCCGGTGCTTTGTCTCGGCTATTTTCAATGGAACGACGCTTCACCCGTCAACCAAATCTTCAATCCGAATATTGCTGCTTCATGAGGGCTTACGTGCAGTTAGGTCATATGGAGAAAATTCCAGAAAACGAGATTGAACCATCGTCAGGGAAGGTTTTTTATTTACCACATCATGCAGTGGTTACAAATAAATTGCGCGTTGTTTTTGATGGGTCTCATCAGGATGGAAAGGGTGTTAGCCTAAATGAAAACCTTCATGTAGGACCTCCTCTCCAAAGGAATCTCATCAACGTTTGCCTGCGGTTTAGGATTCACAAATACGTTTTTGGTGCTGATATCGTAAAGATGTTCAGGCAAATTTGGATTCACCCCAAGCATAGGGATTTTCAGCGTATTGTGTGGCGAGAGAATCCTACTGAACCAGTCGGACACTACCGGTTGCGTACCATCACGTACGGTACTTCACCTGCTCCCTTTTTGGCAATGAGAGTTTTGAAACAACTTGCCTTGGACTACAAGGATCAGTTTCCTACTGCGTCACTCTCTGTTTTGCATGATTGTTATGTTGATGACATCATGACCGGGGCAGAATCGGTTAGCAAAATTTTGGAGCTTAAAAATGAGCTCATTAGTCTGTTGGCCTGTGGGGGCCTAGAGTTGAGTAAATGGAGTTCTAATTGCTGGCCAGTATTAGAAGGAACAAGCTTTGAACCCACAATCTCACTTGATCGTGACTCTTCAAATAATTGGACAAAGGTGCTTGGATTAATTTGGAATCCTCATCGTGACATTTTCAACTACAAAATCTCTATTAAAGATTCATCGTCGACGCCCACTAAGAGGATTCTGCTGTCAGAGATTTCCAAAATTTTTGATCCTTTAGGCTTTCTGGCTCCTTCCACCATATTGTTAAAAATGTTGTTCCAGGAGTTATGGGCACATTCAACGAAAATCGGATGGGATGACCCACTGCCTACTGAGGTATCCGATAAATGGATGTCCTATAGAGAAGAATTGTTTTTGTTTGAAAAGGTGGAGATTTTGCGAAGGTGTACTGTCAATGTAGAAGGATTTGAGCTGATCGGATTCTCGGATGCGTCCGAAAAGGCATATTCAGCGGTGGTCTATGCAAGAAGCCTTTCTGAAAACGGTAAAATCGAGGTTCAACTTGTCTCTGCCAAAGCTCGCGTCGCTCCAATAAAACAACTCAGCATTCCTCGTCTTGAACTATGTGGAGCTTTGCTTCTTAGTCGTTTGGTGCAACTTGTTCGAAATGCGTTGAACTGTAAAATTATTCAAACCTTTGCCTTTTGTGACTCGCAAATTGTGTTAGCCTGGCTGTCCGCTCCACCCCGGCGTTGGAATACCTTCGTCGCCAATCGGACGTCGGAAATACTTGATATTCTACCCCGCTCTAATTGGAACCATATTCGATCTGAGGAGAATCCGGCGGATTGCGCATCAAGAGGCGTAGTGCCTAGTAAATTAATTGATCTGGAAATTTGGTGGAAAGGACCAGAATGGCTTTCAAGAAGCTTCGAGTGTTGGCCTATTTCTGGGGTGGGTGAAGTACTGAAAGAGGTGCCAGAGAGTAGGAAAGAAATTGTAGTTGCCAATGTTTCGTGTACTCATGAAGACTTCCTTGATAGACTTTGCAAACGCATTTCTTCGTGGGATTGTGTGATTCGCATTGTAGCGGTATTTGTTCGGCGAGCCAAAAATGCCAAACTTCCGGCTGGGGAACGAGTCAGTGGATATTTTCGTTCCTCTGAATTGCTTTATGCGAAACAAAAATGTTTGAAATGGGCTGAGAAAGAGTTTGAACAAGAAACAAGGGACTTACAAGCAGAGAAGTGTGTCTCTTATTCTTCAAAACTTTCTTCGTTGGCTCCTTTTGTTGACAATGATGGTTTACTTCGTGTTGGAGGCAGAATTTCAAAGGCTGTCAATGTTACTTTTAGCATAAAACATCCTGTAATTTTGCCAAAAAATCATCTAATATCAAAACTTATACTTAATAGTTTCCATTTGAGATTTCTTCATGCTGGTGTATCTGAACTTTTTTCAGTAGTGCGTCAGGAGTTTTGGATTCTGGGAAGCAGAAACCTCATAAGGAAGGTCGTTCACGATTGTATGGATTGTTTCCGTCAACGGCAAGCCACATCACATCAGCTAATGGGCAATTTACCGTCTTCGAGGCTTTCCCCATCCTTCGCCTTCGATCAAACTGGCTGTGACTATGCGGGTCCTATCACCCTTCGTTTAGCTAGAGGAAGAAACCCTAAATTTGTGAAAGGATACTTCGCGCTTTTTGTGTGTATGGCGACGAAGGCGCTGCACTTAGAAGTTGTAAGCGATTTGTCTACAGATGCATTTCTGGCGGCGTTAAGGCGATTTATCGCTAGAAGGGGTAAGTGCAGCATCATCTACTCAGACAATGGCACTAACTTTCGTGGAGCTGCTAATAACCTAACGGAGTGGTACAAATTGGTTCGGTCTGATGGCCATAATGCAAAAATTTCAAAAACTTTGATGGCTGACAGCATCAGATGGGAGTTTATTCCCCCTCACAGCCCACACTTCGGTGGACTATGGGAAGCAGGGGTAAAGAATGTGAAACAGCATCTTCGGCGAGTTATAGGGAACCATATTTTAACCTTTGAAGAAATGACTACCTTGCTCTCTCAAATTGAAGCTTTGTTGAACTCTAGGCCACTTTGTGCTATTTCTGATTCTGATTTAAACCCGCTAACTCCTTCTCATTTTCTTATAGGCAGACCATACACCGCAATTCCGGAACCTAGCTATCTAGAAGTCGCAGTTAACCGGCTTGGAAGATGGCAACTGGTCCAAAATATGTTACAAGGTTTTTGGCGGCGTTGGCACTGCGACTATCTAACCTCCCTGCAACAACGTCCCAAATGGCAGAAGAAAACGGAAAATTTCAAGGTCGGTGATTTAGTTGTCATTAAGGAACTAAATATGCCTCCATCAAAATGGGCTCTGGGGCGAATTGAAGTTGTTCATCCAGGACAGGATGGCCTTGTACGAGTTGTGTCGGTTCGAACCAAAAATGGAATTTTCAAACGACCCATAACCAAGTTAGCGATTTTACCATGTTCCTGAAATCCTTCAGGGGGGGCGGCGTGTTCAGAAATGTTTATTTGTTATAATTATTATTTAAATGCAAGTTCAGTATTATATTCAGTAATGTTAATTAATTATTTACGTTTCATGGGCGATTAATTACAATTTTTGTAAACAATGTGAAATTTTAAATTGCCAAACATATCGTATAATACCCTATGTATTTTTCTTATTCTTAATCTTTTAATCCCTTGTTATTTGTTTAAGCTAATCTTGCTAATCCATTTGCACTGCTATATGCTTTCATCTATGCTATCATGTTACATTTTTTATGCATGGTTTTTATTATTGCCGCAAAATCTTCGAGCATTGAGGGCTTTTGGTTAGCTGAAGATCGTCCTATTTGCCAGCAACCACCAACGCGATCACTTGGAATCATCATCAAGTCAAGCTCGGATACAAACACTAAATTTGTCTTGATCGAATAAAATAAATTTCTTATAACGTTTAAGTTTGGACTATTTTTTTTTGTTCGTTGGAAATTATTTATTACTGATCACACATATTAATTTTAAATCGTTGTATCTTGTTTTTTTTATTATTTTGTTTATCTATAACATTTTCAAAAACTTGTTACCAAAAATGTATGTCATTTTTCATTTTTATTGCTATCACATTTGACCCATTTTTGAAATATTAGAAAATTTTGAATAATAAAAAAAAAACAGATTTGATTTGGATAGTTCTTCAACATTTTAGAATCTTCTGCATAAAAAATTAAATTTCAATACTGTGAATAAGTTTCTTAGTTGAAAATTGTCTTGAATGAAATTAAGAGCTATAGGCAAAACTGTATGAACAATAAGATTTCTAAAACAATTTTTTAACATTTGTATGGTGGGTATTGCCATTTTTGAATAGAAGAACAGTTTTTCTTCTACATCTTAAAATGTAAGTTGTTAATTTAAAAAAATGTTGAATTTCTAAATATTGAGTTTAAAGAAAAACGTTCGATCTGAAATAGTCAGGTCCACTCCACGAGGGTATATTGTTCTCATTTGGACATTATTTTTCCATCTGGACAATATTTCTATGGAAATGTCTTGATGAATCTTTTCTTCGTTCGATTAGAAATAACATGTTTTACCACACAACACACGATGTATTTTTCAGCTCTAAGTATGATATTCATAAAATAAATACTGATGTGCCACAGGGCTCTGTTTTGTGTCCGACTGTCTTTCTTATATATTCATCAATGATGTATTATCTGAAATTTCTAATCGATTAGATCGTTTGACTGACGAAAGTAGTCTCAGTTCTCATATTCGTTTTCAGTGGCACTTCCCTGTTCTTCGGATGGGTATTTAGAACGGCAGTGTATAATATGCTACTTAAATACTGATCTCGGTAGGGTTGTCAAATGGATCAATGGTCTCTACTGACGTTGAAGTGGAACCCACTCTCCAGGCCACTATCCATGAGTGGCACTTGCATTGAGAAAACAAAACAGCTTTCAGTTCTCGGTAAGTGGATCGCAGACTATCTTGTGACGAATAATCCCTTCGACAATGTAAGAATTGTTTAACCCCTTTTGATTTGGCTGTAATTCTTAAAAGCTATATTCGGCCAAGGCTTGAGTACAATTCTCATATTTTGTCAGGTACTCCAATAACCAACTTGAGTCCTTTGGATAGAATCCACGCTTAAACACTGATATGTGACTTAACTATAACAGAAGAATTTGCATCTATCGAGTTCTAGTGAAAAAGCGAGCTGCATTCCTCCTTTTAAATAATTCAAACATAATACTCATACTTCAGGAAATTCATATCAGCTACGCTTGAGCCCGAGTTTGGATATACTGATAAATTCAGAGATTCGCCTTTCAAATTCAGTGCCAGCGTTCAGGAAAGTTGGATAGGATTTGAAAGGAGAATCTCTCAATCATCTTAAGAACTGTGATAATATATGTAATAAAAATTACATGTCAAAGTGAATGTCGAAATTAAGTTAAAAAATAACTTTGGATGCGCGTCACCCAGCTAAGGTGGGCTTGAAAATCTATACATCCCCGATGAAATTCTTTTTTAATTCTTAAAATAGTGTTTTAATAATAAAAGTCCTTTAGTAATTATCTACCCTTTACCGGATTTTAATGAGTTTCGATAATGTCCAAAGAATAGCCCCATATATAAATAAAGGACGTAAAAACAAACTTTTCCTTTTACTTTTTTGTAAGTCTCTTCCTTAATTCCTTAAATTCAAGATGAAATTCCAGTGTAAACTTTTTAACATCAAGATTATATACATGAACATCTACACGATACTCTCCAGAAGGCCAAATTGATGGTAATAGGCTTACATCCATTGGAATGTCCTTGATTATAATATCCCCCTGTAATTATCACAAAATTTATTAAAAATTCCTTAATACATTTATAAAAACAAAATTAATTTTACGAACTTCATATGGACATGAGTGATTTATATTTGAATAAGGTTCAAGCATTTGGTATATGCGTCTTAAGTAAATGCTGCCTTGGTTTTTCTTAAAGAAGGCACAGTAGTCTTCTTTGATGTTTATTAGAAATGGTCTAAATTTGACGTCAGTTCTTTTAAACAATTGAACATTAATCTATACAAGTTCGGGAATATCCATTAAGAAAATTACTTTCGAGGTTATTCCGAAGGACAATGTCTTACAAAAATATTGTTTAACGGTTTGGTTAGATACAAGTGAACCTGTGCCACTGCGTATGTTCGGTTGATTGAATCTGTCCGACAGTTGATGTATGTAACTTCAGTTGGATCAGGGATAATACAACGCGTCCTTAGAATTTTTAGTGAATTGTTTATCTTGAGAAAATTTACAAAACAAAAAAAAAAAACAAATTTTAAAAATGTTTTTGTATTCGAACTTAATCCCGACTTACATCTCCATTTGCAAAAATTAACGCAATCGCTATTAGGTTGACCTTTATTAAGGTCTTCATTGCGGCACCAATTTTTGCCTAATAACTCACTTTTAAACGGATTTTGTGATTTTGACTCGTTTTGATTGAAATATAATTATTATTGATTCAACTGGTATAATTTTTGTAATAATCGTTGATCTAAGTTAATCAGATTTTTGCATAAAAAAAGACATTAGTGAACGAATTTATTTTTGTTGTTGTTTTATTTGTGTAGTTAAATTTTTCTTTTAGACTTAGAAGCCAGTTGTAGATTGACTTACTACGTATGTAGATGAGTAATTTGCTCAAGCTGATTTGGTATTCAAATATCGGGTTGCATTCCTGTCCCAAAAAAAACAAAAAACAAATAATGCAACCATAATACTCGTGCTTCATGGAATGCCATCCGTCTACAATTAAGCTCGACTTCGGACGTACTGATAAATTCGGGGATTCTTTTTTAACCGCACCACACGAATGTAGAATACCTTTCACGGCCCAAAACGTGCCTTACATTGCGATGTTCAGACATATAAGACCAATGTGCATCGGTATCTCCTTTCAAATCCTTTCCACCTTTCCTAAACGCTGACACTAAGCACAATTATCTAGGCTGAAAAATACATCCATCGCCAGTGAAATTCATTTTTTTTTGTAGCGGGCAGTATGTCATAAATCTGCACCCAACACACAAGCTGAGGAATATATATTAGAATGCCAGCCTACCTGGTCTTAAAGAACCTCCCTTAGGAATACATTCGGCAATAATTCTTAAAATAATGTTTTAAAAATAAAAGTCTATAGGTAATTGTCTCCACTTCACCGGATTTTAATGAATTTCTATAGTGCCCAAAGAATAGCTCCATATATAAATAAAGGGAGTACAGACAAACTTTTCCTTTTACTTTTTGGTAAGCCTGTTCCTTAATTCCTTCAGTTCAAAACGAAATTCAAATGTAAACTTTTTAACATCAAAATTAAATACATGCACATCAATACGATACTCTCCAGAAGGCCAAATTGATGGTAATAGGCTTGCATCCATTGGAAGGTCCTTGAATATAACATCCCCCTGTAATTATCAAAAAATTTATTAAAAATTCTTTAAATTTATAAAAACAAAATTAATGTTACGAACTTCATATGGACATGAGTGATTTAAATTTGTATAAGGTCTATACATTTGGTATATGCGTCTTAAATAAAAGCTGCCTTGGTTTTTCTTAAGGAAGGCACAGTAGTCTTCTTTGATGTTTACCAGAAATGGTCTAAATTTGACGTCAGTTTTTTTAAACAATTGAATATTAACCTTTACAAGTTTAAGAATATCCATTAGAATAGAGAATATAAATTCAAGCTTATTGCATAGGACATGTCTTACAATAATATCGTTTATCGGCTTGGTTAGATACAAGTGAATCTGTGCCACTGAGTACGTTCGGTTGATTGAAAGTGTCCGACAGTTGATGCATTTAATTAATGTTGGATCCTTAACAATACAACGATTCCCTAGAATTTTTGCTGAATTGTTTGTCTTGAGAAAATTTACAAAAAAAAAAAACAAAAACAAATTTTAATAATGTTTTTGTATACGAACTTAATCCCGACTTACGTCTCCATTTGCAAAAATCAACGCAATCGCTATTAGGTTGACCTTTATTAAGTTCTTCATTGCGGCACCAATTTTAGTCTAATAACTCACTTTTAAACGGATTTTGTAATTTTGACTAACAGTGGGTTTGCTATAAAACTATAAAATCACCTCGTTTTGATTGAAATATAATTATTATTGATTCAACTGATATAATTTTTGTAATAATCATTGATCTTAGTTAATCAGTTCTTTGCATAAAAAAAGACATTAGTGAACGAATTTATTTTTTTTTGTTTTATTTGTGTAGTTATATTTTTTTTATGTAGGTGAGTAATTTCCTCAAGCTGATTTTGTATTCAATTATCGAGCTGCATTCCTGTCCCAAAAAAAAAAAAAACAAATAATACAACCATAATACTCGTGCTTCATGGAATGCCTATCAGTTTACAATTGAGCTCGACTTCGGACGTACTGATAAATTCGGGGATTTTTTTTTTAATCGCACTACACGAATGTAGAATACCTTACAAGGCCCAAAATGTTCCTTACATTGCGATGTTCAGATATTTAAGACCAATGTGCATCGGTATCTCCTTTAAAATCGTATCCACCTTTCCTAAACGCTGACACTAAGCACAATTATCTAGGCTGAAAAATACATCCATCGCCAGTGAAATTCATTTTTTTTTGTAGCGGGCAGTATGTCATAAATCTGCACCCAACACACAAGCTGAGGAATATATATTAGAATGCCAGCCTACCTGGCCTTAAAGAACCTCCCTTAGGAATACATGCGGCAATAATTCTTAAAATAATGTTTTAAAAATAAAAGTCTATAGGTAATTGTCTCCCCTTCACCGGATTTTAATGAATTTCGATAGTGTCTAAAGAATAGCTTCATATATAATAAAGGGAGTACAGACAAACTTTTACTTTTTTGTAAGTCTCTTCCGTAATTCCTTAAGTTCAAAACGAACTTCAAATGTAAACTTTTTAACACCAAAATTTAATACATGAACATCCAAACGATACTCTCCAGAGGGCCAAATTGATGGTAATAGGCTTGCATCCATTGGAGCGTCCTTGACTATAACATCCCCCTGTAATTATCAAAAAATTTATTAAAAATTCTTTAAATTTATAAAAACAAAATTAATTTTACGAACTTCATATGGACAGGAGTGATTTAAATTTGTATAAGGTTCCTGCATTTGGTATATGCGTCTTAAATAAAAGCTGCCTTGGTTTTTCTTAAGGAAGGCACAGTAGTCTTCTTTGATGTTTACCAAAAATGGTCTAAATTTGACGTCAGTTTTTTTAAACAATTGCATATTAATCTATATAGGTTCGAGAATATCCATTAGAATAGAGAATCACATTCTAGCTTATTGCGTAGTTCATGTCTTACAATAATATTGTTTATCGGTTTGTTTAGATACAAGTGAACCTGTGCCACTGAGTACGTTCGGTTGATTGAAAGTGTCCGACAGTTGATGCATGTAATTAATGTTGGATCAGTAACAATACAACGCGTCCTTAGAATTTTTGCTGAATTGTTTATCTTGAGAAAATTTACAAAAAAAAAAAACAAAAACAAATTTTAATAATGTTTTTGTATACGAACTTAATCCCGACTTACGTCTCCATTTGCAAAAATTAACGCAATTGCTATTAAGTTGATCTTTATTAAGGTCTTCATTACGGCACCAATTTTTGTCTAATAACTCACTTTGAAACGGATTTTGTGATTTTGACTAACAATGGGTTTGCTGTAAAACTACAAAATCACCTCGATTTGATTGACATATAATTATTATTGATTTAACTGATATAATTTTTGTAATAATCGTTGATCTTAGTTAATCAGGTTTTCGCATAAAAAGACATTAGTTAACGAATTTACTGCTTTTGTTGTGTTATTTTTGTAGTTAAATTTTTCATTTAGACTTAGAAGCCACGCTGAACCAAAAAGGTACATGACTCGAAGGAAAAACTGCATGTTTTTAAAGAAAGACTTCATTTAAAACGGGGCAAGAATCAAGTTCATTAAAAAAAGAAACCCTAAGCATTCGTTTTATGAATTTGTTCCTACAACTATAAAAGGTTCTTAAAATTAATGATTCCTGCATTAAATTAATGATTGGAAGTCATTAAAAAATACTTTCGATAATTCGCAAAACATTATGAACTATTTTATTCGATGTAAGTAAGTAAACATTGAAATTCATAATTTTTACTTGCGACTTATAGGTACTATAAGGCAAGTTATGCATTCGTAAAAAAAATCGAACTCGAGATTTTGATCAAAGTTGACATTACGATGATAGAGAAGACTAAAAAAGTGGGTCTCGCAATTCTGTCTGTCTGTCTGTCTGTCTGTCTGTTCGACTACAGGCTAAACGACTCGGCCGATTTTCTTTAAACTTGGTACATATCATTTTTAATTTTTCCCCCGCACACGTTTTTTTCTTTTTTTTTTTAAGACCAAAAATAACGGTACCCCCCATACGAATTTTTTTCGAAATTTTATAAACATTTTTTTTTCTCAAAAACTGTTCAACAGATTTTAAAAATAAAGACACAGAAAAATTTCGTTTAATTAAATCTAGGTATTGGTTGAAAAAAATTTTCCGAAAAATGGTTATTGAGGGTACCCCCCATGGAACCATTTTTTTTGTTTTTGATTTTCTCAAAAACGGTTCAACCGATTTTGATCATTTTTTTTTGTTAAAGCTCCCCAAAAACATAAATAGAATTGTGTACTCAAATTTTCAAAAAACTTTTTTTTGGATTTTTAAAAAAAACTTCAAATTTTTTTTTTTTCAAAACTCAATATTTCGAAAACCCCCTGCTAGATTTTTTTTAAACTTGATAAATAAAAGTTTCTCAATATGATCTACAAGATGTGGAACAAAATATTTTATTTTACCTAAAAATTAAGGTACCTACCATACAAATGCTAAAAAATTAAAAAAAAATGGTTTTCAAAAATCGTATTTATCCCGAAAACGGCACCTAGAATTTTGATAAAATTTTTTTTCTCTCAATTAATTTTTACGATCTTTAATTTAATAAAAAAAATTTTGAAATTAAGATATTACAGCTTGTACCTACCATAGAACGATTTTTTCGAATTTTGAATTTCTCATTATCCACATAACAGATCTTAATGAAAATTTTTATAGAGAAGCTTCTAAAAAGTCTAAAACACATTGCATTTCAAAACTTTAAAATAAATATTTTTTGAATTTTTGAAAAAAAATCGATTTTTTTCTTTTTTTTGAAAATTCGATATCTCCGAAATGGGTCAATATTTCTTTTCGTAAATTTAATTTTTATTCGAACAATAATAAAAACTTTAAATTAGCTTACCAAAATTTTTTCTTAAAAAGCTTTTAAAAAGTTTGTATATAAAAGCTTCCTTTAAAGAAACCACTACAAGGACTTATAATTTTTGTTCTTGCATAAATTCATATTTGCATAGCATTCTGTTACTACTAAAAGAATTTAAAAATTAATTTTATCCTTATGAACAATTTTCTCAATAACATTCGTTTTTAAAATTCCCAATCGATTACATAGGAGCAAGTTCGTGCGACCCAGTCGTGCATTTTATTTTCTTTAATTTCATGTATTTTGTCGTTCAATGTTGTTATATTGTTCCTTTATTTTATGACCTTTTGACATAAATTAAAGGAACAGATCCACTGTTTTAATGTAAAAAATCATGAAAATCATGTTTATTGTTCTTAAAAAGTATTAGTAATTTCAGATGATATATGTATGTAAAAAGTCATGGAATTCATGATGTTTTTCATTAATTTTATGACATCGGTCTGTGTTTTGAATTATTTTATTCATTAATTTAAAATTTCTGACACTTGTTCTAGGAAAAGTTTCCTTTTTTAATTTTGTGAGATGTATGACGTTTTTCATTGATTCAATGAATGCTAGTTTTATTTTTAATGATTCTAATCATTTGTTTGCAATAATTGCAAGTAAAAATTTCCTTTTATTAATGAAAAGATCATTAAATTAAGCATTTTTTCTTATTTTGGAATACATTTTTGTTCACTAGTTTTATGTAATAAATTGTGTATCCATCGATTATTTTCATTGATTGAATGAATTCTTTCTTTTTTCATATGCTTTTTTTAATTTTCTAATGATTTCTGATATTAATTTTAAGAAAAGTTTCCTCTTGTTTAATCAAAATTATCATTAATTTAATGGATTTTTGTATATTAGTATGAACTTTTGCATTAGTTTTATGTACGAAATTATGGAACCTAAGCTATTTTTTCATAAGGCGAATGAATTATTTCTTTTTTTTCCAATGATTTTTGTTCGTATTGCGAAAAAAAATCATTAAAAATTATTATACGTGCACGTCCACCTGAAATACAAAAGCCCCGATGACAAATTATTTTCAAGAAAATGGTATACCTGAAAACTTAAAGAAAAGAAAAATTTAAAAAAAACAATTATTTATTGAATATATTTTTTTTGAATATCTAATACGTGCGTACAACATATAAATAAAATATACAGGGTGTGTTCCACAGGCGAAAAACTTTGAGGTAATTTTTCGACTTAAAATGACATCCGGATTTCTTCTGTGCCTGGAACTGTGGGAGACCCTGTATAAAAACAAAAAGTGTGAGTGCCAGGACTCACGGTTAAGATGTGTAAACATCAACGTTCGTCCGAGTGCCGAATATTTTTGCTATCGAACGTATCCAATAAACACACAATGCGATCGTACTAGTTTGTGACTTTATAGATATATTCAAATGAAAGTCAGTGTTTTTCCCAAAATTTATCCCTTTCACTTATACTTAAATCCAAAAATATGTCTACATAGCTGTAAATAACGCTTTCCACCTAAACACATGTATTTTTGGACAATGTCCTGTAAAAACGATTCAATCAACTATTTTGTTGTCTTTTCTTATTTCTAGTAAAATAATTATTTCGGAACGAGTCCAAACATATTTTTCTTGTTCATTTTCCATTATTACCTGTGTTTAGGATACTCTTAAATCTTAATGTAATAATCAAAAAGTTATTGAGTGAATTTAAGATTAATGGGATCAAAAATACCAGTTAACAACTAAAACCGAATAACAACATAAAAAATTGTGTCCACGAACTATTTCGGTCCTTTTTACACGCCATGTCGGCATACTACTGCGATTCCCAGAGTTCGCACTGCCGTGTCGGCACTTATTTATTTCACACAACCCAAAAACCTTATAGACAATATGCTTCGATGAAGTACATAGTTCGTGGCGTGTGTTAGGAGTAAGTGGACTCCGCTGCGTAACGTAAAGTTTGTTTGGCTTATGTTTAAACAGGGATGTTGCTTGAGACAGTATTATATTTTTACACTTATATTCAAACAGAGATGTTATCTGATAGAAAATAGACTGTTTTTACACGAATCCGATTTTAATCTCTGTTTCTCTTTTTGCTTCCTTTCGAGTGCATCTGTGCTTTAAAACACAGCGATTTTTAATGTAAGTTAACTTTGTTCATGCAAAAAGGAGACATCTCTTCGCACTCCTTACTCTACTCAGTTAAGTGAATTTCACTGAGCGAACGCCAAATATAAAAAAAGAAAACCACAAAGAAGAATGAACGATAACTCCGCATTTTTCTCAACCTCAGCAATTGCGTTTAAAGCTAGATATACATTGTTCAAATATACCTATGACAAGCACGCGTAAGTGTATTAGTGAAAAAGTCACACGTAACGATCGGATGTAGGCTTAAAGAAAAATCCAAAATATTTTCAATCTAGCGTGCTGCATAGAAAAATTAGGTGCGTTTTTATTCACAAATCTATCTGGATCCGGATTTGGATTATCGCTTGATATTAAAACGATACGGATCTTAGTGACAGCAGTGTTATAAGTCCGTCTCTTTTTATCCTTGGGTTTGTAAATTTTCAATTATTTCTTGTCTTTTTTCTTTACACTATAGATTACACTACCTTACCATAAATAGCCAGTGTAATAACTACTCGCAAGTGTAATAAATAATTTTTGGATCTTTGAAATAGATCCCGATAGAAAACAGGATCCCAAATTGTTTTTGTAATACATGTTAAAACTTAATCCAGATCCGGATCCAGATAAATTTGTGAATAATAAAACGCACCTATTGTATATGCAAGATTGATCATTGATTATGTATTTATTGGTTCATTTGCGTATAGTACGTTGAAGAGATGAGAAAACAGCACAACATAAGCACTGATTAAAATATTAAAACAGCAAACGAATTGTATGAGGAAATGGACCGACAAAATAAAACAAATTACTCGGATAAAATTTTAAAAAATCTGAAAGAAATTCGTAAAAACACAATCTTGCACAAAAAAAAACTCACAAAAGGGCAACGTCCTCTCGCCACTGAAATAATAGACTTGCAAGTGCATTTGAACAATGTATATCTTGCTTAACGCCGCCAACAAATATACTTGTCATGCAGCGAAAATGTCAAAACTTTTTTTTTTTGACAAGCCTAGATGGAGCGTTCACCTTATCAAAATCAAACCAATCCCTTAACTTTTTGTTTTAGGTTTCTGTACTTTATCTGACTCCCTCTGTCAGAGATTCATAAACCGATTGACATCATTCTCACGTTGTAATGGAATTAGAAGTGCCAAAAACTGAATTTTGTAATTCATTGAAGTCGTAGGCTAGGCGCGCATAAAAAACAGATGAACTATTTGGTTGAATGTCCGCGCAGGTGCATATAATTATATATTACACAAAATAGCAAACTCATTTTAGGCAATGTTTTAGTTTGTGTCAAAGCATAAACTTTTTAGTTGCTCAAACCAAGCATTTGCGAAACTAAAAATTGAATGTGCGCGCCTAGCCGTAGTCATTATCCAGTTCATGGCTTGACAGGTGGAGAACGATCTATATTTTGATATAGTGAATACTAAAAGTATATTTTGATATAATAAAGAATATTTAATACGATTATTAAAATAATTAGATGATATGACAGATAAGAGACAAATTAAATTTTGATGTATCGAGAATATTTCGTTGCAGTTTACAACTGATTGACCTGAACAACATTTTTTGGATTTTTAAAGATCAACTCTGAAAATGCATTTTTTGCGAGTATAAAATAATATGTTATCGTCCATCACTAACGTGAAACGGATATGTATAAGACATTAAATGAACTCGCTATGAAATTTTACACCAATTGATTTGCCTTTCGTCTTTTTGACATGTTGGTCGAGAGGTGAAGAAATGTTAAGGGATTGAATTAAGTTCTAGCCAGCAATGGAAAGTAATAAAATCGAGATTTCAGTACTCAAAGTTTCAAATGTAAACACGATGTCGTAAGTAATATTTCCAATGTAAACATGGTGTTAAATGCAATCGTCGGTAAGGTAGGTTGCTACACGGAACGTGTAACCGTAACGTGTAACCGTAAAGTGTAACCGTAACATGTAACCGTAACGGGTTACACGGAACGTATAAGTTTTACTCACGTTTTCGATTCACTCTACCGCCAGCAAAGATGTTTACACATCAAAAATACAATACACTAGATACAATTTTAAGTTCTCTTTAACTGCGATTACTAGCATGAACGGCTAGATTTTTTTGCACTTTTTTTTTAAAATCAATGTGGTGGCCCATTTTCTGAACACTAGCAGCTTTAAAAGGAAGACCTCATGCGAACTCTTAATAGTGAACTTCCTCAAACCCCCTCATGGCGGTCATCACATTAATTTCACTGCGGCATTATCTAAAACAAAAGTAAAAATACAAAGTTAATTAATAAATTGTCTCAAAATTATTAAACGTGGTTTTCTTAAAGTAATAAATAAAACAAAAGCAATTTTGTCAATCAATAATGATAAGTTTAATGTATTTTGAAATAAATACATGAACTAAGAAAAATAAAATTACCACTATTGACATATGCTTCCCAGTGGCGTAGATAGCTTTTCGTTATGGGGGCGGATGGATCTAGTTCGCTCATTTAAAAAAAAAAAACAAATAAGAAGACTTCATTGAATTCATTATGTATGCCATAAAAAAATTATATTTTTTAAAGATAATAAGCTGTATTATATTTTCCTCCAAATCTGATCCGGATTGGATTTTGTTTTCAAAATATCATGTTCTGCATGTAATTTTGAATGAAGATCCAATCTGGATCAGATCTGGGGGAAAATAAAACACAGCTATCATACGCATTAATTTGAATAAATATTGATATACAGTGCCTTGCATAAGTATAACCGCACCTGTAAAAATGCGTTTTGTAGAAAATTAAAATGGGAATAACACTTTACTATTTTTTTTTATTGAATGGCATCACTAATCAAGTAAATTGAGAAGAAAAAAGGTTCCGTTACTTTCTCTTCTGGTGTTTAAAAATTAAAAACAGATTTTTATATATTGCAAAAGTATAACAGCACAATGCAAACCTCTCTGAGGCTTCATTCAGTTATGTGCTTCGAAATGACAAGCAACAATGCCAAGTGGTAAACATTTAAGCGATAAGGAAAAAGTCAAAATTCAAGCTTTTCGGTTAACTGGCGTAAGCTTAAGGGCTATTGGTAGGAAAATTTAAAGATCCGATCGTGTCGTCCAAAATTTCTTACAAGATCCAGAATCTTATGAGACGTAAATAAGACCCGGGCATCTGCAGAAGCTGGCACGTCGAGATAAGAGGCGTTTAATAAATGCTGCATCCAATTCGGCGCTGGACGTTCGTGACGAATAGGGCTTAGGAATTTCGGTTTCAACGGTTTTTCGTGCCTTAAAAAGCAGTAAAGTGATTTTTTGGTGCAAAATGATGCCAGCTCCAAATTTAGCAACAGTCTACAAAAAAAAGTAAGAATTTGCCCAGCAAAACATGAAACGGAATTGGAAAACCATAAGTTTAGATTATTTAAGATTACTTTCAGTGGCGAAAAAAAGTTTAATCTTGATTGGTCAGCTGATTTTAACGGATCTGAGAAAGGAAAAAAGTTTTTTCCAAGAGGAACTTTGGCGGTGGCAGTTGTAAGGTTTAGGGGGCCTTCTGCTACCGTGGTAAGTTTGCACTTGCCTTCACTTCTGCAAAGATGAACAGTCCAGCTTGCACCCAGGTGCTTCAGGATAATTTGGTACCATACTTAAGACGATTTCGTCGAGTTCGGCATGTCTTCCAGCATGATAATGCCCTAATTCACGTTAGTCGTCAAAGTTTGGGATGGTACGAATCGAATAACATACATTTTATGGTGTTCCTGGCACGTTCTCCAGATTGTAACCCTATTGGGGAATTTTAACCCGCAAAATGTATGCCCATAATAGCCAATTATACAGTGTTGCTGATCTGGGAGAGGCGATTGTAGAAGAATGGAACTGTATAGACGATTCCATATTAAATAACCTTGTCTTATTTATTTATTTATCTATTTATTTACAATATCCATCAAGTACATAAGCTTTAATAGATTAAACCATAGTTTTATATAATAATAAAATTGAATATGAAAATAGGGGCAGCAATTTCCTTTACTAATTTAGCCGAAAAAATTTACTTAAAATAAAAAAACAGATAAAAATAAAAAAGCGGTTATACTTTTGCAATACAAACAAAATCTGTTTTAATTTTTAACCTCCAGAAGAAAAATTAACCGAACTTTTTTTTCTTCTCAACTTACTTGATTAGTGATGCCATTCAATAAAAAATAGTAAGGTGTCATTCCCATTTTGATTTTCTACAAAACGCATTTTTACAGGTGCGGTTATACTTATGCAAGGCACTGTAGGAAGTAAAATAATATTAATTTAAAAAATAAATCACAAAATAAAATCTAGTTTTCTGTTCTTTTTAGAAAAAACACCTCGTCTGCTAGTATAGGTATTTCGCGATGAATAGCTAGAGCAGCCAAACCATTCAAACGAGCCTGCAAATAAGTAAACATCCAAAGCTTATCACACTGTTATTAAAAAAGACATATTTTTAATAATCTCACTTCGATGGTCATGCTTCTTTTTATTGTTTTTATTCTCTTTACTGACTGAAGAAAGTTCTTTCGGGAGTTGACGTTGAAACCGGCAGTGTAGCTAATATCTTTAATAAAATATATATAGCTGGGTGGAAGCTCTTTTTCTTGCACTTTTACCTATTATCAATTGGTGAGAGACGTAAAAAAAAAATTTCAGAGTGCATTTCTTTAACTTATTTGGTTCATGACTGGTTATGTTAAACAATTATCGATCCCAATGGGGGGATATATCCCCCTGATCCCCCCCCTATCTACGCCACTGATGCTTCCAGCATTGCCCGCATCTCCTTGTACCTTAAATGTTTTCTTGTAGAAAAAATTGATTAAGTCAGATGGCTTGATTTGTCCATCTGCTGACAATCCCTGGGTGATTTCCAAACAACACACCAAAATCCATTTTTATCTAGAAAAATTAAATAGTATTACATAATGAATATATGAAAAATATTCGCTACCTATAGAGTGAATACTTACAAATTTTATAAATGAAGTAGTTGAATATAAAAATTTCAATTTTAAAAATAAGCTTGGAAAAGAAATTTTTTTGGGAATTTTGTAAAATCACGTTTTAACACTGGTAATATCAAACAAGAAATGAACTCTTGATATGATATTACAAGTACATATATTGCATAAAGTAACCGCAGAGTTTATGACTACTATTCAAGAGTCAGTGTTACAAAACATAAAAATATTCCTATTTTGTATGAATAAGTTCTTAAAACACCAGACTAGACCCAAGTAACATCGTTGGAGCTAAATGTTCTTAAATTACTCTGAGAGAGTTAAATGCAAGGCTCTAGCTCTATTTCAAAACAGATTGCAGCTCTTAGTAAACGAATATCTAGCTCTATAATGGAGTTTCTTAACAATCTTTAGCTTTGTTACGTTTAAAAGCTTTCTGTTCGATAAATATGCTCCATAATAATGGCGCAAATAAACAGCCTGGCGCAAAATCTTAATTGAATTAGTACGATGCTAAAGCTGTTTTAGTATGATACTAGGTTAAAACAACGAATTTGCAAATTTTAATCGAAAATAGCATCATACTTTCTCTACCCTTTTATTAAAGTTAAAATCATCGAACACCTACTTTATTTTTTTTAGTATCGTGCTAGCTTCATATGACTCTTTGACATTTGCAAACATCAAAAAAGGTTCGTGTACTTACTTTTTTACATGAAATGTCATTTATTTAGGTGTGTTCAGAAGCAATTTATTAAGAAAATTCTCTTAGCCTTGTATATAAATAATAATAATAATAATAATAATAATAATAATAATAATAATAATAATAATAATAATAATAATAATAATAATAATAATAATAATAATAATAATAACCCCCTCAGGGATAAGCCTTGATGCTGGCGAGGGGGCTTAAGCGTTTATTTTGGTGAAGCTGAGAGCTATGTTGACTTAGGGCCACCCATGTCAAACAGGTCAAAGCAGAGAAATAAACGTAACTAATTATCCCAACCCATATATAAACATGGAGACACACAACAATAATGCATCAGAAAGAATACCGCTACCCGAGGTCGTCGGGGCACTACCTGGAGCCAGCGCTGGGGGTGATAGCATGCAAGCCGCTGGTGGTCAGATGCCTGTGGGGACACTGACCGGGATACCCGAAGAAGCAACCCATTCCAATAGCCCAAACTTAGAATTTCCACAACCATCACAACCTGTTTCTCGACGTGTTTTGCAAAGGACTTCCGTGGCAACCACAATAGCAGGTTTACCTAGGCAACGTATTAAATGGACTGTCGATATGAATAGATCAGTAATATAATACGTTCCTACTTCATCTCAACTAATATGTAAACGGAATTGCATGTATATAGGACACAAATGAGGGAGCTGTTTTTGAATCAATTTCCTGATCTAACTAGATTAACGGAGCAAAATCTCGTGGATAGGAGGAGAGCAATTATGGTGAAACAACTTCTCACTGTACAAGAAATACAAGACCTCAAAATAGAATCAGCAAGCCATATGTCCACATCAACAACTGACCGAGGTGTATTTCAACCAAATGAGGAGCAGACGGAAAATAACAACAGCGAAGCAACTGATCAAGTTGTGGTTCAATCAAATGAAGATCAATCGGAAGAGATCAACAATTTAGAAGAGGGAACTGACAGGAGAGAAAATACCCACACTATTCTGGAGAATCATATAAATCAACAAACGGAAAGCACTAGCACTAATCAAGCTGCAACAAATACCCAAGAGTAGATAAATGTGACAACTTTACTCGACGAAAACTTTCGCGCAGTCTTGTCACAAAACGAGAATAGTGATCCTTCTCGTAGAGATATCATTCCCAGAATATATAACAACAGGAGAGTAACTGAACTAGCAAGTATTGTCAACCACGACATCTTGCCTGGCTATCTTGCTTCAGCAACAAGCATACAACAAGTGCACTGCTTAATATACTCAGGCACTGTAGCAGTAGTGAAAACTATGGGCAAGAAGACAATAGCTTGTACTGAAACCCATGCACCAAAAACAACGTCAAGCATGCCAGCATGGGAACGACGCCTAACCAATAAAATAAACAACATAAGGCAAGATATAGGAAGACTCACAGCCTTCGCCAGTGGAATAAGATCCTGGAAAATCCGAAAACTACTGAAAGTCATCATCAGCCCTCTTCAGATTGAGCAGCTGACAGAAAGCAAGTTAACGGAAATTAAAGACAGAAAAATTCAACAACTTGCAGCTTACTCTAAACGCCTCGCAAGGTATAAGGAAAGCAGAGCCCGCAAACTGGAAAATTCCCTTTTTAAAAGAAACGAAAAGCAATTCTTCCGTCAACTAGATCGCCCTGGAGAAAACCAGCCTAACTTTGAAACCCCACCGATGGAAGAAGTCATAAGGTTCTGGAGCGAAATATGGAGCAAACCTAAATCCATGAATCTGGAAACGGAGTGGTTAAACAAAGAATTTGAAAACAACATAGGTTATACAGAGATGCAGAACACCGATGTATCCACTGAAGAAGTTGCGAAAGCAATACGAGAGAGCAGTAACTGGACCAGACAAAATTCATAATGTATGGCTGAAAAAATTCACAGCAAAGCACTCACTACTTGCTATATTCTTCACCAAGCTTTTGAGAGAACCACATGAAACCCCTCCGTTTTTCCTGATGGGGAACACGTATCTTATCTCAAAAGGAAACAACAACACTTTGGACCCGGCAAACTACCGTCCAATTACATGCCTATCGACAACATATAAACTCATGACGAAAATCTTAACCAACCGCATATATGAACACTGCGCCAAACATAACATCATAACGCAGGAGCAAAAGGGATGTGCCAAAAATTCAATGGGCTGTAAAGAACAACTTACTATTGACTCTGTGATAGTTCATCAGGCAGTACAGGGCAAACGCAACCTTAGCATGGGATACATCGACTACAAAAAAGCGTTTGATAGTCTTCCGCATACATTCCTACTGAAAATTCTTGAGACATACAAAATAGATTCAAGGATTATAAATTTCAGGAAAGTAACAATGGAAACATGGAATGTAAAACTGCATCTTGGACAGAATGATAGTCAACCGATACCCATCAAACGCGGAATCTTCCAAGGAGATGCTTTTAGCCCTCTTTGGTTTTGCCTTTGTATGAACCCACTGAGTAGAATCCTGAAAAGTCTGAACCTTGGTTTTAAGCTCAAAGCAGAAACTGGCGTCTTTCTTGTCAATCACCTATTTTACGTAGATGACCTTAAACTCTACACTAGCAGTAAAGAAAAAATGCATCGAATGATCCAACTAGTCAAACAATTTAGTGATGACATAGGAATGGAATTTGGTATTGAAAAATGTAAAATGATTCATATCCAGAAAGGAAAAGTACAGAACGACATCGATGGGTTTCATCTAGATGACAACAACATTATAGCCAATTTGGACCAAGAAGAAAGCTACAAATACCTTGGTTTTTTACAACTTAAAGGAATTCAGGAGTCGGAGCTGAAGACGATACTACGAGACAAGTTTCGACAGAGGCTTACTAAAGTTCTTAAGTCTCACTTAAATGCCGGAAATAAAAGAAAAGCCATCAACACCTGGGCTATTCCAGTATTTATGTATTCCTTTGGCGTTGTTAATTGGTCGAACACAAACCTTGATGAGATATCAATATTATTAAGAACCACCTTAACTAAATACCAAAGCCATCACCCGAGAAGTGCAATTGAAAGAGTCAACCTTTCTTACGAAGACGGTGGTAGAGGTTTCCTGGACATACCGAATCTGCATTTTTCGCAAATAAAAAAAACTTGAGAGACTACTTTAGAAGTCAAATCGAAAGCTCAGATTTAATTCGAACAGTGTGTCTAGCGGACAAGAAATATACCCCACTTAACCTCAAATCAAGTGAGATCGAAACACCTCCCAACGTTCTTTCTAGAGAGGAACGCTTGGAAGTATGGAAAAGTAAAAGCATACACGGAGTACATCCCTTCCAACTATCACAAAGTTTTATCGACGCACCCAGCTCAAATTTATGGCTTCAACGAGGGTCTCTTTTTGCAGAAACTGAAGGTTTTATCATAGCTATCCAAGATAAGGTTATAGCAACTAAAAATTACCGGAAGTTTGTATTACGAGAAGACTTACAAAATGACTCATGTCGTCGATGTCAGAGCAATACAGAGACTATTGACCATAGCATAGGTGGATGTACGAGTTTGGCTTCACATGATTATACAGCAAGACATAACCAGGTAGCGAAAATCATACACCAAGGTCTAGCGATACAAAATAATCTTGTTAAGCTAAAACTTCCATACTACAAATACGAACCGCCACCTATACTTGAAAACAGTAGCTGTAAGTTATACTGGGATAGGTCGATGATTACAGACCGCACAATAAGAGCTAACAGACCAGACATCCTCTTGTTTGATAAAGTTGGAAAGAAAATAACGTTGCTTGATATAGCTGTTCCACTCAATAACAACCTTCAGTCGACGTACAGTGCAAAAATTGAAAAAATATATTGATCTGGCAAATGAACTCAAGTCAATGTATCATGTGGAAAGAGTCGATATTTCGCCAATAATTATATCCGCCACAGGACTGATACCAAAACATCTCATTGTCCAGCTGAAAAAACATAATCTTAAGGACGCACTAGAGATTATGCAGAAATCTGTGATCCTGAATACATGCAACATAGTGCGACGATTCCTGCAACAAACCGATACGAATGGGCTAGAACATGGTCTACCCCCCAACAGAGCCTAATCCCTTGGCATAGCCCGGGATAGGTAATTTCCAACCTCATAGAGGTTCATAAGTACTAGATAAAACTCGATAATAATAATAATAATAATAATAAATGTTAATAAACAAAGCAAATCTGCTGGGCCAGATGGAATAATTCCAGCGGAATTACAGAAAAATTCCGATATTCTAATACCCATTCTGGTAAACATCCTAAATGGTTGTATCGCTCTGGCTCACATTCCTTTGTCATGGAGAGAAGTAAATGTTATTTTCATTCCCAAAGCTGGCAAACCTAGCCATGTTTATCCTAAAGATCTAAGACCTATTAGCCTTTCATCATTCCTTCTTGAAACATATTAACGTCTGATTGAAATCCATTTGAGGGCAAACATTGATAAGTCCTTACTATCCAATGCTCAACATGTCTATAACAAAGAGAAATCTGTAGAAACTGCTCTACATACGCTGCTTCGTACTATCGAACATTCCCTTCATCATAAAGAGTTCACCTTAGTTGCTTTCCTAGATATAGAAGGAGCTTTTAACAATGTCGACGCATCCGCAATCACATCTGCGCTGTCATCTCTGAAGGCGGATAAGTCACTCAGTAATTTGATAAATCATATTCTGATAAGCAGGATTATAAATTCAAAACTGGGCGATTTTACTACTCGAAGAACTGTCAGTAGGGGTACGCCGCAAGACGGTGTCCTCTCTCCTCTCCTTTGGAACCTAGTCGTAAATAAACTACTAGTGATTCTTGAAAGGGAGGGGCACAGGGTGATTGCCTATGCGGACGATGTTGCGATAGCGAAATCTGGTAAGCATCGTAACACTCTGAAGGAACTCCTACAAAATGCTCTAAACAAGCTTACTAACTGGGCAGATCAATGTGGACTCGGTGTCAACCCCCACAAAACTGAACTTGTCCTATTTACCAGGAAATATAAAATCCCACACATAGACCCTCCCCTCATCAAAGGTATATCGCTTAAATTCTCAGACTCATATAACACACTGGCTATACATCTCAGTCATTAGACCGATACTTACATATGGAGTGACAGTATGGTGGACTGCGCTGGAAACAGCAACAAACCGCGATAAGCTTAGCAAAGTCCAACGAACAGCCTGTTTAATCATGGGTGGAGCTCTCCGCTCAACTCCTTCTGCTGCACTTGATGTTCTTTTTCATCTCATACCGCTAGATATTTTTAGCATCTAACACAGCCATTCGACTTAAAGCCTCCTCACAGTGGATCAATAATGATATTGGCCACTCTACTATACTGAACTCGTTCAGTACTCTACCTAGTAACGTCGATTACACCACCCCGCATCCAAAATTTAATAAAAACTTTCAAGTGTCCATCCCTTCCAGGTCTTCTTGGGAAAATGAGTCGTTTTTGATAGACGAAGCAATTCATTTCTATACAGATGGATCTAAAACCGATGACGGGGTTGGTGGAGGCGTATACTCCACCAGATTAAATCTTTGTCTATCTTTTCGTCTTCCCAATCACTGTAGCGTGTTCCAGGCAGAGCTTTTAGCAATGAAAGAAGTCCTCTCTTGGCTAAAAGAAAACGTTATATCGACTACTGCTATACGTATCTTCTCAGACAGTCAAGCTGCCTTAAAGTCACTGGACTCTGTCTCAATTAACTCACAAACATCCCAAAATTGTCGATCATCTCTGGTGGAGATGTCAAAACAGTTTAACATTCACCTTACATGGGTGCCGGGGCATAGAGACATTCCAGGAAATTGTAAAGCTGACGAACTTGCAAAAAACGGATGAAGAAGAAGAGGAGTCAGTTCCTCATCTTCTATGTTTTTGCCCTGCCCTAGCGCAAAGACGTAGACTCCACTTGGGAGACTACTACTATAACGATCCTAGTGATCTAAATAATTCCGACATTCACTGTCTCAAACGCTTCATTATTAGCTCAAAATGGTTTAACGAGTAAGGGTGATTTTTGAAATCCTTGTGAAATCACAACGGACCAAATATTGGTCTAAGTGTGTTTGACCTTTTCCGGTCAGCAATGATGCTTGATTTTGCTGATCGATGGGAAGCGATGCTTTCATCAAAGCTTAGACCGTTGAATAAGAGAATGTTAACTGCAAAAAAACAAATCCATAACGTTTATTGGAATTATGTACATACCTATTTCTTAAAGGCCCTAGAGTGCAGCGGGCAGTATGTCATAATTCTGCACCCACCACACAAGGATATGTTAGAATTCCAGCCTACCTCGCCTTAAAGAACCTCCCTTAGGAATAAATTCGGCAATAATTCTTAAAATAATGTTTTAATAATAAAAGTCTATAGGTAATTGTCTCCCCTTCACCGGATTTTAATGAATTTTGACAGTGTCGAAAGAATAGCTCTATATATAAATAAAGGGAGTACAGACAAACTTTTACTTTTTTGTACGTCTGTTCCTTAATTCCTTAAGTTCAAAACGAACTTCATATGTAAACTTTTTAACACCAAAATTAAATACATGCACATCAGCACGATACTCTCCAGAAGGCCAAATTGATGGTAATAGGCTTGCATCCATTGGAATGTCCTTGACTATAACATCTCCCTGTAATTATCAAAAAATTTATTAAAAATTCTTTAATAAATTTATAAAAACAAAATTAATTTTACGAACTTCATATGGACATGAGTGATTTAAATTTGTATAAGGTTCCTGCATTTGGTATATGCGTCTTAAATAAATGCTGCCTTGCTTTTTCTTAAGGAAGGCACAGTAGTCTTCTTTGATGTTTATCAGAAATGGTCTAAATTTGACGTCAGTTTTTTTAAACAATTGAATATTAACCTTTACAAGTTCGAGAAAATCCATTAGAATAGAGAATATACATTCTAGCTTATTGCGTAGTTCATGTCTTACAATAACATTGTTTATCGGCTTGGTTAGATACAAGTGAATCTGTGCCACTGAGTACGTTCGGTTGATTGAAAGTGCCCGACAGTTGATGCATTTAATGAATGTTGGATCAGTAACAATACAACGCGTGCTTAGAATTTTTGCTGAATTGTGTGCCTTGAAAAAATTTACAAAAAAAAAAAACAAAAAACAAATTTTAATAATGTTTTTGTATACGAACTTAATCCCGACTTACGTCTCCATTTGCAAAAATCAACGCAATCGCTATTAGGTTGACCTTTATTAAGTTCTTCATTGCGGCACCAATTTTTGTCTAATAAACTAATAACTCACTTTTAAACGGATTTTGTGATTTTGACTCGTTTTGATTGCAATATAATTATTATTGATTCAACTGATATAATTTTTGTAATAATCATTGATCTTAGTTAATCAGTTCTTTGCATAAAAAAAGACATTAGTGAACGAATTTATTTTTTTTTGTTTGATTTGTGTAGTTATATTTTTTTTATGTAGGTGAGTAATTTCCTCAAGCTGATTTTGTATTCAATTATCGAGCTGCATTCCTGTCCCAAAAAAAAAAAACAAATAATACAACCATAATACTCGTGCTTCATGGAATGTCTATCAGTTTACAATTGAGCTCGACTTCGGACGTACTGATAAATTCGGGGATTTTTTTTTTTAATCGCACTACACGAATGTAGAATACCTAACAAGGCCCAAAATGTTCCTTACATTGCGATGTTCAGACATTTAAGACCAATGTGCATCGGTATCTCCTTTTAAATCGTATCCACCTTTCCTAAACGCTGACACTAAGCACAATTATCTAGGTTGAAAAATACATCCATCTCCAGTGAAATTCATTTTTTTGTAGCGGGCAGTATGTCATAAATCTGCACCCAACACACAAGCTGAGGAATATATATTAGAATGCCAGCCTACCTGTCCTTAAAGAATCTCCCTTAGGAATACATTCGCCAATAATTCTTAAAATAATGTTTTAAAAATAAAAGTCTATAGGTAATTGTCTCCCCTTCACCGGATTTTAATGAATTTCGATAGTGTCTAAAGAATAGCTCCATATATAATAAAGGGAGTATACAGACAAACTTTTACTTTTACTTTTTTGTAAGTCTCTTCCGTAATTCCTTAAGTTCAAAACGAACTTCAAATGTAAACTTTTTAACACCAAAATTTAATACATGAACATCCGCACGATACTCTCCAGAAGGCCAAATTGATGGTAATAGGCTTGCATCCATTGGAATGTCCTTGAGTATAACATCCCCCTGTAATTATCACAAAATTTATTAAAAATTCTTTAAATTTATAAAAACAAAATTAATTTTACGAACTTCATATGGACATGAGTGATTTATATTTGAATAACGTTCCTGCATTTGGTATAAGCGTTTTAAATAAATGTTGCCTTGTTTTTTCTTAATGAAGGCACAGCAGTCTTCTTTGATGTTTACTAAAAATGGTCTAAATTTGACGTCAGTTTTTTTAAACAATTGCATATTAATCTATATAGGTTCGAGAATATCCATTAGAATAGAGAATATATCGTTGGTTTACAAGCTAAAAGCACTAAGTCAAAAAACATTGTTTTGAGTAAATCAATATTCAAGATTCGTTTTCTTGTCAAAATTCAATATTAACTTTATTTGCCAAAGAATCCCATTAAATACAAAATTGATACTATGACCTTTATTTTCAATATTTTTTTTGTCGTTTTTAACAAACCAATATGATAGTTATTTGAACAAAAGTAAAAAATGAGCTGACTTAGTGCGTTTTGCCTGTAATGATTTGCCAATTTTTCTTCGTATTTAATTTTTTTTGTAACACATTATGTAAGTGGAAACAACGTTATAGTAAATACGCATACGCTTTATTTTAAGTATTATTAGCAAAATAACAAACTTGAAACAATACAAAATTGTAATATATGTAGGAAGTGTTTAAGAATAATTGCATATCAAAAACAGATATTATTCAATATCACTTTGATCTAAAACATCTGGTTCTGGTAGATAATCACCCTTATTCCGATAGTCGTTTTAATAAAACGCCTTTAAAACGAGAAGGATCCAGAGACCACATTTTGGGTTTAAATGATATGAAAAGGGTAGCATTCTCTATGTTCTTCTCTTTTCTAAGCATTATAACGATAGTCGTTTCAATAAAATTCCAATTTTTGTTTCTAGAGCCTTGTCGTTTTACCGGCGTTTTAGTAAAACGACTATCGGAATAAGGGTGAATCTTTTACTTTAGATTCTGATGGTGATGATGAAAACCAAGAGTGAAAAATTTCCGGTATCACTCCTTTTTTGCACATTTCCATAAGGTCTTTCTTCTTGGCTTCGCTTATTTTCAGAGGTTCAGTATAGAGTGTTGGCCATTTTTGTACAGGGAGATAATTAGGAACGGGGTTCCTCTTAACAACTCTTAACAACGTTTAAGCTGCGAAAATTGTCCCCATATTCATATTTAAATTGAAGTATTCCCGGTTTATTTTTTTCGTATCGAAAACATTAAATTTTAAGCCAGTTAATTTTTTGGCCTTCGATGTCATGGAAATTTGTAGTCATTTAAAAAAAGCTCCACTTTCCTCTGCTCTGAGATAGCTATTTTCTCAATGTAGGACATGTCCAAGTTTACATTCAAACAAAATTTAGGTGCAAATACCTGCAAATCCGCACAGTGACCAGGTAAAGTTACGAAATCTTGCAAAAATAATAATTTTTTTTTGCACTTCTGTGTCCTAAAAAGGAATATTTGTATTGTATTTGTACAATCTTTTGTCAATAATTAGGAAAAATTTACAATAATTACTTACAGCTGGCAATATTATGATAACAATATTGAATAAATTAGAATTTTTTTTTAAGCAGAGTTAAATGTCACATCAGTAAGAATTAGGTGTAACATGTGAGAACTTGTATACATTTTTTAATGACTTAGAATTAATATTAATATAAATTAAAATCTTTGTTTTCTTTTTTTTTTACATTCATATAGTTCTATTTCGTAACGTACTCCTTCTTTCCAAAAACCTCTTTTTCAAAATTGAGAAAAATGTCTTAAACATGTTGTGCTTTGTTTTTTGGTTCTGCTTTGAAGTTTGCTCATTATTTGATGCAAGTTTCAGTAGTGAACACTTAACATGAAACGAGTTGCTGGTTTGATGTTTGACTATGCGTTTGTAAATTAACACTTGTCGGCTTTTAATGGTTACATTATTTTTATGATTTACCACCACATAAAAAGTTACTTCTTTTGGATACTTACTTTTGCTATAACAAACATGAAATACCGAATGTTCATAATTTTTCTCCGAAAATAAGAACAGCATCGCTTCTTTCCATTATATATTCATAAAAACACTGAACGTCTGAACCGATAGATACGCAATGGTTGCATTTATCAAGCATTTTATTTGATTTTTTTTCGCGAAAATATATTTTTCTAATTACTCAAAATTTAGCTTACCAACTTTGGAATTCAGACAAAATTCTAGCTGGGCGTGTCAGTGGGTGGAAATAGTTTGTTTTCATTTCTAAAACTATCCTTTATAATATTTGAAAATATTATTTAAATCAGTTGTGTGGTTCCGATCTTATCGCAATAACAAAACCTGTGTACATGCAAAACAAGTACAAGAAAGTTAAAAAAAAAAGATTAAAAACCGCCCAAAAAAAGGGTGTGGAACATGTGAATGGCCAACTTCCTTAAAAAAAAGCACCATCTTTAACTTTGACTTGGAACAAAACCTGGATTTTAATCAATTTTGACAATTTTTTTGTTAGTGGGCGTGGCAGTGGGTGGAAATTTTGTGTGGAGCTTTCTTTCCAAAACTGCTTTCATTTCTGAAAATTTCATCCGAATTGGTTAAGTAGTTGTTTTTATGGACTTTTTTCCGCTCTCCCATACATATAAGTCATTTTTCAAATTCAAAAATATAATTAAGATAACAGGCAAAAGGCATTAAGTCTTGTTAATGCTTTCTTCCTGTAAACAGATAGTAATTTAAGTTGTCTTGTGTTACCGGTAAAACGCACTAAGTCAACTTAGTGCATTCTTCCAGTATAAAATGTGTTTTTTTCTGACTTCGTGCAAAGTGAAACCTTAAATAATTCATTAAGGGTGTCTAATATGACTAAGTGTGTTATTACAGTACATAGATATCATCGTTATGAAACGTTCTGCATTTAAATCTAAAAATCCTTAAAATATGACTTAGTGCATTTAGCTTGTATACCAACGATATACATTCTAGCTTATTGCGTAGTTCATGTCTTACAATAATATTGTTTATCGGTTTGTTTAGGTACAAGTGAACCTGTGCCACTGAGTACGTTCGGTTGATTAAAAGTGTCCGACAGTTGATGCATGTAATTAATGTTGGATCAGTAACAATACAACGCGTTCTTAGAATTTTTGCTGAATTGTTTATCTTGAGAAAATTTACAAAAAAAAAAAAAAAAAAAAACAAATTTTAATAATGTTTTTGTATACGAACTTAATCCCGACTTACGTCTCCATTTGCAAAAATCAACGCAATCGCTATTAGGTTGACCTTTATTAAGTTCTTCATTGCGGCACCAATTTTTGTCTAATAACTCACTTTGAAACGGATTTTGTGATTTTGACTCGTTTTGATTGAAATATAATTATTATTGATTCAACTGATATAATTTTTGTTAATAATCGTTGATCTAAGTTAATCAGGTTTTTGCATAAAAAAGACATTAGTGAACGAATTTATTTTTTTTTGGTTGTTTTATTTGGATTGTTAAATTTTTCTTTTAGACTTAGAAGCCAGTTGTAGGTCGACTTACTACATATGTAGGTGAGTAATTTGCTCAAGCTGATTTCGTATTCAAATATCGAGCTGCATTCCTGTCCCAAAAAAAAAACAAAAAATTAACCATACATAATACTCGTGCTTCATGGAATCATGGAATGCCATCAGTCTACAATTGAGCTCGACTTCGGACGTACTGATAAATACGGGGATTCTTTTTTAACCGCACTACACTAATGTAGAATACCTAACAAGGCCCAAAATGTTCCTTACATTGCGATGTTCAGACATTTAAAACCAATGTGCATCGGTATCTCCTTTCAAATCCTATCCAAATTTTCTGACCGCTGGCATCACTGAGCTCAATTATCTTAAGGGTAGTGATAATTCCTTTGATGCGTGCAAATTATAATAAAAGTTGCATTTCAAAGTGAATCTCGAAATTGACTTAAAAAAAAAAATTACTTTGGGATGCGCGTCAACTAGCTTAGCTGGGTTTAAAAATCCATCCATCCGCAATGAAATTCTACATTACATTACATATTACACTACACTACACTATACTCAAAGCACTGGCAACTGAGACCATCAGCGTAGACATTACAAAAGAGAGAGAGAGAGAGAGAGAGAGAGAGAGAGAGAGACAAACAGAAAGAAAAAACGACAGAACCTATGTTTGGTTTAACGTGATCACCTGTCAATTAAAACTTCATCCCGCGGAGACCTTACCCTCATCGGAGTCAGATTAAGTCCTGACCATTAACCCCGAATCAGCCGAAGCCGGTTCAGAAGCAAAGTTGTGACATGTTGCAGCATGTGCACACCTCTTGCCTTAAGGCGAGGTCAACCATGGTCACTTACAGATGAGTTCCTGCAAAACTCAGGGCCTGTCAACCCCAAGATACACGCACACAGCAATCGATCAAGGTAGTAACCAATCACTAAAGTGTGCTTCCTTTTTATTATTTTTCGTCAGTTGTCTTAAGTTGAGAAAGATACCCCCAAGCAATATTCTTAACCTCAACGATCGTTTATTTTTAACACATTTCCAAGATTGCTAAACCAAAACCGTCGAGCAAAGGAGAAATTTTAAACTCAAATGCTTTACTTTACGTTTTTGGGCGTGACATGGTGATCACACATCGCCAAAGATTTTTATATAGAATCTTTTAACTTTTTTTTGAATACTGTTCGGGCTAAAAACTAGTATCCTTATTTGTGTCTTTGCTACGTTTTACAACTAACTAGAAAAGATACTCCTAGTTTTCTTTGTTGTCTAAATCCCCAGCAAGCCGAAGAAATAGACGTAAGCCACCCCACCACGACACACAGTGTGGCCGAAGGCATCTTTTTGCGGCCAAAAGTCCAAAATAAAAGTTTTGAGTTAGGGGTTTTTTGTCATCAGGCTGTCTAAAGGAGACCCCTAGGAGACGAAAAATGTTCGTAGTAGAATCTCTTGCCGCATATCCCAGCCTAAATGTGGCTGCTAAGTTAACGTAGTCACGCGTCGTTAAGATAGGCTAATGGAAACTTCCATCAAAACACGTGTAAAAGTTTTTATTTTCAAGCAAATCTATTGCAATAAAATGAATTCAACAGCTGCAGGTTCGTTAAATAAGTTCAAGAATTTTTGAATAAAAATTCCTAAATAGTACATTGTTATTTACTTGAAAAAAAAAAATTGTTTGAGTGAAAACTTTTTAGTTGAATTTGGAAAAAAAAATCGAACTCGAGATTTTGATCAAAGTTGACATTACGATGATAGCGAAGACGAAAAAAGTGGGTCCGGCAATCCCGTCTGTCTATCTGTATGTCTGTATGTCTGTACCTCGTACCACAGCCTAAACTACTGGAGGTATTTGCCTCAAACAAGAGGCCTCCGTCCAAAATGTCGAACTCAGATTCGAAGATTGGAACTTCGAATTAAAATAATCACTCCGCATTTGTACATACAACATGTTTGATCTTCGAAAGTTGCATTTGGGCTGCAGAGAAGTTACAGCCTACACACAACCTTCTTTCATTTACTTGTTTTATTTGTGTATCCTCTGCTCTGTTTGATCTGTTTGTAGAAAAGGGTAGAGTAAAGATGTATAGAGGGGTAAGTGTAGGTTCAACCTTTCCGTTGTGTGAAGTATTAGGCGATGGAACATTTGAGCAAAAAAAAAATATTATTTACCTAAGCTCCAATATGTCTAGCAAAATGAAGTTACATATCTCTGTATGTATGTATGTAGGTATACCTATATCATAAAACAGAAAATTACTTTGAATTTGAAATAATTCTGAGTTATTATGTAAGATTTTGTACCTATATTACAGATAAGTATTTTTTCGACCTACCTATACGTAGTCATGTAGGTACATTATTTCTGTGGCGTTTGGTACCTACAAACATGATAAGTCCATAAAATAATTTGCGTTTTTACGTTCACTTTACTTGGAGCAAAGGCTGAAACGGGTTGACTGATTTTCTTCAAATTTGGAAAACTGTTGAAAATATTCTTTAAAAAATTATGTTCCAATTTTTAAGAAAATAGGTTTACCCGTTTAGGTTCGAGCTCGATATAAAGGGAATGTAAGGATGCAAATTATTTTATGGAGTTATCATGTTTCTACAAAACACCACAGATTTATTTGTAATTGCACGTTTCGATAAAATGTAAAGAAAGACTTGCATGAATTAGAAATGTTTTTTTATTTTAAATTCTGAATACGAATTTTGCTCTCTTAAAAATCATTTTGGTGGTGATCGAGTTTTTGCTAAATTTACATTTATATTTATTCTAAGTAGTCACCAATTTGATAAAAAAAAAGTAAAAAGGGATTACGAAAAGGCTAAACAACCAAAAAAAGGGAAAATTAATACGTAATTATGTGAATATTTAGCTATTTACATATGTACATGTTCATGCATAATTTTTTTGTTCACTTTTAACTACAAAGCTATTTTTAATTGTGACTTATAGGTACTATAAGGCCAGTTATGCATTCGTTAAAAAAAAATCTAACTCGAAATTTTGATCAAAGTTGACATTACGATGATAGCGAAGACGAAAAAGATGAGTTTCGAAATTCTGTCTGTTCGACTTCAGCCTAAACGACTCGCCCAATTTTCGTTAAACTTGGTACATACCTATATGAGGCTGTCAGTGCAATAGTGGCGTAACCCATAAAATTCACTTTAGAGCTACGAGAGATTAAAGAAACAGGTTTTCTTAGAACATTTTTTGTATTTTTCCTTTGACATTTTTGATTTATCTAAAAACGTGGAATAGTTTGAAAAAAGGCATATTTTGTAGGGCAAGCTTTTTTTTTTAATTCAACTTTATTTTGGAAAAAAAAAGTGGGTTACGCCACTATTGCATTCATGGTTTTCTGTAAAAAAAAAACGAAATGTTACGCTAAACCTATTATTGATTTTACTCCTCGTTTGATAAATCGTCAAATATTTCGATTGGAACACTTGTTGACGTTTTTAAATTATTATAAAAAAAAGTGATGGATTGGTGGTATAAATTGAAGCAGTTCAATTAAGTCTTTCTTTTTTTTTTTTAGTTGCTTGAACAACAAGCTGGTTGAGTTTTTAATATTAACTGATTGTCTCTTTTTTACATTTACCTCTTCGAGTAAAACATCAATTTCATTAGAATATTTATAAAAAATTGAAATTGGTTTACTTTTTTCGAAATGTAACCACTGAATCTTAAGCCATTCAACCTTGGAATTTAAAATGGACAGTTTTCTGTTTGCGATATTTTCTTCAAGAGATTTCGTGGAAAAAAAATCAGATGAAGTGATTTTCACAATTTCAAATGGGTTTCTTTTTCTGACCGAGGAAATGACGTTAACCCAATCATCTGGGACGAAGATATCCTTATAAATTTTTTTATTCTTTTCTAATATACCAAAATCTCGGTCACGCGGCAAATAGGAATGGCCACTAACTAAAAATTTATGGTCGATTTCTTCAAGCATAAAATCGGAATGGGATACCAAAAATTAGCACAACAGTGAAAGTTTTATATTTCTATATTGGCCCCCACATTGGTCAGAATACATAATAATTATCTTAGACTGCCCTACGTTCTTAAAATAATGCATAAGACAAGATCCAATTTCTTGACGCAATAACACCTTTTTGAGTGCCATCTAGTTTTGAGTGTAGATAGCTACATAAAAATCTGCAACAATTCTTAATATCCCGCCACTGAAATTGGCGTATTGTGAACTTAAGAAATTAAATTCGGTAAAAGCTAATTGTGATAGTTTTGAGGAGTGAAAATCATAATTTTACATTTCTTGGTTTTCAAGGGAAGGGAATTTGAATCACACCATAAAGAGATAAAGAGTTATACCTAATACCTTACTCCTTATCTATCAAATTGGTAAGTTATATTATGATTAAATATTTGGAAAATGTTTTTATAGTTTAATTTTAAAGATATTGGCGGAAAATTTTAAACAACTTTGTCTAACTTTTTCATAATTTACGATATGTTGGACAATTCTTTTTTTTTAGATATCTATTGTAAATATAGTAATAACTTTGTAATAATTAAACAAATAAATTCATAATTTTGCTTTGTATAAATGTATTTGCAAACAGTAACTTAAATCCAACAAACTAACTAATGTTTCTATTTTAAATTAATTATTTTATAACGCTATAGTTTCAACTCAGTAATGAATCAATGTATAAGAATACACGTCAATTATTTCGACAGAGGGCATATTATGTCATTGTTCTATTTTCTTTTATATACTTCTTATAATATTCTTTATTGTCTAAATAAAGAATTTTATAATTATAATAGATAATAACAGATTTATTTATCCATCGCCCGCTGCAATATTGGAAAATTTAAGATCGAAGGGCACTTTTGAACAATTGTTTCGCATTTCTAATATTCAATCTACTTACAAAGCACATCTTTTAAAAAATCAACTCCAAATTGTTTTGGTATGAAATGACAATTGTTAATCTGGATATAGTATACTTTTAAAAGATAAAGTAGCTACATATTTGCTACTGTTAAAGTTAGACGACAAGCTCTTTATAGTTAAAGTATAGTTTTGCGTTTAAAATTAACAACAACAATTATTTACAGTCAAACCCCATTCTAAAATTGATTTAGAGTAGGTTTTAAATGTTGAAAATCTTGCGCCATTTTGTCTATGAAAATCATGTTTGTGGATTAATTATTGAGTTGTAACGTTTCAGCTGATATCACACCTTCCTTCCAACCTATTCATGAACAAAATTTTAATTAGAAACATTTAAGTATACAATACATATCTACATACAATAATAAAATAAAAAAAAAAAAGATTGTAGATATAGTAAAACCCGCTTAAGAGAAACGGCAAAATTTCACAGTATTTCTTTCACTTAAGCGGGTTTTTCACTTAAGCGGAGTTCGGATAAGTGAAAAAAAAAAATCACTTGCTAATGCTAGAAACAATATTGTTTTTATCTTTTGGACTTGCCTTGAAAGAAAATAAATAAAACAACGATTAAATAACACAAAAATAATTTATTGAACAAGGAAAACTAGCAAATTTTGTTCTGTTCGATTCAATTTTTTTTTTTCACTTTAGAGAGTTTTTTTCAATGAAAAATATTGAAAATTAACTGAAAATATGTTTCAGTTATCCGGGTTTTTCACTTAAGCGGGTTTCACTTAAGCGGAGTGTTTTAAGGGAAATTGGTCGGAAAATACTTGGGGATGAAGAAAGTGTTTCAGGTAAGCGGGTTTTTCTCTTAAGCGGGTTTCTCTTAAGCGGGTTTTACTGTACCTACTTACAATAATTATTATAATTGCAATAATTAAGAATGTAGGTATACCAATTTTTTCTTATTGATTGGAGCGTTTTTTGTATTCGTGTCTAAGTATAATTGACCTTGCGCCCACTCTAGGACAAACATCATTTTTATGAATAAGAAAGGATAATTTAATATTTTATTTTCTGAGAATATTGTATTCTGCTTAAAAAAAAATCATTTTACTAAAAAGGGGTTGGGTAATGTCCTAAAAACTCTAATATCTCTTCTCAAAATTGCAAAAACTAATACCTGCCTTGAAATGAAAAAGTTGAAAATTTTAGCTCAAAAATGAAAAATTTCAAGACTTTTCAATTCCCTCAAAATTCAATATTTGTCCAAATTATTAAAAAACTAATACCTATTCGAAAAAAGAATATTCACCTCGTCGTTCATCGCAATACAAAATAAGATACAAACCGATTTGTTATCATAACAAACATACCGAGCTTCATAATAATACATTCAATACTTTTCGCATACCAACCAATGTACATAATATGTAGTTACTTTTCTTCCTAAAAACATACAAAACAATCCAACAATTTAAATCTACTCCTTTGCTTCATTTTACATTCACACCATACTCATCGCTTACCAATCCCTATACCACCACAGCCCTCAAATATTATCATCCACCGTCATCGTGGTTCTGCTCACATCCATTTCTTCCCCTTCTACACCACCCCTTTACTGAACTTCTCCTATACCAAAAAGCCTACTCGCCTTTCATGTTCGTCATACTTCTTTTTGCTTCAGTTCCAACAAAAAATAGCTATCTTCGAAAAAAACCACGTTTTGGCAAATAGATGAACTAAAAACAGCCAGTAAACAAAAGTAACGACTTTTGTGCAAAAAAAAAACTTTTATAAAATGTGTTATTTTGCAATAAAAAGTTACTTTTTGATTACTTTTTTTTAATATAAACAATTTCAGAAAGCATTATGTCATTTTGGGAAAGTTATGATGATCTTTTCACATAACTACACATTAAAAAATGCATTGGAAAATGAGCAATTTTAATGTTTTTCAAAAGATGATTATTCAAAAATAGAGCCGAAAATTAAAAATCCGCTCCGACGCTCTTCTAAGTCTCTTCATTACCTTTAAAATGACGTAAAAATATTATAAGTTTTCCACTTCAATTTCTCACAAACCTTGCACAACTTTTGCAGTTTTGTGGAATTTAACGAAAGAAGCAACCGGAATATTAAAATTAAATAAGAAAAATATTAAAAAATTAAAAAAGTGGCTCGACGCTTTTCAAGATAAAATGTAATTCTTTCATATGTAATTTATTTTATTTCAATACGTCTTGCATTGACTTCACAAACCTTGCACGAATTTGCCCAATTTCACGTTTTTCTCAATATTTTGGGCGGAGGCCTCTTAAGGGTCTTCGGTGATTCCCTAGAGGGAATTTTTTTTAAGCTCCAAAACTAACGGTACCCCCATACACCCTTAATGCAAAATCATATTTATCTCGAAAACGGCTCTAACGATTTTGATATAATTAAGTGTGATATTATGGACACAGACTATATTTTGGTCAAAAAAAAAATTTGGGGGGAAATGTTATTAGGGGTACCTGTTATAGAACCGTTTTTTTTATTTTCGATTTTCTCACCAACGGCTCTAACGATTTTTACCAACATTTTTACGCAGGAGGTCCTTTGCATTTTAAAAAATATAAACTAAAATTTTTTTTCGAAAAAATAGTTTTTGGATTTTTTAAAAAATAATACATTTTTTGTTATTTCTTGTTCTCAAAGCTATTTAAGGTAGTTAATAAAAGTATTGTGTACCAAATAAAATAAAATTTAGCTGCTCGTTGGGTTTTTTTGTGCATTAAGGTACTAGTACGGTGTAGAACGCCAAACAACGCACGATTTTTGGGAATTTTTTCCTCGGAAACTTTATTAGATAATAACATATTTTTTTTTTTTTAAATAATGAATACATGTGTCAAGAAAACACATTTTTAGAATTTTTGAATTTTGGCCGAATTATAGAGGGCGCAAACGTCTACTCATCAAAAAATTCATTGTCCCATTGCGGACAGTTAATCTCAGGATTGGCTGGACTGAAACAAAAGAAAACAAACTGGGTTATTTTAAGGAAGGTTTTTTACGAGACAATTTACCACAATTTGTTTTAAATGTAAAAACAAAAAATGTCAAGCTTTGAAAAAATGAAAAAATAATTTTTTTTTTAAATTTGTTTGGCCATTTTTGGGTCGCAATTTTTTTCGTTCATAAGTTTTTGGTCAAATTGTGGTAAATTATCTTAGAAAACATAAAAACTATCAAGTTGCAACAAGTTTTTTTGAAAATCTGTTCAGTAGATCCGGAGATTAACTGTCCGCAATGAGACAATGTGTTTTTTGAAGAGTCGGCCAAAATTAGAAAATTAAGACAAAAAAAAAAAAATGTTCTTGTACTCTCGACGCATGTATTCATTATTTAAAAAGAAAATTATGTTATTATCTAATAAAGTTTCCGAGAAAAAAATTACCAAAAATCGTGCGTTTTTTTGGCGTTAGACCGCACTAGTACCTTAATTTACAACAATATCCCTGGTATTGTATGCCCACGTTACTTCACAAACTTTTGAATTATGACCCCGAAATAATAAAATATTCAGTGTTACCTATCTGTCAAATGTCGGAAAATGCACAAGAAGCATGTAATAATTTTTTTTTAAATCTATCAAGCTAATTTCGCAAGAAACCATTATCGTCAAAAGACAATGGAGGATGTTTTTAAAAGATTCCTAGTTGTCGGGAATTATCTCTAAAACCACTTAAATCTTTGTGTAAGGACTGTATTAATTTGTTAGCACCTCCACCTGTAAATAATCGAACAGAAGATGAACACGATCTTTTGACAGCTCTTCCACTTTTGAAACTGATACAGATGGGCAATGAAAATTTTTCATGTTAGTATCGGATTAACTTATATACCTATTGTTTGCTCATATTGCATTTCGTGTTTCTAAATTTATGATTTATAAATTACTGTGTTCGATTTCAATAAAAATATGTATATAAATTGTTTTTTTTTTCATTTTTTTTGTTATATAATTTTGCCATATTTATAGCTAGCATTCCACTATTTTGAATTTGTTCATTTTTAATAAATTTTCAAGTAAATGCCCTAATAATATCAAAAAAAAAAAAAAAACAATTTTTTTAACCAACTACATAGTATATCAAAGTTATTTCATTTTTGATAAGTTTTTTCGTATGACATGATGCCATATTAGGTCGGCCATTTTGAATTTGCTGATTCTGATAACAGATTCGTAATCAGCGACCCCAAAAACCACCATATATACCAATTTGTGGATTCTCTGCGTTTTTCGACTTTTATCTGCACAAAGCGGCTTTCGGCCGCACTGTGCGACAAGGTGAAACTCATCGGGGTGGAGAAAGAACGACAGAAGAAAACACATGTCAACAGCACACGGTTGGTATTGAGCAGTCCCCCATCCAAGTACTATAATCACGCACAATGATGCTTGATTTCGCTGATCGATGGAAAGCGATGCTTTCATCAAAGCCTAGACCGTTGAATAAGAGAATATTGACTGCAAAAATACGAGTACAAATCCATAAGGTTTATCGGAATTATGTACATAACTTTTTCTTAAAGGACCTGGAGTGCAGGGGGCAGTATGTCATAATTCTGCACATGTTAGAATTCCAGCCTACCTCGCCTTAAAGAACCTCCCTTAGGAATGAATTCGGCAATAATTCTTAAAATAATGTTTTAATAATAAAAGTCTATTGGTTATTGTCTCCCCTTCACCGGATTTTAATGAATTTCGATAGTGTCCAAAGAATAGCTCCATATATAAACAAAAAAACTTTTCCTTTTAATTTTTTATAAGTCTGTTCCATAATTCCTTAAGTTCAAAACGAACTTCATATGTAAACTTTTTAACACCAAAATTTAATATATGAACATCAGCACGATACTCTCCAGAAGGCCAAATTGATGGTAATAGGCTTGCATCCATTGGAACGTCCTTGAATATAACATCCCCCTGTAATTATCAAAAAAATTATTAAAAATTCTTTAAATTTATAAAAACAAAATTAATTTTACGAACTTCATATGGACATGAGTGATTTATATTTGTATAAGGTTCCTGCATTTGGTATATGCGTCTTAAATAAAAGCTGCCTTGGTTTTTCTTAAGGAAGGCACAGTAGTCCTCTTTGATGTTTATCAGAAATGGTCTAAATTTAACATCAGTTTTTTTAAACAATTGAATATTAACCTTTACAAGTTCGAGAAAATCCATTAGAATAGAGAATATAAATTCAAGCTTATTGCGTAGGACATGTCTTACAATAATATCGTTTATCGGCTTGGTTAGATACAAGTGAACCTGTGCCACTGAGTACGTTTGGTTGATTGAAAGTGTCCGACAGTTGATGCATTTAATTAATGTTGGATCCTTAACAATACAACGATTCCTTAGAATTTTTGCTGAATTGTTTGTCTTGAGAAAATTTACAAGAAAAAAACAACAAAAACAAATTTTAATAATGTTTTTGTATACGAACTTAATCCCGACTTACGTCTCCATTTGCAAAAATTAACGCAATTGCTATTATGTTGATCTTTATTAAGGTCTTCATT
This sequence comes from Chrysotoxum bicinctum, assembly GCA_911387755.1. Lineage (NCBI taxonomy): Eukaryota > Metazoa > Arthropoda > Insecta > Diptera > Syrphidae > Chrysotoxum > Chrysotoxum bicinctum. The sequence continues at coordinate 225,598,691 of OU426987.1, forward strand.
GCGGCACCAATTTTTGCCTAATAACTCACTTTTAAACGGATTTTGTGATTTTGACTCGTTTTGATTGAAACATAATTATTATTGATTCAACTGATATAATTTTTGTTAATAATCGTTGATCTAAGTTAATCAGATTTTAGCATAAAAAAAGACATTAGTGAACGAATTTATTTTTTTTGGTTGTTTTATTTGGATAGTTAAATTTTTCTTTTAGACTAAGAAGCCAGTTGTAGGCCGACTTTCTATCTATGTAGGTGAGTAATTTGCTCAAAGCTGATTTTTTATTTAAATAACATTGCACATTAAAGATTATCTTCAGCAGGAAGCAGTCAACTCGCCGATTCTATTCAGCATTTACACTACCGATCTGATAGGTGGGCTGAATCAGGCAATTGTGTATTGTGTACGAACTTACACTCGAGGTCATTAGAATGCTTTTGCAGAGTGACTTCGACAAGATTCAGTGATATTACGATTACTGGAAGTTGAAAATAAACTTTCAGAAATCTGAAGCTATTCTGCTTAGGACTCCATTGGCTGGAGCCCCAAGTACCTTGGCATCTGGTTGGATCAGTATTTGTTATTCGACAGACATATAAATGCTGCTCTTGCCAGGGCTATGGGAGAATTCGCTCTGACGAACCAGTTGTTTTACAGCAGCCGGCTTGACAGAAGGGTGAAGGTGATTTGCTACAACGTTGATGGTAGTGATCTCGAAGTTTAAAGTAGAATAAATTAATTTCGCACTGCCTTTGGTACTCTGTCTCAAATTTGGAATTCCAGTCAAATCTCCTTACGCATTAAGTTCAGATTATTCGAACCTAATGTTAAATCCATGCTTTTATATGCCTGCGAAACCTTTAAAGTCTCGGCGATCATCTCGAGGAAAATGCAGGCTTCTGTGAATCACACGTCTACGCCATGTCTTGAAGATTCGCTGGCCTCAAACTATTTCTAACCAGGAATTGTGACGCAGGACAAGTTAATATCGGCTGGACGTGGACTAGTGATGGGTAGGACACGAATTTGAAATGAGTTTGTATGAGGTACTCATTTTTTTAAATGAGGTGGTACTTTGTCCCACCTCAAATGTCCCATGGTACATACCTATTTAAATGGATATTTTGAAATTCGAAATTAAACAATGCGTATTTTTTTTAATAGTATATATTTTTTCCAAAAACAGTTTTTAAAATTGCATTAAATAAAAAGGTTACAAAAATTAAATATCAATAAATATCTATAATATATTTAATTAAATATCCTTGATACAAAACACTTTATTTTAAAATAAAACATTTAAAAACAAAATTAAAAAAGTGTTAGTTTTTAACAGAAATAAAGTTTAAAATAAGTAAATATAAAAAGATATAATAAAAAAATTAACCTTAAAAAAAAAGTTTAAAAGAAAAAGTGTTTTTAAATTTTATTTAAGTTATTTAAAGAAAACAAAAGCATTTAATAAAAAGATAAACACAAAAAGATATTTTTTTTTAACAAAAAAACAAATATGTTATCACATTCAAAATAAATTGAATTGAAAAGTTTAAAAAAATACATCATTACATTTTTGCATTTAAAAACAATATTTGTCCTACTTTCTTCCCACTCAACATTTTTCTTCTGTTAAGACCTTTTCTGGTCACTTTTTTTTCGAACAAATTTGATTACAGGACACTGGATTAAATACAACACTAATGACTCTTCACGTACGCAAACTCAGCACAATTGATTGATTGATTTTTTTTTTTTTCAATTCTCATATTTGATCTTGATCTCTAAACCCTAGTCTCTTTTTTCTAACACTAAAAACAAAACAAATACAAATAAAAGGAATGCACTTGCATTTGCATATCAAAAACGAAAATTCCTACTCTTTCAAAAATTAACAAAACCTCCTACTCCAAACTGTAAAAAAACCTCCTTCCTTTTTTAACCCTTTGATTGTATAATTTTCGATAATGCTTCATACCTATCTTCATTCTTTGTTACATTGTAGTCAGTGCAACATTCATTCATTCATAAGTCCCACTCATTACCTCTTCTCATTTTGTCTCCTCAAACAGATGCAAAAGAACTCAATTCCTCAATCCTAAATGACAAATGTCCTAGTCTGGTACAAAGTCCCAGCCTGGTACAAAGTCCTAGCCTGGTACAAAGTCCCATCCTGGTACAAAGTTCCAGTCTGATACAAAAACCCAGCCTGCGACAATGTCACGAATTTTGTTTGAATGGGACGTTTGAGTCAGAGTATATCTAATAATGAGTAGGGACACTCTCTACACATATGCAACTCCTACTAGACAAATAAAAACAAGAACAAAAACAAACAATAAGCGTGAGAAGTTCCAAAGTATTAATTTTAATCCTTACGACAATTCACTAATGTAAGAAAAACCCACAATATTTTTTTCAAGCACCACCACAAACAATCTCATTCGTAAGATATATGAATGCAATATTTTTTCATACGGTTTTTTTAAAGGCGCGATAGGTTGGTTGCTTGTGAGCCTATTTTTTCTCTGTGCCGTTTTCTTCTTTTGAGTGACCATATTCTTTTTTTTCGTGATACTGAATTTATTTCTGTCGATTAATTTTTTTTAATGATATAGACCATATAAATAAATCTTAAATTTGTATTTCATTTTTAAATATTGAAATATTCATTTGATATTTGTTTGGTATTCTCAAAAAATAAAACGAAGCCATTTTTGGTTGAGTAGTAGCAACAGTATTTTTACTTCTCAAGTATTTTTTTTAAGAAGTTGGTCACACTAGGAGGAGTGGATTGGGAATTGTTTACATTTTTTTCATAATGTATTTTCAAAGGCGCGACGAGTTGAATTCTTATCTCTCTTTCACCATCACACTTCTTATTTTCATCTATTTCTCGTTTCTGTGTACTTAAAAAAAATTTACTGATTAGAAACACGTGGAGAGTGTCCCTACTCATTATTAGATATACTCTGGTTTGAGTAAAAAGTACTCAACAAGACAACAACTCAACTCATAACACATTCATTTATTTCATTTAAAAACCTCATCTTCCACAAACCTCATTCTATTTGCATTGGTTTGATCTTTGGTGGGTAGAGAGTTTGAGGCCTATTCCTCCTTTCATACAATTAACTACAATACAACTTCATTCTGCATCAGTCTCAGTCTTAGTATCAGGCCGATGAGTGAGATGCTCGATACGAATAGTGTTTTTTTCCATGAAAGAGTAAAGAGAAATATTTTTCGTTGCTTTTGTGGTGAGGTGTGAGGCAGCGTTACCCTTATGCGACTTTAGTCGCATTTTTGCGACCTTTTTTGTGCTGTGCGACTATGCGACGACCTTTTTAAAATTGTTTAAAATTGCGACTTTTTCTTTGCTTAAACATTTACCATCAAACTTTTCTGAGAATGTGTGAGTATGATTGTCTTTGCTTTGTTCTTTGTTTTCTGTTCGCATTCTCGTTTTCGAAAGTAGTTTTTGTTTTCCCATTCCCACCACGGGGGCGCTGTTAGATTGTTTTTTGTTCTCTTACGTGTTTGGCACTGACGACTGACACTGACATTTTCTGGAATTTCTCCTTACCTTTGTGCTTTGTCTGTAACAGGGTTCGGACTTTACTTCGATCGAAGTAGATCTACTTCGATTTTGAGAAATAAATTTAATCTACTTCGCTACTTCTCTTTTTTATGATCTACTTCTCTTTAAAATTCTTGACCAACATATTTAAAGACAGCGCTGGTCACTCTGCATTAGAGATGCCGCGAATAGTGACTCGGCCGAATACCGATTATTCGGCCACACTCGCCGGCCGAATACCGAATATTCGGCCAACGAAACGATGTGTTGTGTATCTATCTCCTACGTGACTTTTGACGAGGCACAACAGTTTCTGGGAATGTTCTGAGGAAGTTGCTATAGACAAAATGACAAAGATGTTGAAAAAACAGCCATTGAAAACAAAATAGATTTTTTTTAAAGAACTTTTCGCCAAGATCGGATGGCAGACCCTTACAAGTGGTGGTCAGCAAATACAAAACTGTTTCCCAATTTGAAATCTACCCCTCGTCTCCTGGTACTAGTGTATTAGTGAGAGGTTATTTGCAGAAGCTGTAATTGATTTCGAATATAGACGTTACATAAAACGTATGCTACCAACGAATGCTGAAAAAGCTGTTTTTATTCACCACAACTTACCATTAGTAGATTTTAAATACTAAAATAAAAAAATTTAATAAAATTACAACATTTTTTGTAAGATAATAAATCTTTTTTTTATTCTCCATTTAATATTCGGTATTCGGCCGAATGTTGTGAACTATTCGGCCGAATACAGAATATCAAAAATATAGGCCGAATACCGAATAGTGGCCGAATATTCGCGGCATCTCTACTCTGTATTACATTAAAAACAAGTTTAGGAATCGTTTAAACGTAAGCACCGTGGAAAATTTAATGTTTTCAAGATCACTTACAGAAAAACGCAAAGATATTTATGAGCCACCTTTTAAATTGATAAAATTCATACAAAAATACTAGCTCGTTGATAGGAAATTTACTTTAAAATAGTTATATTTAATAACTATTTTTTTACAAGTCTGAAGTCTTAATTTACTTTATTTATATAATTTAATTTCCTAAAACTACTTCGAAAATTTTGGATCTACTTCAGTTTTCTTCGGTATTTACTTCGAAAATTTCAAACATAAGTCCGAACGCTGGTCTGTAACATGTAACATGCCGCATCGTGGAGCAATGGGTTGTTTTGCAACATTTTTTTATTAGGTCTAAATTTGAAGAAAGTACAAATTCAAAAATTGATATTATTCTCGAAAATTTGAACAACGAAAATTTAGTTTATTTAAAGTTTCTAAAATATATTCTTTCAAAAATAAATTTTTTAAACAAAGTTTTTCAGAGTGAAACATCACAAATTGCTTATTTGTACTCTTATATATAGGTAGAAGATCCTCTATTTATTATTTTTCAAAATTTTTTATTGAAAGAATGTGTTCTTGGAAAATCTACTTCTGAGATTGATTATCGAAACGAAAATTATTTTAAAAATTGAAGAAATATATATCGGCATGGAAGCCGAAAATTGCTTTAAGGATAAAAAACTCACAAATTTTGAAATTATTTGCATAAAAAAAATGTACTTCAATATTATTTGACGCTTTGCTAAGAAATTTTTTAATGTTAAAGATGAGAAGCTTTCTATTTTAAAACATATAGATCCAAAAATAATTAGGTCAAATCAGGATTTTAACTATTTTCGGTTGGTTTCAAATTTTAATAGCTTTACAAATGAGCCAGAAAAAGTGGTAGATCAATACAAACACCTATAGCTTCAAGCGTTTGACAAAAACTATGGCAACATTTTTGAAATTAAAAATATAGAAGAGTTTTGGTACAAGGTTGGTACTTTAAAAAATAGTTTAGGTGATAACCTATACCTTGACCTTTACGAATTTGTTTGTAAAATGTTAACGTTGTCACACAGCAGCGCTTGCGCTGAGCAAGTTTTATTCAAAGCTTACGCTTATGAAAAATAAATTAACAAACCGTGTACAAAGGGAAACCTGCGAAAATATGTTAGCTTCCCCAAATCTCATTGACTGTGATATAAGTGAGTGGGTTCCTGAAAACAACCTAATTAAAAAGTATAGAGAAACTTTATTAAAAAAACGAAACATTAATGTGATTTACATATCTTTTTAGGTATTTATTTTAACTTAAAACCTACATACATATTAATTTATGTAAAATGAAGTCTTTAAATTATTTTTTTTTTTGTTTTTATTATTTTTTAATGTATACCTATCTAAGTGTTTAAATAAGGAAATTCAAAAAAATATCTAAATTGTTTTTCCTATAGTAAAAAAAATAATATTTAGGTATGCGAGTTTTTCTTTCAATTGCGACTTTTTGTTCAAAAATGCGACTTTTTCAAAGAATTCGAATTTGCGACTTTTTTTTGTAAAAGCGACTTTTTTCTGCGACTTTTTGAAAAATCCCAGGGGTAACCCTGGTGTGAGGTAATACATTTTTTCGTTTTGAGGTGATGGGACATTTCAGATTGGTGTATGGGACATTTTGTATTGCCTCATGTATGAGGTACACATCACTAACGTGGACATAAGTAAGCGAAGACGGCAATGAATTGGTTATACACTGAGGGAACTAAACGATGATATTACAAAGCAATTCTTTGAATGATATCTTCAATGGTATCAACAGTCTTAGCAGAAACGGATTCCCAGAGATAGACGTTAAAATATCTTGCTGCATACCGTAAAAGTTGGAGACGATTTCTAGGCGCCATATGCTTCGAACGGGGTTATAGGACATAATGAAGAACTTAACCCGTGCCTACTTGATTTACCCTTGTTTCTTGAAGCTTGTATTTTTCAATGGTCATAAATTATTACATAACCACTGCATGCTGGACGGCTAGTGTCTTTATCGTTCATTGTGAGAGAATTAAGAAATACTCGTAGTATAATTTGGGAGGTTACTCGTATAACGCCTTATAAATTGTAGCCAGATCAGAAGGGGTAAAAAACTTCGGATATGAATAAAAAAAAATTTACGCATTCAGCAGCGTTTTTGGCGGTCTCGAGAATGTTGGATATTCATCTTCGAAGATCGTTGTTAACACACACACCGAGTACTGAGAGCTTTTCGATATTTTCGTTGCAATTGCCAATCAAGGGTAATGGCAAAGGGGTATATTCTTCTTAAACACCGAATTGAGTTTTCGAAGCGTTGAACTGCACACGATTTTATTACATCCCATTTAATAATACTGTAACGTTCAGAGTTTAATGAGCTTATCATACGGTATAGTTTCAATTCCACTTCCGAAGCAGATGGATGTAAATATGACAACGAGTGGCTATAAGAAGCTAAGAAGCTGAAGTGAATTAGAACAGACAAGAGATAATTTATAAAATAAAGGAAGAGATTCGGACATAAAACGAAACCCCGGCGAACACCAGTATTTGTTTTGTGAAGATCACACTTTAAGCCGTCAAATAGAACATGTATTGAACTATCCAAAAGGTGATTTCTAATCCAATAAATAAGGGTTTCATTTATACAAAATGCATCTTTGATGAGAAAACCTGGTGCCTTAGAAATACCAAGTGATCTTACTTTCTCCAAAACAATGTAAATATCTGTTCCACTCATATCGGTGAGATAATATGCCATCAGATTAACAGTGAGACGATTTATGCAAAAGCTGTATTGTGGTCATTCAGAAGCTGTCAATCTTCAAGATTTTTCTTGAGCTGATGATTGATCAGCGATTCCATGACCTTGAAAAGAATTTACCTAAGTGCAATTGGTCGTTAGAAGGAGGGGAGGAAGGATTGCCTCTTTTAGGAGCACCCTGGACAAAAGCTGTTTTTCATCTTCTAGGAAAGATTAGAGAATGTTAGGAGCGATGGAGAAGCTTATACGCAATGGTTTTGCCAGTGAAAAAGAACAACTCTTCAGAAGAAAGTCAGTGCCAGCGTATTAGTTTTCATCAAAGTTTTCTCGCATGATAGTTTTTTCACATGATATTACTTTAGGCATAATACATTTCTGGAATGAAAGCTTGCTCAAATGTTAGTTTTTCCGGATGATAGTTTTCTCCTATGGGGTATTTCTGGCTTGCAAGCTCCCCCAGATATTAATTTTCGGTTGATAGTTTTCTCGCATGATATTTTCTCGTTCAGAAGTTTTTCTTTTTGATGTACAAAATTTATCATTCTTTTCAAAGTTTTCCATGAGATGTTTTTTGTATACAAAATATTTATAGTGAGTTTTACGAGAATTGATTAGAGTTAGCCGAATACTATTAATTAATGTTCGATTTCTCTAACAGAAAAGTACACATAAGGGAAATTGAATTTTGAACTTTTTTTGAAAAATAAATTAATTTTTTAGTAGATACTGTTGACATTTATCACGGTCTTAGAAAATTTAAAAAATTAGATATTCAATCAATTAATCACTCGTAATAACTTTTACCCTTCGGGTTCATTGTTGTGATTAATTTTCTAAGGTCAAATTGAGAGAACATGAATATTGGGAATGTTTTCACCCTTTATCTTTTTAGCTTTAACTTTATAGAGTTTGTCCTAAGACAATATTTAAAGAAAAAAAAAATTATACTTTGATTTATGATATCACTTTTTGAAAGAGGATTTCAGGTAACAAAAAATACTTGATTTATTTTATTAAATAAGTACCTACGCAAAATTCAATTAGAGCAGTCCATACATTGAAAAATATTAAATAATGCAATGCGGTTCCCTTATGCACTACAAAAGATTGACTTGAAAGTTATATTCCATAAGGATAATTTTATTTTGAGATGCATACATACCTAAGCAAATGTACGTCAATGTTTGACTTGTTTAACGTCAGTAAGGTAATAATGACGCTGCATACAACCTTTACAAATTGAGCTAGAAACAATGAAAGTGCTATTGTATTATTCCATTTGCATGCTAAAGCTTCTAAAATAAATAATCCTATTCAACGTTATTGACGTTATTAAGTTCGCTTATACATAGTATTTGCAGAACACCTACAAGGAACACCTTTTTCAAGGATGTTTTGAACTCGAGTGGCGTCAATGGATCACAACACTCCCAAGTTTTGCCTGTCAGGTTCATATCGGGTTAATTTAAAAAAAAAAAAAAAAAAAAAACTTTACCACCCGATGGTCATGTGGGCATCAGACCTAAAATATTGTTTGAGGCAATCATGGTTTTAAAGCGAGCAACAAATCTAAAAAACGATACATACATACATAGGTAGCTGAAAGAGTCTAAGTAAAGTTTTTGTCACGATATCTGCTTCAAGGTAGATTGCGTACAGTTCATGATTGTACCGTCTCCGGAATCGTCCTTCCTCACATACGGGGCCAACAATTCTCCTTAAGACTTTTCTCTCGAACGCAGCTAAGAGGTCGGAGTGCCTTTTGCTAAGCACCCAAGTCTCGGATCCATATGTGAGTACTGGCAGGACCATGGTCCTGTACAGCAGCAGTTTTGAAGTTATGGTGAGATTTCTGGATTTGAAGAGCTTTGACAGACTATAGTAGGCTCTGTTGGATTTGAGAAGCCGCCCGCGTATTTCTTCTTCTATATTGTTATCGGCTGCTACTATTGACCCAAGGTATTTAAAGGATTGCACCACTTCAAATTCGTGCTCCGCAACCTTGATTGTTTGACCAACTGTTCCTCTCGCATTCGACGCCACCATGTACTTTGTTTTACCTTCACTAATGTGCAGCAGGATGAAGGAATCGTGTACAGCTTGTTCGGATCTTCCGATGATGTCGATGTCGCCTGCGTAAGCCAGTAACTGGCTGGACCTGTTGACGATGGTCCCTCTTGTTGCCGTGCCAGAGTCACGGATTGCTTTCTCCAACGCCAGGTTGAAGAGAAGGCAGGCCAAACCGTCCCCTTGTCGGAGTCCATTAAAGATGTTGATTGGTCTGGATAGCAATCCGGCTATTTTTACTTGGCTTGTTACGTTGGTCATGGTCAACCTACATAGTCGTGTCAATTTATTTGGGATGCCGAATTCTCTCATGGCTTTGTAAAGTTCTACCCTGGTTATGCTATCATAGGCGGCCTTAAAGTCTATAAACAGATGGTATGTTGGGATGTTAAATTCTAGACATTTTTCCATCGCCTGCCTAAGGGTAAAGATCTGATCAGTTGTTGATTTGCCTGGAATGAAACCACACTATGGGGCATATTAAACCTTTTCGCCAGTCTTCTGGCATTTCTTCCTGCTCCCATACGTGTACTATAATATCATGAACTGCTTGACGTAAGACTGGCCCGCCGTGATGGAATAATTCGGCTGGTATGTTATCGGCTCCCGGGGCTTTGTTCTGTTTAAGCCGGCCTATAGCCTTCTCAACCTCTTCTATGCTTGGTGGCGGCAACATAGAGTATTCTTCTTGAAAAAAAGTATTTAACCTAAAAATAACCGTACCTACAATACAAATGTTAAAAAAAAGTTTTCGAAAATTGTATTTTTCTCGAAAACGACTATGAGAATTTTGATAAATTTTTTTCTTTTGATTAATTCCTACGATATATAATTTAATAAAAAAAATGAGATTAAGATATTACTGACTGTACCTACCATAGAACCATTTTTTCGAATTTTGAATTTATCGTTATCGACAGAAAGGATTTTAATAAAATTTGTATGAATATAGAGAAGATTCTAAAAAGTCCGAGCACTGGCACAAGTATTTACAACGTTTTGGAGAAAGTAGGATTATTGCACTATTTAATAGAGTTTGACATCAAGCTCAATCTCTTCTTCTTTGGATTAGAAATTACTTTTCGGACCGTTCACTACAAGTAGTATTGGACGGTTTCAAATCTGATATCCACAAAATAAGCACTGGTGTACCACAGGGCTCCATTTTGTCTCCGACTTTCTTCCTGGTATTTATCAATGATCTTTTGTCTGAAACTTCTAATCCATTAAATTGTTTTGCTGATGACAGTACCCTCAGCTTCTCATATTCGTTTCGAGATACATGTTCTTGTTCTTCGAATGTGGATCTAGAACGGCAGTGTATGATAAGCCCATTTAATTCTGATCTCGATAGCACTGTCAAATGGGGAACGAAAAACCGTGTGGAATTTAATGCTTCAAAAAGTCAATGCTGTCTCCTGTCGTTAAAGCGGAATCCACCCTCCATGCCGCTATCCATGAGTGGCACTTGCATTGGAGAAACCGAACTGCTCTCAGTTCTCGGTATGTGCATCACAGACCACCTTGTTGTAAGAAATTTTCATACCACTTCTGATCTGGCTGTAATCTATAAGGCTTATATTCATCCAAAGTTTGAGTACAATTTTATTTTGGCAGGTGCTAAAGGGTTTTCCAATAAGAGGTGTTATTTTGAATAGCCCGCTATTTCGGTAGCTGTCACTTTTGAAGCTGTCGTTTTTTGACATTTGACAAGTAGAAACTACGCTATTAATAAAAATGGAACGATACACGCTTCAACAACGCACTGAAATTATTAAAATTGGGTCCTTGAAATGCATGAAAATGAACCGGAATTTCATCGAAAAATCATCTTGACTGATGAGGCCCATTTCCACCTCGGAGGCTACGTCAACAAGCAAAACTGTCGCATCTGGGGCTCGGAAAACCCAAGAGTTATTGTTGAAAAGCCTCTCCATCCTCAACGCGTGACTGTTTGGTGCGGTTTATGGTCCCGCGGGGTCATTGGACCTTACTTTTTCGAAAATGAGGCTGGAGCAACAGTTACGGTCAATGGATTGCGCTATCGAGAGATGGTTAATGATTTTTTATGGCCTGAATTGGATGGTATTGATCTGGACAACGTTTACTTTCAACAAGACGGCGCTACGTGCCACACAAGCAATGAAACCATCGATCTTTTACGGGAAAAGTTTCCGGACCGTGTTATCTCTCGAAGAGGTGATCACAATTGGCCACCGAGATCTTGTGATTTAACACCTTGCGACTTCTTCCTTTGGGGCCACGTGAAAGATAAGGTCTACGCCAACAGCCCAGCGTCGATTCAAGACCTCAAAGATGAAATTCGTGAGGCTATCGAGGACATAGGGCAGCCACTTTGCGATTTGGTTATGGAAAATTTCATGAAAAGGATATGGTCCTGTAAGTGTGGTCTTGGCAGCCATTTGGCTGATGTTGTGTTCCATTATTAACAGCATACCTTCCTCTTTATAATGAAATAAACATCCGATCATTTATCTCCAAAAATGCCATCTTTCTTTGAATATCAAAATAACACCTCTTATTGGAAAACCCTTTATAATAACTTACTTGAGTCTCTTGGATAGAATCCGAAAAAAGTTTTAAAAATGATAGGTGATAAAAGTATAACAGAAACATTTGTAACTTTCGAGCACCCGTCGCAATTTTTCTTGTCTTTCACTATTTTACCGTTATTTTTTATAAGCACTGATCTTGTGAAATAGCCAGTTGTATTCCTCCCCTTAAACAATTTAACCGTAATACTCACTCTTCAAGGAATGCCCATCAGTTTATCCCTGAGCCCAACTTCGGACATACAATTAAATTCAGAGATTCTTTCTTTAGTCGCACTACATGTATGTGGAATGCTTCACCCGACTCTATATATTTCCTCCCATTATAATATTCAGACATTCAAAACCAATGTGCATCGGTAGGTATCTCTTCTTCAATCCTCTCCTATTCTCCTATAACGCTCGCATTGTGCTAAAACATTTTAAGGATAGTCATAATCCCTTTAGTGCGTGAAAATTATAAAAAATAAAATGCACTACTGAGTCGCACGAACTCGCTCCTATGTAATAGACTATAGGAATTTTAAAAACGAATGTTATTAGAGAAAGAAAAAAATTTTTATCAAAATTCTAGGCGCACGCCGTTTTCGAGAAAAATACAATTTTCGAAAACCATTTTTTAACATTTGTATGGTGGGTAGACTGGGTACCTTTATTTTTAAGTAAAATAAAAATGTGTTTCTCACATCTTTTAAATTATATTGAGAAACTTTTATTTATCAAGTTTAAAACAAATCAAGCAAGAGATTTTCGCAATATTGAGTTTTGAAAAAAAAAATGAAATTTTTGTTAAAAATTCAAAAAAAATTGTTTTTTTAATTTTAATACACAATACTATTCAAATTGTTGGGGAGTTTTAACAAAAAAAACTGATCAAAATTGGTGGTACCGTTTTCGAGAAAATCAAAAACAAAAAAAATGTTTCCATGGGTGGTACCCTCAATAAACATATTTCGAAAAAAATTTTTGAACCATAACCTAGCTTTAACTAAATTAATTTTTTTTGTATTTTAATTTTTTAAATCTGTCAGTTTTTGAGAAAAAAAAATATTTATAAAATTTCCAAAAAAAAATCTTATGACAGGTACCGTTATTTTTGGTCTTAAAAAAATAAAAATAAAATGCACGACTGGGTCGCACGAACTTGCTCCTATGTAATAGACTAGGAATTTAAAAAACGAAAGTTATTAAAGAAAACTGTTCATAAGGATAAAATGAATTTTTTAAATTCTTTTAGTTAGGTACGGTTAGGTTAAAGTGGTTGTCATTAAAGCGTCTGACACACTTTGACCATTAGAGGTCCATTGTGATACCACGATCTAATAGGGAACAAAAAGGTTTCCTACTAGTTAAAAACATTTGGAGCTTCTGATGAAGCGAAGGAGACTTTTAATGTCTGTGTTTATGAGATCGCTTGGTTCATTATAGAAATATTCTCCTAGATGAAGTTTGCGTCTGTAACAGAGAGCAGGGCATGTACAAAGAAGGTGTGGGATTGTCTCCTCTTCCTCCTCGTCCAAGCAACTCCTGCAAAAATCGTTTGATAGTACACCGAGTCGTGCGGCGTGTCTACCTATGAGATAGTGTCCAGTTATGACACCTATTACGGAGATCTACTAAGAGACAATAGACATTTTGACCGTTTCATATCCAGTTTAGGCCAGATTTGTTTGGTCGCCATACAAGTGGTAGTATTAAGCCATCTTGTGTTTGATTGTTCCAGAGCGATTCGTTTCAGCATAAGTTTACTTGTAGCTATGGGCATACCTATATTTGCCTTTTCGGGTAAGATAGGCATTTCCGTTCCAATTCTGGCGAGTTCGTCGGCTTTACAATTCTCCGGATTGTCCCTGTGACCCGGCACCCAGAATAGGTGAATGCTAAACTGTTTGGCCATCTCCATCAAAGACGATGGACAGTCTTGGGCTGTAATGGAGTTTACAGAGACTGATGCGAGGGATTTCAAAGCAGCCTGACTATCCGAGAAGATGCGGATATTCGTGCTAGATACCACGTTTTCTTTAAGCCAAGACACTACACAAGTAGCACAAAATGGTATAATTTCGGTATCACATTTCTTAATTCATACTTTATTCCTTCTTTATTAGGTATGTCAATTTATGCCTACTTAATTCCATCTTAATATGATCTTTATAAGGTATTGTTTTAAAGAACTTAACTTGGTGTGTTTACTCTACTTAAAGCATTCTTAAATACTTCTTAAATTCGCATTTCTTAAATCGGTTTTTTTTGTTACTTAATTCCTTCTGTAATCCTTCTAAAAACATAACTTTTTTGTTTTGGTCCTAAATCGGTATTTTTCAGATTCTTTAATACGTATTTAAGTCTTCTGAAATAGTATGATTTATAACGCCGTTTTCGTACTTTTAGTTTTAGGTGGAAAGCAAAATATGTTAACCGAATTTATTAAATCTTTAAAAAAAAGAGATTGTTTCATTATTGCAGACAAACAACAATTAAAATAGTATTTATGTAAAATTTGACTTTTTTGATGACATCCGTTTATGTAACTGACAAAATGTCCATACTTAATTCATACTTTATTCCTTCTTTATTGGGTAGGTGTGCCGATTTATGGCTACTTAATTCTGTCTTAATTTCGTCTTTTTTAGGTATTGCTTTACAGAACTTAACATGGTGTGTTTACTTCTACTTAAAGCATTCTTAAATACTTCTTAAATTGGCAATTCTTAAATCGGTTGTTTTTGTTACTTAATTCCTTCTTTAATCCTTCTAAAAACATTCCTTTATTTTTCCGATTCTTTAATACGTATTTAAGTCTTCTTAAAGAGTATAATATTAAAAACACGAGAGAGTTATTTGAGTAGCACTTTGAGACAAGATATTTTAAGTGTCACAGTGGCACAATAGGTAGAGCACAAGCACGGCAAGCGAGAGGACTGGGTTCGAATCTCAGTGGAAGCACAGAGGTAAATTAAAAAAAACTAACTTTTAAAATTCTTTCATTCCAGCAAAAATTCACATAAAGACTAGAATATAATAAACAATAATAAAAAAAAAAAAAACAGATAATAAAAAAAATTTATTTTTATTGTTTCTAATAATTTTTTTAAGACTCTTTAAGAAGGAGTTAAGAAGTATTTAAGAAGATGTAAGGAACTATTTAAGAAGGAGTAATGAAGTATTTAAGAAGAATGATATCCCGATTTAAGATCATTTTAAGACTCAATTTATCTTCTTATTTCCTTCTATCGGACCGCCCACTTGCGCCTTTTCTCTACTTAATAGGAACTTAAATCCGTCTTATAGAAGATGTCAGATACCGATTTAGAATTCTTAAAGACTTCGTTAAGTAATTCTGTGCTACTTGTGTACTTCCTTTATCGCCAGAATTTCCGATGGAATAGGCTACAATGGTTTGGTAGGCGTAAGGAGAGACTAAGGTTTAGTCCATCTGAGTACACTCCACCACCCACTCCGCTTTTAGTCTTCGATCCATCTGTATAAAAATTTACTGATTTATTTCCTGTCAAAGCCCCTTCCTCCCAAGCTGACCTTGAAGGAATGGTGACTTCAAAGTTTTTATCGAAAACCAAAAAGGGAGTGATGTAGTCAGAGTGACTTGGGAGAGTTCCGAAAAAATTCAGAATGGTGGTGTGGCCCATAGAATTATTGGTCCATTGAGAGATGGCTTTGAGACGTATGGCTGTGCTCGCGGCCATTTGTTTGCTGTAAATATCTAGGGGTGTCATGTTGAGAAGTATGTCTTGTCTAGTGCAGCGAAAGGTGTCGAGCGGAGAGCTCCGCTGATGCACATACACGCTGAACGTTGAACTCTGCTTAGTTTATCGCGATTTGTCGCTTTATCTAATGCCGTCCACCATACTGTCACCCCGTAAGTGAGTATCGGTCTGATGACCGCAGTATATAGCCAGTGAGTAATTTGTGGAGACAAGCCTCACTTGTTCCCTACGGCTTTTTTACAAGAAAAGAGAGCTACCGTGGCTTTCCTTACTCTTTCCTGTATATTAGGTTTCCAACTTAACTTTTTGTCTAAAATAAGACCCAGGTATTTAGCTTGATCTGAGAAAGTGAGTGGAACACCTTTAATCGATGGAGGGTCTAGTTGAGGAATTTTGTATTTCCTTGTGAAGAGGACTAGCTCAGTCTTGTGGGGGTTAACACCTAAGCCACATCGATCTGTCCATTTTAGTAGCTTGTTGAGAGCGGTTTGTATGAGTTCTGTTAAAACTTGAGGATGCTTTCCTGATACGGCAATGGCAATATCGTCAGCGTATGCAATCACTTTGAATCCCTCTTCTTCTAGGTCTATTAGCAGATCATTAACTACCATGTTCCATAGAAGTGGGGATAGGACTCCACCTTGTGGGGTTCCTCTACTGACTGACCTTCTTGTAGTAAAGCTACCTAGTTCCACATTTATAATTCTGCTTTTCAGCATGAAATTTATAAGGTTACCAAGTGAGCTATCCACATTGAGATTCTGCAGTGTCTTCGCTATTGCAGCGCTGTCGACATTGTTGAAGGCGCCTTCTATATCTAGGAATGCAGCTAGAGTGTATTCTTTGTGATCTAGGGAGTATTCGATTGCGCGTACCAAGGTATGTAGCGCAGTTTCTACTGATTTTCCCTTGCAATAAGCGTGTTGTGCTTTAGAAAAATGGTTTGGTTTTATAACACTACGCAGATGAATATCAATCAATCGTTCCAGTGTCTTAAGAAGAAATGACGATGGACTGATAGGTCTTAGATCCTTGGGCGTAACGTGGGAGCATTTACCAGCTTTGGGTATAAAAACTACTTTAACTTCTCTCCATATAAGGGGAATATGAACCAGGTTTAGACAACTGTTCATTATTATCTCTAACGTGGGTAAGATAATGTCTAAAGCAACTTGCAGTTCGGCTGGTATTATACCGTCTGGTCCCGCCGATTTGTATGGATCGAAGCTGTTAATTGCCCATTTTAGTTTGTCCCTTGTTATTAACCCTTGGATCTTTATAACTTTGTTATTTGACTCTATTGAGTTAATGTTGCAAGTGTTTTGCGAGCTACCTGGGAAGTGAGTGTCAAGTAGCAAATTGAGTGATTCTCCACATGAATTTGTCCAGGAGCCATTTGACATTTTCAATGAACTTGGCATGACTGGATTTGTTGAGAGGACTTTCCTCAATCTAGATGCATAGGAAGTAACTTCTATTTTATCACAGAAGTTCCTCCATGAAGATCTCTTAGTAGTAAGAGATAAAATCAGAATGCTATGCAAATATGAATTTATGCAAGAACAAAAATTATAAGTCGTTGTAGTGGTTCCTTAAAAAAATATACTTTAATGTACAAAATTTTTAAAACATTTTTAAGGAAAAAATTTGGTACGCCAACTTTAAGTTTTTATTATTGTACGAGTAAGAGTTAAATTTCCAAGAAAAATACTAAGCCGTTCTTGAGATATCGAATTTTCCAAAAAACACGACTTTTTTCTAAAAATTGAAAAAATATTTTTTTTTAGTTTTGAAATGCAATGTTTTTCAAACTTTTTAGGAGCTTCTTTATAAAAAATTTCATTAAGATCCGTTATGCCGATAATGAGAAATTCAAAATTCGAAAAAATCGTTGTATGGTAGGTACAGTCAGTAATATCTAGATTTCAAATATTTTCTTATTAAATTATAGATCGTAAAAATTATTTAAGAGAAAAAAAAGTTTTGCAAAATTCGCGGAACCGTTTTCGAGAAAAATACGATTTTCGAAAACCAGTTTTTAACATTTGTATGGAAGGTACCGTTAGTTTTAGATAAAATAATTTTGTTTTCTCAAATATTGTTGATTATGTTAGGAAACTTTTATTTGTCAAGTTTACAAAAAATCGACCATGGGATTTTCGAAATATTGAGTTTCCAAAAAAAAAATTTTGATTTTTTTTTTAAATCCAAAAAATAAAAAATTTGATTATTTAATAATATTTAAACTTTGGAGGAGCTTTAGCATAAACAAAAATGGTTTAAATCGGCTGCACCGTTTTCGAGAAAAAACAAAAAAATGGACCCAGGTGGGCTACCAAAAATAACAATTTTTTGGAAAATTTTTTTCAACCACTACCTAGTTTTAACTAAATGAATTTTTTTTTTTTTTTTTTAATTCTGTGGGACAGTTTTTGAGAAAAAAAAATATTTATAAAATTTCAAAAAAAAACCGTATGGCAGCTACCGTTATTGTTGGTCTTAAAAAAAAAGAAAAAACCGTGTGGGAGGAAAAAATCAAAACCCATATTTACCAAGTTTGAAGAAGATCGACTGAGCCGTTTAGGCTGTAGTGGAACCGACAGACAGACAGACAGACAGAATTGCCAGACCCACTTTTTTGGTCTTCGCTATCATCGTAATGTCAACTTTGATCAAAATCTCGAGTTCCATTTTTTTTTTCCGAATGCATAACTTGCCTTATAGTAGTACCTATAAGTCGCAAGTAAAAATAAGATGACGTGAATTGGCGATTTGACGCCGCTAGAGTACCTGACCGTACCTCCAATGGAACATAGGATTTGTTCCATTGGGAATATGGTCTACGGCTATAACTTTTCTTTTAGATATCCCTTCAAAAAGGAGTCGTTATATTTCAACTCTTCAAAAAATCTAAATAAAAGGATGGAATAACAAAAAATGCAAAAGTTGAAACCTAAAAATCGGACACCCCTATACAAAATTATTAAATTAATGCCCATTAATAACAGAATCTTATTCAAACTTAATCTTGTCTGCGTCACTGACCTAAAATGATCCAATAAAGAAACCCCGCACGATTTCCTGACTTTTCAAATAAAATCAATTAAATCAGGTTTACACAACTCTGACGTCGTATGAGTTTTCCCAAATCATATTATTAGTCAAAACACAAAAACCCAACTCCACACGTAAATATTATTTTTTTCTTCTATCCCTCATTTCACCTTTGTTGACGCCATTAAGGAACTACGTCTCAATTTTGAAATATGAAACAGTATTCCTGAACGTAGTAAAAAAGGTGATTTCTAAAGGAACAACGCAACCGTGCGTGATAGGCTGTTAGTTATGCCTAGGTACTTTACATTATCCAAATACATCATCTGAGAGTCTTACAAAAAATATCAAAAAAAAAAACTGTATTCCTGTGATTCAGGATATTTATCGTTTGATCGTAGATTTGAGGCTGCAACTGATTTTGTGGATGGATTTTCTATTCTGTATGTGTTTCTCTGTTTCGGAAGAAGGGTTCAATTTGAAAGTAACTTGCGTCGTAGGGGGTGAAAGGCTGAATCGTGTCGTCTTTTGCTTAGAATGTTCCATGTAAGGAGGGTTGTAAATGGACCGGGGCTATTACGTTGTTGGATAAACCTTCCAGGGACTGATTAAAATCTATGAAGAAAGTTGGGCAAAATTCTAAGACCTCCCATGGAGTATCGTTATGCAACAGAGCTGCTGGTGTAATTTCATGAGTATTGTATGCTGGACAGCTTTTGGTTAGTGATGGAAATAATGAGGTTTAAGAGAATCATTCGTGCATAGAAATACAATGGTTGATAGGTTCATATTTGTTCTTCGTTTGATGATAGGCAGATTTGAGTGAGTGATACTTTGACGAATAGAAATTACCATGTTGCTTGATTTGATCCTGGGATTGAAATACAAGCAAGTTTGGTCTTATTCCGAGAGAACGCATTTTGGAGTTGAAGTCACTTGAACTTTCAATCAATTTCTATGTCAGAAGTACATATTATTTTTCTTCCATTTTAAAAAGATTTTTAAAGAGACAATAATTTTTATTAAAACAATTGTTTTTTCTTCTTTCTAGATTATTTTATTTGTATGGACGGAAAAATGTCTCTCTCTTCAACGAAATGAAAACTTACGCTAAACCTCTGACCGATGGATGCACACACGGAAAGAATTCTTGGATTGAATCAAGAAAAATCAGCTCAAAATCACCCTATACAATAACTACGGACTATATTAATGAAGACTTTTTATTTTGAACTTAAAAAACTGTGTGAAGTAAAGATATTGCCCCTCAAAAGCCGTAAATCAAATTAAAATTTGGACACAAAATGATTTTAAGTGTTTCTAAGTTAAAATACAAGTTCTGGGCTTACCTTCGTCTGGGCTTGTGGTTTTATAAATCAGGTCATATTGGTGGTCTTGGAGGCCTCTCTCTCTGAGACCATTTATCCACGATTATTGTATAGCAGCTACATCAATATTTTACTCCCTCAGAAAAACCTGCATTAACGGAGCACATTAAGAGTTCTTCAGATTAATCTGAATTCATTGAAGACCCTGAAGAACCAGGGGCCCAAAAACCCTCCCAGTCGTTGCTTACCTTAGCGACGTTGTACTATGGAAATCCCTACAGAACTCGTCCGTGCACTTTACTACCCTACCCTTCGTTTATGGATATGGTATGTAAAAATACCATCTCTAAGGGCTTGGCCTTGATAGAGTTCCACAAACCTTTATTTTTTGTGAAGAGCTAATCCACAATCGATACTTGCAGGTCTTCTCTGACAGCCTCCACAGTACGCGGTATCACTACTCTTGGAGATGATACCATTTCTTCCATTTTAGTGTCATCAAGCTTACTACTTTTCTGGGGCCTATTAGTCTTATCTTGAAATCTGTTCGCTTAACGGCTTTTTCTTTGATTTCCAGAATATTGTTATACTCTTCAATGATCTTCTGGTATTTTATTTTATCAGCGGTGTCCCGCTGAATAACTGTTCCGAAATTCTCATTCCTGGCAATCTTGACAGTTCAAGCCTTCTTGAACTGTTCCTTGAGAAGGGCGTTCGCCGTTTGTTTTATATTACCCCGTGCAGTGTTGCTGTGGCTGGCGAAGGTTATTGGTTTGTATTGGTAGGTTAAGGAAGCAAAGGAGTACTATGGCTGGTACTGCCTGTGGTTCCTGATGGTTTGAGTTGCCCGGTACCGAAACTACCACCATTATTTGAGCTCCCCTTAATGGTGTCTTGGCTTGAGGCCAAAAGTACATCCTCTGTGACGGCGGATGGTATACAATCTGTCATGTTACATTTGTCAATATTAAAAAAAATAGAGTTTCAAAGGAGTGGGTCGGAAAGGAAAGGTCAACCCCAGTAGAGCCTAAAAACCAGGGTAAAGCGAAGAATATGACAGAACCTCCCAAAGCATCAAGTTTCATTAAGGTTAAGTTTTTATATACAAATTTTTTATCAATATTTTATGTCCCGTTGTCGAGAAAAATAAGATTTTCGAAAACCATCTTTTAGCATTTCCCACTATTTTCAGATAAAATAAAAAAAAATTTATACATCTTGAAGATAGTATTAAAAAACTGTTAATTGTCAATAATAAAACAAAATCTAGCTTAGGGTTTTTTATAAAGTTCTTAAAAAGAAATTTATGATATTTTTTAATCCAAAAAATAATTCGTTTGAAAATTTGAATGCACAATATTATTCAAAATTAGAAGAAGCTTCAGCTTACAACAAAAATTATTAAAATCGGTTTCAACATTTTTAAGAAAATCGGAAAATCGGAAAATCGGAAAATCGCTTTGGCTGTAGTAGATCAGAGAAAAAAAAATTGCGAAACTCACTTTTTGGATCTTCTCTATCATCGCAAATTCAAGTCTGATCAAAATCTCGAGATCGATTTTTGAACGAATGTATAACTTGCCATATTACATAGCTGTTATGTAGGTCTCGCAAGTTAAAATTTTATAGTGACCAAAAAAGTAATTTTAAATGTCATAACGCCCAAATCGAAAATTGTTATATCGCCAAAAATATTTTTCATAGTTTTTCAATTTGGGAATTTATGCATTAAGTTTTGGTGTTATTTCGGGTATAATAACATTTTTAACATGCCCTTAGGCTAGGATGCACTTGCGATTTCAATCGCACGATTTTTTAGTCGCAAAAATACGACACATGAGTTTAAATGAGAATGAACGCACTTAATAACAACAAATCGCAACGATTTAAAGGTCGTAGAGGTCGTAAGTTAAAATAAAAAAAAAAAGCACTCAAACAAATATGCTCACACCTGCGATTTAAATCACTACGACTTAAAAATCGTATTCGCAATAAGAAATTGTTCTGCACGCACCTGTGATTTTCAATCGCACGATTTTTTAGCCGCAAGGAATAAGACACATGGCGTTAAATGTGAATGCACGCACATGCGACTTAAAAGTTGAAAATTAATTCTTGTCAGTAATAAAATGGGTTTCATTAAGAAGTGTTGTGTAGTGGCTCTATTGTTACGTTTAAAGCTAGGACCGCACTTGCGATTTTTCATCGAGGCGATTAAAAAGTCGTAGTCGCTACAAATTATTCTCATGAACGCACTTTTGATTTTTTTGCGCGCGATTATTTAATCGCAAAAAATGAAACACACTTCTTTTTATGTGAGTGCACGCATTTGCTACAAATAAGTAGCGACACAAAAATCGCTTAAAAAAATGGAACTTATTTCATTTTTATAATCGCTGCGATTTTTAAGTCGCATGTGCGTGCATTCACATTTAACGTCGTAGTAATTTAAATCGCAAGTGTGAGCATATCCATTTGAGTACATTTGTTTCATTTAAACTTACGACAATCGCATCGCCTGAAAAATGAAACAAATTGCGACCTTTAAATCGTCACGATTTATTGGTATCAAGTGCGTTCATTCTCATTCGGCCCTATTGAGGTAACCGTCGGAGCGGAATTCTCTCCGATTTCCTACAAATCGGGAACATTTTGTTTCATGGTATTTCTCCGATCAGCTGATCGGAAATTCTATCCGACGAAATTCAACGCATGTGTGCGATGAAGCACTTCTAATGGTCTTATTTCTGACACATACAAACAAAATTTTCTCCGAAATCGTCCGACAAGTTCTTGTTGCGGAAAGTGTTTTCTTTTTAGAGAAATAGTTAATTAAAATGTAAGTAATAAAGAAATTAACTTTATTTGCGTTACCTTGTGTTACCTATTTATAATAGACTTTTTTTCTTAGGCAGAACGAAAAAACAAGTTCACAACAATATGAGCGGATAACACCAAAAGGACACCAGAAATTGTAGCTGTGTTTGTGAAGATCTGGCCCAATTAGTTAAATTAATTGGGACCAAGATAAATGGATGTTTGAATGAAAAAAAAGTTTCGTGATCTTTTGTTTTGTGCATTGATATATTTCCATTGTGATTAAAGTACCTATTAGTCAAATAAATATAAAATATTGTTTTTTAAGTTTTTTTTTTCAATTTATTCTTTTTTTGACACTTCAAATTGAAACAAAAAACATACGTTTGGAAATAGGGAGGGGACTTTATTCGATAGTTTTGATTTAAAAATCGGTGCATCTAATTACATTTCTTAAAAACGCTAGCGCATTATAACTGAAAAAAATAATTTTTATAAACAATAAACTACACTCTCTCACCGGTTTTTTATGGTTTAAAACGCTTATGGTGTTTATTTTATAAAAAACTATCGAAAATGTATTGCATTTTCGATATATCGGTTAATTAGCACATCTCGTCGCTGGATTTCTGTAAAATTTCTTCCGATGAAAGCTACTTCGAACTGAAATTGAATCTCCGACGAAGGAAGCGTTGCGGAGAAAGTTCCGGTTACCTCAATAGCGCCGATTAAGGCTAGGACCGCACTTGCGATTTCAATCGCACGATTTTTTAGTCGCAAAAATAGAACACATGAATTTAAATGAGAATGAACGCACTTGCTACCAACAAATCATGACGATTTAAAAGTCGCAATTTGTTTCATTTTTCTTGCGATGCGATTGTCGTAAATTTAAATGAAACACATGTACTGAAATGGATATGCCCACACTTGCGATTTAAATTACTACGACTTAAAAATCGTAGTCGCAAAGAGAAATTGGCATGCACGCACTTGCGATTTTTAATCCACGATTTTTTAGTCGCAAAAAGTAAGACACATGGCCTTAAATGTGAATGCACGCACATGCGACTTAAAAATCGTAGCGATTATAAAAATGAAACAAGTTCTATTTGTTCAAGCGATTTTTCTGTCGCTACTTGCTTGTAGCAAGTGCGTGCACTCACATAAAAAGTAGTGTGTTTTATTTTTCGCGATTAAATAATCGCGCGGCAAAAAATCGCAAGTGCGTGCATGACAATAATTTGTAGCGATTACGACTTTTTAATCGCCTCGACGAAAAATCGCAAGTGTGGTCCTAGCCTAAGGCTAGGACCGCACTTGCGATTTCAATCGCACGATTTTTTAGTCGCAAAAATAGAACACATGAATTTAAATGAGAATGAACGCACTTGCTACCAACAAATCATGACGATTTAAAAGTCGCAATTTGTTTCATTTTTCTTGCGATGCGATTGTCGTAATCTTAAATGAAACACATGTCCTCAAATGGATATGCCCACACTTGCGATTTAAATTACTGCGACTTAAAAATCGTAGTCGCAAAGAGAAATTGGCATGCACGCACTTGCGATTTTTAATCCACGATTTTTAAGTCGCAAAAAGTAAGACACATGGCTTTAAATGTGAATGCACGCACATGCGACTTAAAAATCGTAGCGATTATAAAAATGAAACAAGTTCTATTTTTTCAAGCGATTTTTCTGTCGCTACTTATTTGTAGCAAGTGCGTGCACTCACATACAAAGTAGTGTGTTTTATTTTTCGCGATTAAATAATCGCACGGGAAAAATCGCAAGTGCGTGCATGACAATAATTTGTAGCGACTACGACTTTTTAATCGCCTCGACGAAAAATCGCAAGTGCGGTCCTAGCCTAAAGCTCATGTGTTCTATTTTTGCGACTAAAAAATCGTGCGATTGAAATCGCAAGTGCGTTCCTAGCCTAAAGTCTACTCAAAACCGTGAAAAAAGTATTGGGCGCATCCGGATATAAGTGTCAGATTACTTAACGGTTAGTTTCATAAAAGACCGCCGACAGAAATTTGTACAATACAAAAAATAAAATAAAAAAAAATCACAAGTGAGTGCATGATACTAATTTGTGGCAATCGCGATTTTTTAATCGTCTGGACAAAAAATCGCAAGTGCGTTCCTAGCCTTATAAGATTTGCTTGAGCGGCACAGAGAACCCTGAGAACCTGCGAAGCGTGGCCGCAAAGGTACTATTGTCTAAGAAAATTGTTCACTTAATTTAAAAATTATCTTTGGCCATGCGTCATCGTCGTTATCGTCAATGCTCAAAATAAATGTCGTAAGGCCCAAACTTATAGCAGAAAACCACTTTTGTACATAAATAAGTATGTATTGTATATGTTATTTGGGCGAAGTGGAATTCCATTTGGGCTTTGCGCCGAATTCTTTGCGAAATTTCGGGCGGTATGTCGTTAGGGGAAAATGTTAAGGAACGAAAAAAAATTAAAAAGATCATAACTGGCAAAGATAAATGTCATAATGCTTTTGGTATTATGACATTTGAAAATTATTTTGGGCGTAATGACATTGCTTTTGGGCTCTATGGCATTTTTTCTGTTGAATTTTCGTACTGTATGTTACTTTTTGGTCTCAGGAAATGCAAAATGAATTTAGTATGATTTTTCTTTTGAATTTCATTTAATTTTTTTCAGGTACTCTAAGCACTTAAACTGTGAAACGAAGGTTATTCGATTTTTTTTTAAAGAAAATTAATGAAGGTCAAATATGTTATTAATGTGGTCATAATTCATGCCTTGAAACATATTTTTTTCCAAAAAATTTACAATCGATATTGAACATCATAAAATGAACGCACCTCCGTTAAAGACCTTAGCCTACTAAATTTATTTTATCTTTGAGTTATCGCAATAAGGGATAGTTTATTGATTTTCTTCAAGTTTTATTTCCATGCTAAATTAAATACAAGTACTACCTATGTAGAGTTCTCTATTAACCTTAAAGCTGATTTATTTAATGATAACCTCACTTTCCGCTTCTTTAAGTTTAAGTTTCTAGTTGAATTCGGAAGAAAGATAACTGTTATAATGAATCAAAGTGCACATTTTATAACAAACAAGTTTATTTTTGCATTCAATCTCACTCCGCGTTTGACCTGGGTTTGGGGTGAATGAATAGTTGCTTCAGTTCGAGTTGGGTCCAACTAAAATGGATTAATGATTAATAAAGTTCTTTCAGGCTTTGGAAAACATACTTTAAAACCGTTTAAATAGTCTCTAATTAAATAAGTACCTTCCTCAAACCGTTCTGGATGATTTCCTTAAACTATTAAAGAAGAAATCATTAAACTATTAAAGAAGAAACCATTAACATCCCCACTTCCATAATTTAAATTATACTTCTAAGCAGTATGTACTGGCCGTTTCAATAATATCTACCTGCCTACAAATTATAATGCAACTTCAATGGAGTTTTCCAACTTTAACGTTGTTTTGTTTTCTTTTTGTAAATACCTTTAAGCACTAAATCCAGCCACACCCAACGTCCTTGACCCTTTCTCAAATTAAAGTATATCAATCCCGCGCTCTAACTCTTTTTCTTTCTGTCTCAAACTTTCTCCTCAGCAGATGCAAAAACTACCCTGCCTGATGTAGGAGGCATTATATTTGTGTTTTTTTTTTCAAGCGACATAGCCATCCCTACAGAAACTTTGAATTCAGTTCGCATCTTCGACTTACTTTTTCACATCAGCAACAAACCCGAGACCATAGAAACTTTAAAACCAAAAACATAAGCATCTTCCGACACAATAAATTGGAATCAGCTAAAGCCATTGATCTTAAATAAACAAATAAAAACAAAAACACAAGACAAAACAACACACTCAATACCATTACGGACTCCTTTGCCAAAGCCATCAGCTTTCCTCCCAGGTGAAGCTTGAGAGTGGATGAACCCGAAAGAGTGTAGACTTTCCCTGTTAAACTGTAAAATTGCTTAAATGAAACAAAAAACTTTTTCAACCGGCAAAAAAGGACGAATAAAAAAGAAAAATCATTTAAAGGTACTCCAACTTTATCAGGGGTGAATCACCTCAAAAGGAGCAAGCAAACAAAAAAATAAAAAATAATAAGTACCCCCCAAAACGCAGATCAGCAGGGTTGTTTATATGTTTTTGCAATACATGCAACTAATAACAGCAACGTGCCGATTCAAAGGTGAATTTAGCCAAACGAATAGATTGGTGAAAATGTGTGGGGAAATAAATCTACATATTATTGAAAAATTACAGTATGGTCTAGGTCTTCTAGATATGGATTAACTATTGATTAAGGCCGCTCCTTGACTTCTTGGTACGGTATTGTTTCACTTTGTATATTCGGTAGATACACATGCGGGAAAAAATTTCTTCTAAATAATAATTCTAAAATATAAGAAAAATCGGCGTCGTAGTGGGTAAATTGTAATAAAACCACTTCTTACGCCTTTCTTCTGCTAATTAGAACAAAATCTAAAGATTTCATCTAAATCATCAGTCGTTTCCTAGATACCGAAGTCATACAAAAATGGGAGTGTCAGTGGAAGGATTTTACTAAAACCATCTCTTTTAAAAAAAGGTTCAATATGAGAATATAAATATGAAGATAGTCTTTTTGCGAGCCCAAAGAAATATTGTAAGGTCTTAAGTCAAAAGTATAAGTAGTAGTAGTAGTAGTAGTAGTGATTTATTTGATTCAATAATTTCAGTATTTGGTACAAAATTCACAATAGAGCATTGGCTTTTGCCGTCAGCCGAGAATGAGTGTGTTCTTTAAATAAAAAATAATGTATATGTAAGTGAAGTTTAAAGACTGTTTTTAGCCATCTAGTTTTACCATTAAGAAAATATATAGATATTTATTTAGAATGCTTCATTTATAATTTGTTGCCGGTATTTTAGTGCAGTTTTTACGAAGTTATATAGAAGACTCCAGTTTTCTCCGTTTAAGATTTGCAGGATTTCGTCCAACGACAGTGTATTTTTGTCCCAGATTGCTCTTCTTATTGGGCTAAGTATGGGGCAGGAACCCACGAGGTGTTGTACATCTTCCCTTACTCTTAAGTTGCACAAAGTGCACTCCACATCTGTTTCATTGATGTATGGCAGGTAATTTAAGTATAGTAATTCTCCCCTGGTTTTAAAAATGGTAGATATCATATCTAGGTTAAATCTATCATCAAAATAGTTCTTCGGACCAAGGTCATGCTGCAGTAGTCTGTATGTTGTTCTTGACTGGCTTTGTTCGCTTTGGCTCTTAAATTCATTTCGTGTAGACTCTTCTATTTTTGATATTAGATCTTGTATCTTACTCCTTGAGAGCACTTCATTATTATATCCTAAAATGACGCTGTGGACGCTGCTTAGCCTAGCCCATTCATTAAAAAATTGCAGATTTCCTCTTTGGAGATACTTCAGCACTTTGTGAGGGAGACGGTTACTCGATAGTGCCATGACTTTCTGGATGTAGCTGAAATGAAGTTCGAGAGTGTGTATATAAAGTGGTGGTAGACCTGTTTCCAGATGTACCATGTAGTTTGGAGTGTTGTATGGTAGTCTGAAGATTTTTTTGACAAAATATCTTAGGAGTTGTTCCACCTCATCATATTGGTATATCCCCCAGACTTGTGCCGCATAGCACATTATGGATCTCATAACTGCATCAAAAATTTTATACTTCGAGCTCGGATGGATATTCCTCTTGCTCAACACTCCATTCCAGGTACTATTAATCGCGCGTTTTGATTCTTTTAGTTTTTCCTGCAAATGTTTTTTGAAGGACAGTTGTGGCGTCATGAGTACACCAAGATATTTATACTCCTTAACTATTTCGAGATCTTCATTGTTCCAAGTCCATTTTTCGTTTCCAGCAAATCGTCCTCGTCCGTTGCGAAAAATCATGATTTTCGATTTGCTCGTATTGAGTTGAAGATTCCATAAGTAGCAATATTGCTGAAGTTTGTTGATCATCAACTGCATCATGTTAGGGCTCTCTGCTAGTATGACAATGTCATCAGCGTATAGAAGCAGCTTTATTGCAAGACCATCAAACATTATACCACCAGGTAGGAAATCTTTGAGGTCATCAAGAAAAATGGAGAAGAGTACTGGGCTCAGAAGGCATCCCTGCTTGACTCCTGTTTTCGTCTGAAACCAACTAGACAAAGTGTTTCCGTCCCATACCGCCGTAAGATTATCCTCATATAGATTCTGCAATACCTTGAGCATTTTCGTTGACATCCCTAGGTTACTCAGTTTAAAAAATAGAGCTTTCCTATCTATCGAATCGAAGGCAGCCTTAAAGTCTACGAAGAATGCGTATACTTTCTTTCCTCTGTCCAGGAACGACTGCACAATGCCAGTAAGGGAGAAAATATTGTCCACGGTGGAGTAGTCTTTTCGGAAACCCGCTTGGAACTCACTGAGTAGATCGTTATCTCGGATCCAGTTCGTCAGTCTCTCCAACATAATCCCAGTAAATATTTTTGCCACTGTATTGAGGAACGAGATCCCTCTGTAATTGCTTGGATCTTTTGGGTCACCCTTCTTTAGTAAAGGAAATATTATATTTTTCTTGAAGCTTTCCGGTGCCTTTCCAAAATTAAAAATAGAGTTGTAAGCCTTTGTAAGCTCTTCTAGGAAACTTTCGGTTGAATTTATGAAGAATTCATATGGAATACGGTCTTCACCAGGAGCTTTGTTAGTGTTGCAACGGGAAATGACTCTGCTTACATCTTGTGCAGTTATTGGGCGATCTAGCTCTTCTACTTCCAAAAATGGCAGCGCAAAGTGAAGTTGGTTTTCATTGAGATTGTTATTCAGGAGTTTCTCGAAATGGGTTGCTAACATAGGAGTATCAACTTTTATATTCTGCCCCAGTGTTATACCGTTTATTGTCTTCACGATCTTCCAGAAGGACCTGCTATCGTTAACATCCTTTAGTTTCGATGCCAGTGTGAGAGTGTATGCTTTTTGTTTTTGTTCGCAAAGCGTTTTGTACTTTTTGTTTGCTTCTTGGTATAGATATTTCGTGTTTGTGGTTCTAGTTTTTTTCAGCATCCTTAAGAATGCAAACGATTTTTTCCTGGCTGCTTCGCATTCCCAGTCATACCAAGGCTGTTTTCCCTTTTCCCTTTGTCTCGATTGGAGTGGTCTTGCGGCTTTGACTATACAAGTTGTTAGCTCGTCTGTTCCGTTGATGGTTTCGATCAATCTCTGATTTACTAGCATAAGTTCTTCATCTAGGTTTGATCTGTATCTCTCTTTTATTTTTTCTCTCCATTGGAGTTTTGGTAATAGATAACTACGATCGATGGTGTTGCCCTTATCAGAGCTATATATCATATTTGAAGATATTGGTTGGTGATCTGAATGAGTTAAATCATTCACCTTAAAATCATCGATACACTCAAGCCATTTCCCTTTAATAAAGCAGTAATCTATCGTTGAGCACGCAGTACCCCTAATAAAAGTTAAATTTCCTTCTTTATCACTTTTTGAGCGACCGTTTAGTATTGTTAGTCCGATAGTTTCACACATTTCTATAATTTTTTTGCCATTTCCGTCGATTTTTTTATCAGTTGCTGCCCTTAATTCTGCAAACATTTCTGCTTGTCTCCCTTCGTTGATAATTATTTGGTTGTCTCCAACCCTACCATTGAAGTCTCCCATAAGCATAATATTTTCTTTCTCAAATTCCAACAAGAAGTTATATAAGCTGGTGAAATCATCCATCCATTTGTTGCAGTTTAAGTATACTGGTATTATAAACATTTTTCCTCCTTTGCTAACAATTTCGATTAATTCTCTGTCCATTATATTTACAAAGTTACATTTGAGTACATTCTTCAATACTTTCTTAACACCATACAAAAAACCTCCACTAGCCCTCCCCTGCACAGACGATCTCACTGCTGGTATCCAGAGTAGTTCATAATGTTGAAAGAAGTTATCGAAACGTTCCATATTCTTATCTACATAAGTTTCATGCAACATAAAAATATCATATTTATTTATAAATTGAAAAAAATCATAAAATAATATTTTATTGGCTAATCCTGCTACGTTAAAAAAGTATAATAAAACGCCAAAATCTTGAACTTGATGAAACTGAAATTTTCTTATAAATTTTTGAACCTTCTTTACACCTGTCAGATTCATCAAAGTGATGCTGTCACTTATTTTGGTTGACTGTTTTGTATAGTTTCCTATAAATATTTCTACAACCAAGTCTAAAATGTTCTTTATTTCAGACACACTGAAGTATGAAAGAAGTTCAGAATTTAAAGATTTCCACTCAAATCCATTGAGTATGTGTATTCGTGTTGAACTGCACTCATTCAAATTCAATGCAGAGGCGGGGGTCTAATGCAAACGGGTTGAAACGTGGTTCAAATTCCGTTTAACTCTAAATACATTGTCATTTAAGTGAAAGAGCACATTTAATCTCTTTTATAATTTGTGAATATTTATTGATAAATAAATTCATAAAAATTATGTATTCTGTTGGCCAAACCATTCCAATGATATAATAACATACACATACAATTTACGTTATTTAATTGTTTATGTTACCGTTTCCATATTATAATTTCCTTAAACAAATGTTTGGCTCAATCTTCATTCCTCTTTCTATGCCAGTTTCTAATCTTAGCTAGGTAAAAATGGCGACGACTGGCAGTTAAGCCCTGTGTCCCAATTAGCGCTAAAGTTCGCCATTTTGCTGGATGGAATTGATAAGTAGGATTGTAGACATTCTCATAGAGTCTTCCAGTTTGGATTGAGTTCAAAAACAAGAAAGAACCGAGTAGGTTTTGAAGGCACTTATTATGTGTTTGCTTTTGCGCAATCCTACGGAATTTTAACCACCCACTCATCCGACACCATTTACCATTTAAAATGGTGCTGGAACAGAAGCCAATCCAATTGAGTGACTATTCGGCCCCGTGCACTCTAAAACATCCGTCAAAGCCCCAGTCCACTGCCTCGGGATTTAAACAATCAAATGGAGGGCACGGCACAGAAGTAACCGAAGTTCGTCCCAGAGCCATTTCGTCGTGTTGGGGAAAGAGATCAAGTCTTTGACCTTCATTTCCGAAAGTTCGTCAATGTCATATAAAAATGTCCTTCCTTTTGATTGTGCTCTAAATTTGACAGAGGAAATGGAGAACTGTTTCCTTTTCTTGCTAGACTAAACACCTAATAGTTAGTGTTGTGAGGGATTCCTAGCTTCGGTGCACGCTCTCCTATTGGCCACTTTCCGCTTCGGGTAGCTAATATCCTGACTATGTCTTGACAGGTTCTGCATGTCAGATCAATGAGCCAAATCTTTCAAGATAAAATACAGTTAGTTAAACTGCTCAACCTACGGTTCAATTCTATATGAAAAATTGAGAGACTATTGCCCTTCTTATCTCCGAGCGGAATGTTGACTCTTTCCTTGCTTGGCCAGGTCGTCCGCCCGTTCATTCTCATCAATACTACTGCAATGACCCGGAACCCAGATGAGTGTGACATTTGAGGGTACCAAATTCATTCCTAATCTTATTTCTGTTTCTATTCCTCTTCCTCTTCCTCTTCCAATTCTTATTTGTATTCCTTTTAATAATCATATTTTAAAACCTTTTTTCTATTATCATTCCATGTTTCTGCTCGTATTCGTATTTTTTGAATGCTTCTTGCTGGGTTTAAACACCTGTGTGTTGTCAAAACAATCACTAAAAAGTAAGACCAATAATACTTCCATTTGCTACCTCATAAGGTTATATGGAAGACAAATAAAGATACCAAGATTTAGAAGACTTAGACAGATGGCTTTGGTTGTGTTTTAATTTATGAATTTTTTGATCGACCAATATTCGGAAGAGTTTGATAAAGATTTACTTATTTAAACGCCCAATATTTTGGTCCTTCGAGCCGGATTTCCCAGTGTCAAACAGATTATAGAGCATAACTGTGTTGGGTCTTTCGGTACGTTTTTTAGAATAGATAATTTGAAAAACAAACACTGACTATCAAACATATACAAACGATTTTTCTTCTTTTTCAAAATCATTTTTAATCTTCCAAAAAATACCTCGTGCTGTTACATAGCCCAAAAAATATTAAAAAAGGTTTGTTTTTCATTTTAACAAGGGATTATATCGGAAACTCGATAGAGGAATCTGAGATAAGCGTATGAAAAACCTGCCGAAAACTGCAGCTGACTATCAGCTGTATTATTAGATAAAAGTGCCCCTATATTTTCAATTTCGTTAGTAATGTATTAGTTTTAATAGATTCAAGATAGAGAATAAATAATATTTGTTTGACGAAGAGTATATTATAGCTCCCCAAATCACATCTGAAACAAAACTTGAAGTTTACTGATTTACCACAAATTGTTTCTTATTATCAACCAGGTACAGGACCCATGTTCTGTAACTCTCATATCGAGTGAGTTTTCGCATAAACGGTGCGAATCAGAACAAAAATACTGCGAAATGACACAAAGTTCTGTTTCTCACACGCAACTGTTTCTGTAACTTTTTTTCACTCGATCAAGAACAAAATGGAAAAAATTATTGGAAGTATTGGAAAAATGTGAAAAAAAAACTGTAGTATCTGTAAGTCTGTAAGTCGATACAATCTTTCGATTTTTCTGTCAAAATCATTCGACCACTCTGATACAAGTGAGAAGTGAGAACAAGACAATAATAATAAAAATCAAATATGACGGAAAATAAACCAAATTCAAATATTACGTCTGTGAATGCGCATCATATTTCTATTGTCACTTTGTTCACTAATTACAAGCACTCTATACATTTTACTTGTTTCAAAAATTTGAATTACTGCAAAATAAAAAACTTGAACACTTCAACCTTTTCAATATAAAAGAAAAAATAATTTTTAGTTAAATGTGAAATAAATTGAAGCTGTCAGTTTAAGGGATATGTAAACATTTCTTCCATTGGAAACTGAAAACTATGGTTTTCGCACAGGGGTGTATTCGCATCATGTTATAGACACAGTTCATTTTCCAATATAGAGAAACGATGAAATTTTTCGTTCCACCTCTAATCGACTGCGAAAATACTCGACCGAGTTACAGAACATGGGTCCAGAACCCCATTTATGAAATCCTGGAACCACCACTGCGACTACGAGTGAAGTTGGTTCGACTACGCTCTGCGTTATATTTTAAGAAACTCGAAAAATATCTTTCAGATTTTCTTCATTCAAAAAGTTCAACATAATTCTCTCATTGTGTTTGGGTCTTCTGCACGAAATTTAAGGCTAGAGTTCCAAGTTCGGGTTGGTACCACAAACACGTATAGCATCGCTATCGGATATCGATTAAAACCATACCTTTGATTATAGGTTCAGATATAAAAATCAATTCCAACATTTCCCTCATTTTACTTGAATCATTTTATGGTTTTAACAGAGCCCTTAAAGTTTGGGGACATCATTCTTAACGGAGTTTTTAAGAACAAACTAGAAACACGAGTTCTCAAAGCCCAAAATAATAAACAAAAATAAATGAAATATTAATATCAAATTAGATTACTGATGAAATCCATCTTCGATCCAGGATTTTATGATAAAGTGTACTTTGATTTTGGGCTGAGAGCAGAGCCAAAAGCCCAAGCACCATACAACGACGGAATGGAATATGGAATACGAAAAAATAAAATCCCTCCTGGGAGAGAGAAAATCAAAATCTTTTGGGTTTTACTCCTAGCTAGCTAAGCAGATCGAAGAAGACTCCATTTTGAGAAGGGTCCTTCTACTATTGCCATTGAGAGAATGTAATATAGCTGGGCTGGGATAGATGATTATGATGTTTAGGAGTTTTCGGTTTGGGATGCCAATGGCAAAGAAAAAGGTCGTTAGACGCATATCGGCAAATGTATGAGCCTGAGTGTGGTGTGGTGGTATATAGTTGGGTATATACTTGTGTTTGTGTTCGGATGATTTCAAGTGTAAAGTTTCATTCAACTCCAAAGTGAAATGGGGGAAAGTGTACGAAAGTATACTCACATCCTTGGATGTGGAAATTACGTCGTTGTTTTCATTGCCAAATAAAATATGTGAATCCCTTGTGCTTCTACATTCATAGATACACCCATACATACACATATGTATATTCGTATTATTTATGTATGTATGTATGTACATGAACGGGAATTGAAAGTGCATGTTTCCTAACATCCTTGGTCTCGGGTGAATGTTAATGTTAAATTGAAAGGAAGGCATTTCGTTAGGGTCGGTTTTCGAAAACATATGGTTCAGTATACCTATATCAACGAAGAAGAGGAAAGTTACTCCTCTTCACTTCCCTTGGTAAAAATTAAAATGGGGCTACAAAGTTCACCTTAACATTTTTTATTAGCATTTGAAAAATAAAGCTCTTTAAAAATCCTTAAAACTTATGGCTAGGCAGATTTTTACAAATTTGAAGAATCAATGTGCACGGATGTATAATAAAATTGCAGCAAAAAAATTATTTTTGAAAGGAAGTCATTCAGGATGTGAGGGTCGTAGCTCTACTGGAGTGTTCTCATTCCTACAGGCGAGGTTTAAATACTTAATTTCTTTCCAGATAAGTCGCCATCATGCGTTGGAACGATTGTGTGGACACTTAACATAGAAATTTGGGGCTTCCAAAAAAATCTCAACTGAAATAAACACAAATTGCATGACTTGGAACTACAAAACCGTTTTGCCTTGTGTAGTTTGTCCTCCGAATCGACGATGTAGTGTTGAATGAAAACTTATTAAATAATTATAATATAGAGTGTTTTACTTAGATTAGGTTATAAATGGCAATAGTTTTTGAACTAGTTCAGAACACTTAACTCCAAAATTTTAGCAAAATCAATAAAGTGATTGAAAATATACACGAAAATTACCACAAAATAAAGAAATTTTGTTTAAAAACGTTAAATCTTAATTTCTTCTTCGACAAGAACCTGAAATGCAGTATTGCTTAGATTTCTTTGTATGACAGGTATCCGGTTTTTCAAACTTTTTTTTTTGTAACAGTCTTAAGATATACCACATATATACTATAGGGTACTTCGTAAGTTTGGATTTAATTAGACCGAAACAAGGACGGTCTATTAACCCTTAAAGATGCTATAAAATAGTCATTTGTAGTTTAGGATGACATTTTTTTTTATTAAAATATAGTTATAGCATGACGAACTTTCTCTGAATAAAATAGTATTCCTCTGAAGCTTAGTAAAATTATTTCATCAGAATCAGAAAAACCCATTAAAATTATTTAAATACTGGAAGTATTTTTTTCAAACTCAGTAGTTAAGGGTGATTCCCTAGAGGAGAAATTGAAATTTTTTTTTTAGCTCCAAAAATAACGGTACCCCCCATACACCCGTAATGCAAAATCTTATTTATCTTGAAAACAGCTCTAACGATTTTGATAAAAAAAAAATTAAGTGTGATATTATGGACATGGAATATATTTTGGTGAAAAAAAAAATTGGGGGGAAATGTTATTAGGGATACCTGTCATAGAACGGTTTTTTGATTTTCGAATTTCTCACCAACGGCTACAACGATTTTAACCGAAATTTTTATGCAAGAGCTGCTTTGCATTTGAAAAAATATAAACTAAAAATTTTTTCGAAAAAATAGTTTTTGGATTTTTACAAAAATAATACAATTTTTTTTTTTGAAAATTCAATATCTTGAAAACCGATACACGAATAAATTTTTAAATTACGTTTTAAAATGTATTTTGTTAAATACTAACAATTTGCATATCAAGTTTTTTTATGAAAATTTTAAGGAAAATTTAGTACACAAAAAACATGTTTCAGTGTGTCTGTATGTCTGTATCTGTACCTCTCACTACAGCCTAAACCACTGGACCTATTTCTTTCAATTTCGGCAGTTAAGGGCCTTCGGTGATTCCCTAGAGGATAAATTGAATTGGCTCTAACGATTTTGATAAAAAAAAATTGGGTGTGATATTATGAACATAGGCTACATTTTGGTCAAAAAAAATTTGGGGCAAAATGTTATTAAGGGTACCTGCCATAGACCCGTTTTTTTATTTTCGACTTTCTCATTAACGGTTCTAATGATTTTAACCCAAAATTTTCAGCAATAGTCCCCTTAAGTTTAAAATAATATTGTATATAAAAATATTCGAAAAAATTTTTGTTGGGTTTTTTTTTTTTTAATTTTTTTTAAATCAATATCTTCAAAACCTATCAACGATTATTTTTTGAAATTATTTCCTAAAACCAATATTATTTGATACTTAAAGTTCGCATCCCACATTTTTTTCTTGAAAAATTTTAGAGAAATTCCTTATATAAAAAATTTATTTAATAATAAAACGATTTTTTAAAGTTTATTTGCATAAATTCATACTTTTCCGGAAACCAGACGGCAATTTTATGCATTTGAACATTATTATCTCATTAAATCCATGTTTTATATTTATAAAATGCATCTTAAATTCCAAAGTACTTTTACATAAGAGCAAGTTCGTGCGATCCAGTCGTGCATTTTATTTTTATTATTATCGGATTAACAAATTTTTTTTTGTTAAATTAACAAAATTGGTTTGTTAAATTAACAAAATTGTTTTGTTACATTAACAAAATATTTTGTTAAATTAACAAAAATTTCTTGTTATATTTTGTTAAATTAACAAAATATTTTGTCAATTCAACAAAATATTTTGTTTCATTTGGTTTGTTGAATCCACAAAATTAATTTTGTCAAAATAGTTTTTTTTGGGATATATGTAAGTCCACAAAAATTGGCGTTTCGTCTCTACGATCTCACATGCAACCATCTGTGAGGGCGTATGGACAATACGCAATTTTTGTTAAGTTCAGTTAATCTTACATCGATTTTTTAACAAAAACCAAATGTGAATTTTTTGTGTCATTTAATTGTTGTTTTATTTAACTTCTTTCAAGGCAAGTCCAAAAGATAAAAACAATATTGTTTCTAGCATTAAATCTCCGCTTAATGGAATAATGGAATTAAATCCGCTTAAGTGATTTTTTTTTTCGCTTATTCGAACTCCGCTTAGGTGAAATTATTTTTCACTTAAGCGGGGTTCGTTTAAGTGAAAAACCCGCTTAAGTAAAAGAAAGACTGTGACATTTTGCCGTTTCTTTTAACCGGGTTTTACTGTAATATACATAAATAGATTGCAAAAGGCTTTTCCAAAAAAATGAGATTTTCGATCAACCCTGACATTATGAAGTAAATGAGGGCGAGAAAAATATTTTTTGGCTATCAACAACATCATTTTTTTATTTAAAAAAATTTAATTAAAAATGGTAGAGTTTAAGATTTGAAAAAATATTTTTCAGGGTTTTACTTTATCTTGCGATGAATCGACAAATGTTGGCAGTACCTTGTCATGAAAAGTGCTGCTCATTAGCCGTTCGAATTTGGCAGAAAATTTCTGGTTTTTTTGACGTTTTACTACAGTTCAGTGCGAGCGTTTCATTCGTGATAAAACGTATACAGGAATGGTTGAGATTTGCAAGTCAGGCTTAGACTCTCTAGGAGCCGTAATGACCTCCTATTTATTTACATTTTTAGAGTTGAGATTATCTTTTCGTAGACATTTTTTTTAATCACAATTTGTTCTAGTTTTAAAGAATAAATGTCAAAAAAAACAGGAAGGAACATTAGTTGAAAAATATTTAATTATATTTTTCTCGAGTAAAAAATTGAAGAATATTGAATCAGTTCTCTGAAGTTTAATAGTTCTTCTTTCCAATGAAATTGGTTTCTTTTTATAAGAAGTTAAAGATCTTTACATTACGGCTACCTTAATTCCTTATCCCGTTGGAGCAAGTTTACGAGTAATCTACTGAATTTCGATCAATCATAATAGAAGAGTCTTAATGTTGTGTCTTAGTAGTTCAAAATGAATATCCTAAGTGTATCAGATTAAGATGAGGTTCACGCAATGAAGTAGAAAACTCTCTCTCTAAAGCAGTATCCACATTATGTTGAACTATATGATCAATAATGTTGAGTAAGTGCAGACGTGCTGATTAAAATTTGTTGACCCGAATCCAATGCAATCTACTCGTAAATGAGTAGATTTTAACAAATTTGTCTCCACTGCACAATAATTGCTTAGTCTGGACGTGTTCAACATAATAATCAGCTGTCAGATTTGATTTGTTTGTTGACAGTGCACTAGCTTGTGGAATTTACTATTGTTCTTTGTTTTGTCTCGGAAGTAGAATTGCTCAGATGAGAAGAATACCAGCTTCTTCACTCTCGATGAAAAATAAACTAAACTTAGTTTGAAACTATTTTGAACAAAAATGACATCCTAGACGTCAACATTGACTCGTACAGCCTAACTAAGCCTATGTAGACATGTAAAAATGTTTACCATGTTGATCGACAACGTAAATAAACTATGTTGATTGGCAGATGTGGACGCAGCTTAAAAATGATAATTTAAAGCTAAAACTACGAGTGTTTTGCTTGTTCAACCAGACTTGTCCATCAGTTTTTGAGTAAAATTTGATATTTTAATACAAAACCGGAATCGGCATTTTAAAAAAGGTTTTTTTAAAAAAACATGTATGTAGTTAGTATTTTGACGGAAAAAAGTTGGGTAATCGGAAGTTAATTGAAAACTGATAGTTCCAAAATAATAATAGTGAATATAAGTATTCTTTTTGGACATAAGAAGTTTTAATCAATAGCTTCGATAAAATTCGACTAAAATGTTCATAAAGAATTTTAACCTTAAGATAGGTTGAGGACTTAGTCTAAATAGGTTTCACTTCTAACTTTTAATGGTTCCGACGATGAAAGAAGACTAAGTCTTGTCTTGTATTTCTTTCTTGGACTTAGAAGATAGTTCAGCTATCTTTCGAAAATTTCAGCATGTTGCATGTCTTTGAATCAAAAAAGGCATTTGTCTTCAGGTTAATATGGAATTGGAGTTATAATTTCTAAAAATAAAATTCACCCTAAAACTCCAACATTAGGAACACAAAAATTACTTACTAGAGAGTTTAAATAGGCATGACCAAGTATGTCAAAATTCCTTATATCATCTAAATCCTATGTTGTCATTAAATGTTCACCCTAGGTTATTCAACAAATGCTAGTAACCGTGTGCTAAATTGACAATCGATATCGACGAAAGACAATAGAACTTAAAATTCAAAAGCAATAATGGTCCACAAAAATTAAAGTCACACTTTTCGTAACATTCGCGACGTCTCATTACAACAACATGAATAACGACTTTTCCAACAAAACGTAAACATAAACACATCTTCAAAACCAGTTCGACAAACTCTTGGATCGATACCTAGGTAGGTAGTCCTCTCAAACCAAAAAAAACTCACTCGAAGCCACTCACATGGATTCGGATTCACATAAGAGAAGAATCCCAAACCAAACACCAAACGGTGCGGTGTGTATCAGAAAGTAAACATAAGAAATTTCTGCGTCAGCTTGGGGATTCAAGCTATTCAATATGCAGCGTGAATCATAACAAACTCCAAATCCGAACCAAAACATAACTTATGCTGGCTGGAAGGTAAGTTTTTCCGTTTTCATAATGCCCTCCTCCGTCTAACCTGGCAGCTGCTATGAGCCATGTTGTGTGTATACTGGATGTTGTTACATTGGTCTGGTTAGGAGGCCCCTGGCCTACATAGACTACAGGTTTCTTTGGAGTGGTTGAACTCTCCATCTCCACCATGGGGCAGTATTTCTGGTTTCCCAGTTTTATATGCTCTGGTGTGTGAAAACGAAACTGCAACTGGAAGTGGCTGTGGATGAAATGAAAAGCCAGGCCAAACAGCTCTTTCTGGTAGAGCAGCTATATTGAAACAGCTGACTGGAAGCACAACAGCTCCACACCATATAACTTGCTACAGCTCTGAGTGGTTTGTGAAGCCAGCAGGGGCGTATGCACTCAACAAGCTGATACTTCAGAGTCTACACTACAATCGATCGATAGGGTGTTATAATACCATGGAGTGGGAGATCTTCGATGAACTCTGTTCTCTGTGCTTGGGGATTCTAGTCTCCATCTCTATCTCAGGAGTATCCAGCTTCAGACTAATTTTAATATCTGGTTAATCATGATGAGTGTCGAGTGCTGTGTTGCATCTGCTGTTTTTGTTTTGTGTTGTTTTCTGCAAAATCTGCACAAGTCTTTTAGGTACAACTTCGCACAGGCAGATAGGTTAATCGTAAGTCTTGCATCGGATAAGGAAAAGTTAGGTAAAAAACTGGTTCCACTTGAATTTGAAAGAACCATAAAGCTGGTTTCCAGTGGTTGGTCGGTCGACGACGATGGATTCATGGTGGGGTTTCCTACTTCCTCGATTGCTATAAGGCTATACAGCTTCAAAAGGAGCTAACTCGAATAAAAATAAAAACACATTTTGTTTGTGTTTGTGTGTGGTGTTTATATTTAAGTGGTTTGTTTTTGTTTATCAGACATTGGAAAAGGAGAAGCTCAATAGAATGAGACCAATTTTGTGTGTAAAGTTTCTAGAAAAAATCAAAACAACTTCGCTTCATAATTAAAGCATTTGTGGTTGCAGAAAATAGTCGAAAAATTTTCATATTCTACGTCTTGTATATTATATCAAGACTTTGAAATCATTGGGCTTTGAAAAGCTTTACACGAGTATAGCCGAGTTTTGAACATTTAGAAACTCAATCAGAAATTGATTCAACTGAATTTCACAAAAAATATTTCAATCAGGGGGAGTACCTACTTGAAGAAACGACTTGTCAAAATTTTCATGAATTTTGACAGTTAAGGAATAGAAGTAGTTTTAATGACGTAATTTTGTTTCTTCATAAAAAAATTGACAAGTTCAATTGACTTTTAATGATACTCTTGAACTGACACTCATTCTCTTCTGGCACATGCATAAAGTGTAATCCTTGGATTTTGACACTTTAGTGACAGAAATTCCTACAATTTTATATTAGTATAAGTCGAGCTGAAAATAGGTCAAAACGTTCTTGCATCATAAAGCATGAAAATGTGTGAAGACATGTGTTTTCCTGATTGGTTTGTACATATTAAAGGGAGGCTGTGTGTTACTCGTATTAACAAAAAAAATGTTTTATTTGAAAGGCCCATGTATGTTACTATGTACTATATGCATAGCTGGGCACCGTTAATCAAACAGTTAACTTCGTTAATCGTTAATCCGCTACTAAAAAAGTTAGCTTCGTTAAACGTTAAATTTCGGAAGAATTAACGCAAGTTAACGTTAATTGTTAATCCGTTAACATGTGATAAAAATTACGTTTTTTTTTATTTTTTTACTCTGAGCTGAGTAATGCCGGTCGTCCACTAGGCGAGCAACGCACAAATTTCGAATTCAACGCATTCAACTCTAATGTACGGTGCCCTCAATTCTGTTCAACCAACGGGTTGGATAGAGTTGTTGGCCGTTGCTCAACGAATTGCGCAACCATTGTACGGGTAGTGTACGAGCTCGTGTTGCTCCTTGAAAATGTCTCAAATTTCCTCGAAAATGCAATTGCCTAAACTTTGAATTCGAATTCACGGGCGCGGTAGGATCAAACGATTTTAATTTCTCATATATTTCATTGAAAAAACAATTTTCGTCGCGACTCAAGAAAAAATCATCCACCCAGAATCGTCTTGGCTGTTTTTTCTTCCTTTGTCGTTCATTTTCTAATATTATAAATGCGGCAGCCACTTTTTTTTTTCTTAGAGGAAATCATACTCATACGGAACAAATTTAAGAATATTTTAAAGCGAAGGCGTGCGTCGACAATAAATGTATG
Organism: Chrysotoxum bicinctum; assembly: GCA_911387755.1. NCBI lineage: Eukaryota > Metazoa > Arthropoda > Insecta > Diptera > Syrphidae > Chrysotoxum > Chrysotoxum bicinctum. Next base: position 225,641,301 of record OU426987.1, read on the forward strand.
TACCGAACTGAAGTCAAAATTATTTCAGGTTTGACGTTTGAGTTTTTGGTTTATGGTGGTGCGTTCAACGCGTTACCCAACGAGTGATCCTTGGTTAAGTGTACGAAGGTATCAACTCGTTCATCAAATGGTTGAGCAACAATATCGAAAACGCAGTTGATCAACTCGAAAAAAAATTGTTTCTGTTAAAATCGAACAAGTTTATCAACTAGTGTACGAGGTTGTTCAACTTTTGAGTAAGTTTTTCAACTAGGCGTACGGAGCTATTCAACACTGGAATAAGTTTTAAGAGTTGATCAACTAGGTGTGCGGGGTTAATCAACATACGAGTATGTATATGGGAAAGTTGGTCAATTATGTGTACGGGGCTCCAAACGCATTCTGTTCAACTTTAGTTGCTCAACGTGAATTATGTTAGTTGCTGCACTAGTGTAAGAGGTTGTAAATTCGTTTATCCAACAAAAGAGTTGAATAAAAATTTGAACGAAGTTGGTTGAACTTATCGCGCACATAGTACGACCGGCATAATGAAATGATCAGACGAAACGAATCTCTTCGCAGTTTTCTCACTCGCATGCGCCGTCAAAATATAATACGTATCTAGCTGTTGTTTGTTGTTTCACCCGCGGCACGCGCCGCACGGCACTTGTCCCATATTTGTCTGGACCTGTTTTTCGCGCCGCGCCGTAAATAGTAGGCATTGGATTAACGATTAACGGTCTTAACGTGGATTAACGGATTTAACGTGTCCGTTAACATTTTTAAAAGTTAACTTAAAAGTTAATCCGTTAATCAAAATCTTAACTTCGTTAATTAACGATTAACGAGTAAATGCCCAGCTATGACTATATGGCAGTAATATGAAATCACCAACGTTGTTTTAAAAAAGTACCGACTAGCGATTTCGCAATTCTGTCTGTCTGTTCGACTACAGCCTAAACGACTGGTTGATTTTCTTTAAACTTGGTCGAAAACTTTTGATTTTTTTTGAATACCAAAGATAACGCTATACGATTTTTTTTCCGAAATTTTATAAAATATTTTTTTTTTTTCAAAAAACTGTTCCACAAATTTTTCGAAAAAAAAAAACATTATTTAGTTAAAGCTAAGAAAAAAAGTTGAACAGTTTTTTTTGTTTTTGATTTTATCAGAAACGTTAAAAAATTAAAAAACAAATTTGAGTTTTAAAAACAAATACCATTTTTTTTTACATTTTGCCCGTTGAAAGTTTTTCTATACAACATACACGATGTGAGAAAAAAAGGTACCCACCATACAAATGGTTTTCGAAAATCTTATACTTGAAAATAGAGCTTAGAATTTTAATAATTTTTTTTTCTTTCGATTAATCTTTACGATCTATAAATTCAATAAGGAAATTTTTCAAATTAATATATTACTGACTTAAAATACGATAGAACCATTTTTTCGAATTGTGGATAATTTGTCATCGGCAAAACTGATTTTAATTGAAAATTGGTTATATCAAAACAAGTAAATATTTTGTTTGGAAATTTAATGTTTATTCGTACAATACTAAAAACTTTAAGCTGGCGTACCAAAATTTATCCTTAGAAACGATTAATATAAAAGCTTATTTTTTTAAGAAACCACTACAACGAATTCTAATTTTTGTTCTTCTAAGCTCCAACCAGGAGTTGTTTAAGTCTTTTAAAAAATGAATTTTACATAAGAGCAAGTGCGTACGATCATGTCGTATATTTTATTTTTAAAGATATTTCGAATATTGTTTATTATTTTCTTTTATTTAGAAACCCCAAGTTAGAAACAGATAAGCAACTGATAAAAATTTTAAGAACACATTGGATATAAAGAAGAGAATTCTTTCTTATTGTAGTAGATTTTTTATATCAATCACTTTATTGTTTAGACTGTTTTTATAAAAGTATAAGTCTAAGCTTAACTTCTATTCTAAGTTTAAGTAAACCAGTGTAGAGGTGGAATGAGCGTTTTTTTATTAATTGGGATGTAAATTTATAACATAAATAAAAAGAGATCAAAATATCATAAAAAAGGCAATTAATATGTACCTTTATAAGTAGAATCGAGTTAAGATTTGAAGAATAGTGTTTATAGTCACATTTTGAATCAACTTAACTCGCAATCGAGTCAAACAAAGGCCATTTCAACTCGATGCAGGTATAAAATAGGGTTATAATTTATTTTAAGCCCATACCAACTCTATATATGTAACTATATATGTAACTCTATATATGTTACATATGAACGAAAGTAGTAAATTAGTGGCAGCAAATATGTTGTTTGGTTGACTATCATTAATGACGTGGATTGTTGTATTTTCGTATTTTTCAGGCTCGGTAAAAGTTCGAGTGTAAGCTTGTAATAGACATAAAAAGCCGTGCGTTTGTAATTTTTGCGAAGCTTTATTGAAGCCATCTGTCAAAACTTGAACTTCAGTTCAATTTCGAATAGGACTCTGTTAAACTTCTAATAGTTCAGACACGAAGCTGGTACCCTTAAAAGATCTGTGCATGGTACTTCTAAGAGGATTTTCAGAATCACTTATAGAAGTACATAAAAGGTTTTGTGAGCTTGTGTAATATTCTCCTTTTTGTTCTTAAACAACCTTTACAAATGTGTTAAAGAACTTCGAAAATATATTTAGCTAGACCGAATCGAAGCTGAAATGTTAGTTGGGTTCTAAACCTTAAAATGGGATGTTTTGGTTTCACCAAGCGCTTTTAAATTAAAAAAGTTTTTTAATACCCATATAAACTAATTGGCCATTTTTGGCTCATTAAATTTTAAGTGTCATTGAAATGCCATCACATGTAGATAACAACAATTGGATATAGTACCTGAAATTATTATTTTGTAACAATTTATTTTTCAATTTTTGAAGATACAAAATGAATAGGTTAATACTTGTATTTAAATGATCTGTTTTTTTATTTAGAATAAAATATTGATCGTCTTCACCCAATGATAAAGTGCAACACATAGTTATTCGCCGAGCAAGAGTATTCCGGGTTCGCAGGAATCCATTCTCCGACTGTGACTTCAAAATAAGGTTCCGACTTTCCATAGCATCTGTTGAATTTGTTTGGCCGTCATTTTCTACCGAAATAAACCCATCAGTGCAATTGAAAATAAATTAAGTTATTATTACTCAACAATTTTATGCCACAGAACCAAATATTATTTCTTGTATTTCTTGACATTTGTTTCAACACTTAACACTTTCTCATTTTCTGATACGTTTCGCTTGTTAGAAAGAAAGAATTAATTTCATTTTTCCAGGGATGTGAAAGAACTCAATTTTAACAAAAATTTCCCTGTTAAAGATTGGTAAAACTAAAAAGATTTAAGAGTCTGATAAAAAGGATTTTTGATAAAAGTGCTTTTAGTGTTGCGAATAAAGTGGGTCCGACAATTCCGTCTGTCTGTCTGTATGTCTGTATGTCTGTATGTCTGTACTTCGATCTAGAGCCTAAGCCACTGGACCTATTTTCTTCAAACTCGGGACTTAAGGGTATTCGGCGACTCCCTAGAGGGGAAATTGAAATTTGTTTTTAGCTCTAAAACTATCGGTATCCCCCATACATCCGTAATGCATAGTGTTATTTATCTCGAAAACGGCTCTAACGATTTTGATAAAAAAATTAGGTGTAATATTACGGACATGGACTACATTTATGTAAAAAAAAAATTTTGGGGGTAAATGTTATTAACGGTACCTGTCATGGAACGGTTTTTTTGATTTTCGAATTTTTCATCAACAGCTCTAACGATTTTAACCAAAATTTTTATGAAGAAGCTTCTTTGCATTTGAAAAAATAAAATCTAAGAACATTTTCGAAAAAGCAGTTTTTGGGTTTTTAAAAAAATAATGAACATTTTTTTGGAAAATTCATTATCTTGAAAACAGACACACAATTAAATTTTTAAATTACGTTTTAAGATGTATTTTATTGAATACTATCAATTTGCACATAATTTCTTTTTATAAAAATTTTAAGGAAAATTTAGTACACAAAAAACATGTTTCAGTGTGTCTGTATGTCTGTACCTCTCCCTACAGCCTAAACCACTGGACCAATTTTATTCAATCTCGGTAGTTAAGGGTCTTCGGTGATTCCCTAGAGGGCAAATTGAAATTACTTTTTTAGCTCCAAAACTAACGGTACCTCCCTACACCTGTAATGCATAATCTTATATATCTCGAAAACGGCTCCAACGATTTTGATAAAAAAAATTAAGTGTGATATTACGGATATGGACTACATTTTGATTGCAAAAAATTTTGCGGCTTCATAGAACGGTTTTTTTGATTTTCGACTTTCTCATTAACGGCTCTAACGATTTCAACCAAAATTTTTTACCAGGAGCCCCATTAAGTTTAAAATAATATTGTATCTATATAAAAATATTCGAAAAAATATTTTGTTTTGTTTTTTGAAAAAAAAAATTCCAGTTCATTTTTTGAAAAATCAATATCTTAAAAACGTGTAAACGATTATTTTTTGAAATTATTTCTTAAAGTCTATATTATTAAGCACTTAAAATTGGCATCCCAAATTTTGTTCTAGAAAAAATTTAAAGAAATTTGTTATATAAAAAATTACTTTAATAAAACGATTTTTAAACTTTATTTGTGTAAATGCATACTTTTCCGGAAATCAGAGGGCAATTGGAGCTTTGTATTTAATACATGAAATATAGATATTTATTAAAAATATGAACATTTTGAATGGCTAGGTTTCATATCAAATCCAGCTATGTTCCGTGCCCCGAAAGTTAAAGTTGACTCAAATGTTGCTGCTCCTACTTTCAAAGCTACAGCTGTAGTTCGACCAATTAGAGTTGACAGATGTATTTATTAAAGAAAATGAACGTGTTCAGTTTTCAAAGAATTTACATCTTTGGCAGGTGCAGCCCAAATTTCTCTTCATGTATTGTATAGAATCCAGAACAGAGCATTAAAACTGAACATAGACTACCGATGAGACCTGACCTGACATTCGACAATGAAGAACGTGATGCAATAGCTTTGAAACTGTCTACGCAGCTTTATTGGAAGTATTCCCAATCACAAACAGGACTATTGCTCAAGCTTCTGCTAAGAACAAAACGCTTCAACGAGTCTTCGATTATATCAAATAATGTTGGCCCACAAAAATCAATCACAACAGTGAAGAGTATAGAGTTATTTTGCCGTATTTTAGAAGAAAATTGTGTCTTTGTATTTGTGCTTACTTTATTCTTTTTCAGGCATCGAGCAGGATATTGAGAAGATTGTTGCTAATTACAGAGCTTGTCAATTACACGCAAGTCAGTCAGCCAGAGAGTATAGTAGTTGGCCAGTTCCTAACTCTCCTTGGTCCATTCCTTGGCAAGATGTGGCTTATTGTTTTGGATGCCTTCTCAAAATTTCCATGGGTAGCCAAAATGGGTTCTTCAACATCGGCCGCAACCATTACTGAACTCAGGTCCATTTTTGTGTTAGAAGGGTTACCAAAAACTCTTGTAAGTGACAATGGTACCCAATTTGTTTCACAAGAATTCAACAATTTCTGCGAAGCACATTCAATCCAGCATTTGACGTCTGCTCCATTTAATCCTGAGTCGAGTCTGCAGCTCCGGCAGAAAGAATGATTCGAACATTCAAGACCTCAATAAAAAAAATATAAGAAGAAGACATCAAAATCAGTTGCGTTTTCGAAAATTACTACCATCAATAACAACAGATGCTGAAAATGTATCACTTAGTAGTAGTTCGAATAGTTATTCAAATAATCCCTTTTTCTTTCAAGGAAACCAACCCGAGTCAAAAGAACTTTCATTTTCTACAAAAGAAGTAACTTTACCTAATATATACTCATCTGCAGGTCCAACACAGCAGCAAACTGAATTAAAAAACGTTGCGTCGTCAACCGAAGTTGTTCACCAGAAACAGTTGAGAAAAGTAAGCCATCACTAACCGTAGATATTCGAAAGTCAAGCAGACCAAAGAAGCATCCTGTAAGGTTTGATTTCGAATAAGAAGAGGGAATTGAAGCACCCTATGAAAAACGAGCAAATGCCACCAACTATTAAAATACTTATCACAAGCTATCAATTATTTCCGTGCCACGGAAATGGCTTTTTTCTGCCTTCCTCTTTGGACTGCCAATCGACTAACTCACTCACAATTGGTATATAAATTATGGTCTAACCTATTATTTTATTTGTTAAATTAGTTATAAGTTTGAATTAATAAATCTATTGAATTGTAAGAGAAATTATAACAGAATCATTGCCATCTCTTGAACACCGTCGGAATGTTTCATGCAATTCCTTATTTTATCGCAATGTTTACTCGAACTAGAGAGTGTTGCATTCCTCATCTCAATCAGTTCACCCATTTTACCCGTTTTGCTAGGAATACTATCAGTTCACCATTGAGCCTAATTTTGGATCTACTGTCAAATACAGAGTTCCTTTTTTTTGGTCGCACAGCACGAATATTGAACGGGTTTCTCTTGCCTCTTCAAGACCAATCTTCATCGACACCTCCTGCTTATGTTGATTATTATAAGGGTATCATAATAAACCATTGAGGGATAAATTAATAAAAGAGAAGGCAAAAAGGCAGACCTGCCAAAAAAATCTAAGATTACCCTTTGGAGTTACGAAGGTAGCCCTGATGCTGTTCAGTGCAGCTATTACCAATGTCCAATTTTTGAGGAGCTTCAAAGGATGCGTTGACAAAACTTTTAAGTTGCTAAAACTAATTTCTTAACAACTTTACCTATCTATATATTGAAATGAAATCATGATTTTTCCTCCTCGTTTTCAAAAGCAAAAATAAAATTTACTCTTTTGCCATGGCCGAATATCTAATCTCATTTTCTTTTGTGGAAACACATAAACATTAATTGTAAATATTTTGCCCATCAAATTCAGGATTATCTTCTGGTGAAAACTTAATATTTCACTACCTTTCATTATTGATTATGACACAACATTTTGTTGAACATATCCTTCATACCTATCATGTCAAATTCGAAAACAGAATAGGTACAACGTTTCAAATGTTTTGATTTTCCATTTAATTTTAGTATTATGTGTGTATGTGTACATGTATCTGCATATGTCACTTTTTCAAGTTGAAAATGTTAAAAACAACAACGAGTTTCATTTTGATAAGAAAAAATATAAACCTACAGAAATTTCTTTAAATAGGTACCTACGTCTTATCGATTTCATAATAAGTTTTTCTAAAACTTATACATACACCTACTATTTCATCATCTAAATAAAAACATTAAATGACAAATCTCATCTGCTCATCATCACTTTCACTTCTAATTCTACATCGAAAATATTATTGTTTACATACCTTTATATCAATAAAAAATACACTCCCTCCGCACAACATGGTGTGTCTATCAGCAAATAGCGCCGCATTTCACAACTTTCTATGTAGTAGGTACTTAAGGTATAGATAGATATAGATACATACTTAAAGCATTTAAGCTGATGCGTCTAATCAAATGAATTTTAAATAAATACTCGAAAGTTCATAATCGGGCGAGACAGCAAAATATTTACTCAAAATATTCAATGGAAGAATTCAAGGATAACAATTTGAACTCTCACCAAAGAGGTGAGTTAAATTCTGTTAGAAATTTCAAAAACAATCTTATGTTTGCAACTTAGGTAAACATTTAGATCTTAAAATCATTACAAAGGAAAATAAATTTTAAATAATTCATTTATGTACGAGTGTATTTATTTTCGAGGTCAGTTTAAATAAAAAATGCTTCGTCATTTTCAATTCGCCGCAAATTGCCAAAGACGGATTTATAACTTAGCAATGCTATATGGTGATGAATGATGATATCTGATGGGTAGGTATAGATATACTGATAACCAGTAGGTGGCAATCTTTATTATTATTATGTTATCGTTACACATTTGATTGCGCTTACCCAGGTAGGTATGTATTTCAAAAGTTATTTCACCAATTTATTTTGATACAGGAGTTTTGTTTTTAATTATTTTTATTACGACAGGAAGATGTAAGCAGGTAGCTAGTAGGGTATGCATTTTCATATACATATTTGTGAGAATCCAAATCAAAACAGAAAAAAAAAAAACAAATCAAAAAACACCTGTGATCGATCGATTGATTGCGGTTCAATGGCCTTCTTGATGGCCAAACATACAATCGACAACAATATTGATCGCCATCTTATAATTAAATCGATAAAATACCGAGATCGACTATGCACTACACTACATCACACTACCTTGTCATTATGCTGATTATTTCGTACATACGAATACGCAGTGCAAGAACCTTACTCAATGTCAATGTCATGACGAACTTTTGGCTTGTCTGCTTGCTCTCGGTCTCCCTCTCTTTTCTTCTTTTGAACTTTTAACGGTAAACAACAGAAAATCGATTACAACGGAATGCGAAAATGTAGGTAGGTACTTAGGCATGTTTTTAGAAAACAAAAAGCCGAATAAACAACCCTCTTTCCTCGTGAAAATATACATTAATTTGGTGTGTGTCAAAGGGAATTGATAAATTGAAATTTGTTCTTTTTTTTCATTTAAATTTCTTGTTTAATACAGATGTAGATAGGTTTATGGGATTTTTCACTATTTTTAGCTATAAAATTTGTGAATACATACATAGATTTAATCATTTAGGAACTAACTGGAGATGATACCTACATAGGTAAATATACTTCGATGCAAAGAGAATATAGGTAAAGTGGACAAAAAGTACGTATCCGTCAGTGCCCTTCGAACTGCAGCTCAAGTAATTGAAAACATTGGCCGAGTTTTTTTTTATCACATCTATCTAGCTGAAACCCCTCAAATAGGACCAGATGGTATAATTCCAGCCAAGCTTCAACCCAGATTTAATTCTACCAATTCTGGAGACACCGTTCCAGAGTTGCTTAGATCCACATTTCTCTGCTATGGAGAGAGGTTAAAGTTGTGTTCATACCTAAAGCCGCTAAATGTTCTCAAGTAAACCTATGTAAAAGATCTTAGATCTATTATTCGATCATCACTCCCTCTGAAAACACTTGAAATATTGATTTATGTATATCAGTTTACGTATAATCACCGATACGCGACTTTTGTCTAAGGCGCAACATACTACTGCTTCAAGATAGGCGCGCACATTCAATTTTTAGTTGCGCAACTGCTTGGTTCGAGCAACTAAAAAGTTTGTGCTTTGACACAAACTAAACGATTGCTTAAAATGAGTTCGCTATTTTGTGTAACATATAATTGTATGCACCTGCGCGGACATTCAACCAAATAATTCATCTGTTTTCTATAAGCAACCAACCAGTTGTGCAACTAAAAATTGAATGTGCGCGCCTAGCCTTAAATTCACTAATACGAACTCTCGAATATTTCCTTCACCATTAGGAATACACTATGCTTGCATTTCTAGATATAGAAGGCGCTATTTACATTGGGCCTTACTAATATCAAACGCTAATGTTGACTGTTAGTTAACTATACTCTGTCCAACAAAAATTGTCAGTACAGGCCTTATGGGAGAGCTTTTTCTAAAGCAGTGGCGCCTGATGCACACTCACTACAATGCGTTAGGAAAAATGCCACTAAAAAAAGAGCAAGCCACTGACTTTTCTTAAGGAATTGTTGTTGTAATTCTTTGCAAAAAGTTGTACACCCCAACACGACCGTCGTATCCCACTGCTGATGAGATATTGTCAAGACTCAAGACTCAAGAGTGTTAAGTGTCGGTCAATACGATCGTGCGCTCTTTATCTACATCAAAACAGAGTTACCATTATCATTCTCAATTGCAAGCAAGGAGCTTTTTCAGTGGTTTTTATTAAGGAGCTTTTGGGATTTGAAGCTTTTGAGAACACATTTTAAGAAGTTGAGTATGTTGAGTGTTGTCGTATTGCTTTTCAACTTAAAAAAAAACGCGCCTATTATCTTACCGCTTTGCGTTGTGGGAAAAGGTAAATTGAATATTGTTTTCAGTCGTTTTGAATCGGCAGACGGTAGCCCTACGCGTTTTTTACTCTCATTTGCGGCGAAGTACGGAATCCCTGTGAGAGCTTTAAAAGGCGACGCACTTATGCATGGCAATGCAACCAGAATGAGAGACAAACGTCCTATCTTCCGTGTACTGACAATTTTTGTTGGACAGAGTATAGTAGATTAAAACAAATTTCTGAGCTTTGACAAAATGCTACCAATAAACAATTTAATCCTTTCACTAACTAGTCTCCAGACTTTCTATTAAATCTATTACAAAATCTACAACAAATGAGAAAAAAAATTTAATGAACTGTCAGAATTTTCACCAAGGTCTGTCAAAGTTCAGGGGCTGTCATAATTTGCTCTATACCTTCAAAGTTAAGTATTGCCGTATTCTTTTTTAATAGAACGCAATTAAGTATTTATAGTACGTCAATTGATTTGAAATGTCGAATCAAATTTTCAATTGTTTTTTAATTACATAATAACACCATATTTTTTTAACAAGTTTAAGGTAACTTTTATAATAAATGAATGCAAAACGTTTATAATTCAAATAATATTCTTTATTACTACTTTTGGTACGACCACACGCGATGGCATTCAGAAATCAACTGAACTCCAAGTTCTGAGTCAAAGTACAAAAAATGAAACCTACATCACCGGCAGCTCCTTTCGTCTCTTTCTAGAACTTATTTTTACAGAGTTGCCACAATTCGGCCGCCCTGACATGAAATCGTCCCGATTGACCTTAGACCGTTTACAATTTACTTCTATATATGGTTTTAAATTTGCCACTTCCCATATTCCTGTGTAAGGTATCTGGCTAATTTGTAATCCCTCTACATCTTTCAATAAATATCGGTCGTTTGGTAAAACCTTATTTACCTCATAAGGCCCTTTAAACTTCGGTATTATTTTTTTACATACCCCTGGTTGACTTACGTAATTTTTTACCATGACGTAATCTCCTACTTTATACGTTTTGCAAACTCTATGTCTATCCTTCAGTTGTTTGTTATAATTTTGACTTTTTGCTATTTTTTCAACTGCAGCCTTTCGTATATTAACTAAATTCCTTACTTCTTTATGTTCATCAATTTCTTCTAATTTTTCCCTCAATGGGTCTATTACTACTCCTCTTTGGCATACCCCGAAAAGCAACCGACTTGCGCACGTACCTGTGCTTTTGTGAATAGTATTATTCATTGCAAACTCGATCTTTGGTAAAACTTTGTCCAATGTATAAACCGTACCACCACTCGTCATTTTTGCTAACATTGGTGCTAAACTTCTGTTTACGCGTTCAACCTGTCCATTCGCTTGAGGCGAACCTGTAGCAATTTTGACATGTCGAACATTTTTATCCCTCAAAAACTCTTCAAAAACCTTCGAAGTAAAGGCACTTCCTCTATCAGAGACCATTACCTTAGGTCTACTATATACACAAAAATAACTATTCAAACAGGCTAAAACTTCATTAGTACCTGTTGAGCGCACTGCATATAGTTTAGTAAATTTAGAAAAAGCGTCTATAACCAAAAAAATGTATTTCTTTTTTGATTCCTTGAGAGAAACCGGACCAAAATGATCCACATGGATCGTATCAAAAGGCTCATCCCCTTTTGGGATGTTGTGCAAGAGTCCTTCATGCTTGCCAGCCTTTGACGAAAATACTATACACTTTAAACAATTGGTTATATAACTCTGGATCTTACTTCTCATTTTCGGAAACCAGTAGGATTTCGTCAAAGAATCTAACACTTTTTCGCTTCCTATATGCCCTAGTTCATCATGGTATTTATATAATACACTTCTTTCCATACTTTGTGGAACATAAAAGAGAATATTCTGTCCAATCTTCCTATAAATCAAACCATTTCGCATTTCATAAAAACTATCTTCTTTTTTCTGTAATCGTTCTCTGATTTTTTGTATCTCATCGTCTTTATATTGACAAATCGATAAGTTTTGTTCGAAAGTATTTTCTTCTAGTACTAACATATTAGTCGTACGACTAAGTGCATCTACGTGTTGCATCCTATTTCCATTCCTATGTTCTAAAATATAGTCGTAGTTTTGTAAATCGAGAGCCCATCTGGCGATTCTGGGATTTATTTCTTTTTTATTTAGCGTAAGCGTAAGAGAATTACAGTCAGTAATAATTTTGAACCTTAAGCCGTGCAAATATATTCTGAAGCGCTGGAGAGCATAAATGATCGCCAGAGTCTCTAACTCAAAACTATGATATTTAGATTCACAGTTTGTTGTTCGTTTGGAAAAGTAAAACACTGGATGAAATTTTCCATCTTTTTTCTTCTGCAAAAGAATCGCCCCAAATCCTAAACAGCTAGCATCACAATGAAGTTCTGTCTCGTCTTTTGGATCATAGATGGCTAAAATGGGTGATTCTACCAGTTTTTGTTTTAAAATTTCAAATGCTTTTACCTCACTTGCTTCAAATTTAAATATAGTGTTCTTTCGAATTAATCTGTATAAAGGCTCTGCTAGTAAAGAAAATCCTTTAATAAATCTTCTAAAGTAAGAGCATAGACCTAAAAAGCTATGCACTTCCTTAGTACTCTGTGGCATCGGAAAGTTTTTAACAGATTCTATTCCTTTTTCATCTGGTCGTATACCAGATTTTGAAATTGTGTACCCCAAGTAACGAATTTCTGAATTAAAGAATTGACACTTATCAATTCGAATTTCCAAATTGTTTTTGACTAACTTTTCAAAAACTGCATTTAGAATACTCAAATGTTCTTCAACCGACTTTGTGGCTACCATGATGTCATCCAAATAAATCGCTATTTTTTCTTTACGAATAAGATCTTCGAAAACTTCGTTAATGAAACGCTGGAACGTTGAAGGAGCGTTCCTTAACCCAAATGGCATTTTTAAAAATTCAAATTGCCCCAACGGGGTTACGAATGATGTATATTTAATTGATTCTTCATCCATTTTCACGTGATAAAAGGCGCTTTTTAAATCTATCAATGAAAAAACACTTTTATTGGCTAATCTATCAACTAAGTCATCGATCAATGGCAACGGATAATTATCTTTCATAGTGATCTTATTTAATGTTCGATAATCGACACACAGTCGAATATCACCAGTTTTCTTTTTTACTAGGACGATCGGAGATGCAAACTCTGACTTGCTGGGCCTAATTACTTTTGTTTCAATTAATTCATCTATTATATTCTGTACCTTTTCTTTTTCTAAATAAGATAACCTTCTAGGAGGGCAATGGAAAGGGTTTTCGTTTGTTAATCTAAGCTTCATTTTATATTCGGTCTCAGGTAATGCAGTACGTTCACGGTACATATAATTTTTAAATATTTTTTTCAAATTCTTTTTTTGAATCGTATGACATATCTTTATTATTAATATCTACCAAATTTTCTTCGCTTTCTTTTGTTTTTAAATCAATATTCATTAAATCATAACACTCTTTTTCATACATATCTGTAAACTCAACTTCATTTTCTTTTTCTTCTTTATTGTCGTTTTTAAAGTTACAATATTTGCTTTCATTTGTTCTTACGTCTTTCATTTGTAATATATTATTGTCTTTTTTAATTAGTTTTAATTTAGCGAGCTTTAAAAAATCTCTACCTAGTACAGCTGCATACTGCATTGTATCATTTCTTACTACATACATTTTAATATCTATTTCTTCTTCATTGAAAAGAATATGCGTTTTAACAATACCAATTATATTAAGAGGACTTTTATTGATTCCACATATATTTAATTTTACATTCGTTAATAAAATAAAGTTTTTAGGAATAAACATTTCTCGTATAATGCTAACAGGGCTGCCGGTGTCTAGTAATGTTCCTAACAAAAGTGTATGCATTAAATTATGTGTATATAAACTAAATTTTAAAAATCTTACGTAATCATCATCATCATTATCATGATCTATTTTGTGTACCACCAATGCCTTTCGTTTAGGACACTCAGCAGCAAGATGGCCAACTTCGGCACATACGTGACAGGAACCTGGAGGTCGCTTTGCCTTACGACATTCTGTAGCAAGATGTCCCAATGAATTGCAATTAAAACATCTGATGGTCTTGGAGTCTGAAATCATCACACGCCGTGATGTTGATGGTAAGGCTGCTGCTGTTGTTCTGTTGAATGTAGCTATCTTTTGTTTGGGCAAATTGATTTTGTTAAATGCCCTCGCTAATTGTTGTTTGCTCGTAAAGCACTGCATTTTAGCCTGTGACTGCAAATGTAAATCGGGGATCCCATCAATCAAACATTCCAATAGCTCATCTTCGTTTATAGATAATTTATTTGCTAGAATTATCTTGTCGTGGAAATACTGCTGGAACATTTCTCCTTGTTGCCAGTGTCTCCTTACAAATGTCTTTTTAAGCGATAATTTACTCTCATGGCTTACAAACATTTCACTCATTTCGTCAAGTAACTGGGCGGTGGACATTTGAACGAGATCGCTTCGAGAATGAAACCAATCGAGTGCTGTACCTTGTAAGCGACACGAAATTAAAATACGTGCACTGTCGTCATCCAGCTTATACGTTTGAACCAAGTTTTTCAGTTGTGTTTCCCAATGGTGAAAACACTCTCCGTTAAAGTTAGGTAGCAACTCTTTAATTCCATTGTGGAAATATTCATTTTTATTTATTAATTTTTGACGCTCTTTTTCTGATCCTTCGTTTCTTTTTAATATTTCGTTTTCTTTTTTGAGTATTTTGTTTTCTTTCTTTTGTAAGTCCAATTCTCTTTTTAGTAGTTCTATTTCTTTTTTCATTAACGTAAATTCATTTGTGTCTTTCTTTTGTTTATTTCTCTCATTCTGTTCCCCTTCATTTTCACTGTCGTTTTCGGTCTCTTCATTGTTGCTATCATTTTCTTCATTTTCATTTGTATGGGTAATATAACTGTCCACATTTTCATCGTCGTCACCGTCTCGGTTGTTGTCGCTTTCAGCTGTCGATGATTTTTTTAACGGTGGTGGTATTTCACCACGCTCTTCTTCGGGGATCGACATTAAGCGGAGTATAAGTTGGCTCTTATTCCCTGTTGTTTTTCTTTTTAGCTGGGTGAGCCATTCCTTTAATTGTGTTGCTGTGAAGCTCTTTAAATGTGTGGCTTCCATTTGAATGTCTATGTACGGCTGGTTGGGAGCAGATTATATATTTCTTTTGTAAATTTTTTCGCGAGGGAGTTATATTTTTTTTCGTGAGGGAGTTATATATACATGGATGTTTAATCCCACTTCTGAAATTTTAAGGTAACTTTTATAATAAATGAATGCAAAACGTTTATAATTCAAATAATATTCTTTATTACTACTTTTGGTACGACCACACGCGATGGCATTCAGAAATCAACTGAACTCCAAGTTCTGAGTCAAAGTACACAAAATGAAACCTACATCACCGGCAGCTCCTTTCGTCTCTTTCTAGAACTTATTTTTACAGAGTTGCCACACAAGGAAACATATTTCGTTATTTATTTTATATTATTTTAATATTTTTAATTCGCAATGTACATATAGGTATCAAAGTAAATAAATCTTAAACTTTAAATATTTTTAAACTATAAATAAGTTAACTGGCATATTTTGTGTGAGAATATTGTTTTTTTTTAGGTTTTCTATTGATAAACAGAAGGGGCCATTTTTTCACAGTGCGTCATCTTAAATCCATCATTATTTCAACTTATAACAAAAAATTCAAAGTTTGAGTTTAGTTTTTAATTATGGATTTAGCTAATCAGCCGATTTCACTTAATTGATTAACACCATTTAACCAGCACCTCTGTGTATCAAATCTATAACTTATCCTAATATGAAAAAACGTAAACGTCGTCGTAAAAGTCGTAAACTGCGGAAATCTGTCAAAATTATAATTCTTTTCAAAAATTTACAAACAAATGTAATTTTAATTTGGTTGTTCGGTTTTGAAAATTGTATTTGACGCATATATTTCTGTATTGTTATAACTTTTTTTTTTCTTGTACTTAAGAAAGATCATCCCACTATAAATGTGTAAGATAAGTTTTTCAAGCTAATCTAACTCTACTGAATGTGGCTCAAATGTTATTTTTGTTTTCAAAATAAATACACTTGGATACACACAATTTTAACAATACAACAACATAAAAAAATAATGTTAAATCGATTCCCTTTCAACACAAAAGTTACTAGATATACTTAATAATGTAAATACATAAAATGTAATCAACAACTTAACCACGTATTTTAAGTAAATTCAAGACGTACTAAATAATTTATTCCTGTTGCACATAAGCATACAAACAATAAATAAAGTAAGTACTTCTTTTTCACTTTAAACAAAAATTTGAAGATTGAAATCGACCTGATAACATGGGAGTAGATTTAGTGTTAAATACAAATTTAGGTACCATAAAGCAGCATTAAGGCAACACTTTTTATTCAGTGTTCGAAGCGACTTTAATCATGGATTTTTGTGTAATAAATTTTGACATATAACTTACGACTAAACTGGAGATTAAATTAGTTATTGGTATGGGGATTTTCTAAAATCTGGAGATTTTTCCTTAACCTTAATACTAAATTTGATTATTAATAAGGCCCATTGACACATCTGCAATCATATCTGAGAGTAGATGGGTCGCTTGGTGAACTGGCTAACAAAATGCTGAATAGCAGGGTTATCAGTTCAAAACTGAGCGACTTTTTTGCTAGAAGAGATGTCAGTAGAGGTA
This sequence comes from Chrysotoxum bicinctum, assembly GCA_911387755.1. Lineage (NCBI taxonomy): Eukaryota > Metazoa > Arthropoda > Insecta > Diptera > Syrphidae > Chrysotoxum > Chrysotoxum bicinctum. The sequence continues at coordinate 225,658,047 of OU426987.1, forward strand.
CGCCGCAAGGTGGTGTTCTATCTCCTCTTCTATGGAACTTGGTAATAAATGAGCTGCTGACCTGTATCAAAGCAGGAAGCCACAAAGTGCTTGCTTAAGCGGCCGATGTTGTTATTGCCGTATCAGGAAAGTAATTTAACATCTTCACATATTTCTTACAAAACGGCGTAGGAATCAACCCTCACGAAAACCTTAGGAAATATAAAATTTGTTAGTAGATCCTTCTTCTATCACTAGCTTTTATAGACAGAGCTAAATACTTGGATTTTACTCTAGATACAAAATTAAGCTGTGCGCCTTCTATAAAAGAAATAGTCAAAAGGACCGAAGTGGCACTTTTCTCATGCAAAAAAGCTTTGGGGAAGGAACAAATGGGTCCGCCAATCCCGCTTCACTCACTGGCTATATACTTCGGTAATCAGACCAATCCTTATTCATGGTGTAGCAGTATGGTGGACCGCATTAGAAATGGTTGTGAATTGTGGCAAGTCATGTGGAGTCCAACGGTCATATTGCCTGTGCTTAAGTGGAGAACTAGGAGCGAACCCATTTGCAGCACTAGACGTTCTGTTCCATCTGGCACCAGTGCCGCCGCTGGTTGTTCGTGCGCCCTTGTGCAAGAACCTTAAATTGCCGCCCTATATCTTGGATGCCGGAGGTATTTACGTTGAATAAGTGGAAGTTTTATTTATTCTCCATTTCGCAGTTGAAAAAATTAAGCAAACGTGCATTGTTGTTGTCGCGTTCCAATATACATCAAATTCTTATACAACGAACGTAGTCAGACTAGGATTTGGGGGGGTCTCTGCTGTAAATGTTTATGTGGAACATAAGTGTTTATGTTCTGTATCAGCAAATGGGCCTTAATCATTTACTTCCGGATCTGGAAGTATTATAATATACATAACTCCTTGACATCTAAATGTTATAGGTATCCTTTGATGGAATTTGACATTTTGTGATTTGTGTGCGAACTATGTTTCGATATAAATAGAGTCTGAACTCTGAATGTCAATTGAAAGCTCAAATTCGAACGACTAATGAAACGTTAAATTTCTATGTTATTCTGATTTTGTTCAATCCGTTTAAGTTATTTATCAATTCAATTCTAAAATTAATTAAAAACTATTCGTAAATCCTTATTTTAGAACAAACATAAATATTTAGAGACACAAAACTTTTTTTTCTTGTTACCTAAGACCCTGTCGCTGTTTTTTTTTTCTGTTGTAAAGGTGGTTTGTTTACATTTGTTTACATCTTCTATTAATTTTGTTCTAAAGTTACCAACTTAGATTTAAGATATTTAGCTATATCATTGCAATTAGAATATTGATACCCGCATTTATACAAAAATACGAGTAGATAAATAGTAAAATTAATGTTTTCGAGACACTGTTTTCGTTTTAGTTTATGGGAAATACATGGGCTGTAAATAAAAAAAATTAATATCCTTTTCGAGTTTATAAGTCTGAGATGTAGGTTGCATGGAAAGCTATTTCCCAAGTATCAATCTATGGCGACATGGCGTTAAGCAGTTTAAACTACGACTGCAATCGAAGAGGTTATTTGTTGTAAGGTGCGACAGTCACAAACAAAATATGAATAAAGATTGGTAGTAGATTGTGTGTGGGCACTACGTAGTGAATGGTCAAATGTAAACAGGTTCCAATAACTTAAGAAAAAGTTTTCGAGTATGCTATATATGTATGTTGAGTTAGATCGATCTCTTAATTTTCCGCCCCTAGACGTTGGCGCCCTTGTGCGCCGCACATTTTGCACATATGGTAGCGGCGGCCCTGTCTGGCACCCATAGATGTTTTCACCAAATAGACGGTGGCGAACATAGCCACCAGCATTACAGCTTCTTCACAATGGATCAATAACGAAAATTGCCATTTCATTATTCTGAAATCATTCGAATCACTTCCAATTCAAATTGATTACACTATCTCAAAACTACAGTTCGGCAAAAACTTCCAACTCACAGACCTTTATTTATTGGAAAAATAAAAAAAAAAAAAATGTGTTGGGTGAATGACAAACAAAATGGCAGGTATACCATATTTAAAGAAAACCGACTTACCCGTTTAGGATGATGACGAACAACTGCAATTTCACAGATACTTCTTCATCGTCTCTTTCGTCCAAATATCAAATTTGATCAAAATCTTGAAATTTCTTTTAGGAATCTATAACTAGTCATACATTTTAAATATATCGCAAGTAAGAATCTGTACATTTTTGCATTGTAGTATATTACATTTCGGTAAAAAAGTTCACTTAAAAACTTTTATTAAAAGTATTTGTTACATCATAGTTCTTTTTTTTTTTTTTGATTTTCTACTTTCTCGTGAACAACTCAATAGATTTCGATCAAAAAGTTCACTTATAAGCTATTGGAAAGTTCTTATGAAATTTAAAAAAAAAACATTTGTTTCTATTTTAAATTAAAAAAAAGATTTATTAAGCAATTTTTATATGAAAAGACATTTTAGCACCCTTATTTTTAATTAATAAAAACTCAATATATGTAAATGAAAATGGAGAGTATATCTGTTAATTTTGAAATAATTGCATTAATTGAGATAATATCTACGATTATTGTTATTTGTACGCTAAACCAAATCCATCGTTTTTTAAAAACTTTTCTATCTGACAGTTTGTCCTTTCTTATCTTTGTAATCTCATCATTACGATTTCGGTCTAATTTCGTCAGGGCAAACAAATAGAGGACTTTTTTAAGTATTTTTTTTCTCAACAAAAAAAATTTAAATATAATTATTCAATATATAAAAAAATAAATAAGTATGAATTCTTATACCGTGAAAAAATAGGAAATTAATTTAAAATCCAGCCATTTTATTTTTCCGAAAATTAATTTTAATCAAACATCAAATTTAAGTTTTAAAAATAAAAATGATCAACATATTTTTGAAAAATAAATTTATCAAACAAAAATTGTATGTGTGAAAATTTGAATTTGAATAGATTTGGCCGATAATAAGAAAATCAAAAAATATTCTTTAGTCGGTGTTGTTAATAAGGGCTTAAGATTTATATAGTGTCATCAGAATAGCAGAAGCTGTTTTCGAGAAAAAATATTCTTACTTGCTATACATAGGTTCTATAAAGCAATTTATGCATTCGTAAAAAATCGAACTCGAGATTTTGATCAAACTTAACATTACCATGATAGGGAAGATAAAATTCTATCTGTCTGTCTGTCTGTTGGACAACCGCCTTTGTTTAGAAACAACTCAGCTGATTTTCTTTAAACTTGGTTGATAGCATTATAAAGTTTTTCCCTCCACACGTTCTTTTCTTTTTTAAGACCAAAATTAACAGTATCTGCTATACGATATTTTTTTCCAAATTTTAAAAAAATATTTTTTTCTCAAAAACTGTTCGACGAATTTGTTAAAAAAAAATCAAGAAATTTTAATTAGTTAAAGCTAGTTAATATTTGAAAAAAAAAAAATTCAAAAAACCGTTATTAATATAACCCACTTGGCACTTTGAACCCTTTTTTATTTCTGATTTTCTCAAAAACGTGCAACCCAAATTTTTTTTTATTTTTGGAAAAAGAAAAATAATTTTTTTTAACTCAATATTTCGAAAACCAATGATCGATTTTTTTTAAAACATGTCAATTCAAAGTTTTTTTTAGTACAATCTACAAGATGTGAGAAAAATAATTTTATGTTATCTAAAAATAACGGTACCCACATTACAAATGTTTAAAAATGGTTACGAAATGGTTTTTTTCTCGAAATCGGCACTTAGAATTTTGATGAAATTTTTGTTTCTTTCGATTAATTTGTTCGCTCTATAATTTTATAAAAATAAAATGCACGCCTGGATCGCACGAATTTGCTCTTATGTAAAAGACTAAAAATTTTAAAAATTAATGTTATACTATAGAAAAATGTTTTTTTTTTTCGGGAGCGTATTAGAATCCCGCTTTTTGAAATCACGCTTTTCAAAAATCCCGAAAAAAAGTTTTAAAATCCCGTTTGTTAAAATACTGCTTTTTTAAAATCCCGTCTTCTAAAATCCCGCTTGTTCAAAATCCCAACCTATTATAATCCCGCTTTTTAAAATCCCGCCAAATGCCGCTAATCCCGTCTTTTAGAATACGTAACTAAAACTTATTAAAAATTAATTCATTATATTAAACACCAGATCACAAATTCCAACAAATTATTGATTTTATGTTGGTTATTTTCCAGATTCTTTAAATGCTAAAAAACGTTGCATACACCTAGCGTTGCCAGACGTCCCGGTTTTTTTTTTTTAATTTATTAAAAGTAGTGTACAAATAAGACATTGTCTTTTATAGTACCTGAGTTAATACAAAAATAGTGCGGATAAAGGAAAATTATAAAAAATATAAGCAAATTAAAAATAACTTCAAGAAATTAATTTAAGAAAAATTAGAGTACATTTTTTTTTTTACCGGGACATCCCGGATTTCAGACATAAATTCATCTGTCCCGCCGGAACAGCTTTTTTCCCGGGTTGGGAATCAAACTCAAAAAATTGCGATTTAACCTTAAGAAATTACTTTTAAAATTTCAATCAAACAAACCTAACTTAACGAAAAATTTATTTTTGTAAACTGACATCTGTCATTAAAATTAACAAAAGAAAAATATTTGCAAATGATAAATGACAAAAAAGTCATTTAATTAGTAATTAGTAAAAGAATTTATTTATTTTGATCCTGCGACTTATAGGTAGTATAAGGCAAGTTATGCATTCGTAAAAAAAATCGAACTCGAGATTTTGATCAAAGTTGACATTACGATGATAGCGAAGATGAAAAAGTGAGTCTCACAATTCTGTCTGTCTGTCTGTTTGTTGGACTACAGCCTAAGCGGCTCGGCCGAGTTTTGTTAAACTTGTGATATCTACCAAGTTTAACGAACATTTTTTCCCCCAATTGCTTTTTTTTTCAAAGACCAAAAGACGGTACCTGCCATACGAATTTTTTTCGAAATTTTATAAATATTATTTTTTTTCTCAAATTTCATTTAGTTAAAGCCTGGTAATGGTTAATGGTAATGGTACGACAAGAAAAATCTGGCAACCCTAAATACACCCAACATCGCACCTACCTGAAATCCTATAGTGTGCCCAAGCAGGGGGGTTGCAGGGGGGCAGCCTTACATACCTCATTGCTTACACGTCGTAATAAGAAAGGGGATTATAAAAAACCGACGGGATTTTATAAAGCGGGATTTTAAAAAGATGGATTATAAAAATCTGGGTTTTAAAAAAAGCGGGATTATAAGAAACAGGATTATAAAAAACGGGATTATAAAAACAAGATTTAAAAAAACGGGATTATAAAAAGCGGGATATCGTACCCAACCCGTTTTTTCCAAACTTTTAAGAAGTTTCTCTATTATAAATTTTATTAAAATCCGTTATGCAGACAATGAGTGTCAGTATTATCTTAATTTCAAAAATGGTCTTATTAAATTATAGATCGTGAAAATCAATTGAAAGAAAAAAAAGATTATCAAAATTTAAGGTTCGGATATTTAGAAAAAATACGATTTTCGAAAAGCATTTTTTATATTTGTATGATGGATACCGTAAGCTTTAGATAAAATCAAATTTTTTTCTCACATCGTATAGATTATATTAAAAAAAAAAAACTTTTAATTGACAAGTTTCAAAAAAAATCGATCATTGGTTTTCATTTCGAGTTTTGAAAAATTATGAAATTATTTTTAAAAACCAAACAAAATTTTGTTTGAAAATTTAAATACACAATAGATACTATCCAAGCTTTTAGGAAGCCTTAGCATAAGAAAATATTCAAAATTGCTTTTATCGTTTTTGAGAAAATCAAAAACAAAAGAATGGTTTCCGTGTGGGTGATATCCATTTTTTTATTATTTTTCGAGCATTTAAAAAAAAAATATCTTGTAAAATTTATAATCAAATATAAAAATCGTGTGGTAGGTACCGTTATTTTTGGTCTTAAAAAGAAGAAAACGGTATCGTATTTTTTTACGAATGAATATGTAACTTGCAATATCCTTAGTGCAAATGACTCATATAAAAACATGTTGATAAGTTCCGCTTCAAGTTTGTCTTGGAATACAATATTAATCATTAATTCCAGCCAATAGAAGACAGCTTTAGTGAGTAAAATTCTCCTGGACATTCAAATATTTATACATTTGTAGCAGTAGCTAGGTTTTTTGTCTATCGAATGCTTTAATTCTTGCTTAAGAACCCGCAGGTATATCTCCTTATCAAAGTCACAAAGGTACAAATAAAAAGTAATTGCATCCATAATAGCGCGATCCGACGCGCGTAGTCGCACGAAAAGGAAACACTAATTGCTGCAATAAATAACAAAACTCCTCCATTCATCAATATGCGCGCATCGGTCTTCGTTTCCTTCCTCGTGTTGTTATTGAACAAACCACATAACATTACGACGGCTATTGAGTCCGGCCATTTATTCCACTTCTCTCTCTCTCTCTCTATCTGTCTCTGCTATGATGATCACTGCTCTTCGGCTTAACTTAGGTTAGGTGTACTATTTTGTGTGCCCCGGAACGGCCTCCTATGCTTTCGCATTTGCACGATGATCAATGTCTTCCTCACGATCCAGCAGCATCACCTTAGCTTCGCGACGTAGTCGTCCGTCCATTTCTTTATGCGGGCTATATAGTACGAGTAAGTGCAGGTAAACCTAGTTTGAAAAAGATGCATTTAGTTGAGCCTTCAGGTGTTTCGAGCTGTGGCAATCGCATAATTGATATGCCAGGCCAGGCCAAATCTATGAACTATTTACTCGGACCATTGGCATCAACCCAAAACTGAACTAGTTCCTTCACCAGTGAACTAGAAAAAACGGTCCAAGTCATTTTTTCACAATTTATGGGTTCTCCATTTCTGCCATTTCTCCCGCATGAAAATGTATGCCCCACATGATGCGAAATCGTGAGTGTCCATTCCCAGACCTAAAGTGCTTGTTTCATGGGTTGAATGACTGATTTGGCCTCTCTGCACCTCTGCATGATGGTGCGGATGCCATCTTCCGAGAATAACGTGAAAAAGGAGACAACCACTTGGAAGCCGAAACACAAAACTATGCTTCTTCGACCAGTTAACTGTAAAAAGAGCCTTAAATACGCCACAACTGATTTTAATTCATTCTGACAGCTTCGACGAATATTCAACAACACTGCTCCGATCCCTTGGGCTCTTCAACTCCAATTGCGATTTCGACTCTACCTCCACTCTACTCCACTCCACTACCAGCACCACATTCACTTCACTCCACGGAGAATTTTAACAACAAATTATGATGAAAAGAATCTGTTAGTCACCCTCAGTCCTCACTCTTGCCACATCCTTCCTTTCCTGGCCTTGCAACTGACCAATATTTCGTGTCCCTGTACATGTTCATCCTCGAACCCCGAACCCCGAAGCAAGCGACAGAGAGAGAGAGAAATATCGGAGTTTAATTCCAGCCAGCTCTTAGCGTTGCCGAGTAATTTAACACTGCTGCCGCTGTGCTGCATGCAGGAATGGAACCTGTCAACTTGAAGGCATATATTTAGAGTGTGCCTGGGTCTGGTCTCTGGTCGGTCAGTCAGTCCTCTAAAATCATCCGTAATCCTATGACGGACGGGACCTACGCAGCATACAGCAAACCCGCAACACTCATCATGTTAGTGCGAGTGGTTTTTGGTCACTGCTCCCATTTTGATGAGTGAGTGGTGTGTGGTTCCTGGTCAGAACCAGCCACGGTGCGGGCTCACTGACGCCCCATTTTTTGGACGAAATAATTAAAAATGACATTTTGGACATTTTTATTTTGTAAACATAAATTTGTAAACGGAAATTATGTTTCCTCTTTTGTTTAACGAGGGTTGTTGTATAGCGGTCGTCTCTCTGCTCTGCAGCCTGCACTGAATGCAGCCTTCCTCGTAATAATGGGATAACAATGGTATGACAGAATGTGAACAGTTATTTCTTTCTTCTTTTTTGTGATAAGTGACACGGATGTGAGCGCGTTCAGGTAGATTGAATTTATGCAAAAATTAAAAAAAAACATACCTAGTAGAAGGGTCGACATAGTTTCTGAATCCACTTTTATTTTCTGCGCAGTAAATTAAGAAGTTTATGAAGCTCAGGGGGTAAATGGTATGAATGGCGGGTAGGTTGAGGCTTATTTTATTGCAAGGAATGAATCTTGGTTTGAGTTATGAAGACCTATTGGACAGTGTTTTCGTGGGGCAATAACGATTCAGTTCATTAGGTTTGAAATAAATTGTAGAGGGAGTTGGTACATATTTTTAAGTTACCATAAAGGTACACATAAAACATATGGTAAGACCATGCAGTTAAGTGTTCATAAATAAGTTTGACTTCAAGGTTATAAATAAATATACATATCTTGACAAGATCTTAGGTCGTTTTCGAAACGTGAAGTAAACGTCAAATGATCGTCATTTTTGCCATCCACAAACATTCAATTGTGCTCGTTCTAAGAAATCTGTTTGATCAACGTCAGTCAATATTCTTGAAAACGCATTTGACGTTTACGAATACGCTCTCTGACTTATCAGGAAATGATGTTATCGAAAATGTGACTTCAGCAAACTGTGTTATTGGTTTTTTATTTTTCGAATAATCGACTTTCGCAGTTTACATTTAAGAACATCTTGTTAATGCATTTTTGACGCAAATGACGTTTTCGAAAATGGCCGTAGCCGTAGTCTTAACATCAAACTGTAGTAAGGGAAGGAAAAGAATACTTAGTCTTCAGGCACTCGTATTTGTTTAAATAAAACTGCAAATTATTGTTTGGTCTTTGTGTTGATGGCGGCAAAGCTCATGAGAAGCCAGTTCTACTCTCAATCATTACTGTGCCGGAATTGATTGTCGGCAGGAATGTAGGGCACTTAAAAGTGTGTCTTGCCATTCTGTGTAAAAACGGTACCTGTCATATAAAATTTATATTGGAAGCTAAAGAAGATTTTGTTTGCACAAATTAATTTTTTTTTTTTTAATTTTAGAATTCAGATGATTATGCCACAGATTCTTTCTTTAGTAGACTATTATAACAATAGTTTCGTCTGTCTTTTTGGTGATATCGGGATACTGGCAACTCCAGATATTTAAAGGCATTCAATGTCAAATTTCCTCTACTGGGCGGGTGGTTCGAAATTTCCCTTTTTTTCGACAGTCGAGCTCTTAGTTTTTCCTTATCTATGATCAAAGTCGCTCGGAATGTATGCACGACTACGAGGTGTTGTGAACTGAAAAAGTGATGTACACGCGAATATGCTACTGTGCACAAAGAGAGCACTGAAAGAACATCACCGAGCAAAAAGAAGGCATCGAAGGATATCGAAGAGTGCCACCATCAAAACAACACCCAGAAACAGCAAGAGTAACCAAGTCACCACAGGCACTTGATAAACGTGGTGGCAACGTAGAAGATCCAACGCGCTGTGTGAGTGTTTTGGGCCCTTTCGCATCACTATAGTCGGAAAGTTCCAGCTTCAGGCAACCCAATATCGACCATAGATCAAATCTCAAATCCTGGAAAAAACCTTGGACTTCAAAGCCGTATATGGCAGCATTCATCATCAAGTTCTTTATATAGGAATGACAGGACTTGAGATCTTGAAAAAATCGGACAAGCTGTGTCGCAGGACATTGCAAAAAACGAAACAAGAGGTTAGTTCCTCAAAACTATTACAAATATGCACATAATTTATGCAGTTAGATGTACTATCATGGGACTTCTTAATATACTCGTTTTTGAGCAGATGATATATAGGGCAAGGGTTAAATCCTAAGATATTCAGCAAATCTGTCCAACAATTGCTTTGTATGGGCAATATCGACATCATAAACCGTTCCCAATGGTCTGCAGTAGAGTCCTTCGCGGCGTTTGAAGATTAGATTTAACTAGTTAGCCTTGAAGTAAAACTAAACAATGCCAAGCACATGCTATCAAAAAAGAAACAAACCTCTGTACAGCGACTTAGACAAAACGTCAATACTGCTGGCAATAGCTTCGAGATAGATAAAAAGTGTACTGACTCCAAGAATTATATGGAGAAGAATAACCTTAGAAAACTGGTGCTAATTTGGTTTGGCGAAACAAATGGATTCGACAAGACACGTCGGCGTCGCCTTCATTGGATCGGCTACATTGAGCGATGCTCCAGCTAAGAGAGTATTCGAAACCCAGCCCGCAGGTTCGTGGCGATAAGGAAGACCGAACCGCAGGTTTAAAGTCCAAGTTATCTCGGATGCCAGAGCGCTTGGCCCAGATGACTGGAAATAGCGTGCTCGGGATCGCAGAGGATGGAAAGCTGCCGTGTCTTAGGCAGAGACCCTTCATGGATCGGGGCCCGATGAAGTAAGTAAGTAATTAAGTAAGTAATTTCTGGACGAATATGTGGTGATATTAGCGAAGAGTACGAATGTACGATAAAATACAATCGTGATTTGCAAGATATGTACCAAGATGTAGAAGTAGTTCAAAAAGTCAAATCACACGCCGGCTACATTGGCTAGATCATATCCAGCGAATAAACAGCCATCCTCTAGCAAGAAAAGTCTAATGGAGCATCCTCGAGATTGCGTGTCTCAGCAGCAACCCTTCAGCTTCATGGATATGGACCGAATAAGAAAAGTAAGAAAATTGATATTCATACCAGAACACAAATTAGTACAAAATGTTCTTAAATAAATTTGGTGGCACTGTATCTCTAGTGCTAGGGCCTGGTGACTTTTAAATTTTACCAATTTTTCAAGTCACCGGGAAAAAATTCTTAAATTTTTTTGATGACAAGATATATTTTTAAAAAGACATACCACTTACGAGTATAATAAACATTTTTGTTCTTACAACAAAAGAGTTTTGTTAACAAAAGAGTTTTGTTGAGTGTTTTGTCCCTTTGACTATACGACTAAAGCAATTTTCTTCAGACTTGTTACGCATTGATATATTTTCCCCAAAGGCTAAACTTTGTCTATTTTTTATCTAAGTTTCCGACGCACCAAAAGATTAAGATAATATTAATTTTGACAGCACCAATAGTATGTCCTTAAGTGGGCTTCAGGTCGATATTAAACATTTATTTTCAATAATCAATATAGCTGCAACGTTTATTCTCTTAAATATTAATTAATATTTAATATTGACCTGAAGCCCAATTGATGACAAATTATTAATTTAAAAAATGCCAAGAAAACAGGAAACATTTTTTGACACCACCTTTCAAAATGTAAATGGTGTTTCAAGTGGAAGTGAGATAGAATGCTTATGGTATGGGTGAGTTCGATTTGTAAAATTGTTAATCCTAAATTAAACTTCTAAACACTAGATTAACGAAATTAATTTATACATCGTATATGGTGAATATGAATTCGAAACATAGTAAGAGAAAGTCAGTAAGTCACTCTAAATATCGGTTAAATATTAAAAAATTAAATATTAAATACTTTGAGTGAATTCATACATAAAACTAGCAAAATAGGATTTTTCTCCAAGTAAAATATTAAATTTTAAGTCTGCAGTAGTCTGTTTTTCTAGCAAGTTCAAACTCAAAAATTTACTTGACAAAATAGTATTCATCTGATAAATCGAACATAATCGTCCGTCGGAAACAATTTTACTTAAAATCGTCATTAACGCTACCTACCACATATCGGAAAGGCTATATGGTATTTTTTGCATTGTATTAATCATTTGGACGATTTAAGTTTAGCGATACGCTTGCAACAACAACAATTCAGCCATATTATTAAAAGTTTTACAATTAATTACATGCAACACTAAACCTACGTGCTCTTGTGTCAAGTTTCAACAATAATTCGTATCTGAATATATTTACATAGATGTGTGTACAAAAACTCGTCACTTGCAATGCAATTGCAACATTTATTTTTTTTTGTACATTAGTATGCTCAGCAAATTAATTTTGCTCTGATTCGAATGACGTTGATAATATTGTTTGCCATCAGCTTAAAGCTATAGCTACACTGAAAATATTTACAATTTCAAATTAAATTGATAAACATTTTTAATTGAACATTTCAGAAAAGTGGCGGGTCTTGAAATTCATTCATCTTTGGGTTATTCTTTTCGTTCTGAATATAAATACTAAAAGAGCTTAAATTTTCAGGCCTGGAACTGTACTTGTTAGCTTGTAATCTATGCGGTTTCAAGAAAAAAGTTCCTGAATTGAACTAAAAGATAGAAAAATGAAAATACCGTTAAACATTGGTTTTAAATGTCTGAATATCGTAACTGGAGGGAAATATTGAGCCGCGTAGAGCATCCCACATTCGTGTAGTGCGGCTAAAGGAATAATCTCTGAGTTAACCAGCACCAATAAGTGTAAACTAATGGGTATTCCATGAAACTCGAGTATTACGGTTGAATTCACTAAAGGGAGGCATGCAACGGGCTATTTTACTGGAACACTGTCTATAAAAATATCGGTAATAAAATAAAAGACGAATATAGGCTTTATAGATTTCTTGCATAGAAGAAAGAAACCGAAACACTTAGCAGTGTTTTTGGCATCATCGATTATTTAATCATTTTATACAAGGTGGTCTGTGATGCACTGCACATATTGAGAATGGAAATATGTTCTGTTTCCTCCATAGAAGTACCACTCATGGGTAACGGCAAGGAGGAATGTTCTGCTTTAACGACAGAAGACAGAGTTGAGTTTTTGGAAGCATTAAATTCTACGCGGTTTTTGGTTCACCATTTGACAATGATATTGAGATCAGAATTTAATGAACATATCATCAGCTGCACTGCAGTTTTACATCCGAAGAACAAGGAGGTGAATCGAGAAATTAATATGATATGCCGATAGTGCTGTTGATGAAATTTGATGGCTTAGAAGTTTCAGAAAAAGAGTCGGTGACAAAACGGAGCCCTGTGGCATATCAGTATTTATTTTACGAACTTTATACTTAAAACCGTTCAACACAACTTGTACTGAGCTGTTCAAGAGTTAGTTTCTAATTCAACGAAGAAGAGATTCATCAATACTAAAGGCACATATTTTCGATAAGAGAGCTTGATGCTAAACTCTATCAAATGCCTTTGAAATATCAAGTGCAATAACCTTACTTTCTCCAAGACGATGTAAAGATTTGTGCCGCTGTTTTGTGAGATCAGATCAGAAGAAAATCTTTCATTTTTAGGGACATGCTAGACGAATGCTGTTTTCCATCCGGTCGGAAAGAGACCAGTAGAGTAGGACGGATGGAAAAGAACACCTCTTCAGAACTATAAAAGGGATACTTTCCGGGCAAACGGATTTTTGTGCATCGGAGCCGATAATACACTAATAGAAGTAAGTCTAAGGTGTTCTCAGATCGGCCTCCTACGACAGGATTTAGGAATCCAAGTACTCAGTTTGCTTAACTCAGCAAAATAAGCTTCCTTCGGGTATTGTCTGACCAGAATGGTGCAACAAAAAGGAATTTTGTTATTGTTTTGACAGCTCATGGCAGCCATGTTCTTTTATTAGTTTACAATGTTCATGTCAGACACTATAAACAATAAACATATATCACCATAGCATGATACAGGAGTATGAAATTAACCGCGAGTTCAATGCATGGGTTCTGAATAAGTTAGAAACAGATTCCAAATTTAGAAAACAATTTTCTTTAACGAGTAAACCCTTTTCAAATGTTAAATTGCCGGATTTAGGACAAAATCAATCCGCATAACTTTCACCAATAGAGAACGCAGCCCTTGAAAGTCACTGGAATGGATCGTGAGACGGCGGCATCATCAATCCGTTCTTCTTTGAAACCCACAATGAGATTGCCATCACAATCAATGGGAAGACCTGATGATCTATGACAATTTGTCTAAATTGGATAATATGAAACAGCGCTACTTGCCAAAAAAAACTGATACCACAATGGACATTTCCCACTATCTGAACTGGTCACCGATTTGATGTGGTTTAATTCTGTTAAACTTTTTCTTTTTGTGTTTCCGTAAGTTTCTGGTCTATTTGCATAAGCCCCAAATGTTCTACTTAAGTGTCAAATTTATTGAAAATTAAACCTCAACAATGTGTCATTAGTAGGAATTACCATTAAGAGAGGCATAATTTTGATTTTTATTTCGGATTCAGAAGGTTAAGATAACAATTTTGTGTTTTAGTACAAACGCGCCCCCTAAACTCGTTCTCGCGTATGATCTGTCAATGTCAAAACATCACTCAAGTTTAATATTTCTATCATGGTGATACAACTGAAATTTTTATTTGCTTTTCCATTTTTATAAAATAAATAAATTTAATTATGATTGGGTTTTTCAACAGGGACGCTACAAAAGTAGAGGGACAGTAAGGTTTGCCATTTCATGATGGAAAGATATACGACCCAACAACGAGTCGAAATTATTAAAATTTACTACCGAAATTTGGAGTCAGTGGCCTCAACGTTAAGAGCGCTACGTCCAATTTATGCTCGTCATAATCGTGCTAGCAGATCAACAATTGAGCGTCTAGTGGTAAAATTTGAATCCACAGGCACAGTACAAAATGTTCCCGTGCCAGTGAGACAAAGAAGTGTCTGTAGTGTCGAGAATATTGCTGCCGCTGAGGCTTCAGTTGCAGAAAGCCCAAATGTGTCTCTCACACGTCGTTCTCAAGCGTTGTGCATCTCTGTGACGTCGTTGTGGCGAATTTTGCGAAAAGATCTTAGCCTACATCCTTACAAGATTAAAGTCGCTTGACCACCAGAAGCGTCGGATGTTCGTGAATTGGGCTGAGCAACAACTTGAAAATGATTCAGATTTTCATCGAAAAATCATCTTCAGCGATGAGGCTCAAATCTGGCTGAATGGCTTCGTCAATAAACAAAATATGCGGTATTGGTCAGGCAGCAATCCACACGTACTCCATGAGTCATCATTGCATCCCGAAAAAATTACGGTTTGGTGTGGTTTATGGGCCGGCGCGGCGCACAGTGTGGGAATTCGCGAATTTAGCGGAATTTAATTCGAAAAATGACTAGTCTCGATTGATGCCAAAACCGGTTTTTCTTAAAGCTAAAAGATTGTAGAAAGTGATAACAAAAGCAATGTTGGGTGGGGATCATGTAAACAAAAAAAAAATTGCATTGAAGTTGCAGTTGGCGATTTTTATTCTGTATATTTGCTGGAAAAGATTACTTTGCTCTTAATTTTTTTTCGTGCGTTTGGTTTGTGTTTTAATAAAAGTTTTATTTTTTTTATATTCCCTAAATATAAAGGTATAAGAGTGTAAGTAATTTTTTATTTCACAGGGTGTTTCCAATTTTTTTTGGGTGATTGAAGTTAAAAAAATGTGTTTTTTTTCGATGTTTGTATCTTTATTAGAGCAAAACTTTAGTTATTCCGCGTTATTGCGCCTCGAAACAATATTCACTGCAAAGCTTGATTTATTATCTATCAAGAATCACTAAAATTTGACACCCCAATTATGTTGTGATATATTTTTTTTCAATGTTTCTAAATGACTATCCAGCAAAAAAATTATGGCATACCGTCAAAATCGAATAACTTTTTGGGATTTGGTTAGAAGAAGAATGTTATAAACTAAAAAAAAACTTTTTTTATTTCACGGGGTGTTCCAAAAAAAAATAATTTTGTGAATTTGATCGTTACAACAAAAATACAGGGTGTTCAAATTCAAAGTTAACAGTAAGAAAAAAAAAGAACTAAGTTATTTAAAAAATAAAAATCGGAAACTGTCAATTAATAAAAAAACTATTATATCGGATAAAGGGTGTTCCAATAATAGTAACAAAAATAAATTAATTTAAAAATAAAAAAAAAAACAATTTTTTATTTGAAGCGCAAAAGTGCTTTTTATGCGTATTTTACATAAGATTTGATTTCATAGGCTCAGATCCATATATAGCAAGCCTAAGGTGTATTCCTAAAAGAAAACGAAGTAACTCAGAGCCTGAGGTTCTTGAAATTTTGGATATTGCAAACTAATCTAAAATGTAAATAAAATGTGTTTATGTTATATTGTTGAATGTAGTTAAAATTATAGAAAAGGTAAAATTATTCACAATAAAATCAAAATTTATAAACAACAATTAAATAAAATTGTTTTAAATTTGCTTTTTATTTTACAAGAATAACAGAATTGGTAAATAAAAATTGTCTATTCCAGCGAAACTGTATTTTTTCGTCAGGAAGTTTTCGGTTCTTTTAATTTTTTTTATCCTTGATGATGTATGCCAGAAAAATTTTGTGATACAACACTTACCAATATAAAAAAAAAACATTGATTGTCTAGAAATAAAACTAATTTAAAACTTCCTTTGAAATAGAATTTCTTGTACGTTTTAATACCCTTTTTAAGAATGGAGTTTCTTTAGTTCATAAACAACGGCATTGACATATCGGTTTGAAAAAAAAAACTAGTAAAATCTGATAATAATTAACTTTTTTCTTTATTTTATTCATATTTGTAATAATATTAAACAATACATCATCCCTCAAAAGATTTTTTTGTAAATAATGATTTTCAAAAAAAAAAGTACTTTTTGGTGTAAACAACCTGTCACTTCAAAGCTCATTTTACAAAAACTTAAATAAAATATGATCAAAATGTGAGTTACATTTGATTGTATAGACATTTTCAATGAACTAACCAAAAGAAAAAGTACAAAAAAATTTAAAATGCAAGCGTTATTAATTTTACTCCGCTAAATTCGCGAATTCCCACACTGTGCGGCGGCGGCGTCATTGGGCCGTACTTCTTCCGTGATGATCAAGACCGGCACGTTACTATGAATGGGGATCGCTAATGATAACCGAATATTTTTGGCCCCAATTGGATGATATGGACTTGGAGGACATGTGGTTCCAACAGGACGGCGGCGCCACAAGCCACACAGCGAATGTCAGAATCAACTTATTGGAAACCAAGTTTGGAGAACGTGTTGTCTCACGAAATAGTCCAGTCGCTTGGCCGCCTCGGTCGTACGATTTGAGGCCGTTAGACTATTTCCTGTGGGGCTACGTCAAGTTTATGGTCTATGCCAACAAGCCAGCGACGATTGATGAACTTCGTACGAATGTCGAACGTGAAATTGCAGCAGCATCGGCCGATTTATTCTTGAAAACCGTCGAAAATTGGGTTCAGCGTCTGGACTTCTGCAAGCGTGCCCGTGGTGGCCATGCAAAAGAAATCGAGTTCCATACATAATGGCATCAAACGTACTTTCACAGGAATAAAGAATTTCATTGATATCCAAAACCGTTTTTGTTTTATTTAAAAAACTTTTGTAGCGCTCTTATTGAAAAACCCGATAATAGAAACCTCGCAAAAACTAAGTTTAGCATTTGGAAATTTCGCAGTTAAATAAAATATTTGTAATAATTCAAATAGAGAATAGAGCTTAAGCAATACCTATAGTTTAAGGTGTTTTAAGCGCATGTCATTGATTGAAAACTTAATAGATATCGGCGAAAAAACATTTCAACTCAATCAATTGTTAATTCTAATTTATAAAGATTTTATTTTCAGTGTACATATTTGTATCTATCTGTGGTCTGGTTCCATATCTATGTGTGTTTCTGAATAAATCTCCACATTGCTGCTTTTGGTTCAGTCACAGTTTTCTGCAAAAATATTTTTTTTTTTTATTAATTTAATACTTTTATATTTTTTTTTTTTGTTTTTCAATTAAATACTACTCAGTGATTTTGATTAACGATTGACTTATCTGTTTGGAAAGCTATGTATGCCTTCCGAGAGTGGATTGTCGGTTTGTAGGTATCTATGTGCAAGTTATGTAATATAATTGTTATTAATTCCGACACCTCCACTAGATCATCACTCTATATCATTCTATAGACACTTTAGAGCAAGCTTTAACATAGCTTTTCGTTATTAGCCAGAATAACCTTGGGGGAAGTAATATTTGTTAACTGACGTTTCTGTTTCGTGGAGATCTTTAAAACAAATTAGAATCATGATGAAGATTGTGAAATAAAATAATTATAATTCTGAGCAAGCTTGTGATTGACAGATTCTTTTCAATAACAAAAAAAAATTATTAAAAAAATATACTTTTTGAATTGGGTTGACTTAGGTGAATCAATTTTATGCATACATAAATTGTAGAGGATTTATTTCTTCATATAGGTATTTGCGAAAATGGTATGTTGACGAGTATTAGTTACCTACTTTGAAATATGTAGTTCTGATAGTAGGTAATTTAAGGATAGTAAATATACATTTCTGTATATATATAATTTATTGTAGTCAAGACCATACGACAACAGTATATATCATAACAAAATACACACGAAACCATGACGATACTTTTAATAAATCGATGATGAAACCAAACTTAAAAAAGACTAATTATGTCTGGTCTCTTGGCCAGCCTTTAAGTTTCAAGCTTTTACAAAAATCGATATAGCCCAGGTAACATATACTTTTGCTAGATACTTAGAAAAATTTGAGAGAAGATTTTTTAACACTTATATCTTTACTTTGACAGACTCATCTGCCAATCGTGTGCACCTTAAAACTTAAAAGTCAAAAATCTCGATTTTCGCATTTGTAAGTAAATCGAAATCAAGATTTTGATCAGACTTGAAATTACTATTATAAATAAAACTAAAAAAGAAATGGGTCTAAACGACTCGGCCGACTTTCTTTAAACTTTGTAAATGTGACTATTACAAACAGTAAATTTAGTAAAAGCTATAGGCAATGGTTGAAAAAATTCTAAAAAAATGGTTATTAATGGCATAAGTAGTTAGTAGAAATGGCGACTACTTTAAATCTAGACCTGTGGCCAATTTGTGCTATGTGTTCGACTTAAATACCATAACTCCTATGAGTCTGTGTATGAAATTAATAAATTGGAAATTCTGGGCAATATCAAGGTTTCATCCCGTTCGGATTGAATTAAAAAAAAAATGGAGGTAGTAGTTTCTGATGTCTTTTGTTTTGTATTTGCTTTTGCACAACCATCCGGAATTCGAACTACTCACTCAAACGGACCAGCACACGTTTCCGAAACCATATACACTATGCCCAACTAGGCAGCTTATAGAGTGGTGCTGAAGCAATAACCAATTCAATGGCAATTGAGTGATCATCTGGTTTTCTTGCACAATAAAACTCCTTCAAAGATCACAGTCCGCAAGCGGTCAAAAAAAAAATACCCTTCCGAATGATTGTGCTCTAATTTTGGGCAGAGCATAATCATTTGCAGAGAATGACTGTTTCCTTTTCTTGCTGGTCCTCATAGCTACGACAATAAGTGTTGCGGGAAGAAAATTTTTGTTGTATGCTCTCCTATTGGTCATTGCCCGGTACAGGTAGCAAGGTCTGCATATCATATCATATCATATCATATCATATCATATCATATCATATCAAGTGTTCGAATGAAATGCATTCAATTAAACTGTTCCACCTGCGGTTTGATTCGTTAAGAAAAATTGAGAGAATATTGCCCTTTATAACTGCAGGCGGAATGTTGACTCTTTCTCCAAGTGAGCCAAGAGCTGAGCCTTGTTTGATTAGCTCATCTGCGCGTTCATTCCCATCAATGCCACTATGGCCTGGAACCCAGATAATGAGAGTGACACTGAGGTTAATATTGAGGCTAGCAAATTCATTTAGACATTGCTGAACCAATTTGGAGGATGATGTACTGACTGTTTATGATAATAGCCGTATTCCCGTTCTGGATCGGATTTTGGTTGAGTGCCTTGCTTGCTTCCCTTTTATAGCCAATAATTCAGCTTGAAGAACACTAGCAAAGTGGTTAGCTGAAAAGACCTAGATTTTTCTCTGTTACATCGAATAATATCCCACCGCTTCTTTTAAGGAACTGTAAATTATATCTAGCTGCTCCTCTCTGTTATATATTCAATTTGTCTTTAAGACAAGGCATATTTATGGATACTTGGAAACAGTCTTTGATAACTCCTATGAGCGGACATTAAACAACAACTTAATTATCTTTGTTAACTAATCTTTGTAGTTTAGAAAACCTTTGACATTATTTATACTAATTTTTCGAAAGCTTTTGACTGTGTACAACACAATGTTCTTGTAAGAAAAACTTGAATTACTTGAATTTTACTCCGCGCTATTTAAATGAATCCATAGCTATTAAGTTGAACAAAATTGGTGATGTGCTGTCAAATGAAACAAAAATTTGTCCGGTGTACCTCAGGGTAGCCAACTTGGACATCTCCTTTTCATTCTTTTCATTAATCATTTGCATAATTACATTTCATATTTAAGGTATTTATTGTATGCTGGTTACCTCAAGATTTTTAGTTCTATAAAAGTTCCACTAGATGCGTGTAAACTTCAAAATGATCGTAATAATTGTTCAACGATGTAATCTAAATGGATATAATTATGTATTTGAATAATAATAAATATAGTGTTGCAACTTATGCAAGAATACTCAATCTTATATGGCCACAAAGATTAATGAGTCAAAAAGACCTTGGAGTTTACACCCTCAAAACTTTGTATTTATCCATTGTTAGACCTCTGCTAGAGTATTGTGCGTTGTTCGGAATCCATATACTCAAACAAGTATCTTTCGTAATGAACAAATTCCGAAAAGATTTACTAAGTTTGGCTCGCGGAAAACATTTAGAAATGCAAATTTTCCATTTTATGATGGCAACATGGCCTTAAAACATTTAGGGGTACAAATCTATTGGAATCATCTCAGTAATATTGCTGTGAACATTCCTTTAGTCTTAATGAACTGCAAGATACTTGATACTAAATGTATACACTAACTGGTAAAAGGTGCTGAAAAACGCTTAAGGAGTCAGTGGGTCAAGATTTTCGAGCCTCATTGGTGCCAACCTGCCAACCTTTTTCTTTAGTTCTTTGTATCTTCTTGAGCTTATCGATGTCATATGCTTTGGTATACGCGGGCCACCACACAATCGAACCATTCGCGAGGATCGGGAGTATCACAGCTGATACATCCCATAGAACAATTTCATTGGTATCCACTTGCATTTTGATTTATTTTTGTATTATAAGCTTTAAGTTGGAATACTCGTAGCCTCTTTTGATTAAATTTTCAAATTTTTCTTTTGGATTTTTAGAAAAATTTCAATTTTTTTTTTGAAAACTCAATTTTTCAAAAGCCACAATTTTTTGAAACTTGACAATCAACAGTTTTTGAAAACTATATTTTTATATGCAGGATTTCTTGTATTCTATCTAAAAATACCAACATATTAAAAAAATGGTTTTCGAAAATCGTATTTTTCTCGAAAACAGCACCTAGAAGTTTGAGACAGAATTTCCGCGTAAGTTATAATAAACAATGATGATAATAACTCTCTACAAGAAAAGACATTTTTTGTTCTTTAAGAGATGATGAAAATTTAAGAATACATGGTTTTCATAGTCTGCGGGGAGGAGAAATTAAATTTGTTTAGCTCCAAAATTAACGGTACTTCCCAAACAGCAATTATGAAAATTTTAAATTATATCGGAAACGGCTCTTACTAGTTTGATAAATAATGATTATTATCTTTATTATTGTATACATGTAGGAGCAAAGCGTAGCCGACAAATAAAGTTCCAGTTTGTCATGTCCGTTAGTCCGTTGTCTAACTACCATATCTCATTTTTGCAAGCATCACTCTCAATCGTAAAGTCGTCTTGTTAAGTCGAGTCATAATTATACATAGCTAAGTTACATAAAGTCATTTTGCGAGTTTGTTTTAAATCTTTTTATAATACATAATCGAACTAAAATTAAAGTGTTAAATTTTTCTTAAAACTAATTAATTTAAATAAAATAGATTAAACGATCTTTGATCGAAAACAATCGCGTTATTATTTAAACTACATGGTGTCAGAAGTTGTCGAGTCCATACGTCGCGATCGGTCGTCATTTAAAAAAAAACATTTAACTATTAACATAAAGGATATCAGTGAATTAGTGACAGTGAAGAACAAAAAAGAAAACAAAATTGTGAAGTTATTGAAAGTAATTTAAAAAAAAAAAAAAAAAAAAAAGAAGAAAAGTTATATTAATTTTGAAAAGTCAAAGAAAAGTGCATTAAACTGATTATAATAAGTTAAGAAAAGTTATTCAAAAGGAAAAGAAGAGCAAAAAAAAAAAAAAAAAAAGAAAAAAAAAAACTAAATCATTTTGTTAAAAAAAATTACTGTGCTTTAAACACGCGATACGTTTTGAGACGAGAAAACAGTTTGAAAAAAAAAATTTACAAGGGATAAGTTCCAGAAAAGTACCTTTGCAGAAAAGATTTACCGCAAGGTTAAAGTACCGGTGAGCTCGTTCCATAATTTACCGTACAACAATTTTCTCAAAAAGTTTGAATTTTTTTTTAAGAATATCAATTAATGTTTTTTTTTTCTGAAAAGTACTTAAGCATTTAAAAAGTATTTTGTATCGTTGTATTAATGAACATTCCAGAAGACATAGAATCTTTGACAACAAAGCAGCTTCAAGATATTTTAAAGTCCTATAATTTGTCATACCGATACAATTTAAAAATCGATCTCGTAGAAAGAATTCGTAAACATATAATCGAACCTGAAAATAGTAATTTGGAATCTGAGTCTGAATCAGAAATATCTTCTGTTTCTGTTGTTTCAGGCGAGGATAGGTCAGAAAATAGTTCCGTTGTTGTTGTTGTTGAGGACAGGGCAAAAAATAGTTTAGAATACATTGCGAACGAATTGGAAAAATCACCAGACCAAAAAAACATGAGTACTGAACAGAAACCATTTCAAAATAATTATCAGTTCAAGGACGTTGAGGAATCTTTGGAAAAGTTCGATGGCGAGTCAAAGGATGTTAATATATGGTTGTCCGATTTTGAAAATGTTGCGGCGGTATGTTGTTGGAATGATGTCCAAAAATATTTATATGCGCGTCGTTTGTTAGTTGGGGCAAGCAAATTAGCTGTTGAGGCGGAGGCGGGTATATGCAGTTGGCAATTACTTTCCGAGTTGCTTCAGAAAGAGTTCGGACGTAAAGATACTGAGAATGTACATAGTATTCTAGCAGAATCCAAAAAACAGGCGAAAGAATCGTATTTAGAATATTTTTATAGACTTAAAAAAATAGCAACTAAGGGAAAGGTGGAATCATCCCATCTCATTGGTTACATAATCGCGGGGATTCCAGATGAAGCAGTGAGTAAAGGTGTCTTATATCATTCGAAAACTCTGGATGAACTAAAAAACAATCTGAAGTCTTATGAAAAAATGAAAGAGGAGCAAATGAAGGAAAAGAAAAAGAACGATAAGTCCCAGCAAAGTACAAGTGGTTGGAAGAAACCTGAAAATACTTCACAGAAGTCCAAGCGTTGCACAAATTGTGGCAGTATGTCCCATACTCATTATAATTGTCCAGATAAGTCCAAAGGTATGCGGTGTTTCCGTTGTAACGAATTTGGACATATTGCACCTAAATGTCCAAAGAAGGTAGAAACTAAAGTGCAAAGGATTAACGTTATAGATTTTATGGTTGGAGTTAATGTAGGCGGAAAGGATTACATTGGGCTCATAGATACAGGAAGTGACATTAACATCATAACGAAATCGCTGCAAGAGAAGTTAGGTATTAAAAATTTTGAACAGCCAGGTATCCCAGTAGTAGGGTTCGCCCAAAACAGTAAGACCACATTAGGTGCAGTTTCGATTGATATAGTCATAGATTCTGAGTCTTACCGTATTTTATGTCACGTTGTTCCCAATCATTGGTTAAATGTCGATATACTTATTGGAAAATTTTTTTTTACAAATGCCTCACTAGCTATTGAAAATGGAAAACCAATCATTTACAAAACCAACACAGAAAAGAATTTTTTAGCACAAGTCAATGTTATAAATTACGGCGATGATTTATACTCAGAAAGTTTAGAACAAATAGCAAAGCCAGAGTTAAGAAGAGAGATAGAGAGTATGATACAATCCTATAAGCCACAGAAATGTGAAAGTCAGGGACCTGAGATGAAGATAGTACTAGAGGATGAAATACCAGTTCATCGTTACCCCAGGAGACTGGGTACCCCTGAAAGGAAAGTCGTTCAGAAACAGATCGAAGAATGGTTAAAGGAAGGTATAATTCGAGAGAGTACGTCTTCTTATGCTAGCCAGGTTGTTTTAGTAAAGAAGAAGGATGGAAGTTTAAGACTCTGCATTGATTACAGAGGATTGAATCGAAAAATAATACGAGACAGGTTTCCGATGTCAAATTCAGAGGCAACTCTTCAAGATTTATATGATGCCAAAGTTTTCATAACTCTTGATTTAAGAAACGGATTTTTCCATGTGAATATCGAGGAGTCTAGTCGGAAGTATACATCTTTCGTGACGGAGGATGGACAGTATGAGTTTAACAAAGCCCCATTTGGACTATGCAATTCACCTTCAGCTTTCTTACGATTCATTCTCTTTATATTTCGACAGCTTATTCGTGAAGGAAAAATTCGAGTCTACATGGATGACATCATTATCAAGGCAAAATCAGAACGAGAGTGTATTGAATTATTTAATTCCGTTTTAGAGCTGTGTAGCAGTCATGGTCTCCTCATAAAATGGAGCAAATGTCAGTTTGTAACAAGGAAAGTAACGTTCTTAGGGCATATCATTCAGGGAGGCACTATCCAGCCATCTAATGAAAAGGTTTTGGCAGTTAGAAAGTTTCCAACTCCAAAGAACGTTAGAGATGTAATGAGTTTTCTAGGACTAACTGGGTTTTTTAGAAAATTTATCGAAGGATATGCTCTTATAGCAAAACCCCTTACTGATCTGACAAGGAAGGATGTTAAATTTGCTTGGGAAAGGAATGAAGAGATAGCTTTCTTGCAATTAAAGGAGAAGTTATGTAAAGAACCCGTTTTAAAGCTATTTAATCCTTCTCGAGAGACGCAGTTGCATACTGATGCCAGCAAAGATGGATACGGAGCAGTGTTATTGCAGAAAGGCGATGACGATCTTTTCCACCCTGTTTTTTACCTGAGTTACAAGACATTGGGATCAGAAAAAAAGTATACCAGCTATGAATTGGAAGTTTTAGCCATAGTCAAGGCACTTAAAAAACTACGGGTTTATCTTTTGGGGTTAGAATTCGTCATTTATACGGACTGTAAAGCCTTTCAGCAAACAATGACAAAAAAAGAATTGAACAGCAGAGTAGCGAATTGGGCACTTCAGTTACAGGAATATAATTGCAAAGTTCATCATCGCCCAGGACGATCAATGCAGCACGTAGATGCGCTAAGCAGGTATCCAATAACATTAGTTCTGGAGAACGGCGTGCTTTACTCAGTTAAGAAAGGGCAGGAGAAAGATGAGTACTGTAAAATGATATGTAAAATTTTGAAATCGTCAGAATTTGAAGATTATGTTCTTCGAAGTGGTGTCCTTTACAAGTACATCAATGGAGAATATCTAGTAGTAGTGCCAAAGTCTATGCAAGGGCAGGTGGTAAAGAATGCCCATGAACAGGGTCATTTTAATAGACGTAAAGTTGAAGCGTTAATCCAGCGAGACTATTATATACCAAAGCTTTCCAAACTTGTGAAAATCGCAGCGGAGAGCTGTATAAGTTGCATCCTTGTTTCTAAGAAGAACGGTAAGCAAGAGGGATTCCTCAATCCAGTTGACAAAATGGACGTACCACTTCACACATTTCACTTAGATCATGTCGGACCTTTACCTTCGACAGCGAAAAGCTATAATTATTTATTCGTAGTAGTAGATGCATTTTCAAAATTTTGTTGGATTCATCCGGTTAAGAGTGAGCAGAAGAAGTTTTGAAGAAGTTGGAGTTGCAAGCCGATACGTTTGGTAACCCTCACCGAATAATCACAGATAAGGGTTCTGCATTCACTTCAAATCTATTTAAGGAATATTGTGAGATGCGAAATATACACCATCATCTGGTAACAACTGGCGTTCCAAGAGGCAACGGACAGGTTGAGCGGTATAACAAAATTATCATCGAGGTTTTATCAAAGCTTTCTGTAGAACAGCCTCTCAAGTGGTATCAACACGTAAGCAGAGTACAGCGGATTTTAAACTCTACAACTTCCAGATCAACTCAAAAAACACCATTGATGTTGCTAACAGGAGTTGAAATGAATACTACTGAAGATCTGAAACTTGCAGAGGTATTAGAGGATGAAATTCGAGCAGACTTTGAAAATAACCGTCAAGAACAACGAAAAGCAGCAAGACAAGAAATTGAAAAATTACAAGAAGAAAATAAAACAGGCTATAACCGTAAAAGAAAAGACTCCGTGAAATACAAAGTGAAAGACTTGGTCGCCATCCAACGAACGCAGTTCGGAACGGGTTTAAAATTGTGTCCTAAGTTTCATGGCCCATATGAAGTTACCAAAATTAAGCGAAAAGACCGCTATGAAGTTCGAAAGATAGGAGATCACGAGGGTCCGAATGTAACATCAACAGCAGCTGATTATATGAAGCCTTGGAATATCTATTTGTCCGACGATGAAGAAGATGAAGACGAAATAGAAGAAGCAGAGTATGAAAATTCGCCGAGTCGGTCGAATATGCAGAATGGCCGAATGTAGGAGCAAAGCGTAGCCGACAAATAAAGTTCCAGTTTGTCATGTCCGTTAGTCCGTTGTCTAACTACCATATCTCATTTTTGCAAGCATCACTCTCAATCGTAAAGTCGTCTTGTTAAGTCGAGTCATAATTATACATAGCTAAGTTACATAAAGTCATTTTGCGAGTTTGTTTTAAATCTTTTTATAATACATAATCGAACTAAAATTAAAGTGTTAAATTTTTCTTAAAACTAATTAATTTAAATAAAATAGATTAAACGATCTTTGATCGAAAACAATCGCGTTATTATTTAAACTACATACATGTTCTACATTTCGGTCGAAAAAATATTTAAGAAAAAATGTCATACCCTTTTATTATATTTTCGAACGGCTCAATATCTTGAAAACTGGTGAATGATTATTTCTTAAAATGAAAATTATTTCCTTAAAAGTATATTTTTGAATTCTTTAAATAAGCATACCGAATTTGGTTTTTCAAAAATTTTAAAGAAAATCAATTTATTAACAAACACTTTTGAAGATTTTTTAAAATTTGTTTGCATATTTTTTTTTTTTTTGAGTTGTTTTATTAATTAAAATTATGAATTTCATTTTTACTTGCGATATAGGTACTATAGGGCAAGTTCTGCATTTGGAAAAAAAATCGAACTCGAGATTTTGATCAAAGTTGACATTACGATGATAGCGAAGACGAAAAAAGTGGGTCCGACAATTCCGTCTGTCTGTCTGTATGTCTGTATGTCTGTATGTCTGTATGTCTGTACCTCGAACTACAGCCTAAACTACCGGAGGTATTTTCATCAAACTCGGTAGTTAAGGGTCTTCGGTGATTCCCTAGAGGAAAAATTGAAAAATTTTTTTTAGCTCCAAAACTAAGGGTACCCCCCATACACCCGTAATGCAAAATCTTATTTATCTCGAAAACGGCTCTAACGATTTTGATAAAAAAAATTAGGTGTGATATTATGGACATGGACTACATTTTGGTCAAAAAAAATTTGGGGGGAAATGTTATTAGGGGTACCTGTCATAAAACGGTTTTTTTGATTTTCGAATTTCTCACCAACGGCTCTAACGATTTTAACAAAAATTTTTATGCAGAAGCTGCTTTGCATTTGAAAAAATAAAAACTAAAAATTATTTCGAAAAAATAGTTTTTGGATTTTTAAAAAAATAATACATTTTTTTTTTTTTGAAAATTCAATATCTTGAAAACCGATACACGATTAAATTTTTAAATTACGTTTTAAAATGTATTTTATTAAATACTAACAATTTGCATATCAATTTTTTTTATAAAAATTTTAAGGAAAATTTAGTACACAAAAAACATGTTTCGGTGTGTCTGTATGTCTGTACCTCTCACTACAGCCCCTAGACATATTTCTTTCAATCTCGGTAGTTAAGGGTTTTCGGTGATTCCCTAGAGGACAA
Organism: Chrysotoxum bicinctum; assembly: GCA_911387755.1. Classification (NCBI taxonomy): domain Eukaryota; kingdom Metazoa; phylum Arthropoda; class Insecta; order Diptera; family Syrphidae; genus Chrysotoxum; species Chrysotoxum bicinctum. The sequence goes on from OU426987.1 coordinate 225,686,113, forward strand.
ATTGAATTTTTTTTTTTTAGCTCCAAAACTAAGGGTACCCCCCATACACCCGTAATGCAAAATCTTATTTATCTTGAAAACGGCTCTAACGATTTTGATAAAAAAAAATTAGGTGTGATATTATGGACATGGACTACATTTTGGTCAAAAAAAATTTTGGGGAAAAATGTTATTAGGGGTACCTGCCATAGACCAGTTTTTTTTTTTTTATTTTCGACTTTCTCATTAACGGCTCTAAAGAATTTTATCCCAACATTTTTAGCAGGAGTCCCCTTAAGTTTAAAATAATATTGTATATAAAAATATTCGAAAAAATATTTATTGGCTTTTTTTGAAAAAAAAAAAAATTAAATCAATATCTTCAAAACCTATGAACGATTATTTTTTGAAATTATTTCCTAAACCCAATATTATTAAATAATTAAAATCCGCATCCCACATTTTTTTCTTGAAAAATTTTAGAGAAATTTCTTATATAAAAAATGTATTTAATAATAAAACGATTTTTTAAGGTTTATTTGCATAAATTCATACCTTTCCGGAATCCAGACGGCAATTTTATGCAGTTGAACATTATTATCTCATTAAATCCATGTTTTATATTTATAAAATGTATCTTAAATTCCAAAGTACTTTTACATAAGAGCAAGTTCGTGCGATCCAGTCGTGCATTTTATTTAAATCCGAAATATAAGAGCAAGTACGAACGATCTTTGTATATATAACCTATATCGTAGTATTATCACGGAGCCTGATTTTGTGGTACCAACGCTAGCAGTGGAGAGTAGGATAAGATACCTACAAAACAAATAGTAAATAAAATGCACGACTGGATCGCACGAACTTGCTCTTATGTAAAAGTACTTTGGAATTTAAGATACATTTTATAAATATAAAACATGGATTTAATGAGATAATAATGTTCAACTGCATAAAATTGCCGTCTGGATTCCGGAAAGGTATGAATTTATGCAAATAAACCTTAAAAAATCGTTTTATTATTAAATACATTTTTTATATAAGAAATTTCTCTAAAATTTTTCAAGAAAAAAATGTGGGATGCGAATTTTAAGTATTTAATAATATTGGTTTTAGGAAATAATTTCAAAAAATAATCGTTCATAGGTTTTGAAGATATTGATTTAAAATTTTTTTTTTTTTTTTTAAACCCAATAAATATTTTTTCGAATATTTTTATATACAATATTATTTTTAACTTAAGGGGACTCCTGCTAAAAATGTTGGGTTAAAATCCTTAGAGCCGTTAATAAGAAAGTCGAAAATCAAAAAAACGGGTCTATGGCAGGTACACCTAATAACATTTTGCCCCAAAATTTTGTTTGACTAAAATGTAGTCCATGTCCATAATATCACACTTAATTTTTTTTATCAAAATCGTTAGAGCCGTTTTCGAGATAAATAAGATTTTGCATTACGGGTGTATAGGGGGTACCCTTAGTTTTGGAGCTAAAAAAAAATTTTCAATTTTTCCTCTAGGGAATCACCGAAGACCCTTAACTACCGAGTTTGAAGAAAATACCTCCGGTAGTTTAGGCTGTAGTTCGAGGTACAGTCATACAGACATACAGACATACAGACAGACAGACGGAATTGTCGGACCCACTTTTTTCGTCTTCGCTATCATCGTAATGTCAACTTTGATCAAAATCTCGAGTTCGATTTTTTTTCCAAATGCAGAACTTGCCCTATAGTACCTATATCGCAAGTAAAAAGTGAATATATTATTATTAAATTCAGCAGAGACAAATCCCACAAGTATTATTGCTATGCTTAAGATGTCGCCCCAATCGTTCGCCTTCATATTTTAAATACAAAGGCTGTACTTAGGTCGACATAGGCATAACTCTCATGAAAACACTAAAACATATTCGTTCTATCCAACAAATCGTACATAAAAGTATCTATTTTTCCCTAATAGGTCAAGAGAGGGGTAATTTTCTAAAAAAAAAGTTGAAACCAAGTTATTAAAGACCAACGGCAACACCCGCAACATCATGTAACAATTATAAAGATTTTAAATCCAGAAATTAAGTTTTTATTTTATTGATTAAGAATTGATTTTCAAAAATTTGAAGAAAAAAAAAACTTTTCGAATTGATTCCTTTCAAATTTGTAAGTTACTTAATGCTGTTTTTGTAGTTTCTATAATGAGTGATTTTGTAAGAGATATCGGAAATTAAAAAAAAAGACACATACAATTCATGAAATCCTTATTTGAATCGATAGTACGGTCGATAAAATTTAATGTTTTAAGATTGTTTTATGCAAATGTTGGCCGCGGCTGCGCCTCAAATCGTCCATCCGCCTAGTCCAATTTTGGCATACTCTTTCTAACATTTCGGCCGGTATCTCATGAATAAATGCTTCAATGTTGGCTTCCAGTGCGTCAATCGAAGCGGGTTTGTCGCTATAGACATGAGCCTTAACATAGCCCCACAAAAATATTCTAGAATCGTTGACCGGCCCCAAACGTGAAATAAACTGTTCACCGAACTCGTCTCTAAATTGGTCCATTGCTACGCGTGCTGTCTGACATGTGGCGCCGTTTTGTTAAAACCACATCTCATGCAAGTCAAGCTATTCCATTTACACAAAAAAAAATTTGTTATCATCGCACGGTAGCGCTCACCATTCACAGTAACGTTGCGATTCACATCATCTTTGAAGAAATACGGCCCAATGATTCTGCCAGCCCATAATCCGCACCAAACAGTGACTTTTTGTGGATGCATTGGTAGCTCTCGTAATGCTTCTGGCTGCTCTTCACTCCAAATATGGCAGTTTTGCTTGTTCGCGGATCCATTCAATCAGAAATGAGCTTCGTCGCTGAACACAATTTTTCAATAAAAAAGAGGATCTTCAACCAACTTTTCAAGAGCCCATTCACCAAAACTTCAGCATTGTGGTAGATCGTTCCACTTGAATTCTTGCACCAGCTGTATTTTGAAATGCTTCACACCTAAATCCTTCCGCAAAACACGAAACGTGTGTGAGCTGTCAAAACCAGTATTTCCAAGAAGAAAATAGCAAAAAAAAAAAACACCCATTATTTTCATACATATTTTTGCAAGCTGCTACATCTTAGGAGTGAAAGTAATATTGCATTGCTACATTTTAGAATTGTATTTTATTAAAAAAAAATCTTTAATAGTTTTGAATTTTTTTCACACTTCTTCCTTCATTATATGATTGCATTAAAAAATCATTACCTTAACGCTTAGGCTTGATGCACAGGCTTGATGCACAAGAGCAAACTCATGCGACCATCGCATTTGTGCATTTTATTATTAATTCCCAATCCAACGTAGAGCACACACTACTACAACATAACATCAAAGATATCCCAACGATACAATTTCTGCAGCTGCACAAAAATTGTTTCAGCTTACACATAGAGAATTATAACGATGTGATGTCCAAAGTGCGATACACTGAATTTCTGTTAAAAAACTTGCCTTAGACCACTTTCATAATCACCAGAAATTGTCTTTTCAAAAGACCTTAACAACTTTTGGAACTGAAGCTACCTAAATCAAATTAGTACTATATCGCTATCATCTTCTGATAATCTGGTGAAAAATTAAAAAATTATATAGGCGTACACAAATTGTGTTCCCATCTTAAGCCCCAGCCACTGACTCACTTTGAACAAATATCTAAAGAAAACAAAAAAAAAATCATAAGAAACATGCAATTTAGTTGAAGTCATCTCCATTAGTCCGCCCATAGACCGTGAACCCAGAGAATATGGTTAACCGTCTCATAAAACTGCAGCTCGGAACTAAATTACATTTTAATTCCAACAACCGCCGCCGACCAACCGACACTATGTAGGGATCTTCAATCTGTCTTTCGCTGACCTTCAGGATAGAGCAGGCTTACTGACTGCTGATGATGTGAACTGGTTTCCACAGCGCGATGCGTAATGCAGAGTGAATGGCTCTTAACTCTGCTTGACCAAGAGCAATAAGCTCATCTCAACATCCACCATCCGAAGTTACCATGTTTTTGTCTATGATTCATCCAGAGAGAATTTAAATTTACGATTTGAGACAAACGCGCCTCATGCTCGTGCCCAGCCCTTGTCCCTCAGTGGATGTGTATATATGGACAGAAGGCAGCTTGAGAGCGTGAGAAAGCAAAAAACTTCCATATTAGGAATGGCACGCGAAGGCCTCCAAGAAGTAGAAAAACTGATAAGAGCTCCTGATACGAGGTTCTATTGACCCAAGAGCCAGGCACTGTGCTGACGCAAATGTGCAAACAGTGAATAATCCGAAATTGGATCTTGTCGATCTGGGTGCTGGTGCTGGAGCACAGCTCAGCTTGTGTCGGGCATATTAATCTTATTATGACAATCTAATGTCATTAATTAGCCACAGTCAGGAAACTTGTGGTGTGGTGCTTTTTGTGCCTTACACGATGACCGAGAAACTTGGAATATATTAATTTAATCATCATTATCGGTCCAGGATACTGACGTGGTATCCATTCATTCATCAGCTTCTACCGATTGGCCAGTCCTGGCAGAACACTCTCCGACATACTGCCTGATGATTAGGCTTCGCACCTAATTGAAATTGCTTGTTCCAGCGGCTTAAATGGTGGAGGTGAAGTTAAGTTGGTGGAATGCATCACCAGCGATTTATTTTTAATTCGAATTTCTCTGCAAATTTGTTAATTTGCCAACTTAAGTCTCGAATGAAGCTCCTTGCAGCGAGAAGAACCACTGCGAATGGGTCATTAAACTCGACTCTTGACGACCATAATCCTCAGACAACATCAACATCATGTGCAATGTTATGACCTCCTTTTTGAAAGCGGAACCAATTCGTTTCGATGCGAAATCTTATTTTCGATGCAAGGGAATTCTTCGAAATTTCATTGTTTTCGATTCGAACAAAATGATTAATTTGAAATTTCGGATTAAAAATGATCAGGAAACTTAAGAAAATTGGAATTGTGTTTACACGTTTATGTTGTTTGGGGGTAGACATGCCTGTCAGGAAATATTTATTTTTATTATATGCGATCTTATTAATTTATGGATCTAAAAAAGGTGGTTTCGAAATGATCTTCGAAATCAGAAATAAATTAAGTGTTGTCGCTAATTAAAGATGATTATGTTTATTTATATGGCGAGATATGGCGGGATATGGCGCGATATGAACGGACGAAAAGGAATGATGATGATTGGGGTAATGGTTGAAATAAAATTTCACGATATAAGCGTTTGTGAAGTTGCAGTGTACAGCATTTTAGTTCACTGTGAAGTTTGCAAGTCAAAACTCCTATCTCTAGAAATGAATACTATGAATTTCGAACCAGGCTTCAAATTTGCATTTTTTATGCGTTTCAATATAACCTAGGCTCAAATTTGAAGTCCTAATTTAATGAAAAACATTATACTGGACTTCTAACTTCACTAGCATTATGGAGTCTTACAGACGATGTATCGGCTTTTGCACGGTGCCGTAGCCCGTAGCTTGATGGGGGCCCCTGAGCAATACCAAAAAGAAGGCAGTATTTCTAAATTACTTCCTAAATGTTGGTTAAATGAATTATTGTTGGTTAAGCAATTCTTAATATGTTTATATTTATTTATATATTTAAATTAAACGATTTAACAGAAGAACAAGACTTTGACAGCATGAAAAAGCAAATTTACCTGGGCCCTATTTCAAAAACACTGACAGTTGACAATTCCACAAATTCTTCGTCTGACAATTTTACATCATAATGTTTTCATTAGCCATGTTTCAAAAAAGAGATGGCAGAGATTTTGTTTAGACAGGTTCGTAAGAGCAGGGGACAGGGGAGAAATCTATACAAAAAATCAAAAGTAGTCTCCGTCTCTTTTTTTTTAAATTTAGCAATTGCAATACAAAATTTAGGGGCGACTTCTTGACAGAAAAAGTGAAGAATTGATGATTTCCGCACTCGTTAAGTTGCAAGAGGCCTTCGAGGTCTTGATATGAACAAATCGGCTATTCCTGATGGTATACTCCCCATTCTTCTTAAGAGGTGTTCTGCATCGCTGGCAAAACCATTGCATAAGCTTTTCTATCGCTCCAACTGTTCTGGAATATTCCCTATAAGATGAAAAACAGCGTTTGTCTAGCCTGTTGCTAAAAAAGGAAACCCATCCTCCCTCTCCTCCTATCGACCAAATTCACTTATGTTCCTCCTTTCCAATGTCATGGAATCGCTTATAAATCATCATCTCAAGAAATATCTCGAAGAACGAAAGCTACGTAATGACCGGTAATATGGCTTTCAAGTCTAACCTTTAGAAAATAAATGCTGGTGAGTACCAGTTTACCAATGGTTTCATTTTTGGGATTTGAAATAATAATAATATGTAGGTATTACAATACAATGAAAAATGGTGACCTTAAGAAATAAAGGTCAGATTGTTTACGCTCGAGAATTAAAATCTTATTCGCAAATTGTAGTTGCTGCAAAGCGTCGTTGATGTTTATCGACTTCTGACATTTCCAAACACAAATAAAGAAAATAAATTCGAATACAAATGAACATTTTATTCGACCCACAAAACGAAATAACTATTACTTTAATAGGAGTGGGAACACTTTCAAAAGGTGTAATACATCGATAAATTGAATTAACTTAATGCTGAGTTTATATAGGTATGATTTAAGGAATAGATTTTTTTCGCCAATTGGAGTTAAGTTGAAATGATTGAAAACCTGCGATTGAGTTGAGCGAAGCCAACTTTTAAAATATATAACTAATTGGAAAGATTCGTTATGAGATCTCCGCTAGGGGCCCTTTGATCGGGCGGCCTATGGGATTATCCCAGTGGCTCTAATGGATGCTACGGCACTGGCTTTGTTGATGATGCACATTTATTATAAGAGGAAGTTAAGTAGCAAAAAAAACTAAGTGGGCGAGCGGCTAATTATTTTCGCTAAGCAAATATGTAGCATTAAGTGGTGGATGGATCGAGAAAGACCCAAGGGACTTGGGCAGGAATTTTTGGACTTAGAACCAAACTTTCGTTATCAATGGATAGTCTAAAAGGAAAACAGTCATAATTCGGTCTGAGCGCTATTGAGGAATCTAAGAAAAGGAGGTCACATCGAAAATGGCTATGCCAATTTTTATTAAACTTTATTTTGTTAATATCCAATACAGTTCCAATAAATTCGAATAATTAAAATATGGTTTTTGTTTCCCTTAACATATTGGGCCTGTCTTAAGCGATTTTGTTCCATTCTAGGCTCGTACAAAATGTTCAATATGGCATCAGCTGTTTAGTCCATAGCATTTTAGTGCTAGTTGTATTGTCACAACCTTTTTTGGAGGCGTTTTTTTCGAATTATCGTACTCTTTTTTGCAACAATTTCTTAAAACACAAAACATACTAGGTATGGATAAAAAAAATCATGCAAGATACATATTTGCCATGCCCACTATTGGGGGTGTTGTTCACATGAACCCTGTCCTGAAACGCTCTTGCTGTAGAGTAAAAAACTATTTTAAATGTCTAATAAGAAAATCAGGATCATGTTTTCATTATAAGGTACGCTTAAAACAATGACAATTCGTGCAAAAAAAATATGTAAACAGACCTTTTTCGCATCTGAAATATGTCAAAGAGTTATATAAAGTTAGCACGATATAAAAATAAAATAAAATAGGTAATCAAAGTTAAAATGATAAAATGTTAGAGATAAAACGATTAAAATTTGCATATTTTCTTTTTAACCCAGTATTATACTAAAATTGTTTTAACATCGTACTATTTCGACTAAAATTTTGGGCCAGTATTTTCTGCTGTGACCTGGTTGCGTTTTTAACCCAATGCGATAGTAAAGTTTTGTTGGATCACTAAATTAAATTTTTTAAAAACCAACATTTTTAATAAGACGAAAATAATAGGTATACATATATTACTCTGTGGGCTTTCTTCTAAGTCTAACCAAAATAGGATAAAAAAACGACGTCGGAACAACAACAACAACAAGTGAATTTTTAGGAATAATAAGTTCCAATATTACCAGCACGAAATTTCACTTTTTTTATGGAAAGTTTGTACGGAAAAGTCAATAAATCTAACACATCAAATCAAAATCGAGTGTCTAGAAAACTAATTTAAAGGGGTTTAAAGAACAATTATGATGATGTGAAAGTTTTCCCGTTCGTTTTAAATGGGAGATGGGACCAACCTACCTCCAAATTATGTAGCATACAATGTTTTAGTTCTCAAAAACATGTATTTTACAGGTAAGGCCGCCATTTTGTTGTTTTATTTACCATTCACAAGTACTCACGGAAACGGAAGAAACGGTTAAAAAAAAACAGTTTAATCTTACTCACCTCAAATAAAATGTTCGGCGGTTTCAAGCAATAGGGCTTCTCTACAAAGCTGACATTTAAAAATTCAAAATTAATACCTTAACTCAGTGGCGTAGCGTGCCATCTCGGCGCCCGGGGCGGGAGACCCATTTTGCCGCCACCATTCAATACTAAATTAAAATTAAATTTTAAGACATCATTTCACAGGCAATGAGGTATCTTTTATTGAAGGTAAAATAGGATCAGCGGTTTCATAAACGGATTCTATGGGCCTTACGAATGAGGCTCGTGAGACAAAGCTGTATCTGCGGATTCATCGCCATGTATGCGTTTTTTCCTGCGAATTCTTCTCGTTTTGAGTTCGATTCCGAGTTTTTCATCTGTGTGTCATCTTTGTCAATTCTTCCACTACCTCAAGAACTTCCACAAACTTATTTTAAGCGTCTTTACAGCTTCATGTCTTTGGAAAGACGAGGTTAACTTCTTCTGCAGGCTTGTGACTAGATGCTTGAGGTACTTCTGGTGAGTCGACTTCGTCTTGACCCTGCTCTGTGGTGGGACCAGAATGACTTCCAACTTCGATCACAGGCACGTCTTCTTCTTCTGCCTGTAAAATAAGTTATGCATTCCCATGAATATTGGACGGAGAACAATTCTAGCCCACTCACGATTGTAGATGGAGGAATCATACTTACATTGGAATCACTTCCGCTGCTGCTGGATGCCGCTTTCGAACCAGCACTAGAACTGAAATATTTCAGTAATGCACTTGGAGACTTCTTCGAATCTGCTTCTTTCTTAGCCTTTTTCTTGCGGTATTCCGCTCCGCTTCCTTTAACTCTTTTCATTTTCAATAACTAGTTTAAAGGTTGAGTGAAGTACTAAGTGTTTAGTTTTGGAAGATTCAACAGTATTTTTGCGGGAGGGAGCAAATACATTGAGCTGGCTGAGACTAGAATAACGTTTCCGTCGAATCCTAGTTCTCTTATCATATCTCGCATTATATTATATGTTTCGGAACGCTCCCTTTCAGTATCGCGAGACTTTCGGAACGTTTTGTTTTAGTTTCGCGAGTCGCGCGACAGTACGGAATACACTCTTACGGCCCTACTCAGCGTTTACGAATTCACGGTGGTAAATTTCAAATTTACATCATTGTTGTTTGTTGACTTGTCAAACGATCTGTCATGAAACATATGATTTCTACTCCACCCGCATCACCGGTGACATTTTGCCTTCCCCACCGCCCCCCCCCACGCTACGCCACTGCCTTAACTATAGATAGATTTCTTTGTTAAACTGTTCTTCAAAAAATGCAAAATAAGTAAAAAGTAATGAAAACCCGGTTAAAAAATCGGAAAAACAGCGATCAATTAGATGTTCCAGTTGCGTCCGAAACAATCTTTTACTCAATGTAAAAAGAATTATCTGCTACTCGAAATATTTAAGGCGAATGTATTTTCACTTGTCACTTTGGTGCGACAAGAAACACGCTTATAAGTCAAAAAACATTAACGACAAATTATGTTCACTAAGTTCTTGATGAAATTATGTATGTTCAAACATGTGCGATCGATCCGGCAGTGACAGTGGGGCTGAGGACGAAAAAGTTCTCGTATTTAAAAATGCTTAATTTGGTGTTGTAATAAATGTTTGTATATTAATTTTGACAAGGAACTCGGTTGTAATTATGCATTTTGGTGTCAAAATTTGGATTCATTAAATTTAAGGACAAAAATCGGAATTTCGAAATACTGAACCATGATAGTAATATTTTGGATAATTCTTCTATCTTATGGGATATGATATTAATTTGGTTGTAAAATGTATAATATTAGTAAATATATATATTGGATGTCTATTGTATTGGATGTGTATTTGCCGTTCACAAATAAGCTCCGAATCTTGTTTTTCTTTATAAAGAAATTTTAAGCCTACTTTACTTGATATCACATTTTTATTACAAACTCATAACTGTACGGGTAAAAATGATACCATTTTTTTTCATAAATCGGAGGTTTAGCCCCACTGTACTGTGTGTAGGATTTTTCTTCCACCTGGGATCCGTTTATAATTTCCAAAAATACATATATGATAAACAGAATCTAACAAGCGTTGTGTATAGAGTCCCAATATCCTGGTCAATTTAAAAACGTAACAATTTATACTGAATGTGGAGATATCCTGCTGCACACGCCCCATGTCCAAATGTCACTCGACAAACTTCAAATACCCACCCACGGCCACGACAAATACTAAAGGAATTGAAAATGTTTTTCATCCACGAAATAATACAAATAAACTGCGAACCAAAAACGCACTTAAACGGCGCGCGACGGAGCGTATCCTTTTTAGGAACAATACCTCTACGTCTCGCTGCAAGCTGTAAGCTGCCGTGAAACAATATTATTGTGTTTATGGATAAAAGGAATAAAAAGTTCCCCCATATCACCATTTGTCGCATAAACTTATGTACGACACATACGCGGAACTTTTTTACAACTGGCAACCAGGTGGCCGCGAGCAAGTTGTAAGCAAGTTGCGGCAATTAATAATGCCCACCAGTCAAACAATTAGGTTACTGATTAATGCCGCCTTGAAATGGAAGCCAACGAGCGTTTGATGGTGGAAGTGGTGAGTCTGCGCAAGCTCCGGCTGATGGCAGATACTGTTTGCCAGACCCAGAGCCAGACAATGTCGGTCAGTTCAATGGGTTTTTTGGAACCGACAAAATAAGTTGGCAGTTTGTTTTTTCGCTGTCGCCCATTTTTTGCCCCAAAGGGATGCCGGCCAAGTGATAAATTTGTACTCAGCCGGGGCTGTTGCACAAGCCACATGCTATACTCGAAGACAGCACAAGGCATGCGAGAATGAATCATGTACCTATAGCTATCAGGAATTAGACTCATAGAATCATAAAGTTTATGGAATTCTTTTTTGTTATCATCTCGCCTCTGTAGGTTTACTAATCCGACTAATTGCACATTCCACACATTCCACAGCAAATAGGTAACACTCTGGGGCCTAGACTAATTGCCTCACTTTTAGCACCTGATAAGCCGCCCGAAGTTAAATTGCTTTAAGAGAAACCCTCTCCGCTCTCCCTCATAATCTCAGTTAAGACGAATCATACGGATGATTTATTACGGAACTCTGGCTAGGCACAGTTCGCTGATGTGGTTGATTGACAGACTTTTTCTCCTGTTAACTTGCCATAAAAACATTATGCATGCCTTTACATGACGCATGGCCTATTCGTATATTCAAATTGTAATTTGTTTCAGCCTATACGCAGAGGCATGAACGGAAAGCAGTTAAATAATCTCGAAGAAAACAAAAAGAAGAAGAAGAATACCTTGAAGGTGAGTCAGACATGCAGGCGACTCGACTACGACTGGAATGGGAGATGTGTTATAATAACGTGTGGACGAGATTATGCAAATGAGATCTTTCCGTATAAGGAGTTAATTACGGAATGGTGACATACGACACAAAAGAATTTGGAGCGATTTGGTTCGGAGAGTATCGGCTTTAATTTAAGGTGCTTAGCTACATTATTTACCTTCTTGAATTCTTAAGACTATTCAAAAACTGTATCTAGGTATATCTACTTTATTTTGGAGATGAGATCGTTAACTGTTGATGTTATGTGTGGTGAAAAGACATAAAAGCTTTCGTACAAAGCAAAGGCCTTAGGTCTGTCAACGTTGCTCCAAAACGAATTTATCGATTTTGATGAAATAAATGTCAGTGATTACAAGTGTATACTTTTAGTTTTAGTGCAGCATATTATGATATGGCCTATAGTCAAATGCAAGTAGACATAGACATTAACCTTAGCAAAAAATGCAATATAGAAGGACATTTTATTAGAGACCTTTTTTCAGCATATGTAACTGTCGGTTTTTCGAATTCAACATTCAAATAGTGAAACAAGAAAGAGTAGACAATTCCCGCTACTTGAAAATATTGTAGTTTATAAAAAATTTAAAATGACGAAAATATTTATTCTTCGCGTAATTCATTCATATTGAATTTTTTTTGCGACAGTATCCCCAATCACAGATCCTTAAATTCTGAAAAAATGTTTAATGCTCTTATCAGATAAGCAGTGACTTTATCCAGTTGATTCTATTTTGAATTTTGCGAACATTTTTAATTGCATAGTAGGTACTACAAAAAAATTACTTTAGAGCCAGTTAATGGTTGAAAAAATGTAGAAAAATTGTTATTAATGAAAAACATAGAAACATTTTTTGTTTGTGTTCGATTTGTTCAAAAACGGTACAACTGATTTTCATTAAATTTTTTGAATGGTTTGTCCTTTTTTTTTCATTTTAAGTTAAGATACGTACATAGATACGTAAGATACACTTTTTAGTAATTTCTTTATAAAAATATTTCATTAAAACCCGTACGCCGCTAGTGAGAAAGTCAGAAATCGAAAAAATAGAGCCGTTTTCGGTTAGCTGTCAATTGCCAAGTTTAAAAACGGACATGACGTGGGTCTTCGAAGTATATAGTTTTCAAAATAAAATCCAATTTTGTTTACTAAATTTTCAATATACCTTACTATTCCAACTTTTTAAGAGTTTAAGAATAAAAAAATTTACCAAAATCAGTTGTACCGTCTATTAGAAAATCAATAACCATTTTTGAAATTTTTTCTTCAACCATCACCAGCTTTTAAAACGAAGTTTTGTAATTTTTTTTAAATGTGTTGATCAGCTTTTGAGAAAAAAATTATTTTTTTTAATTTTCGAAAAAAATAAAATGCACAACTAGGTCACATAAAATTGTGCTAAGAGCAACTTTAAGCAACTGAGAAGGTTAAAATTAATTTGTTAGAGAAAATTGTTAATAAGCATAAAATTCATTTGCTCAACTCTTTTAGTAGAAAGAGATAAAAACAGAAAACTATGTGTATTCTAAAGTTAATACGATTTCATGCAAGAACAAAGACTATAATTCGTTGCAGCGGTTTCTTAAAAAAGGAAGCTTTTATAAACAAAAATTTTTTAAGAAAAAATGTTGGTAGGTAGGGTAAGTTGGGCTACATTTGACACCGGGGCACATTTGACTTTGCGTTTTTCGGTATGATCGTGCCCTTAAAAAAGAAAAGTTTGGATGAAGGAAGAAGCTTAGTTTGATGTAAAGAAACGTTATGAAATTTGGCAGTCTTTCTTTAACTCTTAGTGGAGTACCACGTATTTTTTTGTTTTCTGTGTCTCTGACCACCGGTAAGTAAGCGATTTGTGAACCTTATAAAATAAATTTTCTTATCGTGAATCAATATTATGATAGGACTATGCTTAAAGTTCAATAAATTAAAGCCAGTTTTGTGAAAATATAATAATAGTTATTAAAAAAAAAAACAAAAAAAACTTATAAAGTTCCTTCGGGGCACCTTCGTCTTTTGCAAAAAATATTTGTTTGACGTTGATTTTTGGAAATTATATATTAAATAATTTATTTAAAAAATGTCCATATCGATAAATTTGAATTTAGATTTATATGGATTGATTTTTTATGTTTATAAATGAAATAATTTATGTTTTTTATTCTTGTTGTTTTTTTTTAGAAAGTGAATTTATTGATTTATTGTTTTCGTTATATTTTTTAATAAATTGTTTAAAAAAAATTACTTTTTTACTATTCAAACAACAGACGTGCTGGATCCGTTGATACCTTAAGAAATATAATGCACACGATGTGGGGATTAATCCACCATTGTCAAATGTATCCCTTTTAAAGTCAAATGTGCTCCGCTCACGGGGCACTTTTGACAAAATGACTTTTTTTAGAAAATATTTTTATTTAAAATGAGGAAATATTTTAAAATAAAAAAAATTTTATTAGCATAATCTTGAATAATCAATTAATGAAATACAAACAAAACATGGGAATACATAAACAGTTTTCGGAAATACAGACTTTTAAAAACTAAGTGTCAAATGTACCCCCTTCTCCCCTACGCAATCTAAGAGTTTTTAGTTTTGTAATAATAAAAATTAATTAAAAAAAAACACAATTTTTGTTTGGAAAATTCGATACATAACTCAAAAACGGATTAATGTTTTTGAGATATCGAACTTCGCAAAAAAAAGGTTTGTTTCTTCCAAAAATTAAAAAAAAATTTTATTTTTTTTTAAATTTTGAAATGCAATGTTTTTCAAACTTTTAAGAACCTTCTCTATAAAATATTTCATAAAAATCCGTTATGTTGATAATAAGAAATTCAAAATTCGAAAAAATGGTTCTATAGATATATGGTTATAGGTACAGACAGTACTACCTTAATTTCAATTTTTTTTTGAGTAGTTTTGGTACCCCCCTTGGGAACATTTTTTTTTGTTTTTGATTTGCTCAAAAACGGTACCACACAATATTTCGAAAATCTCATGCTCGATATTTTCAAAACTTGATAAATAAAAGTTTGGAAAAATAGTCTACAAGATATGAGAAAAATAAATTCATTTTACCTAAAAATAACGGAACCATACAAATGTTAAAAAATGGTTTTCGAAAATCGCATTTTTCTCGAAAACGGTTCCGAGAATTTTGCTTAAATTTTTTTTCTTTCTATTATTTTTCAATATCTGTAATTTAATAAAAAAAAAATTGAAAACAATATATTACTGACTGTACCTACCATAGAAGGATTTTTTAAAATTTTGAATTTCTCATTATCAGCACAACGGATTTTAATGAAATTTCGTAAAAAGAAGCTTTTCAAAACTTTAAGAAAAATGTTTTTTTGAATTTTGAAAAAAAATTCAATTTTTTGTTTTTTGAAAATTCAATTCTCGAAAACGGCTCAATACTTTTTTTTGTAAATTTAATTTTTATTCATACAATAATAAAAACTTCAAATTAGCGTACTAACATTTATATTCTCTTTTTTATTACTTGTTTTGCGTCTTATCCTACTCTCCACTGTAAGATCGTGCGCTAATTTCAGCGCTACCATAAGGATAGCTTTGGTACCACAAAATCAGGCTGCATGATAATACTATAGATTATGTACTCGTATGTATACAAAGATTATATTAAAAAACTTTTAACTGTCAAGTCTTAAGAAAATCAAGAATGGAGTTTTCGAAATATGTATTGAATTTTTTTTTAAATCCAAACATTTTTTTTTGAAAATTTGAATACACATTACATTAAGACTTTTAGGCAGCCTTAGCATAAGAGAACTGATCAAAATCGGCTATACTGTTTTCGAAAAAATTCAAAACCAAAAAATGGTTCTATGAAAATTTTTGATTTTTTTTTTCAAAAACCTTGAAACAGTTTTTGAGAAAAAACATGTTTTATAAGATTTCGAAAAAAAAAATTATGGCAGGTACCGTTATTTTTGGTTTTAAGAAAAAAATTTTTTGGGGAAAAACTTTGAAAGGCTATCCACCAAGTTTAAAAAAAAATTTAGACTGTAGTCGAACAGACAGGCATAATTGGGAGACCCACTTTTTTTGCCTTTTAATTCTGATCAAAGTCTCAAGATCATCAAAATTATAGAGCTCTTCCCGTTACCGTAGAACTTTTGTAATTTCGCACAATTGTAGGTCTTCAATTGCGAAAATTTTGGAATTCCCCGCACTTCCGATTATTGTGGAACGATGAAAATTGGTAGAACGGTGGGGTTTACCTTGTTCATTGTCTCTTATATATTCTATTTACAAAAATTCTCTTAAAAATGATCTTGATACATATGTTCGTGTTTAGAATTTCCAGATGTCTTTCTCAAAAACTCAAAATCATGAGGTAATATTGTGTTATTATTATTACTTACTAAAATGTCTGATTTTCTCACTTGTGAGGCAACAATATTTACAAAATCAATAAAATAATAATTACCTATATAAATATATTTAAATTTAGTTTTTAGTCCCTTGTGAGGGGACTTGTGGTCCAACCGTGCAACGATGTTAATCTAAAACCCCTTTGGCGAAAACAAAAATTTTTCCGCATAAGTTAGTTGATAACTGTTTAAGCAACATCAAGTTTCCAGACCGAATCAGACTTCAAGGAAAAACCACACTTTTCAACAGTAAACAGAACATTAGACGAGCTCCTTTTTCCACTAACACTAATTGAATACCGCATGAAACACCTCTTAACAGGTAAATGATTTCATAAGGCAAATTGATGAAGTAGGTAGATTAGGTAAAATAGTGAGTGAGTACATAAATTTGTCTGTTAAAATATAAACACACTTCGTGCATCCGGCTGAATCCAGATTCTGCGTTTAACTTCCTATTTCCTGTCCAATCGCAGAAAATAGATTATATCATCAAGTTGGTCCACTGGGAGCAGAGGAATCTATATAATACCGATGTGATGTGAGAAAAGTTCGCCTTTTTTTGCGCAGTAAATTATCTTCCAACCCACATACGAGCTGACGATGTTCAAGCTCAGAGAACTCAAGATACAAGAACATCGCTCTTCACGAGATGCACATCTTTCACGCTATTAACACTAATGTGTTCATTCGATTGCATAAGATAAACAAGATCCAAATTCAAAGAGCTGAGTTCTTGGTCCGCTAAATATGTTGTCATCGTCATCGTCTGTGTCATCATCCTCGAGTTCGTTGTTGTTGTTGTTGCTAACTCGTCTGCCCACCGAACTTAAACAGCGAATTCCAGTTCCTGCCAATCATCCTAAGCTAATAATACGGTCGCCATCTCGACTCGGATCATGGGACCAGCAAGCGTGGACAATATTTCTGGATCGCAGTGCGGTGGTCTCTGGTCTGGTCTCTGATGGTGCTCTGGTAGTTCGGTGGGAAAAACAAACCACGCAAAATGAACACAGAATCCCAAAACAAATTCTAAGCCCAAGAGTATCTAGAGGTAGGTATAGAGTGACACCCAAATGTGTTGCGCCAGACTGTTTAATTGACCCGTTCAAGGTTTCGACTTGATGGTCGAAAACGACAACGACGATGACGAGGCGACTCGACGACGGTTTGTGGTCGTGGTCGGATTTTCGTTTTTGTCGGTTTGCTTCCTGCCCCGAATTTTACTTGAGCCAATTTCGTATTTTATTTTGTTTATTTTTCTATTTGGTTTGAGGTTTGTTTCGTTTTTAATTGGTACCTGTTTGGCAGTCTTTTACCAGCCCAGACAGACTGGACTTTAATTTGTTATCGGACCCGGACGGCCTCGCATGGGGTTGTCTACCTGCGCTAGCGGTATGGCTATATATGCGAAGTTTGGGCAGAAAAAAGAAACAAACACCCAAAACCGACAAAAACAGCAGCAACAGAAGGAACCAATCGACCGCGGACGACGACGCAACGTGCGCGCCGGGTGACTTGCTCTTGAGATCACTGATCGCCATAAAAAACAGCCATAGAAGAGCTTGGTAGCCCGATATAAACATTAGTTCGCAATAAATATCATCATCAAAATCGCATAACACGGACTGAATTGATCGTTTTTTCGTCCGTCTTCTGATATTTGTTTTATACATATATATTTTGGGTTCTGGGCGGATGGTGATAGCGTGTCCCTGGGACAGAATTTGATTAATTTGAATGATATTCATTGTATACGTGTATCTACAACAATTCTACATTTACCTTTGGCGGTGTATCAAATGAGAGGTAGGTAAATCTACCAAGCAAGGCGATCCATGATATAGGTTCCATGATTCATTGACACATGAAAGGAATTTTTAAGAGGCCAGCAGAAATGAAAGACTGATTATTTTGATATAAGATGAGTGTGGTGCAAAAGCAGACTTGACCTTGATAACACCCGAGGCATATAAAGCTTGTCTAATCATGTCGGAGAATTTTGTTGACAGTAATACGCGATTCATGGGCGTTATGTGTGTGCATGAATTGATATTCATATATTATAAAAGCCATAAGGCTATGCCAGGGAAGAAAGTTAAAAAATGTTGCTTCTAATTAAGACTGTGTCTGAATTCTCAAACACGTTTTGAATAAATTTTGTATCCATTGACGAACTGTGCACATTTCGCCATGAACATTGACCTAAGATGTGTCAAAAATTAAACTTGTGAAAAAATAGAATCCGAATCCAGTCTGATTGGCACATGGCCTCAGTGCACTCTAACAATTCACTATCAACTTATTGACGTTAGGAACCTTTTTCAGCTACTTCATAAAGTGCCGAAGGTCTATTTGTCAATTCTGTGTGCTTCTGTGGCCATATTTACATAAGTACGTTTATTTTCCTGCAATTTGGGCTAAAAACAGCCATTACGAATGCACCCTCAACTGGAGGCACTAGATATAATAACAAAAATAGAACTTCATGAACTCAGTTAACTTATGCATGAGTGTAGAGCAACCGATTCGATAATTCGATTTTATCTAACACATCTGATGGTAGTCCACAGTGCGACAGCTACTTTGTAAATCAAGTCAAATTCTACGAGGTCTCTGGGTCGTGAAATAAGACCAAGCGAAATAAGGCCAAACTTGAAATATAAGGCATTTTTCAGCAATTGGTCTGATTTCACTTTAGCAAAGTTACCCAAACTAATAAGAACAAACGAAAAATTATGATGTGAGATGAAACATGAGATTGTACTAAGTCCCCTATTGGGTAAACTATGTTCAATCGTCAGTCAGCCGCCTACAAGTATATCATTAGTATTTATTTTGACCAACAGTAGCTTGGGTGCACCGCTTCGCAGGCTCTACGGTTTGAACTCTCTCATGGGTACTCTGTCCCGCTCATGAAAATCCGTTCCTCCGCTTATGATATGTTCAATCCTCAGGTAGGCACCACATTTTTTTTGAAAAGTCAATACAGTAAAATCCCTTTGCGAGCAGCTCTCTTATAGGCGGACATATTTTTTGTACGGAAATTGTTTCAAATAAGTTGTATGGCTTACTTGGCTCTATGGCTCTTGGGCAGATAATAAAAAAAAAAAAAAAAAAAAATATTCTATTGAGCGAAAATGAACAGAAATTTCTGTTATAAATAATAAAATTAAAATAAATAAACTAAAATGTTGGACGGATAACAGAACAGGATTAAATATGTCAATTTTACGTACTTACTTATGTCCTCGGACCTGTTACGTCCGTGTGGTTCCCCTTGCGGGGCATATAGGGCCTCCACTACTTCTACGTGTACGTGTACAGTTTCTGGAGATGTACCTGAGCTCTGTCCAACTCTTTCCCAGTTGTTCTGATTCCTCTTCGACCGTTCTTCGCCAAGTCATTCTGGGTCGGTCCACTCCTCTGCCTCGCTGCGTGAGAGGGTTCCATTGCATAGCTTGACTCGCAATGCACTCGTGGCCTTTTCGAAGCGTATGTCAAATCCACTGCCACTTACGTTTTCGTATTATAGAGTTGATGGGTTCCTGACCTGTCCTCGCATGAAGTTCATCATTGGAGATACGGTTAGGCCAGAAAATCTGCAAGATGTTTCGCAGACTTCTATTCACGAACGCTTGCAGCTTTCTCGTGACAGTGGGTGTTACTTTCCAAGTGCTGCATCCATAAAGAAGCATGGATTCTACATTGGAGCGGAACAGTCGTAGCTTGGTCTTTAGGCTTATAGAGTTGTTTCTTCATATTTTGGACAGCATTCTGAACGCAGCCTTTGCTTTCCCGATTCGACTGGTTATATCTAGTTCGGTCCCGCCATCAGTAGAGACAATACTCGCAACGTATTGAAAACTCTCTACCGTCTCTACTGGTTGTCCAGAAATATCTATTTGAGTAGATGAGGAAGTTCCGAGGCTGATCCTTTTAGGTTTTGCCGTATTTATCTTAAGCCCGACGGTTTCGGCTTCTCTCTCCACCCTTGTTGTGATTTGATGGAGATCCATGATCCTATGAGAGAGTAAGCACACGTCACCTGCGTTTCAGGTGTGATAGCAGATTTCACTAAATTCCTCCATTTAAAGTCGACAAAGCTGCACGCAGCACATCACTTATTGCCAACAGGAACAGTATTGGTGACAGTATACAACCGTCTAACACCACTTTGGATTTCAAACTCCTCTGACTAGTGATGTGTACCTCATACATGAGGCAATACAAAATGTCCCATACACCAATCTGAAATGTCCCATCACCTCAAAACGAAAAAATGTATTACCTCACACCTCACCACAAAAGCAACGAAAAATATTTCTCTTTACTCTTTCATGGAAAAAAAACACTATTCGTATTGAGCATCTCACTCATCGGCCTGATACTAAGGCTCGTATTCACTGAGCGCTCCTAAACGGCTCTTAACTTTACGAGGCTCTTAACTTGAAATTTCTGTGGGGTATTCACCAACCACTCGCAAGTGTTTTTCGAAGTTCGAAAATGAGAGCCACTCTCTTGTTCAGGCATACCCAAACTGTGAAATGTTGTGTAATGTTGGTCTTGACAGCAAATGGATACTCTTCTACTTGGCATTGCTCACATGGATTCGAGTCAAATGCGTGCGTGGCACACGGGACCACTCCTAACTTTTAAAAGCGCTCGTAGATCTTCACTAATATTGCTTGGTGAATACGTTTATGAGCTTCTTAAGTTATGAGCGCTCGGTGAATACCGGCCTAAGACTGAGACTGATGCAGAATGAAGTTGTATTGTAGTTAATTGTATGAAAGGAGGAAATAGGCCTCAAACTCTCTACCCACCAAAGATCAAACCAATGGAAATAGAATGAGGTTTGTGTAAGATGAGGATTTGAAATGAAATGAATGAATGTGTTGTTTTACTCAAAAGTCCCATTCAAACAAAATTCGTGACATTGTCGCAGGCTGGGTTTTTGTATCAGACTGGAACTTTGTACCAGGATGGGACTTTGTATCAGGCTAGGACTTTGTACCAGGCTGGGACTTTGTACCAGACTAGGACATTTTTCATTTAAGGATTGAGGAATTGAGGTTCTTTTGCATCTGTTTGAGGAGACAAAATGAGAAGAGATAATGAGTGGGACTTATGAATGAATGAATGTTGCACTGACTACAATGTAACAAACAATGAAGATACGAGTAGGGAGTAGGTATGAAGCGTTATCGAAAATTATACAATCAAAGAGTTAAAAAAGGAAGGATGTTTTTTTACAGTTTGGAGTAGGAGGTTTTGTTAATTTTTGAAGGAGTAGGAATTTTCGTTTTTGATATGCAAATGCAAGTGCATTCCTTTTATTTGTATCTGTTTTGATTTTAGTGTTAGAAAAAAGAGACTAGGGTTTAGAGATCAAGATCAAATATGAGAATTGAAAAACAAATCAATCAATCAATTGTGCTGAGTTTGCGTACGTAAAGAGTCATTAGTGTTGTATTTAGTCCAGTGTCCCATAATCAAATTTGTTTGTAAAAAAAGTGATCAGAACAGGTCTTAACAGAAGAAACATGTTGAGTGGGAAGAAAGTAGGACAAATATTGTTTTTAAATGCAAAAATGTAATGATGTATTTTTTTAAACTCATTAGATTCAATTTATTTTGAATGTGATAAAATATTTGTTTTTTTGTTAAAAAATATCTTTTTGTGTTCATCTTTTTATTAAATGCTTTTGTTTTCTTTTAATAACTTAAATAAAATTGAAAAACACCACTTTTTCTTTTAAACTTTTTTTTTAGATTAATTTTTTTATTATATCTTTTTATATTTACTTATTTTAAACTTTATTTCTGTTAAAAACTAAAACTTTTTTAATTTTGTTTTTAAATGTTTTATTTTAAAATAAATTGTTTTGTATCAAGGATGTTTAATTCAATATATTATATTTATTGATATTTAATTTTTGTAACCTTTTTATTTAATGCAATTTTAAAAACTGTTTTTGGAAAAAATATATACTATTAAAAAAATACGCATTGTTTAATTTCGAATTTCAAAATATCCATTTAAATAGATATGTACCTTTGTATATTAACTCTATAGTAGTCTCATGAAACTGAATTAAAAGTTTTTTATCTCTGCCGCAGAAATATTAATATCGCCAGTGAGATGCGGTTGTGATATAAGATATACTACGTGAAAGGGAAAAATATAAGAAAATAAAAGAAGAGATGCGGTAGTGATATATTTTTAAAAGAGGGTAAGGGAGAAAATCCTATCTGCGTTTCTTTTTGCTGTCAGAATCAATTGTAGGTAGGTATATCAAGTTGTATATGCCAGGTGCGAGATGAATACAAACAAATAGTATTGAGAGTGTATGATAGTTTTGTGAATTTTGTTTCATTTCTCATACAATCTGGTTTGCTTACATTTTGATACGATTAATCAGCGAGGCTGCTATTTTTTCGACTTTGTAATTAGATCTAGAGTCATTTGAACTTAATAAACTCAAATTCTAAATTTGGTTTTATTTCATTTTTGAAAACAAAATAATTTCAAATTGGCTTTATTTCGTTATGGTAACCGAAATAGTGCCAAACAGAATTTGGTAATAAAACCAAATTCAGAATATTTTATTTTGATTTATTTTTTAACAAATGGAAAGAAATGTTAGAACTCCGAGGAGGTAAACCTCCTCCATCTTTAGAGAGATAAGATGAATTTCAATGGTTCGGCCAATTATTTTTGGACATTTGACCAAAATATTTTTGAACTTTTGCCAAAAATATTTTTGGACATTTTATCAAAAATATTTTTTCAAAAAACTTTTTTCCAATACATTTTTGTTTTTCAATTTTTTTTTAAGAAATTTTGATTTTTCATACATTTTTTTTCAAAAATATTTCTTGACAAAAATTTGCCACCCAATGTACTTTTAAACGTGATTTCTGGCTAAACTATGCATCTCAGCGAGTTAAAAATTGTATATTCGTGAAGGGAGTGCCACCTTTCAATCCACGTACCGCATGTAAAGAAAAACAAATTTTTAGCTTTAAATGCGATTTGCGGCTAAACGGAGCTCCGTAAACCCCCCAAAGTTGACATTTTCAAACGTGATTTCTGGCTAAACTAGGCATCTTAGCGAGTTAAAAATTGCATATTCGTGATCTAGGGAGTGCCACCTTTCAATCCACGTACCGCATGTAACGAAAAACAAATGTTTATCTTTAAATGCGATTACCATACAAAAATTAATATTTCATGAGCATACATAGCTATATATGTACATACCTATAATGTTAATTTTTTTAAATTATAATGCATTATTAATTTATTTTCTGTTTTAATACGCTTTATCAAACAAATATTTGATTAAATTTGACTTGAACTCTATACCTACCTATAAATGCGGATGTTGCGAAAACGCAACGTGAATTTTCCGGAAAACTAAAAGGTTTTCCAAAAAATTTTTTTTTCAGATTTTCTCTAATTAGACCAAAAATAGACAGTGTGTGAAATTTCAAGTTCCTACCACACCTGAACTGGTAGCCGCCGGACATGGGTTTATATTAAAAAAAACTCAACCAGCTTGAACAACCTAAAATAAACTAAGTATAACAAAAGAAAGACTAAATTGAACTGCTTCAATTTATATCACCAATCCATCACTGTTTTTATAATAATTTCGAAATGAAGTATATATCGCTAATTCACAGCATAAAAACTCAATTTTGTTGTTGCAAGGTGCAAATTCATTTGGCTATACTCGTTTCGGCATACAAACATAACATAATGTAGTATGGAAAATTTAAATTAATTAAAAAAAAATAAAATTAGAAAAAATGTAGTATACCACTTTTAGAAATTTATTGATATACACATAACTAGTATTTAGAAAATAAAATAAGATAACTTCTTTTGCAAAAAATATTTTGTATGCATAACCTAGAACATTTAGTTAAAAAGAAATAAAAAAGGAGATATTTGGCGTTCCAATTTCAAATTACTAACAAATATTTCTTTTCATGTTCATCTACGAATTTTGAGCAAATTTCGCGACCTTAGAACAATAGGGTTCTAACTACACTCAAGTCACAGAGATTGAATTTTGTTTGTCAATAACTTTTATATTTTGGTTCGGATCTATGTACATGATTTTTTGAAAACACAAATTTTGTACTAAGTTATGTTGATCTGAATTTAAAAATCTACAACATATTTAATTCATAATTTTGCAGTAACTGGTGGTTGAAAAAATGGATAGAACCTTGTTACTCAACGCTAAGTCATTTGAGCATAGAACAATAAGGTTCTAATTACCTGATACTAACTAACATGATAAGAAATTTAATTGTTCAGATAGAATCCTGTTATGTGAAAGAAATAAGAATTTTTGTTGAACGAAGTTTTTATTCCTTTTTTTTGAATTTCTTATAAAGGAAAACAAATAAACATTATTAAAGAAAAGTTAATTAATAGTAAAGCTCACACTGCCCATAATATCGTGAAGGCCCTAACTACATTTTTGATACTTCGAGTTATAAAGGAAAATACTAAATCTTTTACAGCAACCCAAATATAGAAATTAATTATAGAGATATATTTAAAAAGCCCTATGTACATTATACACCGATTTGTAAACTATTTCTATTAAAATTCCTTCTTTTTTAACTGAACTGTAAATAAAAAAAGAAAACATAAATTTATGTCACCAAAACTTAATCATTTATTAAGAAAAAATTGTTTTTGCACCATTTTTAAGCTCGATCACAGGAAGATTGATGAATTGTTTTCTATTTTCAGGAAACAGTTGGGAGAGATTTTTTTCAATAACATTTATTCTGTCGATTGATATTTCTATTGGCTGGGAGCGAACAAATGATGATGGTTCAACAAAAGTTGGCTTTATATATTGACTTTTTTAAAAGTTTCAGTGTCGACTGGAAGTACCCTCATGCCAAATTGTAGTAAAAGGTATTTCTTTGCTTTTCGTTCCAAGAGGCGCAAAACTTTCATTGAAAGTTATAATACATTTGGCAAAGCTAACAGCTTTGAATCCTTCTTAACGAGGTGGCACTATAACAACTAGAGTATCTGGCACAATTTCATTGGAATCTAGCTTGCTTATCTTTTGATATTCCGTTCTAGTAAGCCCTACACGGGCTTTGTGATGCATCCAAGCCTGGCAAATATGGCAAGTTTTTTCACCTTTACATGATATAATAAAATCTTTTTTAAGTTTAAGTGGACCTCATGTTCCTTCGTAAATTTTTTACTTAATGTATCAAACACATTTATCAAACTTGGGATGGTGAAAATCAAGGTTAAAGTTCGTACTGAAAACATTCCTGTAAAAGCTATCTTTAACAGGACATTTTAAATGAGTGTTATATTTAATACAGTACATCTTTTGATTTCCTATTTTCTTTTGAAATAGAAATACTCACCTTTACTTATTCAAATGTATGCATATTCAACTTTAACACAAAATTCATAGCCTTTTGAAGCAACAAAGTTCAATCTACATCCTGTTGTGTAACAAAGTTTTATGTGCATTTTTTTTTTTTAATTTTTCTAACTACACTAGGTTCTATTTACCAATTAAAACTTTGTGAACTTAGTTTTTAATAAATTGATGTACATAGAACTCTGCTTCCTGCATTTTTATTGACTTAATAGGAAACTAAAGGAGACAAATATGGATGAAACAAATCGAAAGAGCATACTCGATTTGCTACGACCACAATGTATAACTCAGTGTTGAAAAAAAAGTCAGTAAGAACCCTATTGTTCTAAGGTCGCGATTTGCGAATTATTAAAATAAAAAAAACTTATATTATAATATTGGGTTTCAAAATAGTATGAACATTTCTTGGAAAAAAGAAAATTTGTATACGCGTGAAATATTCAATATTTCTTATATAAAAAATAACTTTTATAATAAAACGATTTACAAACTTCGTTTGCAGAATTTTATACTTTTTTTGGAAATCAGACGGTAATTCCATGCATTTGAAAATTTTTATCTCATTAAATCCATGTTGTAAATTTGTAAAATGTATTTAAAATTCAAAATGTTTTTACATAAGAGCAAGTTAGTGCGATCCAGTTGTGCATTTTATTTCATATTTCAACTGTTTTTTAATACAAGTAAAATACAAACTTCATACTTCAACTTTCAGCTTTTATAAAATAAAGAAGGTTTGGGGTTCACGGGCTCTTGCTCTATAAGTATACTTTTAACCCTCTTCATGATCGCACAGTATTAAAAATTAGGTAAAAACTATCAATTTTTGGAAAACCACTCCGATTGCCAAGTGCTGCAATAAAAGTAGGTAAAAAACCCAAAATTTTTACCTGTTTAAGATTTTCCCATGTATCAAAAGATGTATGGGTGTTTGGGTGCACTTAATGAGTTTTTTTTTTATTATTGTTTTCTTCATCAGGTAAAAATAAGAAAACTTTGTGTCAAATACCCCGGTTACAAGAGAAGATTGAGGAATCGAATCGAATCCGAATTGAGATTTCGATCCAGGTATATGGTGGCACTTGATCGAGAGATCGAATTGAAATGGGATCGAAATGACAATATGGTTTTATACATACACTCGATTCTTCGATTCCTCGATTCTGGTATACAAGCATATTTTCGATTCGATTCAGCTCGTTTAGTGGGATCGGATCGAGAAATCCTATTTCAATCCGATTCAGGTATACATGGAGCTAAATCCTGATTCAATTCCGATTCAATTCTCCATATAAACGTAGTATATGTCAAAATTTTGCTCGGGAAAGAAAAATTGAACACCATTTAAAATCGAATATCTGGCAACCCTAAAAACATATCAGCTCAATTTACTGGCTGAACACAATAGAATGCTGCAACTGGAGCTGCAGCTGCAACTGGAAGAGCTGTCAAAAAGTGTCGTACGTACTTTTTTTTATGCGCCCACAATGAGGCTGTACAGCTTTCATGTTTTGTTGTCATTTGTTGAGTCAGGTGTTGAATCTTTGGCAAATTTTAAATATTTTAAGTAATTGAAACTATAAAATGGACACTGAAATTGAAGATTTTCGTCCATTATTTTAATTAAAATTTAACCACGAAATCACAATACAACAAAACAACACTTAAAACCACTGACAGATATATAAAATTTGAAATGTCAAAAATGCTGCACGAAAAAGTTAAAAGTTCGCCAACTCTTGCAGCACCGACTGCAGTTGCGTTGTGTTCGTAACATTGAATTTACGTATATTGAATATTTTGACAGCTATTGCAGTTGCAGCTCCAGTTGCAGCTCCGTCTCCATTGTGTTCAGCCAGTTAAACGTAGTTTTAAAGGTTAGTGTTACAACTAAAAAAAAGTGCAGAATGAGGTCCCTACTGTGAGTACTGACAGAGAAATTTATTTTAACATGGGTCAGGGTACACCAAAGTTACCCTTTTTTTAAATCATCGAAAAGCGATGTCAAAGTTGAAAATCAGACTTTATTGTTTATTATCAGGAAGCGTTGCTAGCATTCTTGTTCGTAAACAGCTTCATAACTTTTCCTTTCTTTGATATTTAAACTTTTATTTAAAACTTTTTAGAAGCATCTCTATAAAAAATTTCATTAAAATGCGTAATGCCGATATGTGAGAAATTGAAAATTAGACAAAATAGTTCTATGGTAAGTACAAGCTGTGATATCTTAATTTTAATTTTTTTTTTATTAAATCAAAGATCATAAAAATTAATTGAAAGAAAAAAAAATATCAAAATTCTAGGCGCCGTTTTCAAGAAAAATACGATTTTTGAAAACAATATTTTAACATTTTTTAAAATTTTTATGGTGGGTACCGTTATTTTTAGGTAAAATAAAAAAAAAATCTCACATCTTGTAGATTATATTGAGAAACTCTCTTTTATCAAGTTTTAAAAAAATAGCATTGGGTTTTCGAAATATTGAGTTTTGAAAAAAAATTGAAGTTTTTTTTAAAAATCCAAAAAAATTTTTTTTGAAAATTTGAATACACAATTCTATTAAAGTTTTTTGGGAGCTTTAGCAAAAAAAAATTATCAAATTCGGTTGTACCGTTTTTGAGAAAATCAAAAACGAAAAAAAAGGTTCCATGGGGAGTATACCCTCAATAACCATTTTTTTGTATTTTTATTTTTAAAATCTGTCGAACAGTTTTTGAGAAAAAAAAAAATATTTATAAAATTTCGAAAAAATTCGTATGGCATGTACCGTTATTTTTGGTCATAAAAAAAAAAAAACAAAACGTGGGGAGGAAATATTCAAAGTGATATCCACTAAGTTTAAAGAAAATCGGCCGAGCAATTTAGGCTGTAGGTAGTCGAACAGACAGACAGGTAGACAAAATTGCGAAACCCACTTTTTTAGTCTTCGCTATCGTTATATCAACTTTGATCAAAATCTCGAGTTCGATTGTTTTTTCGAATGCATATGTCTTTCCCTATATAAGTACATACATGTATATGCAAAAACTTAATACAATGGACCGCCATCAATCGCAAACCCCTCTCTGGCAATATATTGCTACCTTATTCGCTCATTCATATACCTAATGCATATTCTCATTTCTCATAGAGGTATCCAAAAAACAAAGCAACGTTGTAAAAAAACTTATTCACAAAATTTCATTCGCAAAGTGCCGTCGCCACCGCACCGCCGCCGCCGCCGCCATCAATCGAGCGTAGGCTGTCCTTCTCAGTAGGTTTTCTGCATATAAATATAATGTATGCATGCTTGTGTGCGCTTGCGCTGACTGGCTGGTGCAAGTCGGTGTGCTCTGAATAGCTATAGCAATATAGCATGTTTGTTGTTTATGTCTCTCTCTCTGCCGAGAAAAGGATAGCATATGAGAAAATGTTAAAATAATTTGCTAATATACGGTTTGGGTATTGGGTTTGGTTGTTTTCTCTGCCGCTTGGTAAATTACGTGGCGTTCCTCGTCATGAGACTACTATAAGAATTTATATACAATGTATGTACCATGGGACATTTGAGGTGGGACAAAGTACCACCTCATTTCAAAAAATGAGTACCTCATACAAACTCATTTCAAATTCGTGTCCTACCCATCACTACCTCTGACAACCTTCCTATATGCAGAACGTGACATTTGGATCCTTCATATGTAGCCTTGATAATAGCAATCAATTTATCCGGGATGCCCCTCCTGCGGAAGGCAAGCCAAATAAATTATCTTTTGACACTGTCAAACGCCTTTTCGAAATCGATGAACAGCAGGTGAAGTGGTGATCGATATTCAACGCATTGTTCGATGATGATCCGCAAGGTGTTGATGTGATCTACACAGGAAGATTCTGTGCGGAAACTTGCTTGTTCGGACGTTCGGAGTCAAGCATGTCTTGTAATTGGTCTTTTATTCGCTCTAGGACGATTCTTGCTCTAACCTTTGCTACAGCAGGCAGCACGCAGACAATCATCCCCTTTTTCCACTCCTCAGGAAAACTTTCTGTTTCCCAAGCTCTTTCTATGAGAGGGTGCAGGAGTTCAGACGCTGTTGTTGGCGCTGCTCGTAAGAGTTTATGTAAGTTTTATTAAACGGTAACTCAGTTAGGCGAACAACCAATTTTCCAATCCAGCTGTCTCAAGGAAGACCAACTGCTCGATTCTTCTACCTGAGCGTCGAACTTGTCGAGTTGTAGAAGCTGAGTAGGGTCAATGATTCTCAAGATGTCATCTCCAGATGAGTCCTGAAACCAAAGGACGCTCATCATCCTCTTACACATCCTTATATCCCTCCCTCTCCCACATTGGAAATGCGAAAAAGCTATCCAAAGTTACCAGCTCCTCTATTACCCTTAACGTCCTTCTTTTCAGAACGGTGCTTACTGTCTGATTCCCCGCCCACTCTCTCCTTTTCCTATTTTTGCAACTTCCCAATTGGGCTGGATTCAAGGTGTTATACGACCCGTGCCGATGATCAGCCTGGCTGAGGGCCCAATCAAAAAACTAGCTCAGTCGCTAACGGAGTATCCGGATACCAGGCGACCTCCGGATTAACTAGCCTTATCTGCATATACGGATCTCTGTGCAGATGGACCACCCTTTCTCCGTTACTCGTGGGATCTTATGGAAAATATAAATTCAAAAGATGGTGGAAAGTCCTGGTCTTTGAGACAGGCCAGCAGCTCGACTGAAAAGCCGTCTGCTGTTTCTCACAGTCCTATTGCCGAAAGCAAAAGCAGGAGTAAAATGGTAGAAATACCTCCTTCCAGTAACAGGGGGGCTGTGAAGCATGGCCCTTCTATTACTACTTCAGAGAGTAAACCTCTCCAAACTTCGACACCGCGGTTCAGTGGTAGTAAGACTGTGAAGCATGGTCCTGCTACCACTAAGGAGGGTAAACCTCCCCGCACTTCTTTGCCTCATTCCAGCGGTGGTAGGACTGTGAAGCATGGTCCCTCCACCTCTAACAACTCCACAAATCCTAAAGAAGGCCCTGGGGGGAGCGGGCGTAAGCCCAACCCTTCTAAGACATTCTACAAGGACATTCGCAATGCTAAGAGAATACTCAGGGTGTTTGGTGAACAACCTGGCGCCGCCGGGGGGAACTCTCAGCATGATGCAAAAATCAAGTGGGCTAAAAGCTTTTTAGCTAATAATAGCGTCAAGGCCAGCGGAGACTCCACGTCGAAGCGTCAAAGGTCTATGGAGGGCACAATTTCAGTACCCAAACGCCCCAAAGTGCACAACATCAGCGCTCCATCACATCCCTGTGGAGGGAATAAGACCTTCAGTGATGTGGTTAAAAACAAAATCGTGGTCGCGATCATTGACGGGAACGACGTCGATGGCACGATCTCTGCGGAAAATTGACAGGTGGTCAAGGGGAAGCTCCAGTTGAGCTTCATGAGTATCATGATGGAGAACCCAGGACCACCTCCAATCACAGACGATGGAGGCTGGCATCAAGGACATGTTAAGCTCATGGTTTGTGACGATCAGAGATCATGTGATCTTCTATCGTTGGCCGTTAGCCGGTTAGGGGAAGTCTGGCCTGGTGCTAGGCTCGAGGTTGTTGCTAAGGAGAAAATCCCGTGCAGACCAAGAGCTCGCGCCATGGTTACAGCCGAACTCTCCAGCATGGATGTAATACTCCAGATGATCCGGCTATCGAACCCATCCCTACCCAATCAACAATTTGTGGTTTGAAAGCGGTTTATTAACCGGCTTTGAGCTCAAGCTCTCCAAACCAAGGGGTTGCAAATTGGCTAAAAAGCCGTTCCAAAACCGTTCCAGAAGCATCTCCATAACCGAAAATGGTCAGTAACAAAATAACTTTAGTTATTACTGAACGATTTTTGAACGTATCTTTTGAACGCTTTTATTAGGTCATTTAAAACCGTTTGTATAACGCTTTTAGAAAACCTGAAATTTGTACAATAATTGGTTATTTAAAAACGCTACTAGGACGTTAATTTGCAACGTTTTTAAATAACCTGTATTATGCCCAAAAAGTTATTTTGGTGGTTATTTTATAACCGTTTATTTACAGTTTGTAGGAAACCTGTAATAAGAACTAAAAGTTTTGTTGACGCCTTTTTATAACCGTTTATATATGATAATATAGGGTTATTTTGAAACTCTTTTCAAGTATTTTCTTCCCAGCTGAAAAAATAAATCCTTTTGAAAATAAAAACAGAAAAAGCAATATTTTTAATGAACATTATTAAATTTTATTTAAAAAGTTTAGTAATTTTAATAGTACATACAGTATGTATATAACTTAAAACTATAACTTAATAGTGCCTAGAAACGAATATTGATAAACGTAATACTATGTATATACTTACATATATTATATATATATAACTCTGGGTGGATAATTGAATTGTTTATTTTGAAAACATGATATGTCACATCTTCAAAAAATAGATAGTTAATGACGTTTTAAGAAAAACCAAAAGTTTTTGTAACCTTAATGCAAAATTTTGAAGATGGACATGTCATGTTTTGAAAATAAACGATTCAATTAGAAAAAAAAACAAACAATTAAGCAAAATTGTAAGTATCTGATAATAGATATTGATGCTTGTGTCAGTTGATGAGGATTTGCTGTGCTGATGATGACTCGTTTCTAGTTTAAAAATAAAAATAAATTGAAATTTTGTTTAACTTACATTTTATTTTATTCTCAAGAGTAATAAAATATCCAAGGGAAAACATAAAAAAAAAAAAACTAAAAAAAATGTCTTACCAACCACTTACCAAATCACAATTAACTTTTTTTAATTTAATCGCGCACGCGTACCGCGTACGAAAAAAAACTCAACCAACCGCTCGAGAACAAGAAAACAATGACGAGACATAGAGAGATGACCGTGGTGGTTGTTTTACTACCGATGGAATGGGTGTGTTCGTGCCGAAGTAGTTGAGCTATGGCTCGAGTTGGGTTAAAATATAGCTGGGGTTAAAGAATAAATCTGGATTTGGTTAATTTGCAACCTATAAGTTAAAAAAGAGCTCTTTAATAACTGAATATAAACCTGGGGTTAATTAAAATAAATTCCGATTAATTCGGTACAAACAAAGTAATTTAAGGTTAATTTCGATCCAGTATATTTCTTTTACGGTTAAAAAAAAAAGAAGTTATTTACAGCTTACTGTAAATTTGGGATAAATTGTAGTTAATTTGGACCCAATCTTAAGCTTTTTCGATAAAGAAAAAGTTATTAAAGAACTTACTATAAACTAAGTATTTAATTGGTTTATTTGCATCCAATACATAACATTTCCGTTTAAAAATGATTATTAATCGACTTACTATGAACTTTTTATAAAATTGGTTACTTTTCAACCAGTATATAACTTTTTCTGCAAAAAATAAAGCTATATAATTGCTTACTGTAAAAATTGGTTAATTTTCAACCTATATGAAACTTTTTATGCGACAAAAAAAAAGTTATTTCAAGTCTCACTGAAAACCTGGTATTAAATGGGTTAAATTTAAACCAATAATATATAACTCTAACGGTAAAAAAAAGAGTCATTTAAGGACTTACTGACAACTTAGCATAAAATTGGGTTATTTTTAGCCAATATATAACTTTTATCGTAAGAAAAAAAAGTTATATTATAACGTAATTTTTCTTAAAGGCTAGGAATAAGTGATAAATGTACTCAAATTTAACCTAGATTTAAAAATAGCTATTTTCGAACCAAAAAAATGACAAACTGGTTTCGAAAGGGTTAAAAACTATCCAAATATTATCACCAGTTTTAAAATGGAATTTTTTAAACCAATATATTACCAAGAAGTTGTGCAAGAGAGAAAATTTTACCAAAATCAACCATAGGATAATTTTTGGTTTGTTTCTACCGTAAAGCATACTAGAGTAATAAAGTATCTCATTTCTAGCCCCACTATGACCAGAGTTATCTGAGGTTTTTTTGTTACCTGGGTTATTCTGGAGCCACGGCTAAAAATTGTTGCTTGGGTACCTACTCACAACTGGAAAGTTGCGAAACTGGAGGAGAAAAAGGGACCCTACAGAGGTGCAATTATTGTACTAAATAAGGAGTCCCTTGCTCCTCTGGCGCAGACCAAAGGTGTGATTAGGTTTGGGTTTGAGACCATCACACTGAAGGTGTACAAAAAGGACGCGGATGTTACTGGTGCATCCACTTCCTCCAACGTAGTCGAAACTGCTGCTGCAGACCCTGGTGCATCTATCACCTTCCCATCACTGGAAGAGGAAGAGGCATCCAGGTCATCTTCGGCAACAGTGGAGACAATAAAAACAGTCAGCGACATGGAGATCGATGACCACAACAATGAAGATCTTCTGAGTGAGGACGCTCTTCTGGGCTCAACCTCGGAATCGGAAGACTCCAACGTCACCGTGTTGGAGGTTGATCGGGAGGGTTGTAGCAAAGATGCTGCGATTTCTTCAGATTAATCTCCAACACTCTATCAAGGCCTCGGCCTCCCTGCTTCTTCGTCTATCCAGCAGCGGAGAAGACATCGTCCTAATCCAAGAACCCTGGATTGTGAAATCCATCGTTCGGGGACTAAGGACTCCAAACTACTACTTGCTGTATGCATTAGATAAAGGTGAACCCAGATCTTGCATACTAGTTAAAAGTAGCCTAAATGTATTTTTACTACCTAATTTCAGTGATCGAGATGTAACCGTCGCAAGACTGGAAACAGCCAAAGGAACTCTCTGGCTGGCGTCGGCATATCTAGGCCATGACCACCTTGGCCCTCTCCCAGGAGACACTCTGAGGAGGCTTATCACTGATGCAGATAGGCAGAAGACTGACCTCATTATTGGAAGTGATGCTAACGCCCATCATACAGTGTGGGGTAGCACGAATATAAACGACAGAGGTGAGTCTCTTTTCGATTATATTTTGAACACTAACCTAACAATATGTAACGTTGGAAATGAACCCACATTTGTTACTAAAAACAGACAGGAAGTACTTGACATAACTCTTGTCTCAGATAAAATTTATCATACTATCTCGAATTGGAAAGTATCAAATGATCATTCTTTCTCTGATCATAGATACATACAATTCGAAATAATGGACGAACCTCCTAGCCAACCTTCCTTCCGTAACCATCGGAAAACAGATTGGCTTCTATATAGGGCAACTCTATTAAGGTCAATCAGACCTGAGTTATACAGCATACCCTACAACACTGAGGATCTTGATATTAAAGTCAATGACCTCACAGCAGCCCTCAACAAATCTCTGGAAACTGCCTGCCCTCTTATACAAATAAGAGGTAAAAAGAAGCCACACTGGTGGTACTCGGGGCTGGATCCACTAAGAAAAGAATGCAGGAAACTCTTTAATAGAGCGAAAACCTCCAGAGAAGCTTCTGATTGGGATTCATATAAAGACTCCCTCAAGTTATATAAAAAAGAACTGAGGAAAACCAAGCGTATGTCCTGGATAACTTTCTGTAACAATATAGAAGGCAACTCAGAGGCATCAAGGTTAAGAAAAATCCTCTCCAAAAATCCAGTAATGCCAAGTTGCCTAAAAAACAATGACGGTTCCTGGACAAACTCAAGCGAAGAATCGCTCAATCTGCTCCTGGATGTACATTTTCCAGACAGCTCTCCTTACGTTAATAGCACTGATCCTGATCCTAACAACATACTCAGTAGCATAACTCCTCCACAAGGTCTGATTATAGAGGAAAAATTAAAATGGGCAATAAACAGCTTCAATCCATACAAATCTCCTGGGCCAGATGGAATAATTCCAGCGGAATTACAGGAAAATTCCGATATTCTGATACCCATTCTGGTAAACATCTTAAATGGTTGTATCGCTCTGGCTCACATTCCTTTGTCATGGAGAGAAGTAAATGTTATTTTCATCCCCAAAGCTGGCAAACCTAGCCATGTTAATCCTAAAGATCTAAGACCTATTAGCCTTTCATCATTCCTACTTAAAACATTTGAACGTCTGATTGAAATCCATTTGAGGGCAAACATTGATAAGTCCTTACTATCCAATGCTCAACATGCTTATAACAAAGGGAAATCTGTAGAAACCGCTCTACATACGCTGGTTCGTACTATCGAACACTCCCTTCATCATAAGGAGTTCACCTTAGTTGCTTTCCTGGATATAGAAGGAGCTTTTAACAATGTCGACGCATCCGCAATCACATCTGCGCTGTCATCTCTAAAGGTGGATAAGTCAATCAGTAATTTGATAAATCATATGCTGATAAGCAGGATTATTAATTCAAAACTGGGCGATTTTACTACTCGAAGGACTGTCAGTAGGGGTACGCCGCAAGGCGGCGTCCTCTCTCCTCTCCTTTGGAACCTAGTCGTAAATGGACTACTAGTGATTCTTGAAGGGGAGGGGCACAGGGTGATTGCCTATGCGGACGATGTTGCGATAGCGATATCTGGTAAGCATCCTAATACTCTGAAGGAACTCCTACAAAATGCTCTAAACAAGCTTACTAACTGGGCAGATCAATGTGGACTCGGTGTCAACCCCCACAAAACTGAACTTGTCCTATTTACCAGGAAATATAAAATCCCACACATAGACCCTCCCCTCATCAAAGGTATACCGCTTAAATTCTCAGACAAAGCAAAATATCTGGGTCTTATTTTGGACAAGAAATTAAGCTGGAAGCCCAATATCCAAGAGAGAGTCAACAAAGCCAACATAGCTCTTTTCTCTTGCAAAAAAGCCGTAGGTTATAAATGGGGTCTACAAACTCATATAACATACTGGCTATACATCTCAGTCATTAGACCGATACTTACACA
This sequence comes from Chrysotoxum bicinctum, assembly GCA_911387755.1. NCBI lineage: Eukaryota > Metazoa > Arthropoda > Insecta > Diptera > Syrphidae > Chrysotoxum > Chrysotoxum bicinctum. The sequence continues at coordinate 225,722,533 of OU426987.1, forward strand.
TGGAGTGACAGTATGGTGGACTGCGCTGGAAACAGCAACTAACCGCGATAAGCTCAGCAAAGTCTAACGAACAGCCTGTTTAATCATGGGTGGAGCTCTCCGCTCAACTCCTTCTGCTGCACTTGATGTTCTTTTTCATCTCATACCGCTAGATATTTTTAGCAAACAATCGGCCGCTAACACAGCCATTCGACTTAAAGCCTCCTCGCAGTGGATCAATAATGATATTGGTCACTCTACTATACTGAACTCGTTCAGTAGTCTACCTAGTAACGTCGATTACACCACCCCTCATCCAAAATTTGATAAAAATTTTCAAGTATCCATCCCTTCCAGGTCTTCTTGGGAAAATGAGTCGTTTTTGATAGACGAAGCAATTCATTTCTATACAGATGGATCTAAAACCGATGACGGGGTCGGTGGAGGCGTATACTCCGAAAAATTAAATCTTTGTCTATCTTTTCGTCTTCCCAATCACTGTAGCGTGTTCCAGGCAGAGCTTCTAGCAATAAAAGAAGTCCTCTCTTGGCTAAAAGAAAACGTTATATCGACAACCGATATACGTATCTTCTCAGACAGTCAAGCTGCCTTAAAGTCACTGGACTCTGTCTCCATTAACTCACAAACAGCCCAAAATTGTCGATCATCTCTGGTGGAGATGTCAAAACAGTTTAACATTCACCTTACATGGGTGCCGGGGCATAGAGACATTCCAGGAAATTGTAAAGCTGACGAACTTGCAAAAAACGGAACAATATTACCTTTGTTGGATAGCAAATCTAACATCGGTATACCCCTAGCTACTTGTAAACTTATGCTAAAGCAAGATACCATAAAGAAAGCCAACCACAGGTGGACCAGCACCCCAACTTGCCGGTCTACTAAACTGATTTGGCCATTGTTTGATGCTAAACACTCAAAACAACTAATTTCTATTGGTAGATTGCATATTAGCTCCATTATAGGTGTCCTTACTGGGCACTGCCTAATAGGAAGACATGCTTCTCGTCTTGGAGTTCCTGCAAATGACTTTTGCAGAAGCTGCATGGATGAAGAAGAAGAGAAGTCAATTCCCCACCTTCTATGCTCTTGTCCTGCCCTAGCGCAAAGACGTAGACTCCACTTGGGAGACTACTACTATAACGATCCTAGTGATCTAAATAATTCCGACATTCACTGTCTCAAACGCTTCATTATTAGCTCAAAATGGTTTAACGAGTAAGGGGGATTTTTGAAATCCTTGTGGTATCACAACGGACCAAATATTGGTCTAAGTGTGCTGACCTTTTCCGGTCAGCAGCCACTTTAACCTAACCTAACCTAACCTAACTGCTCGATTTTTTTTTAAGACTTGACTATTAATAATTTTATAACACTATACAAGTTGGTTGAAAATGAAACTTATTTTATCTGCAAATTGCGGTACTTACCATACAAATGTTAAAAAATTGTGTTCGCAAATCGTATTTTTCTCGAAAACGACACCTAGAATTTTTGATCAAAATTCGTCCAATACATAAAACTATTAAAATTTTAAATAAGAATTGTATATAGAAATATGTTTACTTTCAAAGTATTCATATAAACGCGGAAATTCTATTTTCGTAGAAACGAGCTGTCAAAATTTGTTTGGGAAAAACTTTCTCAGAGCTCATAAAATTATCTCATGAATTCCATGCGGAAAGAGAAGAAATAAATCTGATAAACTGGTAAACTGAGGAATTCTCTAATATTATATATATATTGCTATTGCAAAACTACTTTCGATGAATGAAAAGGTTTTGAGTTCTAATTTAAATCCTCAAACTTATTCTACAAACGATTTTCATTTGAAACAAATATTTCAAAATATGTAGGTTCATATAAAAACCGTTTCATCATTTTCTTGAATATTGAGAAATGACAATATTAGTTTTAGATGGAATTTTTTTTAAACCTTTGTTTGACTTAAGAATGGGTTTCAGAATCACTTGGATGGCATTAATTGGAACACTTAGAAATATTCCAATCATCAACTGATTATTACATTTTCAGTTCCTATGTACAATTTACTTAAAGATCGAAAAATTTGTTTTCAAGTAACGTACTCGTACATAATTCTTTTATTCTGTTTTCTTTTTAGTAAGAAAACAGAGTAACTTGTGGCGGAATGTTATATCTTTCTGCAAAGCGGAAAATTTTATCTCTTTGCATGAGTATCCTTATTATGTTTTAAAGATAATATCTCTCAAATTCTGCACATCGTTTGCTTCGAATTGACGTGATATTTCACTTTTCTTAGAATCTTACGCCCCAGCCAGCGCCCTCATTTTTCTTCTGGATTACTTTCATACTCTTAACCCCTTATGTAGCCCGAAAGAAGTAAACCTGGATGACTTAAAAACGGAAAAACACGACATTGTTCTATTGGCGAAATTTATCTCTGGAGAGATATAGTTTAAAGAACTATGTGAGCTGTGAACGCATCCTTAAATGAATGACCAAAATTAGAATGTCAAAACATTAAGTAACAACGAAATTTTCACAATGATAAGGTTCATGTATGAAGAACATTTAGAAGTAATTAAAATTTAATACCGAAGTTCCGAATCGGTGACAGCAACTTTAAGAGCATTAACACCACCAATTTTCGTACTTCAAAGAAAAAGCGAATTTTCATCTAAATGGCTCCGTCAAAAACCAGAATATACCAGTTTATCCACATTATATATCTGTATCGGTCAGGGGCGGACGCAGAAAATAATTTCTGAGGGGGTTTTAGAAAAAAATATCAAATTTTTATAAATATATTATTTTATTACCTTACTTTAGGTACTTGGTAATTACATAATCTTTATTGTTAATAACATAAATATGTTATAACTAAACAATATTGGCCTTCAGGGATATAGCTAATCGCTAAAAATCATATGGATGTTGCAACGGATACCCATTTGGCAAATTTGAATAATGTTAGCAAAAGTTGGAAAATATTCTTTTTTATTAATTTTTAGACATAGACTTTTACTACGGGCCCTGTGATGGAGGCCAATATTTGCTTCATATAATATCATTAAAATTCTTAAAACATTTTTAAGAAAAAATTTTTTTCATTCATTATGCCCCTGACACACATCTAGTATAGATTAGATACCATGGTATGAATACCATAGTACTCTCAATACCATGCTACGTGACACACTACAGAACGTAGTATAGTTTGACAGAAAGTCATATTCTGGCAAACACAAATTTTCAATATTTCAAATAAAGATACATATTTATACTTTGTATGAATCTTTTCAGCTTAACCACTTTAAATAATAATAAATTTCCGCTTAAACCGTCGATATTTTCCCTCCAAATATTGAAAATCTTGGCAATTTGGTCACTGTCAAGAACTTTCCGTTGATGAAATTCGTTTCCATTTTGAAATTACAAATTAGAAAATATTAAAAAATCATAATAAACATCAATATAACACTAATTTTTTATAAATCTATTATTCACTTGAGAAAAATGGAGCTGATTTCACTAAGGAGAAGACTATACTACGCAAAAAACCCTAGTATAGATACATACCACGCTCATACTATTTTGCTCGGCTTGTATTACCGTAGTATAGCCTGACAGACATGTTGTTCATTCGTATACTATGGTGTCTATACTAGATGTGTGTCACAAGCATTATTGTATGAATAAAAAATAAATTTACAAAAAAAATATTGAGCCGTTTTTGAGATAACGAATTTTAAAACGCAATGTTTTTTTAAACTTTTTAGAAGCTTTTCCCTGAAAAATTTCATTCAAATCCGTTCTGTCTATAATGAGAAATATATATCTTATCTTATATCTTAATTTAAATTTTTTTTTATTAAATTATAGATCGTAAAAATTAATCGAAATAAAAAAAACTTTATCGAAGCTGTTTAAAAAAAATACGATTTTCGAAAACAATTTTTTTACATTTGTATGGTGGGTACCTTTTTTTTAGGTACAAACATTTTGGGGCCTCCAAAAAATAATTTTTTTTTTAACCACTGCCTAGATTAAACTCAATGAAATTTTATGATTTTTTTTTAATTCTGTGGGACAGTTTTTGAGAAAAAAATAATATTTATAAAATTTCGAAAAAATCGTATGGATAGGTAGGTACCGTTATTTTTGGTCTAAAAAAAAAACCTATGGGGGGAAAATTTAAAACGATATCCTTGTGACACGGGGGCATAATGGGGGCAATATTGCTATTTTTTATTTAATTACTTATAGTTACTTATTGCATACTTTACTAGACATTTAAAGAAATTGTGGTATGAATATAATATACAAAATTAAGTTGTTTACTTTTGTTCCTACTTATAATTTATTTAATACCCCTGTTTAAGTAAGTACAAGTACTGACCAAAACTTCCAATTTTTGCTAATTTCAAACAAAATTGCCTCAATTTTTATTTTCAGGAACTCCTATTCTTGGGCCGTACGTTAATAATATTTGAATTATGGAAATTTTTTATGAAAAGATATAGAAGAATTTATGACACGAAAATAACACTTTGTTTTTTTTTTGTTTTTCTTTAAGAAAATGAATCCTTAGTTTTTATTCCACATGTTTCGGAGGGGGTTTGAACCCCCAAAACCACCATCTGCGTTCGCCCCTGGTATCGGTGCCTTTTCATACCAGGTGGTGCTGGTGTCATTTGGCCGATTTTTCGTTGAGCATATAACAAAATAAAATTCACGTTACAGTCAATGGAAATTGCTTCAGAGACATGTTGCAAAGTTATTTCCTTGGTTATTTACATGGGCTAGACATTTATGATATTTGTTTTAAGAAGACGGTACTACAAGCCATCAATTCGATGAACCTGTTACCAGTATGTATATCGAAAATTGGTCCTGTCGATTGGTCGCCTAGATCGTTTGATTAAATATCTCTAGATTTTTGTAATAGGGCTACGTTAAATGATTTGTCTACACTAACAAGCTGGCGTCATTGGAGAAGCTCACAGCCGATATTGAATGAGATATAGCGGCCGTTTACGTCAAAATGCGTCGCCGTGTCATCAAAAATTGGCTTCAACGATTCGACCGATGCAAACGTGCCCGTAGTCGACATTATATAAACGACGCAACGTCGTCGATGTCTGTACCTAAATGTTTTGATTGTTCGAGATATATATATTAATTCTTTTTCTTTTTAAATTTTTTAAATTAAATTTAAAACATTCCAAAATTTTGTTTTCTATACCAAGAAATGGATAAATTTTTTTTTATTTAAATAAATTTTTATACATGTTTTAGGTGACATTACAAGAACAACAAAAATGTCATAGATAGATAGATAGATATCTTTATTGTAGCATCAATTTTGTAACATTTTTTCTTAAACTAGATTGCACAATTTACAGAGATGTGGTATAAAGCTACCTTACTACTGTCAATAATATATTTATTACAATTAATCAAACACAAATATAAAAAATAAATAACGTTGAAGGAAAAGCTACATAAAAACCTTCATTAAAAACTTAGGAAGAGAATGAAAGAAAGGAGGGCGGTGAAAAAGAGATTCAAACCAAGCTTTGAGTCTTACAACAAATAGGTAAAATATATAATTATTAAAACAAAACTACATAAATATGTGGAAAGAATAACAAAATACATACATAAATAACAAAAAATTAATAAATAAATAAACAAATAAAAATAAATAAATTAACAAATAAATAAATAAAATAAATAAATTAATAAACAAAAATAAATAAATTAATAAACAAAAATAAACAAATTAATAAATAAATAGACAAATATATAAATAAATAAATAAATAAATAAATAAATAGATAAATAAATAAATAAATAAACAAATAAACAAATGAAAATAAATAAATTAACAAATATATAAATAAATAAATAAATAAACAAATAAACAAATGAAAATAAATAAATTAACAAATATATAAATAAATAAATAAATAAAATGTTATAGTAAAGCTAGGTTTGAAATCAAGGTATTATCAGACATAGTACATGATGTAAGGTATCGCTCATTAAGTTTGGCAATTCTTTCTAATACCATATCCATAGCTAAAATGGAATGAAGTTCTTTTGTTGAAAATGACCACGGAAGCTTCAGAATCATTTTCAAAGCCTTGTTTTGAGCTATCTGTAGTCGTCGTATATTACTGACTGCACAATTACCCCATGCTGGCGAACCATAATACATGATAGCTTGGAACACAACTTTATAAATCAGAAGTTTATTTTCGGTACTTAGTTTTGACTTGCGGTTGATGAAAGGATAAAGAATTTTAATTGTAGAATTTATTTTCTGAATCGTTTTTTGTATATGTAAGCCAAATGTTAATGTTTTATCTAAATGCACTCCAAGATATTTCACTTCAGATCTCCATTCTATCCTTGTGCCATCAATAAGAAGATTATTGCTTGGTAAAAAGCAGGGTTTTCTTTTTCGAGTGAAAAAGATTGCCTGCGTTTTTGAAGCATTGATTCTTATTTTCCAATCATGAAAGTAGCTTTGTGTAACATTCAGTGCAGATTGCAGATTAGTTTCGATTGTGAAACCAACTGAATCCGAAGAGAAGATACAAGTATCATCAGCGAAAATTGCTGTTTCACAATAAGGAAGTAATGGAAAATCGTAAGTAAATATTGTGAATAGAATAGGACCTAAAACTGATCCTTGTGGAACACCCGCCGTTATATTATATGTTTCAGAGAACCAGTTATTGATTGAAACCTTAAATTTCCTTTCGAGTAAAAATGATTGAATGATTTTTATTAAGTAGTTTGGAAAGTTGAGTATTGACAACTTGTGTAAAAGCGCATTATGCCAAACAGTGTCAAATGCTTTTTCGACATCTAAAAGTACCATACCTGTACTTTTACCAGACCTTAAGTTACTTTTTACATGTTTAGTAATTCTATGTACTTGATGAATTGTACTGTGATGGGCTCTGAAGCCGAACTGCTCGGGTGGTAAAATATTATTATTTGTTAAGTGTAGATTTATTCTATTTTTAATTACTTGTTCAAAACATTTACTAATTGAACTTAATAAACTAATGGGCCTGTAGCTGTTTGGTAGACTAGCATTTTTACCAGGTTTTAAAATTGGTATAATCTTGGCAGTTTTCCAGTTATTTGGAAAGTAGCCAATTTTGAGGCATTTATTGAATAGTACTTGCAAAAATTTTAATCCTAATTTTGGTAAGTTCTTCAAATATGTATTTTTAACGCCATCAAGTCCAGCTGATTTTCTTGCTTTAAGATTTCGAAGTATATCTAAAATATCATCCAGCGAAACCTCAATTTGGTAGTCATTTATAGATAATGAATTAATTAAAGCAACTGAGTTGTTGACAATGGATTCAATACTACTATTATTCATATTGTTATTGGCATTATGGTTGGCAGAAAAAGTTTCTGCTAAAATATTTGATTTTTCATTGCTCGTAATTAAAATATTGTTTCCTATTTTAAAAGCTGGAATGTGAGTGTTTTTCTTCTTAATAATTTTAACTATACTCCAGAAAGGCTTACTTCCTTTATCTAAACTCTCAAGTTTCCGGTTCCAAGATCGATTCCTATGGTGCAAAATTTCATCTTTTATTATTTTATTGAGTGTATTTACTACAACAAGGAAATGAGGTTCTCGGTTTCTTATCCATTTTCTTTTAACGAAATTTCGATGTTTGATAAGATTGATTATATTACGTGGTAGTGAGTTTACGCTTTCAGAACTACTTTTTATTTTAGGAACAGATTTATCAATGCTTTCATAAACAGAATTTGTGAAATATGTAATATCTTGATCTATATCTGCTTCGTTGTAAATATCATTTGAATTTGAATTATAATTTGACAATTTTGTACGTATTTCACGCTTATATTTAACCCAGTTTGCTCTTTTCATATCTAAAATTTCAATTTTTCTTACTAAAGGTGATGAAAAAGAATTGATTACCACTGGAACATGATCGGAACTTAGTTCATTTAAGATCATAGGCTGGTCAAAAAGATTGGTCATATTGGTAAGAAATAGATCTAATGTTGAGGGATTTGATCTGCGATTTGGTGGGTAATAAGTAGGATGAGGAGGATATAGGATGTTGAATGGATGCCTACTGTGAAGATTTTCAAGAATATTTCCCCATGCATTTGCTCGCAAGCAACCCCAACTCGTATGTCTGCAATTAAAATCGCCGCCAATCAAAAAAGTACCATTTAGACTTATTAATTTTCTTAAATCATTATTTAAATAATAACGCTTAGTAGGGGTAATTGGACCACCGGGAAAATACACAGACAAAATATTTAATGAAGAGCCATTTTCAAAAGGTATTTTAATTCCAATGTTTTGTATTAATTTTGTACTTATAATAGGAATTAATTCATGTCGAATAGTATTTTTAACTACCACGGCAACACCGCCCCCCTTTCTTTCATCTCTATCAAGACGATAGCAAACATAATTTTTATTATATAATTTATCTTTAAAAGATAGCCAAGTCTCAGATAATAAACCTACATCTACATCATGCTTATTGAGAAAAGCAAAAAATTCTATTTGTTTACATCGAATGCTTTTAGCATTCCAACATATAATTTTCATGGCTGTTCTATTCATTTCTTACTATACAGATACTTAATAGCTAATTGTGCAATTGTGTTAAACTGATCTGCTCTCGATTTACAATTATTCAGCAAAGTTATCATCTCCGCAGTAAGCTTATTTATTTCTTCGATAGAAAAGAGATCGCCAGTGGAATTATCGCTGCCAATGTTGTTGTTGGCCCATGTTCCACACTCAACAGGGTTTGTTACTGGTACTGAAACCGGTTTTACAAAAGTGGACCCCCTTCTCTTGTTTGGGAGAGGAGGGAAATCTAAGACGTTTGGTTCGAATACCTGTTGCAATTTTGTTGAAGCAAGTGTATGACGTTTATTTTTGGAAGAAAGCTTTTCTCTCATTTCGAAAAAGCTCTTTCGACTCATACAAGAGAGGTCGGTGGATTTGTGGGTTGCATTGCAATTAGCGCATTTAATGTTCTTCGAATTACACTTACTCGTCTCATGGTTGTCAGAACAGATCGCACAGTGGGTCTTGATATGACAATTTTTTTCTCCGTGCCCGAACATTTGACAGTTGAAGCACTGTGTGTATTTTGTTTTTTGTCGGCGTGCAAAATCCCACTTTACTTGGGTTCTGAAAATTGATTTAATATTTTTCTTTAAATCATTAAGTCGAATAGAAGAACGTTCAAGGAACACTATATACATAATATCGATGAAATGATCATGTTGTTTTTTAATCAATTTAACATTAACACATTTCAATCCAAGCTTAATTAGTTCAGTTTTTAATGTTTCGATTGGCAATTCATCGAGTCCAAAAAGAATGACTTTAAACGACCGCTCGGTTGGAAGGTCATGTGTGAAAAATTGCCAATTTTTAATTTTAAGTGCATCACAAATAAACTTATGATCTTCACTTCGTTCACAATTTATTTTTATGCCAATTGACATTTTTTTTATGTAGTAATTAATTACTTTAATTTCATCAAGTAAAGCATGAACACTTGTTGAAGTTTGTTGCAAAACACAAATGGCAGGAATTTTAAGTTTCTTGGGAGGAACGATTGGTTCATCACATTCAATGTCCGATTCAGAGCCAGGAAGACATTGCAAGGGAGTAAAACGCCCGTACCGATAATTATGGTCTTCCGGACCCATTTTTCGTTTTTTTTTGTTGAAAGACAGATTAATGTCTTCAACTAAAGGTGGTGTTCGATTTCGTTTATGAATTTTTTGTCTTAGAGATGTACCGCACAGAGAAAAATGTCTGCATGCGACAGACAGTCGATGAGTACTGACAAAAATGTCATTAAGCTAATGGAAAGTATTGTTTCTTCTCTTCAAACTAATTTGAAATTTTCAAAAAAAAACTTTTTTTCAATTCAAATTCAAGTACAATTTTTTTCGAAAATTTTCTAAATATTTTTTTCTCAAAAACCATTTCACAGATTTTCTTTAATAAAATTAAGAAAAGATTTGAAGAAAAGCTAGATAATAGCTAAACACACCCCAAAGAGTGGGTTTTTTAAAAAGAATTTTTGGCCGAAATGTGGCACACACCACTCCTGCTGTACGCAACCTTATGCAAAAAGTTCTTGAGACTGGTATTCTAGTGGACAACACTCATTGTCCCCATCGTTGTACGATGCGCACAGACGGCAATGTTACTGTTGTAGCCGAGAGCCTCCGACTTAATTCACGAACATCAATTTGTCATCGATCTTAACAGCTCAACGTTTCACACACTAGCCTGAGGAGAATTCTGCACAAAGATCTCGGATTATTCATTTGGGTCTAGGAGCAGCTTCAATTGGACAACAATTTTGGGCGAAAAATCATCTTTTCTAACGAGGCGCATATTCATCTCGGCGACTACGACGTTAACAAACCAAATAGCCGCATCTGGGGCTTGGAAAACCTGTGTGAAAGCGTGAAGGACCTATGTCCAATCCTGAAACTATTCAAGCACTTAAGACCAATGTCATCCAAGCAATCCTGGAGCTACATCCCGAAACCATCATCAAGGTCTTGGAAAATTGGAGTTACAGAGTGCGCTACTATGAAGCCAGCCACTTGAACGACGTTGTGTTCCATAATTAATGGGAATAATACTTAAGCTATACCTAACATGCACAAAATTAAATTTTGTTCATATTATTTCCTTTTTTAAAGAAACGTGTATTTGGCCCACCTTTTATAAGACATATGTACATACATCGATGAAATTTTGCAGTGGTTGGGAATCGAAGCCAGAATCTCCGCATGACAGTCCATCGCACTAACAATTATGACAAGACAATGTTTGGCAAGTTAGTCAATGAACGAGCACTTGGGTTCAAAAGTTTGGACTAGAAGGGGCAAAGGTTAACGTTTAAAATCTTCGGAGACCATCCACGCTAGCAGACACTCTAAAAAATTTTGTTCAAGTTCAACAAGAAATTATGAGTAATCTGCTTGAGTTGATAACGAAGATAGATTGCGGTTTGTGCTTTGAAAAATAAAAATGATTTATAAAATAATGTTTCTTAATTTTCTGTCTTATTTCTGTAAAATTGTCTAAAGCAGGCTTTAAAGTACATGTCAATAGTGGGGTTTCGTAATTAATATGTTTTGATTTTAGTGTTTCTCAGGTATTAGACCGAACCCGTACAACTTGTATACCTTGGTAATTGTGTGTGACTGGGAACCGACATTACCAGACTATGAGGCAGCCATTTTTGCTGTGAAGAAGGCAACACATTTTCTTCGCATTAGTCTTAAAATCGAGACGAACTTAAAAAATGCGAAAAATTATCTTAACAATATTAAAACCGATGAAAAATAAACCTTAATGCTAACAAAATGCAAGTAGCATTTTTAAAAACAATATTTAAATGGAGAACAACAAGCCAAATATTTTCATTTGCTCGAAAGATTGTGTATTTGATTAAATTAATTCCTTTCTTGCTCGCATCCAATAAACTACTTTAACTTACGTTAAGGTAATGAATATTGCTTCCGTCTATGGATACCCATTTAATTCAATTCACAGTCAACATTTGTTTCTACAATTACACATTATAACTCCCAAGAATCCACTCAATTATAACATCCCATCATCCCTCGGGCGATTAAAAACAACAAAAAACAAAACCCAATTGACTCGTAATAATTTTCATTCTCTAAACAAATCTTTTTTATTGCCCCACATGTTGAACTAATTTTTCTCCTTCACCCCAACTCCCACGAATTTATTGCTCTTCTATCAACATTTAAAGTGGCTCAGAAGCAAAGGAAAAAACTGGGTTAAAGGTTTCCACACTAATTTCCAATTAAGCAGGAACGTTCGCACTCGAAGAAAAGCACAATTATAATCCCTCATTCGAATGTTCGCTCATTCCATATCCATTGGATTCAACAAACCAAAAAAAATATGGGCACTTAAAAGTGTCTTTCGCGCGCATTCACATTGCGCGACACACAAGCATCGCTGGCTTGGCAAGGCAGGCGAGATCTGTTTAAATTAATTTTGGAGATAAAATTGATTTAGATACTCCCCCACCCGGCGTGCATCGGGATCCAACAGATAGCACCCAGGGCAGTTCAATTTGAATAAATCTCGAGAGCCCGCCAAGTTGAACTCTCGAGGGTGATGCAACTTATACGAACATCAGAGCACACATTTATGTGTTACGCCGTCGTAGATTGGGTCCATGGAGCAACTTTACAACAGATCGCACTTGCACTCCTCTATTTAAAACCTCCCTCAAGCCCCAAACCGAAATGGGAACGCGATCTTTATGCCCGCGGATAGGGGATCCGCAACGACTGCAAGAGCGTGCTGCTGCAACTACGCCACGTCTCTCAAGCGAATAGTGTCACCGGAATAAATTATCGTAAATGCGATTAGAAACAATTCCAGATACTTTAATGTTCGTTTCGGGTCTCCATGTCTCCATGTGCTTTCAATCAGCGACAGAACTGTGAACGACCAACGCAACGATCGACGGCACGGTGGCAGTGGAGCTGTGGAGGCGGGCATGGAGATGCTCACTGTGTCAAGTGATTCCTAATGTTTTCCTGAAAGACATTGGCAACATGGCAGCCATCATCGCATCTCCTCCTGTTTGAGTAGAATACCTACTTGTAACTGCATCTTTATGTGACAAAAAATATCCAAAGGCGAATTTTCGAAAAATAAATCACAAGATAAAATGCTCGCAATAAAAACTCTAAAATGGAAAAAATACGTATTAGCATGTATTTTAATGGCGCGTCCCAATTTCAGAACCATCGTCGTGTCGTCGTTGCGTCGATCGTTGCATGTGCCCGATTAAAAAAAAAAAAGAAGAAAAACCCTGGCGTATATGGACTTTCAGCGGGCACGCGTCTCGGGTCGCCCACACTCTACAATCAAACATTATATCAAAGTGGCACTATTTACGCGATTGCACGATCACTATCTGGGGTGTGGAAGTGAAACTTAGCTGAAATGCATTGGGGTTGATGGAGGGGTAGAGAGAGGAAGAGGATAGTCAGAAGCACAATAAAAAGAGTTGCCAAGGTCTTCAAAAAACTATAATGCAAAAACATTCTGAGTTATTTTTAACATAACTCCCCGATAATTCTAATACCTCTAAGCTCCGGAAAATGAGTTTTTTTTTTAATTTTGATGTTGTTTTATCGTAAGAAATATTCCCAATCTAGTAGATAAAGTCTCGTAAGGCCAATCAAAATGTTTTTTATAGTTACAGCGCACAAATTAGAATATCTCACCAGATGAACTTTTTCTTTTGTTGAAATATTTAGTAATAATGCTAAGAAAATACCGCGTGCCCCGGAAAAATATTAAGTAAGCCCATTCATTTTAATACCTCTTAATCTTTAACTATGATACATTTTTGTTTGCTGAAATATCTCGTAATTATTGGGTTATGACCAGAAAATACCTCTTATTCAAAAATATATCTCGTAAGCCAATAAATAAAATAGCTAAATAAATTTCGTGGTGCAACAGCTCAAAAAGAACCAGGACCTAGTGACTTACAACTATCAACCATTCCTGTGTGCGTGTTGCCAGGAATGGAGGGGACCTAAAATTTTCTGCCAATTCCAAACGGCTTCTGAGCAGCACTTTTCATGACAAGAGATACTCTTAGAGGATTTGTCAATTCTTCGTAAGAGGCAGTACGCCCCTGAAAAACTTTTTGGCAGCGACTGAGAATCGACCCCAAGAACTTATGCATGACAGTCCAACGTACTAACCATTATGCCAAGGGGTACTACTTAATACAATACCTCCTAAGCCATAATATTATGCAAACTGATAATTTTTTTTTGCTGAACTATAGCACAACCAAAAAATATACCTCGTAATTACAAAACTTTTTAAGTCGTTAATAAACAAGAACAGAAATTAAAGTTCTATTATCTCTGCTACGAGTATTTATTTTCAATGGCTTTCATATGAGACATCAAGCTGCATAAATAATCGAAGATTCTTTTAAAATATTGCTTTTTTCTGTCTTTGGAAAAATTAACACTCCTGGGTTACGAGGTATTAGAACTACAAGGATTTACTATATATAATATGACAATATCAAATACTAAGAGGTAAAAGAGTTAACTCCCAAAATGGAGACTTTGTGTACTTCCATCCCAATGAACTTACTCGAACTTCTTAAAAAAATAATATTCTACATTGCTCCGCCACGCCCCCACAGGTTTGCCCTCCTTGAGAACTTAAGATGCTTCATTCACAGTTCTTCCAATAAGAAAATTCAACTTATTTATATTTCTAGAGAGTTATAAGCCTGTACCAGTAAAAATAATCGAACTCTCACTTTTTCAAATTGGGAATCGGTCTGTAAAACCTTACATAGTTTGTGTAAACTTATTCCCAATGTAGTAAATCCCACAGATGACAAATAAGAACTAATGGCTTAAACATATGGCAGCTTTTTGGGTCCTGCCCAAATTAAAATACAAAGGTTCTTATTTGAACAGAATTTCTCAAGGTCTGCAGCCATAAAAACAAACAAAACAAGTAATTTGTATCTGGCATTACTGAAATTGAACGAGTTGTCAGTTTCGTTTTGACAGAAATATGAATCATATCAAAGAGTATGCACATGTGTTTCGGATGCAATGGTGTCTTATGGCTAAAACACATGTGCAGCATTTTCCCTGCAGCGAAATTTAATTACACAGGTTCTTATGGGAGCAGAACCATTGAAAATCTGCATGCAGCGCTGCGCTGCACGATGTCTCTATTCCTAAATTTGCGGCCTAGTTTCATTGCAGCCATAATTGTAAAACAAAAATTTCCAAATAATTGCTATTTGGCATTACTGATATTGACAGATTGTTGACATTGTCTGTCATATTTGCAAAAAAAAAAAGTTTGTTTTTGTCTTTGGTGGAAAACTTGATATTGATACAATAATGGAAGAAAAAATAAAACAAATTCATTTATGATAAAACAAATCCGTACAATGAACAAGAAGTGAAAAGAATTTGTTTTGTCTCCGACTCGTATTTTTTTTGTTTATTTTCAGACAGATGAAAGATTGTTACTGCTCACCAGTTCCTGTTTGGGATAGGTAAATTGTATCCAACTAAGGACATTTTCTTCAGCTATACATAGCAACATCAACGCGAGGGAAACTACATGTCTAGTATAGTTTTGTTTTTCATTTGTGCTTTGTATCTTCTTTTGCTTTTCCTACTTATCACCAGGAACAATTTTTGAAAGTATAGGTGGAATTCTCTTTCATTTTCTGATTAATTAAATTTGTCCACGGCCTTGAAGTTTTGATCTGGAACAAATTATAATCATTTAAAAACTTGAGTTATTTCTCATACACGGCAATCAAAATCAAAATTTTGTCCTTGTTTGTTGAAATATCCATTTAATTTAAAATAAACTTATAAAACTTTAAGTACAAAACAATTTAAGCAAACAAAAAGAAAGAAAATTTGGCAGATGTCATTTTTGTTTTAACAGAACTAGGCATCATTAAAGTTAGGAAGTATGCACATGTGTTCTGGCTACAGCGCTGCATGCATCGCTGCGTGCAGACTTGCTGCACATCTGTTTTAGCCATTACACATCTGTTTCAGCCATAAATCCAATGGCTTTTAGTTCATTTTGGCTTTTGACAATTAGTTCGTTAGCTGAACTTATTTTTAAGAGGTTTTAAGTCTTATAGTAAAAACAAAATCTTTAAGGCAATCAAATGAAAACTACCTGGCAATCATGTTCTCATCTAAACTCCGCCAGATGCAAACGACAGTAGTAGTACGTTTTTATTTTATTAAATAAGAGGCCAGTGGCATTTATTATTTTCAAAATCGTAACTTACGACTTTAGATGGGCTATCTGCAACAATCTGGAGACAGTGATGCATTGTTCTAGGGAAATCACGATTATCAAATGGATTTTATTTGTAATTGCGCCATATATTTTTGCAGAGATCATCATACGAAAAATGCACTTCAAAATTCTTGATCTAATTGCTCATGATGGTTAGAGCTTAAATTAGTTTATAATTATCAATATATAAAACGTATATAGAAAATAACGCTGTTACATTAAGGTGGCCAAGATTTTTGAATTCGTGAATTAAATGGAAAATGTCTTAACGATGCGATGTAAGAATATATGAAAATATTTGGTTTCACTCGAGTTAACGCAACAAACTCGAAGATCCGATTCTGCACTAAAAAAAACTGGACCTAAGGGCAATGCATCTTGTATGGGTTGATTAAAAAAAAATTCGTTTGAGCTTTGCGGTCTCCTTTTTAATACTTTTCAGAAGTCATGTTTTTCGTTTCATTTTGAATTCCGCGCCATTTTTTTAAATTATCAACATTAAATTGTCATTACGATTACTTTTGATTTGTTATTAAAATTAGGCGGTTATTTAGATGGAAAGTGTTGAAGTAGTGAAAATTCAAAATGGTGAAAATATGGCGTAAAGGTTTTGTAGGCCACATACAGCTTCTGATCGCCCTCATGCATGTTCTTGCCCAGCTATAGTGAATTTAGTTAATAAATTTGAACGTCTTAAGGTAAGTGATGTCAATATTTCAAATCGTGTTCATCCGCCGGCCTGTGATGTGTGTTTTGCTTTCCAGCCGAAGTTCTGCTCGCCGGTCTCGCCAGGTTCGTCCTGAAGAAAACAAAAGGTCTTCAAACCTTATTACAAAATCTTTATTGAGAATATCTCTTAAATCTTTAACACACAATATTCTGCTACAAGTATTTTTGCTTAATTCGCGTAATTGAATGATTCACGGTTAACGATTGTACTAGTTTGCTGATGATTTGGCATTCGGTCTTATAATCTGGCACTTAGTTCCGGCGTTCCGGGTATTCTGGTTTCTGGTAATTCGGCCCCAAACCGGTCCTATTATTCGGATGTCAGGCTTATGACAGGTACAACGCCCCTGGTGGCACTAATCAGCAGGCTAATCGCTCAGGTGCATCGGTAGGTACAAAACGCCCCTGGTGGCGTAAAACAGCAGGCTAAACGCTCTGGTAAATCAGCAGGTACCGAAGCCCCTGGTGGCAATTAGGACGTCAAACTTCGTCTAAGACCGGTGGGGGGAAGCCTTAATAAGAAATAGCTGGACAATTTCACCTACCTAACTTGTCTTTCCACGAAACCCCTTACCACTGGTGGGGGAAGCCTCGCAAAAGCAAGAAAAGCTAAAGTGACCAATTCGTCTGCACTTGTCTACGACCGGATTTCGAATGATTGGTATAACTAATTTGTCTGTGCCCGCCTGACTGTGTGTATGATCGAAAGGGTACTTTTCGTTCACCCAAGTAGGTCTTCATGATGACTTTTCAGTGAAAACTGAATGTGAACTATGTAAGCGGTGAACGAAAAATATTAATGTAATTGATTTCCTGTGACGTCATGTGTCCATGGTGCTCGTGAATTGAATTGGTTAAAGTATAATTCTCGGTAGTAATGCAAAACTAACATATAAAGTGGAGTAGCAAGGAACGCTTCGTTGCTGGCCTCAGGTCAAAAATATCTCCGATGTAGCAGAGTGGCTGGAAACAAAGAAATCAGAAGGAATTCGGTTTTTTTTTCGCTTAAATTGTTAAGGAATTTGTTTAAGCAATTAAAAAAAAATAAATACATGCTCTTCAACATATTTTTAATTATTAAAGATTACACAGGTATACACACATTTTGGTGCCGATACTTTTTGAACTGTTCTTTAGTAAATTTGACCTCCTGAAAACGAATCTGCAATCGGTTTTTGCCTAGCAGCTCCCGTTTTCATGTTATGGGGTAGGGTGTTGCAAACCTGACACCACTTAGAAATACCCAAAATAATTGGGAAAAGAAGAAAGTAAAACATTTTTCCTTTGAAAATCCAACCTCATTTAGTGATATTTACATATAAATATAAAAAAATAATAAAATAATAATTTTATTAACAAGATACTAGCGAGTACATTTCATATACAATATATTTTTCACTGCAGATTTGATGTACTGGAACCCAAGAAGCTTCGTTTTTTGCTTGATCTGCAATGTGTTTTTTTCGGACAATCTCTTAACAGATTCCAGCAGTAATCTGCCATCATATGCGTATTCCACTTGCCCTGGTATCGTTCTTCCATTGTCCTTATATCCTGGTGAAATCGTTCACCTTGCTCTTCACTCAAGTCTCCCAAGTTTTCAGGAAACCGGTCCAAATGGTTTTGCAAGTAATGCTCCTTGATGCTCATGTTGCATCCAAGCTCACGAAAAGCAGTCAGCATGTTCTGAACTAAATCCTTATAATTTAAAGCCTTCTTGTTGCCTAGAAAGTTTTCGACAACTGACACAAATGATGTCCACGCTTTTCGCTCTTTACGCACATAGGAATGTTTGAGATTTGTAAGTTAATAGGTTCTGGTTTTCTGCGAGCTGTTCCACCACCAAATTTATTTACTAGTTTATTTATGTTCTTATTTTCTGTTAAAGACCCGAATACCGATACTTTGTTGCACTTCAACAACCACCAATCTTTCTATTTCTTCCAATTGTACTCAAAAAAAAAAAAATGTCGACCAGATCATTAGCTTTACAATTTCCTGAAACGTCTTTGTGGTCCAGCACTCAACATGATCGGCAGGTACCGGCTGTTATAGAGTTTTTAGAGACAGACTCCAGAGCAGCTTTGAGAAGCTGCGTATATCACTATTTGGTATCACGTTTTCTTTGAGCCAAGACAATACTTCTAATATCTCCAAAATTTCCTCCTGGAATACGCAGCAGTGATTCGTGGATTGATTTATTTCCTACGAATGTGAAGTCATCCCAGATGGATCTGGAAGGGATGGTACCCGGAAAGTTTTATCGAACTGTAACTGTCGAATCGTGTAGGCCATATTGGTTAGTATTAGTATAGTAATCCGAATTAATTCAAGATTTTAAAGTGGCCAATTCAGCTATTGGTCTATTTCGAAGGATGTTAGATGGAACAGAATGACAAGTGCGGAGAAGGGAGTCGTACGACTACTAAGCCCATCCATCTAAATGCTGAGCGTTATATACCTAGTTAAATTTTTCATGGTTTGTTGTTGAATCGAAAGCGGTCCACCATACCCTTACACCGTATGTTAGAATCGGTCTGAATACCGGGGGCATGCATACCCCATTTATATCCGAAAGCTTTTTTGCATTGCCACTGACGCCTTTCTGTCTCTTCCTTTTAAGTGCGGTTCCCAGCTTGTTTAAATTAAGACCCAAGTATTTGTCTTCTTTTGAAAAAGTTAGTGGTATACCTTTAAATGAAGGAGAATCTATTTATGAGGAATTTTGTGTTTCCTTAAAAATAGAACAAGATCAGTCTTATGAGGATTGAGCCCAAATTCACACCAATCTGCCTAGTTTATCAACATATGTTAAGTATTTTGTAAGAGTTCTTTCATTATTAAGATGATTTCCTGATACGGCTACAGGAAAGTCATCCACATAGGCAATAACTCTGTACCTCTTCGTTTCCACGTAGGCAAGTAGCTCATTTACCACCTCCTTGCGGCGAACCTGATCATCTTACTGAACAGCCTCCTAGTTTTGCAAATCAAATTACGGTATTCTCAGGTGTCCCGCAAAGAACCCAACATAAGTCCCCTTCTTTTTCTATGTTTTATTTTCGATAGATGAATCTATAGATGAATGTCTTCTTTTACAAAACTATCTTTAAAAATTAACAGAATGGTGTACAGTTAATCAATGGTTCTAAACCGGCATTAAAATTTCAATATTTTGCTTTTTGTTGCGATTTTTCACGAATTTTCTTCGAAAATAAAATTTTTCTTAAAAGAATGGTGGAATCATATCAAATCGATATGATTTGTTTTTGATTGACTTGTATGCTTCATCACGAGTGTTAAGAAAACGTTGTATGTTCCGAGAAAGCCAATATATGGTAAGCCATGAAAGGTTTTATTTAAAAATAAAAACTCCTTCAAATTTTCTGGCATGTCTTAAAGTTTTCTCACTTTCACTAAGATATGATATTTCTGGTCTTTTTCCAGTCTTGTTACAACTATACGAAAAACTCTGTTAAAAATTCAAAAATTACGAAGAGAACTATGATCTCCAGACAAATGATATAAATTAGACAAAATTTAACTAAAATCATTGGATTGGTTCTTGAGACGAAGAAGCTCTTAGTCGTATAAAATAAAACATTGATTTTTGAAACCTGTATGGTATAGCTAGTGTTGTGTGTGAAAACACTTCGTATATTTGCTGCCAAAAAAAACTTAATAATTTGGTTTTCTAACGATCTTTTATTCAAAAAGAAATGTTCTAGACGTCACAAAGTTTTATCAGTTTCCAATTTACTGTATCGTTGAACCCCATTCAGCCGAAAAAAAATCCAACTTTATTAGTTTTGTGTCGTTAATTTTTGTATAGAGCGATAAAAGTGCTGCATTCGAACTGGCAGTAAAATATTTTTAAATCAAAATCCAACAAAGAACTAGAAGGCAAGAACCGAACGCGTGCATCAATTATTTTTACTAGAACTGATAACTTTTACTATTGAGCAATTATAAAAATGTTTATGGTATTTTTATGGTCAAGTGTCTTTTTTTATCGCTCTTGCCTCTTAACAAAGGAAGTAGGTACTCATCGCGGATGTTGTCTCTAATTCAGCTACCATCAATTCGTCACGCAACTCAGTCAAACAGTCAAACAGTTTTCCAACCCCCCATTAATCCAAGTTAGAGTGCAACGGCAGCCCCATCAATTCTCTAGTTTCGGTAATAAAATGAATACCAATTTCCAATTGCCTTCCACTCTCAGCATGCGGCGGGGTTGTCGTTCTTCCGTCGTTACGGTATCTCAAAATGACACAACCGATTACTCAAAAATAGAGAATTCCGTATGCTTCGTAGGACCAGTAATTAAGGCACATGCGGAGCTGTAATAAAACACTTATCAAGTTCTAATATTCCCATAGACACAGTCACTCCGTCGGATTCCTGTTAGACTTCAAATTACCGAAACCAATAACGCCCAAGGCCCATAAAAAACACGTCGTCCAATCCAAACGATCGGCTCTGTTCTGCCTTGCTAGATAGCCGCAGAACAAAAAGTTCACATTTCGGGTCACATTCTGGACAAATTGGGCTTCTCGACTTTTTGTTTTCCGATAGGGAAAGACAATCAATGCAAGCGGTAATCCCAATTCCCAATATCGGCCCGATCATTATTTATGTTCATTAACCTTTGGCTCTGGACGTGTGTGCTTGTGGACTTCCATGTAGTTACATTCTCTATACTACGAGTATACTTTCTTGTTTCCTATTTGTTTTGGAACACAAAAATTTGTCCGCTGATAAGGGAACATTGGCCCGGGCTAATTGGGAGCACAATACAGTTTCTGCATAATGCATGATGGACGTTGACTAATTTTTATTTTTCTGTTTTGTTTCCTATAGAAATTCCCGCCCGATTATTAACGAGTGTAATGACCCGTGAAATTTTGTTTTAATTTATGGTGTAACTTATGGGAGCGATTGAGTTATCAGCTTGAAGGCAGTCATTTCTGAAATGTTCTAAAAGGCTGCCACTGCCAGTGAGAGGCGGTTCAGGGGAGATAAATCATTATTTGAATGACGTATTCTGAATGAAAAATTATTTTTTAGTGTGTGGATTGGATACTCAGATTAGGAAAGGCTTTTGTTCACGGCTGAAGTTGGTTGTCGAACTTAGGTGCTCTGTTCTATCGAAGTTTATAGCTATTAGGTAAGTTTGAGAATTTTTAAAAGAGGCCCTATGAATTTTTAATTAGGTAAAATTATAAAGATTGCTTGCAAATTTTTATTGACAAAAAAAATGTTTTAAAATCTTTTTCTCAAAACGTGTATTTTGTTAATTAGATTAGATAGATTGTTTAATCTATTACGTCGAGTTTTAAAATAGCGATATTTTATTATACCTATGTATGTATTGTTTGGTTTATTTTGTATTTGCAACTTTACGGAAAGTATGAGCTTCGTTTAGACAAAAATGGAGTTACTTATGGAACCTTTTATTACGAAATGGAGAAGTCTAAATACCCAATTTATCCAGTTGTATGCAAGTTGGCAAATTTAGCTATCTATACCTATTCAAATTGCGCAGAATCGATATTAGAATATTAATTCGAACTCTAAGAATGAAACGGTTTTGGTTAGTGTGTTAGCTTGTCATGCTAAAGGTCTGTGTTTGATTGTTGGCATTTGCCACGTAAAAAACAAACACATTTTTTTAGCGAAGAAGTGAAAAATGGCCTTAGAGTATTTCTTGTCATGAAAGCCGTTTAGACTCCGTACAAAACTATAGGGACTCTCCATTTCTGATAACAGGCACACGGGAATGGTTGAGAGTTGTAAGTCACTAGATCCTGGGTCTCTTCTAACTGTTGCATCACCAAATTTATTTATTTGAAAAAAAAAGAATCAAACTCGAAATTCTTATAACTAATTGTGATTGCAAAAGGTTTGAATTGTGAAAAAATCAAAAACCGCATGTTCGATTTCTTTGAAACTTGTCAATTATAAACGTTGGACCAAACGACCTTCTTAAAAATTCAATAAAATGAACAAAATTAAGTTTTGTCCTGGTGTTATGCCTTTTTTAGTAAGAGAAACATTTCCATTTATTATGGAACACAACGATAACGAAGCAGATGGTCGTGCGCCCTTAATTTCTGAGGCAATTGGACCTTGTAAGTGAATAATCCGAGTTCTTTGTGCAGAATGCAGAATGTTGATATCCATGGCGAGTTAATGTTCGTGAATTGAGCCTCACACTCTCGACTACAGCAACCACAATCTCGTCTGTTCTCACCGTACGACGACGGGGACGTTGTCCACTAGCATACCAGTGTCACGAACTTTTTGCACAAACTTGCGTACAGCAGGCGCGGTGGAGCTTCATTTCGGCCAAAACTTATTTTCAAAAATCACAGTGTTGGACTACACAGCACTTACTTTGGAAATAAGTTTTTAATATTTCCCAACATTGTTTAAGCGTAAAGTGACTTATTTTGTTTCGCGGAGGTATGATACTGACTTTCTGTTAAGATTTCGAGCGCAAAACAGCTGTCATTGTCAAAATAACCTATGATTTAAAAACAAACCACTAGATTGCCCACCCTGTATACCTAAGATTATCGAAAAGCCGTAGACAAAAATTGTTTTTTCATCCAAAAATAACGGTACCTAACTACCGTATGAATTTTTTTCCGAAATTTTATAAACGTGTATTTTTTTTTTCAAAAACTGTTCGCCAGTTTTTTTTTTTAAATGCTAAAAATTTAGTTAAATTTAAGTTTAATTGTACCCCCCTTGGAACCATCTTTTTGTTTTTGATTTTCTCAAAAAAGCTTCACCCAATTTTGATCATTTTTTGTATACTAAAGTTCCCCAAAACTTTGAATATTAATATGTATTTAAATTTTCAAAAAAATTTTGGATTTAAAAAAAAAAATATACATTTTGTTTCAAAAGTCAATACATATTTCGAAAATGAATCGCTCGATTTTTTTAAACTTGACAAATAATAGCTTACAAGTTGTGAGAAAAATAATTTTATATACCTAAAAATAATGGTACTCCATACAAATGTTAAAAAATGGTTTTCGAAAATCGTATTTTGCTAGAAACGGGCACCTAGAATTTTGATAATATTTTTTTTCTTTCAATTAATTCTTACGATCTATAATTTTCTACAAAAAAATTTTAAAATAAGATATTACAGACTGTACGTACCATAGAATCATTTTTTTCAAATTTTCTGAATTTCTCATTATCGACATAACGGATCTTAATGAAATTTTTTTATAGAGAAGCTTCTAAAAATCATTGCGTTTCAAAATTAAAAAAAAAATGTTTGAATTTAAAATTCGATACCCAAAAATGGGTAATTTTGTTTGGAAATTTATTTTTTATTCGTAAAATAATAAAAACTTGAAGTTGCCGAAGCAACATTTTTTCTTAAGAATGTTTTAAAAAAATGTATATAAAAACTTATTTTTTTAGGAAACCACTACAACGACTTATTATTTTTGATCTTACATAAACCTATATTTGCTTGAATCACATGGCATCCTGTTCATAGCTCCAATTACTAATGGAGTTGTTTTAGTCATTTAAAACATTCATTTTTGAAATTATAAGTGTACATAAGAGTAAGAGCAAGTTTGTACGACCGAGTTGTGCAGTTTTGTTTTTTTTTTTAATTATTTTTTATTTGCACAATAATAAAAACTTAAAATTATCTTAACAAAATGTATTTATTTTAAAACGTCATAAAAATTATATACATATATTAAACCGGGAATGGGTCGTTATTCTGAATTGCAAAATTCTGTGAATCAAAAATTTAGTATGAGTCTGTAATCTAAAATTCTGTAAATCCAAAGTTCTGCTTCTTAAAATCTTGTAGATCGAAATTTCTATTTTAAGACTTCAGTGGGAAATTCTGTATTTGTTAAACAATTTTTATTCAATAAACAACACATTAAAAATTAGAGAAAATAACGTACTAATTTCAACAAAAAGAAAATAGATTTCAAACAAATGCCCTCAATAAAGGTGAAGATTCTTACCTTACTCGTATCTTCTTAAATATTTAATTTTCGGCTTTCCTACTGACGGCTCTAACGATTCTCATCAAATCTGTGGCCGCAAACCATAACCGCCTAACTCGAGTTATGACGAAATTGAGTTTTTATCATAATCGTGCTGAGAATATACAAATCTATGCCCACTCAATTTTTTACGTCTGTATCTTTTTTTAAAGAAAAGTTATAAACAAAAAACCTAACAACCTAACTCGCTTTTCAAAAATTATAATTTGCCATAACAACTTAACTCAATAAAAATACAACGGCGGTTTCATAACTTAAGTTAAGTTTTTATTATTCTGCATTGAAAAAAAAAATAATGAGGAATAACAACATAAGTCAAGTTAATCAATTTAAAATCTGCCGAGAATTAAAAACGCTTATTTTTCATTTTTCTTATGTCAACATAGGCTCTTATTCCCTAAAGTAGAAAAAATATTTACTTTTCTTAACTTGAGTTAGGTTGTTATGGCAAATCACATTTCTATTTCTTGACAAACCTAACTGGACTTAAGTTCTTTTGGCTAACCAGACTATGATTGCATGAAAATCTTAAATCGAGTTAGGCCGTTATGCCGTGTTTCAATTTAAAAAATCACAAATCTAAGTTGACTTATGTTCTTTTGCCTTAATCAGTTTACTGTAAAAATGAGTCATAAGTGAAGATAGGTTATTACGAACAGTCGCATCTGTAGTGTAAGTGATGTTTTGTTGAAAGGTTTAATTAAAGAAGTGCGGAAGATACCGAAAATGAGCTCTGTAAATAATGGAATTAGCAAGGATGCTTACAAATTACAAGATAATAATATTATCTATTACCATTCTGATTACACGATATAGTTATGTGATGTATTAAGGAGCTGATATCACATTGTGGCAGTGCCCTATACAAACAAAATTAGTATAGGTATTACTTAATAAGAGCAAGTACTCGTTACAACATATTTACTTTTCATTTGTTCTAAAATAAATGTTGGGTGTCAAATTAAAGCAAAATTCAAAAAGAAATATCAAAATAAAGAGTGTTAAGAATTGATCTTCCTTTGAGTAATATTTTTCCACTACGCTTATGCAAACTTTAGGAATTTTAAGAAATGCATTTATGCTTTAAATCAAAATATAATATTATGAGTTTTGTTACAATTAAACAAAACAAAAATGTTTCCATATTTTAAACCGAATATAACGTAGCACAGTGATCAATGAACGGCCAAACTTTTGATGTTGACTTAATCCAATTACTCTTCTTTTTAAGTCATCACTTAAGCAAGAAAACGTTTAATATTTAATACAATTCTAAAGTTTATGTTAAGATAAAGATATGCATATAATTTCTTGTTGTTCAGGTGAACTATTCAACTATGTACAATGTACATGAAACTGAGAACGTTGAAAATGATCTCGATTTGATGATTTGATGGTAATTTTTTTAATAAACCGGAAATGATACACTCAGATGATTCAGTGAAATATCCAAATTTTAATTTATTTCAGTAGAAAGCCCAAGCCGTTCCAGCTGATATAAATTATTATTCTGTACATTTATTGTTGGATTAATAAATAATAATAATAATAATTTATTAAGAAAGTCTAGTAATTCAATTTCTGAGAGCTCAAATATGTAGAAGAAACGTTTGCAAGACCTAAATGCAAAACTAAGTAAAAGCTTCGTATTAAACTTCCAATCAGCAGAAATACTGTTAAGGCTAGGGCCTTTTTATATTTTTAGAAGTAAATGCAGCGAGAGAATTAAATTTTAAAAACTTGAACTGTAGGTCAACAGCTACTGGTCATTAGGAATATATAACCAAAGAATTTTATATATTGGTTCCCTCAAACACATTGAAGATACAAAATTTGACACCTTGGTGTACGCAGTTAACTGGAAGCCGAAACGCGACCGTAGTATGAAAAATACGAAAATATTTGTAATGTTTTTTGTAAAACATATTTTCATCAGTTCTTTGACGAAACTGAGAGCTTCTTTAAATCCGTCATCAAAACAAAAATCTTCACTGTCGTTAGTGTCGTTCAATTCCATTTAAGGATATCAGAAAAAAACGTGCACATGAAAGCCACTTCATTTGAAGGGACTCGTGTACAAAATATTTAAACGCTAGCTTTAATCTTACATCGATACACGGCCATTATAAATCATAATCTTTAAATCTGGCAAGCTTATTAAAATACTTAAACATGTTTGGATTTATCGGCCAAGAGTTTAATGTCCCAAAAATAGACAAGTGTTCTTTTGCTTCGAAGAGAAAGGTTACCGAATCCGAGAATGAAAAATTCGCATTGCAAGTGAAGCAAAACGCAACGAAAAAAAGAGGCAATAAAAACCAAACACTTGTAAATTAAAGCTTGGACCTTCATCGATCCTTGAACCAGGGCTTACAAATGTGATTGCGCCCATCACGAGCTCAATTAGCTTAGTGAGAAAAAAAAACGAAGGTCCAAATTGAAACCCCAAGATATTGGTTTTATTTCGTTAATAAGACTGATTTAATTGACACGAAGAACAACGACAATGAGTTTTCTGATTTTGCCAAATTTTATAGATCTAAAGTTTCTTGGAAACGAATAGATGAAGATGGTAACAAAATAACTTGGAACTCTATTCGGTAGCTGCGTTACTATAAAAATTGCATCAAATGTCCTACACAAATTTCTTGCACAAAGATGAGGTTTCTAAAATTATAAAAAGTAAAAAAAGACGAAAGCTTCTTTAAATCTAAACAACTTCTTTCCCGAAAGAAAAGAAGATTTCATGGACTTAAAACATCAAGTCTTGATTTTCAGACTTTTTATGACAATCTTCCATCCAATATGGACGAGCTAAATACTTATCCTCATTTAACACATCATCATCATCATCATCATCGGCTCGACAACCGGGTTCCGGTCCTGGCCTCTTTCAACAAGTCTCTCCACCTATCCCGGTCTCTAGCCGACGCCATCCAGTTGCGCACCCCAAGGCTTCGGGCGTCCTGGTCTACGCCATCTCTCCAGCGCAAGCATGGTCTACCACGCTGCCGTCTACCATAGAATGTACCACAAAGAACTTTCCGAGCAGGTTCCTCTTCGCTCATGCGAGCTAGGTGCCCTGCCCACCGGAGTCTACCGAGCTTAATTTTTGTCACGATATCTAACAGGCCCTGACAACTCAGAAGATACTTAAATATCAATTTTGCTCAAAATTTAATCCTTTACTTGTATGATACTTTCACGACCAAAAGGAAACAAACATGGAAAATTAACTTAAGTTAATAAATACCCTGGTTTATTGGTAAGGAAAAAGAACTTAAGTCAACATATGTATGAAATTTTTTCCCACAATCTCACACATGGAATAACGACCTAAGTCGACAAAAGAAATTTTAATCATTCTTTCTTAATATGCCATAACAACCTAACTCGACCTAAGCTTTTTATTTTTTTAAAGTTCAATAAGCCATAACAGCTTAAGTGTTTTTTTCCTTAATTACTCATTAAATATAAGACATACATTTTATTACTTCTAGTATATGAGAAATGTGTATTCTTTCTTCATTTCTGCATTTAAGAAATTTAAAAATTCATAATTCCTGATTCATAGAGAGATTATGAAACTTAAAACTGCTCTCCTGAAAAATATGAAAAATCGACTTAAGCGGTTATGCCCTGTGACCACTGAAATAATAATAAAAATAATATTGTATAACAATTTTCTTTGTTATGATTTGCCGAATTTTGAAATTCAGAATTAAGATTGAGAGAATTTTAGATTTTGAGAATTTTGAAATGCATAATACTGGAAGAACAGAATTTTAAAACCGGCACATACAGAATTAAACTTTATTTCTTCAAAACAAACTGCTTCAAAGATCTAACATACGAGTAGCATTAAAAAAGGTTTTTCAATAAGCGCGGCTATAACACTCATTTTGATAATAAAATTTTATCATTTGGAAGTTCTGTTCAATGGTGTAGCTTGCCATAGTGATTTGGAATCAATAATTGAATAATAAACAACAGATTTGACAAATGTCACCAAATCAACATGGCCATCAATATCTACCCGCTCCAATTGTAAGATCTTTTATTTTTTTTAGTTTAGTTTTAATTAATCAATTCAACGATTCTTAACATTTTCATCTGATAGCATCCATGTTTATCAAATAGATTTTTTTTAATTATTAGTCCCTTAATAATACGAGCTGTTGTTAAAACTTAGAATATCAATTTGGTGTTTACGTCGAATATAACTCCCAAAGATTTGTGTTCGCAAATGACAAAGTACTTGATCTTCATGATTGGATTATAAACTCTCAGAGAAAAAAGTTATGTAAAAATCTATGCAGAAGGTCTTGTTACGAGTAGATTTAAAGCAGCACTTTCCTATATAAAATTGCAGACAACTAAAAATTTTACACGGTTTAAATATAATTATACTGTTTTGGTTAATTTAAAATGGTACTATTCTTGATGTCGCTGTAGTTAATTCACGACAATTCCGTGTTATTTTAACAAAAAAATCTTGTAAGGAAAAATACTGACAATATTTGGAATTTATCGTATTGTTGATTCTTACCAAGTTTTGTTCAATTTTAGCACGGATTCATATATATATTTTGTTTACTTGCGACTTATAGGTACTGTAAGGCAAGTTATGCATTCGTAAAAAAAATTCGAACTCGAGATATTGATCAAAGTTGACATTACGATGATAGCGAAGACCAAAAAAGTGGGTCTCGCAATTCTGTCTGTATGTCACCCCCCCCCCCCGGATGTTTTTTTCTTTGTTTCTTAAGACCAAAAATAACGGTACCTGCCATACGAATTTTTTTCGAAATTTTATAAATATTTTTTTATCTCAAAAAATGTCCCACAGATTTTTTAAAAGAAAATTCAAAAAGTTTCATTTAGTTAATGGTTGAAAAAAAAATTCCAAAAAATTATTATTTTTGGTCCCCATGCAACCATTTTTTTTTGTTTTTGATTTTCTCAAAAACCATATAACCGATTTTGATCATTTTTTTTTATGTTAAGGCTCCCCAGCAGTTTCAATATTATTGTGTGTTCAAATTTTCAAAAAATTTTTTTTTTGGATTTTTTAAAAAGTTATAAAAAAAAATTGTCGATTTTTTTAAAACTTGAATAAAATAAAAATTTCTTAAAATAATCTACAAGATATGATAAACAAAATTTATGTTACTTAAAAATAACGGTACTCTCCATACAAATGTTAAAAAATGGTTTTCGAAAATCGTATTTTGATCGAAAACGGTTTCGAGAATTTTGCTTAAATTTTTGTTCTATCGATTAATTTTTAGGATCTATTTTGACTGTACATACCATAGAACGATTTTTTAAAATTTTGAATTTCTCATTATGGGCATAACGGATTTTAATGAAATTTTTAAGAGACAAGTTTCTAAAAAGTTTGAAAAAAATTGCCTTTCAAAACTTAAAGAAAATTATTTGTTTGGTATTTAAAAAAAAAAATCATTTTTTTTTTGGAAAATTCAATATCTCGATAAAAGCTTATTTTTTTATGAAACTAATACAAAGACTTATTATTTTTGATCTTGCATAAACCTATATTTGCTTGAATCACATGGCATCCTATTTTTACCTCCAACTACTAAAGAAGTCGTTTTAGTCATTTAAAAAAATTAATTTTATGCTTATGTACAGTTTTTCTCTAATAACATTAATTTTGGAAATTATTAGTCTATTATATAGGAGCAAATTCGTGCCACTCAGTCGTGCATTTTATTTCTGTTTAGTTAACGCTTCGTGTATTTATTTTTACAATTGTTTACCTTATGCACTTAGCCTGGCCTTTAAGTAACTTAGCCTTGCGTCTGTTCATTTTAACAGAAAATCGTGCTAATATTGTGAAATTGCTTCTAAGTGTGACAAACAATGTTAATTTTACAGTTTGTCTGTTTACATCAACTTCTTGGTTTATTACATTAAATACGTCGACAATTTGAAGTGAATTTATGTTGCCTACTGTGTAAACCCCTTTTTCGTTACAGTCACTCGGTAGAGTTTAAGATGGGTTGCAAAAAGGAAACATTGAGTC
Organism: Chrysotoxum bicinctum; assembly: GCA_911387755.1. Taxonomy (NCBI): domain Eukaryota; kingdom Metazoa; phylum Arthropoda; class Insecta; order Diptera; family Syrphidae; genus Chrysotoxum; species Chrysotoxum bicinctum. The sequence goes on from OU426987.1 coordinate 225,753,299, forward strand.
AGGTAATAAAAGTTCGAGTATGCCTAGGTTCCCATGTTGTTTTAACAGGGTGATGTACTTAATGTATGATTCTATGTAGTTTTTTCAAGCCACGTGAGTTAATTCAACACGGAGTATAAATCTTATCTTATTAATTGAAAATTTACAAGTTGATAATTGTTTAATCTCTGGTTGATTCCTCATATTAAGTTGACTATAATTTTTGTAGGTAATTGTATGGTTTCGGGTTTGGTCTACCTAAAAACCACATAATGGTAAGTGCGATGGTCTGACAAGCCGGAGACCGTGAATCGTTACCCAGTTACTTTGAGAAAGAGAAAAATCATTCAAGAGTATGAAAATCGTTTCTAACCGGACTTGGGAAAAAAATTGTAGGTCCCCTCCATTCTTCCTGACAACACCAACACATGAATGGTTGAGAATTATATTACCTGGTTTCAGTTCTCTACACGCTGCTGTGCATATAATTTTTCTTAGTGTCGGGTTCAAGAAAAAATCTTTAAATCTTGTGTCAAATGGCCAGACTATGTCAAACTGAATGCTTTAATTTAAGAGGCACACACTTCCCAATCCCTCCATTTGCCCATCAGCAACCTTTGAACTTTTGACATTTGTATGAGGGATTACATTCTCATGATTAATGAAATGGGTTCTCAATAAATTTCATGGGGATAAGAACACAATTAGTCTATAAATGTTTAAAAATGTGAAGAAACATGTGATTCACATGTAGAAAACATGCTTCGAATAAACTTTCATAATCTGAAATTCCTTCCTCGTAACTCACCTACAACACTTAGAGGCCAGGTAAGCAACATATGCACTAACCCTGCCATGCCTTCAAATTATTTGTTCGATTTTTTTTTATTGAAACTTATAAGCTTCTTGAACTGTAAGAGCAGGAAAGTGAGGATAAGTCGTGCATTATATTTATCCTTCCCTCTTGTATGGTGGTCTGATTAATATAATCAAAAAAAAATATATTTTAACTAATTACTTTGGTCTAACCCAATTTGTATATTATTTATTTTTATCCATATTGAAGGAACCCATGCAACTTCCTAAATTAATTTTCATTACCTGTGAAAATTAACATTGCAACGCGGCGCAACAATAAGGGCTAGCAGGAAATTATAACTTTCATCGACAACAAAAGTGTTTTCACAGTCCATAATAATCATTAAACTCGCGAGCATAATTTTATACCTACCAAAAACGTGAATTAATATACATATATCCTACCTACCAACGTGCATAAATACATATACCTAGGCAGATAGTATATCATTAAACTTACATATGAAGAAGTCTCACAAAATCAAGGGTTGGTCAGAAACTTAAAAGATGACTATCAAGCTCCGTTTTATTTCCGAGAATCAAAAACTAATTTACATAATTTATGTTAACACGCAAGGATATTAAAATCCCAAAAAAAAATAACAGTATTTGAAGCCATTTTGAAGAGAACGGCACTTTTATCGTCATTCCCTTTGGACAACGTAGGTACCCATTATATTCATGATCAACAGCCCATGGTAAAATAATTTGTATTAAATAACTATCCACATGATTTGTTAATAAATTTAGTAAGGTATCTTTTGACAGAACAACAACAACAAAAAAAACCTAAGCCTCTTGTCCCAACTTCCAAGACAAGGTTATTTGATGCCTTGTGTTTACACGATATACCCCATAAGGGAATTATATCACTCAAGTCGCCAATTCAAAGGATCAACAAACTCTCCAATTACAACATAAGTACATACATACAGATCCAGGACAGGTCTGTTACCGATTTAGATGATGTTATTTCTATATCATGGATTATAGGGGAATTTCACCAAAAAACTTTATTTTAATTAATAAAATTAGGTATACACACTTAAGACAAAATTTGTAGGTGCTTGAAATAAAGTTTTGAGAAAACAATTTCGAGTGGAGCTCTAAAATGTTGTTAAATTCATTATAAATTTAAAGGAGGAATTATTTTTTCAGCAGCACAATAAGAATATGGAATCCGTTATCTTCATCTATTTTCATTGTCATTGTGACATTCAGAAATTCAAACCGATGTAAATCGATATCCCCTTTTAAACCTTAATCTATTTCTTCGAATTGACTCAATTGTTCCCCTCCTGAGTTGGGATAATGTTCCAGGTTTCTGATTATCTTTCTGGAAATCTGCAGCAAATATGGGTCGATTAGTATTAAGTTTACTTCCTCGTACTAGATTTTCTTAGTTATTGTATATTTCTTCGTCAGCGAGTTCTAGTGTAGTCCAATAGAAACATTGAGCTTCACCGTCTTCTTAACCGTAGGTGATATAGTACAACATATGTAAAAGTTGTTTTTAGACAAGCAGATTGGTCTTCTTACTTCCATTTGGCCTCCTGGGTAGCGGATGGAGCAAGTTCACAGAAGAGTTGGCTCTCCTCAACATTAAATCTCCATACTTCTTGAATTTCAGCTTGTTGGAAAAGTTGATTCCCAAGTACTTCGGTGATGATTAGACTGCTACGTCAGTGTTTTTGGAAGCTTCATTTTGATGTCATCGTAGCGTAATACAAACCCTCGTCTTCGAATCACAGTCACTGGTGCTTGGAAGTAGATAAGTTCGTCTTTTTCACTTTTAATCTTCAGTCCTTATTTGAGATAGTATGCCTAAAGATTTTAAATGTGCTCCTGGACTCCTCTAGAAGCAATTTCTGGTGAAAAAGATGTGAAATATGTGATGGAGTCGTCTGCATAAAGCTTCATCATTGTTCATAATATGCTGATGGCTGGTTGATAGGCATGGTAGATGTAGAACAGCAGAGGTCCAAGTTTTGTTCCCTGAGAGACTCCAACGGTGATTCCTATGATTGATCATTCGTGTTTGGCTACCTGTACATAAAAAAAAGTCAATTGGTTGGAAGTTTTTGGCTATTCTTAAAAAGTGATTGAGAATAGGAACCTTCAAGTTCCACAGATTGAAACGTTTTCGAAATCCTTATCAGCGCCTATCAAGCACACTATATTCGTTTTTTTTTTTCAGTGATACACCACTATGAACACCCAGCAGATGATATAGAGTGCTTATTTGAAAGCCTAAATTTTGTCTTCTAAAGCTATTTTATTCTATTAAAATATCTAAAGAACCGACAAACCCTTTATGAATTACTAAGATTTAATATATCCTCCCGTTCATAAGCCCATATAAAGCCTGTTTTCAACTCCTCATCTTATTAACTTTAGGTTTTTCTCGGCATAGTACGACTGTGGAATTTAGTTCTCCTTACTACCCAAGTAACATCGTTGGAGCTAAATGTTATTTATATGTTCTTAAATAGCTCTGAGAGAGTTAAATGCACGGCCCTAGCTCTATTTCAAAACATATTGCAGCTCTTGGTAAACGAATTTAAAAATCTAGCTCTATAAAAGAGTTTCATAACAATCTTTAGATATGTTACATTTAAGAGCTTTCTGCTCGATAAATTTGCTCCATAGTAATGTTTTTATCAGCTGTTGGAAAGCATGTTAGCATTTTGATACTGCACCCTTTAAAATAGCTCTTTAACAGCAAAAGAATTTTTTAAAGATTTACTTAAGAGCTACAAGCTATATCTTCATGTGTGTTTAACAAAATGGCGAATATTTAAGAATTTTTATAAAACAGGAAAAGAAAACTATTAACAGTGCTGTGATGACTCCATTTGAAAAGAATCATGATAAACAGAGACGCCTTATCCAAAAAAGTACACGAGCAAAATAAATATTTTTTTCTCAAGTTAAAAATTGAAATAAAAAAAGATTACCATCCACTTAAAACAAATTATTTAAGAAGGGCGTTGTAATATTTCGAAGTACAATATCAACATTTCTGATAAAAATGAAATCGCACTTAGAAATCTCTCGCATGTTGAACGTATTATGGCTTTTAATTATTACCTTTACTCATTGTTCTATGAAAATAAATTATGATGCTAAGATGATTAACCAATACAAATATGTAATAATTTCTCTTCATGTTCAATAGTATGATTTGTATTTACTAATACTAATATAAAATATAGTTTATATCTCCTCGTAAAAGCACGCGGCTCTGTGGCAGTTTTAGAGTGTATATTAAAGCTTTCAGCTGACAAAACATACTTACAAGCACTATTAAGGAGCTAAAAAGTGCTCTCAAACTCAATGAATTAGCTGCAAGTGGGCTCCATGCTTGCTGTAAGGGCGCATCTAGAGCGTGTTTTTTAATTAACTAGCTCTAAGATTAGCTCCGAAAGCGCTTTTCAAGCATTAATACAGCTAAAAATGTTTCTTGGGTATAGTAACACAGTGCTGCTCACGTAGCTTTGATGATGTTTTGCTATCTTATTTGAGTGTTGGGTTTTTTTCTAACGTGCTCTCAATCCTAACCTTACCCTAAATAATAAAACTGAATCCATACAAAATGACGTTTTTAAAGTTGTCTTTAAACATTTCTTATTATTGTCCAAAAAATTTAGATATTCAACAAGTAAGCGCTTGTGATATTCACCCTAATTAAGGCGACAGAGTTCTCTATTTGAACAGCCTGTTGCCCTCTGTTGGATCAAACTGCTCATTGCTTTACTGATGATGACTAGTTTAAGCAAAGGCATAACCAGCACCACACAGAAGGTCATTGCTTTGGTGGACTTGTGTCCTTGAAGCAATTTTCAGTAACTATAATATGTATGCACCTACCTATAGGATATGTGTATCTGCTCCTGCTGTTGTAATAATATGTAAGTCACGAAAGATGCACTTTCCACTGATTCCACTGTCGCTCGTCTTCTTGTTCGTCGTCGTCGTCGTTGCATTTGTAGGAGATTGTTTGTTTATAGTTCTGATGGTTCGAAGATCGTTCATTATAAGGTTATATTATGTGAGAGTCAGAAAATGTTTAGAGAAGATCCATTAAGACAAAAAAAAAAGTATATTATAGTGCTCGTGCATATGGTATAGTTTGAACGGATGTTTAGGCGTGAATCAGTCACGTTGAATAAATTATCCACGAGATAAACACAAAATTGAAAAAATGTTTGCTATTCGTATATACGTATAAAGTCAAGGATGATTAAGGTATATTTATTTGTTTTTCGTGTACCTAGAAAACACCGATTGAAAAGGTTCGAAATATAGGGCAGTACAATACTCAATACTTTGTTTGAATCTGAAAAAAATTTGATTTTACTACCATTCACCTGTGGAAGTACTGAAGTTAATCTTGGAAGTAATCGAGTTTGCTAGCTGTAGTTTTTAGATGGACAAATTCGAATTTCAAAGAGCTGGGATCACAAATTTCAACAACCTTTATACAAAGGCTGCAGGGAATGCACACACATGAAGGCAGTCATCATTTCCACACAACTTCAACTTCAATATGAAGTCAAGCGAAATTGGAAACAAGTTAGGCAGAATTCTAAAAACTATCGAAAGTTTTTGCAAAACAAATAATTTACCAGAAATATTGGAAGAAATTTCACTTATTCAACTAGCTTTCTTATGTACCAAAACTATTCGAAAGTATTGTTAAAAATAAATTTCAGTTTTAAAATATGGAGCACATTTCTGAACATCAGTATGGTTTTGTTGTTAGTCGTTCGACAACATCCAATTTAGCTTGCTTCACTCTATACATATGTATACCACTAACGAAGTTGCTATATACACTGACTTAAGCAAAGCCTTTGACTTTGTCAAAAATGATATACATAATAAGAAGGTTGTCTTCTTTACTAATTGGCAGAAGACAGCTAGTGGTTATTGATAATAAGTACTCTAGACCAATTAAATGTTCTTCATGGTGTTCATCAAGGAAACCATCTTGGGCCATTACTTTTTATAATCTTTATAGATGACATATCCTCATTTATTTATTTTATCTATCGAAACTAAATTCTTTTAGAATACGATACCTTTAACAATTTATCACAATTTGATTATTACACAAACACATAATAAAAATTAATTACAATCATAAATAAACAATATAATTTAAGTTATACAGTTCCAAACACAAAATAAAGTACAAAATTATTTAAAATAAATTCCTTAAAGTGTTTTTAAACCTGTCTGTGCTGACATACATACAAGTCGACTACATCGCAGATCGAGTCTTAAAATGTTCCTATTGCTTAATGTACACAGACGATCTCAAGCTTTTCTTAAAAATAAAATTTATTAATGGTTGATAAAAAATACAAAATTACGTTAACTAACTTTGAAAAATGTAATGATCTTAATTTAAACTTTAAAAAAATCAATATTATTTTACCAAGGTTCTAATACCCTTTTACTTGACTTTTTTCTTGGAGATAGTTTGCTAGGCAGAGTTGATAGAGTAAAACCCCTTGATGTTATATTATATTTCAAGCTAACATTAAATTTGGATATTGATTACCTTATTTCAAAAGCTTATTTTATGGTAGGATTTATCAAAAGAAATTCAAAGATTTTACTGATCCTTAAGCGCTCATAACATTTTTTCTGTAAAATATTCTTGAAAACGATGAAATTCAAATTCATTCAGTTCGTATTGAAAACGTTTGAAGACGATTGACCAATTACATTTTCCGAAAATTAAGTTGGAGTTGTTCACCTTCTTGCAATGCATAGTCCAAATTTTTGGATATTTTGCCTATGAAAACAAGAACATCGGTACACGACATTATGTTTGTTAGATATGTTTTATGCAGTCATATTTATAGTCTTGTAATTCTTTCTATGATACCAATTAATGCGCCTTCTAGACCACTAAGGGAAAGACAATTTTACATAGAACTTATTATGGTCCAAATGAACAAATATCTAGAGAAATTTCATCCTTCGACTTAGTGTGTAAAAATGTGAACCTGAATTACTCAAGAATCTGCTTCAAGTATATTTTATTTATTTAATTGTCATAACTTATATTATTTATTTTATGTATACAAAAAAGCTATATCATTAATTTTATTCTGCATTGTAATCTGTAAAGCTAAGCTGCTAGATGAATAAATAAATAAAATGGATATCTGAAGACTTAAACAAGATTTGAATTTTATTAAAAAAAATGCCTCAAATGAATTTTCTACCATAAGTAATAACAGACCGATTTGCGTTAACTGGGCTCAACGTACACCAAAGTAAGCCTTTTCTTAAGACCTCGGTAGATGATATTCACATTGGACCCTTACCGTAGAACAATTTTTCTCATAGTACATGACCAAGAATCTTTTCCCAAAGTATTGCTCTTTAATCATAAAACAACCTGTATAATATTTCTCATAACTAAAAATTTCATTAATATTGGTTAAGTCGTTTAGATTTTATCGAACCCAATAAAAAAATAAAATGAACGACTGGGTCGCACGAACTTGCTCCTATGTAATAGACTAGGAAATTTAAAAACGAATGTTATTAGAGAAAAGCTGTTCATAAGCATAAAATGAATTTTTAAATTCTTTTAGTAGTAAGAAACAAAAACACAATGCTATCCAAATATGAATTTATGCAAGAACAAAAATTATAAGTCGTAGTGGTTTCTTAAAAAAAAAGCTTTTATATACAAACTTTTTAAAAGCTTTTTAAGAAAAAATTTTGGTACGCCAATTTAAAGTTTTTATTATTATTGTTCGAATAAAAATTAAATTTGCAAAAAAAATATTGAGGCATTTCTGAGATATTGAATTTTCAAAAAAAGAAAAAATAGATTTTTTTTTTCAAAAATTCAAAAAATATTTAATTTAAAGTTTTGAAATGCAATGTGTTCTAGACTTTTTAGAAGCTTCTCTATAAAAAATTTCATTAAGATCCGTTATGTGGATAATGAGAAATTCAAAAGTCGAAAAAATGGTTATATGGTAGGCACAAGCTGTAATATCTTAATTTCAAATTTTTTTTTATTAAATTAAAGATCGTAAAAATTAATTGAAAGAAGAAAAAAATATCAAAATTCTAGGCGCGCGCCGTTTTCGAGAAAAATACGATTTTTGAAAACCATTTTTTTTTAATTTTTAGCATTTGTATGGTAGGTACCTTAATTTTTAGGTAAAATAATTTTTTTTTATCACATCTTGTAGATATTATTGAGAAACTTTTATTTATCAAGTTTTAAAAAAATCTAGCGTGGGGTTTTCGAAATATGTATTGAGTTTTGAAAAAAAAAATTTGAAGTTTTTTTTAAAATCCAAAAATTTTGTTTTGAAAATTTGAGTACACAATTCTATTTATGTTTTTGGGGAGCTTTAGCAAAAAAAAATGATCAAATCGGTTGTACCGTTTTTGAGAAAATCAAAAACAAAAAAAATGGTTCCTTGGGGGTACCCTCAAAAACCATTTTTCGGAAATTTTTTTTCCTCCAATACCTAGCTTTAATTAAATGAAATTTTTTTGTGTTTTTATTTTTAAAATCTGTCAAACAGTTTTTGAGAAAAAAAAAAGTTTATAAAATTTCGAAAAAAAATCGTATGGCAGGTACCGTTATTTTTGGTCTTAAAAAATCAAATCAAAAAACATCCGGGGGTACAAAATTAAAACCCATATCTACCAAGTTTGACGAAAATCGGCCGAGCCGTTTAGCTTTAATCGAACGGACAGACAGACAGACAGACAGACAGAAAGAACTTCGAGACCCACTTTTTTGGTCTTCGCTATCATCGTAATGTCAACTTTGATCAAAATCTTGAGTTCGATTTTTTTACGAATGCATAATTTGCCTTATAGTACCTATAAGTCGCATGTAAAAATAAAATGAACGACTGGGTCGCACGAACTTGCTCTTATGTCATGTGATTCAAGCAAATATTAGTTTAGTTTATGCAAGAACAAAAATTATGAGTTCTTGTAGTAGTTTTTGAAAAAATAAAACATTTTTAAGAAAAAACTTTGGTGCGCCAACTTTAAGTTTTTATTATTGTACGAATAAAAATTAAATTTCCAAAAAAAATATTTCCAATTTTCCAAAAAAAAATATTTTTTTTTTAAATTTTGAAATGCAATGTTTTTCCAACTTTTCAGAAGCTTGTCCATTAAAAGTTTAATTAAAATCCGTTATGCCGATAATGTGAAATTAAAAATTTGAAAAAATGGTTCTATCGTAAGAATTAATTGAAGGAAAAAAAGATTTATTAAAATTTTAGTTCGAGAAAAATACGATTTTTGAAAACCATTTTTTTACTTTTTTATGGTGGGTACCATAATTTTTTTAAGCTAAAATAAAATTCTTTTCCTCACATCTTGTAGACTGTATTGAAAAACTATTATTTTTCAAGTTTAAAAAAAAAATCGAGAAAAGCGTTTTCGAAATATTGAGTTTTGAAAAAAAAAAAATTGAAAATTTCCTTAAAAAATCTAAAAAAAAAATTTAAAATTTGAATAAATAAAAATATTCAAAATTTTGGAAGCTTTAGTATAAAAAAAATTATCAAAATTGGTTGAACCGTTTTTGAGAAAATCAAAAACAAAAAAATTGTTCGTTCCAAGACTGGTACCTTTAATAACCATTTTTCGTAAAAATTTTTCAAGCATTACGCAAATTTAGCTAAACGAAAATTAAATTTTTTTTATATCTGTCGAACAGCTTTTGAGAAAAAAATATTTATAAAATTTCGAAAAAGAAAAAAATTGTATGGCAGTTACCGTCATTTTTGGTTTATGTTCTTTACGACTCATTGTGACTTAATTTGTGTGCCTATTTTTTCTAAGACTTTGCCCTTTCCTGCTATAATGATAGGTACATAGGTAGAAATGGTGATCAGTGGCAGTCTAACTCTGTGGCCCAATTAGCATACGTAAAGTGCGCAGTTTTGGTGCAATAACTTGCTATAACCTCCTTGGATGGAATTGATATGGATAACTATGTGGACATATTCTTACGAAGTTGTGCAGTTTGGAATAAGTTCAAAAAGAAAGGATGCAAAAGTTTTGATGTTTCCTATTGTTGTAGTATGACGTATGCTCGCTTTAGCACAGTCATCAGGTATCGGATCACCACCAGCATCTGAAACACTCTACACTGTGAAAAACTAGGCAGCTTGTTGACGGTGCTAAAGCAGCAACTAATCCGATCGAGTGATCATCATCGATGCAGAAATAACGGAAGTTTGTTCTCCGCGTTTATAAAAAGATATTAAGTATTTGATCTTTATTTCCGAAAGCTCGTCAACGTCGTCAAAAAATGCCCTTCCGAATGGTTGTGCTCTAATTTTGGCCAGAGCAGGTCATTTGCAGAAGAAATAGTGGACTGTTTTCTTTTCCTGCTGGTCCCTACAACTACGACAATGAGTGTTGTCAGTAATGCCCTGCTTCACTGCATGCTCTCTGCATATTACATCAAGTATTTGGTCTCTATAATAGCTCGACCAAGTAGTCAAACTGTTCCAACTGCGGTTCGATGCGTTAAGAAAAATTGAGAGAATATTACCCCTCATAACTGTGAGCGGAATGTTGATTATTTCCGCAAGTCAGCCATAAAAGACTGATCTTTGCCTGGCAAGCTGCCCCTTCCTTCCCATCAATGCCACTATGATGGGAACCCAGATAAGAGTGGTTTTTTTCAGAAAAGATTCCTGAACCAATATCACACTTTATCTTTGAGCCATCTGTTGATAGTTGAGTCAAAGTCTGTTGTCACGACAAGTCTGTTGGATGGGCACATTATCTTAAAATATTAACTGACACTCATTTTAGAGGCTGCTGTAGTCGGTTTCAGTTGAAAACATCTCTAAAGGAATTAACTCAGTAATATTGCTGTGACCATAATGCTTAGCAAGCCCAGAGTTCGATTCCATTTGTCTTAACGCGCTGCAAGATACTAGATAAATCAAGTGGTAAAAGGTGCATCAGCTGGGAAACATCTGAGAACCCCTGATGTGCGGTTTAATCTATACAAAGTTCATTCACTTCATCAAACTTTAATATTCCACCCTTGATTGATATCTTCCCATCTCTGGTAGTTTCGTTTAAATTTCCAACACAATCAAAATTCTAAAACGTTCTTGGAACATTTATCTTAACTGGCCTTTAATGGACAGCTTCTCTGGTATTGATTCTCTTTTGAAGTTTTCTCCATCCCAAGGCTATCTGTCAAATTATTCTATACCAAACCTTCCCTTCACAATTACCATTTAGACAGCTGTATTCCTACTGAATACAGCTTTATTACTGAATCATAAAATTAATTGTATGACTGATCATAACTCAAAAGATATTCAACTCAAAAATTAAGAAAAACTCCTCTTCTTCATAACACCTTTTGGAAATAACCCTACAATGGGCCGAGTGCAGAAGGCCATAGATCACTCTATTCATTATCTCACTGGGATGTTGTATTTTAATCATCTTACATCTTCCATAATTTTCCAAAGGAATCTTCCAAACAATGCCCCAGCAGGCATTTTACGACTGTGTCGATCATCACAAAAAAATTTCAAAACAACAAAAAAAACGCCCAGTGATCATTACAACACCGCAAGATCGATGAATAACACCCCGGGCAGCTTCCACCGAGGACCGCATCGATCGAGGGATACCTCTATAATATGTAGATACATAGATACACTTTTATCTGAGCGATTTATTTAATTCAATAGGTCCGGGAAGCACAAAGTGTATACGAATTGCGAGTTGGAGACTCAAGAGGTTTCATAATAACTACGCACCTGGAGCAGGTGGTCCTGCTTGGTGCGGTCAAGCTTCGGTTTGTAACTCTCTGTCTCTCATTCTCCCTCTGAATTCCAAAAAAAGGTACAGGAACGTAATGAACAATGATATGCACAAATAAGGATCTGCTTATGCAAATGCTTATAGCAGGCAGGATGTATGATTTCTGGAGAAGCAAAAGCAAGGAGTCTGATGTGGACGTGGTGCGTCAATGCGAAATTGCCATCAACAATGGAACATGAGAAGGTGTGGTTCAGATCTTTTTGTTAACCACAATTGGGACTACTAACTACTGTCCGTGTAGCTAGCTTTGTTCGTTTCCGGCATCAATTGCACAGTCTGCAAATGATCCGAAATAATAATAATTGTTCGCGCTCTAGGGGGAAAGTTTTCGGTGTTTGTTTTAATGGTCGGCTAATTAAGTGACACTTGCGCTTTGTTTAAAATCCAACAAAAAGTATACCGTAAAAACTACCGAACATTATAAACATATTGCACAGTAGGACAAAACAACTGGAAAACTGGAATTAAATTCAGCGATACAAATGGGAAGGTGAAGTTGCGTCTGCGTTGAATTGAAATAAGTTTGTTTCCACTAAATTATTTTTTTTTTTTAACTATGGATGTAGATAGGAAAATTATTTAAGACTGAGTTGTGGAAATGTTAATAGGGAACTTTCAAAAATGTGTTAACGAAAACAAAAAGATTTATATTGTCGGTGGAAATTTTCAAAAGCCACTTGGTAATATTTGGTACCAAATAGTGTGGAAATCTTACGGCACCAAAACCACAGGGAAATGATTTTCTTTCTTAATTTCAAAATCACATTGGGACTAGTTTAAACTTTTAATACTTTCGCATGTCTTTTAGACAATGAGCTCATGAGGCTTCGTTCTTCTAAGTCTCCGAACATTGTCTCGTTTATACCTATAAGACGAGTTCGATTTAAGGTGACATTTGGTAGGACTTAGCAGAATTGCTGTAGGGTTGATAAAAATTTGAACATTTGAGTGATACAGCGTTTTTTAACCATTTCGGTAAGCATTTCTATTTAAAGGTCACGATGTAGTTCACAATGGACTTTGTTTTAGAATTTTTGGATTGGTTCAACATTTTTTTTTTTTTTCTTATAACCCGATATCTGGATAAAACCATACATGAAAAAGGGTTTCAGCACTTGCTTGATAGATTGGCCAGATTTCTTTCGAAGTAACCTGTACATTTATCTGAACTTCAGGTTTAGTTCTGCTCTTTACATTTCAGCTTTGCTTGCAAATTCATACCTAGGCAATTAACAGAATTGTTGTAGGGTCGATAAAAATTTGAACATTTCTCTTTGTTGTACAGCTTATACGTCGATTTTGTTACCGGCTTCAACTTGTTAAATATTGCTCGTAACATACTCTAAAGAGTCGTTTCGTAACGCAGCATTTCATTACTTCACAGAACATACTTACTTGTTTTATCTTCAACAAAGCATTCTGCAATACTCCAGAACTGACCTTACTTGAGAATTATATATAGATTTAAGAGTATAAGGATTTGAAAATTCTCTAGTAATATTTCTTTTTAACAATTGATTAGCTTTATTAATCATTTACTCGTAATAAGGTAAGAATGAAAAGTTCGTATCTAAGATTACTCCTAGATCTTTCTTCCTTTCTACTCGCTAAAGATTAGTGTTGTTAATACATACTATAATCGAATATAATTGGATTGCAATTCCTGAAACACTACAGGACTTGACATTTAGAAATGTTAAGGAGAAGGTGATTTCGTTGGAACCAATAATCAAGATCTTCCAAGAGAAGAAATCAATCCGCTTCACAGCTTATCTGGCGATAGAGTTTAAGATCATCTGCAAAAAGAAGACAAAAGCCGAATCAATGAAAATAGATGATAACAAAAATAGTAATGGCCCTAAATGACTTCCTTGTGGGTCTCTGACGACACAAACACGTTGTCGTTGTCTGAGAACGAATTATCAATTTTTATTCTTGGCAATCTGCCCGTCAAAATGATTCTAACCATTTAAGTAAAGAAGAGTGAATACCTAGAGAAATTAGTTTATGAAGTAAAACATGATGATTTCGTTCTGTCAAATGCTTTTGAAAAATATGTAAAAATAATATCAGTTTGCCACCTATTTTCCGTATTAGATATGATAACGTTAGTCATTAAAGTTAGATTTGTCGCCGTTAACTTATTGGCGACAAACCCGGCCATGCTGAAAAACAGATATGTAGTTCCGAAACAGATGTAATGATCTAACTAATTTCTCAAATATTTAAGGAACAGCTGAAATCTTACTTATAGATCTGTAGTTTGTTTTTTCTGCCTTGACCTCGATTTGAAAATGGGAGACAGAAAAGAAAAGAAAAAAGATGACAGCCTTCTGTTTCGAGTTCCCAGCTCAACTTCCATTTTGAGACGTTTTGGCAGATTTTGTATCTGTGGTCTTTTTCAGCACTTGGCTGCTTGCTATAAGGAGTGTTCGATAGAAGCGTCCGTCGTCAAACTTTTCAGGAAACTACTAATTGAATCATTTTTTAATTCTCTGATATGTTTTTTTTTTTTGTTGAACACTGGCTTATTACCTAATAAGCTTATAGTTAATCATTTTCTTCGGGTCCTTTATTTCGCCAGGATATTTTATTTTATTTTAGTTTCGGTGAATTTCGAAACACATCAGCAATAAGTTATTCTACTTCATGATTAATTTGTTTAGTTATTTCAAAAGGGGATTTATGAGGTTTATAAAACTTTCAAGTCTATCTCTTAATTCGTTTCAGTTTTTTCTTTTATTCACGAGCTTTGAATTCATTTTTTCAGATCATCCACTCAGATGGCCAGACTATTGGCGAATTAGACGAATAGAATTCGTTTTTACGGCCTGCTTGGTAAAGCAAATTAACGAGTTGTGTCGACAGTGTCTTGATCGGCAGTAAATAGCTGCTATCTTAAAACACTATATTTTGTATCCCTATACTAAATGACAGCTATTACTTCAATGAATCTGGCAGATTTCAAATCGGAAATAAAAGGAGTGTTTTGTGTATTATGTCAGTTTCATCAAAGTGATGATTTTGACGTTTACAAGTTACCAACCAGATCTACATTGGAAATGTTTTAATAGGCAGGTACTCTGTGAAAAAGTGTTAAAGGGTTAGGTTCAGTGCCGGATTAAGCCAGCGCGGGGCCTGTAGCAAATTCTATCAAGGGGCCCTTAGACTGTTTTAGGTTAGGCACTTATCAAGTTTATGGTATTAAATAAAACAAAACTGTTACAAACAAACTTTTCTTGATTTAATTTGGGAAAATTTATAAATAATGCTGTTGATATCGACTTCTCGGAGTAAATCATGTTCAATATTCATTAAAGTGAGGAGATTAAGACGTTGTTGGCTCATCGTGTTCCTCAATTCATTTTTAACACGTTTTAATGTTGAGAAAGATCGTTCACCACTGCAGTTGGTGATCATGAGAGACAAATAAATGCGCAAAGCAATTTCAACGTTCGGGAAACAAGATTGTAAAGAATTATTTATCAACAGCTTGTAAACCTGCATTTCCAGAGTCTCATGATTCCTGCTGTCAATAATACCAGCCACATCAGAATTGACCATTGAAGCGAATTGCACTAATTCGTTGCCCAGACTGTCCTCCAAATCATCTGCGTAAGCACTTACTATGGTTGCAGATTTTTAATTTCTTCTGATGGAAGAGATTTTATATGAAGGTTTTTATAATACAAATTCTATATACTACTGAAATAAATCAGCCAAGTAGAAGACTTAGCACTATTAATGGACTTGTTGAATTATTGATTCAAAATAGCTTTTTTGGCTTTTAGTCCACAAAAATTGGCGTTTCGTCCGGGTGATCGCACATGGACTCATCAGTTGGCTGTGAGGACCTTGTCAATACGCAATTTTTATTGAATTCAGTTCATCTTACATTGATTTTTTGACAAAAATCCAATGTGAACTATATCCAACCAAGATTAAAATTGTAATCATTAACGTTGAAATATTTTGCTATTTTCAACAAATTCAACAAATCCATTAATAGTGCTAAGTCTTCTACTAGGCTGATTTATTTCAGTAGTATATAGAATTTGTATTATAAAAACCTTCATATAGAATCAATGCTCGGCCACGGGTAAAATATTCCAACGTTAATGATTATAATTTTAATCTTGGTTGGATATAGTTCACATTGGATTTTTGTCAAAAAATCAATGTAAAATGAACTGAATTCAATAAAAATTGCGTATTGACAAGGTCCTCACAGCCAACTGATGAGTCCATGTGCGATCACCCGGACGAAACGCCAGTTTTTGTGGACTAAAGGCCAAACAAGCTATTTGGAATCAGGAAGAGATTTTAGCTCTCGGAATATTCCGAAAATGCCAGCAATTTTATGATAACTGTTCATATACGTTTACCTAAAGCAGTGAGTACGTTATCAATGGTGACAATAAATACCTGAATTTCATACCGTTGTCCAATTTGCGTTTGGTGCGGTGCGAAACATGATTTTTGGAAGACCAGCAGATAGAAAAATAAAATTTTAGTTGATCATTTTGATGCAAATATTTTCTTCTTAGTAATTGTGACTAAATCTAATATGTAAATAATACTTTTTTATGGTCAGAAAAGGTTGGTGCGCGGGGCCCCCAAATACTCGGGGCCTGTAGCATTTGCTACTCTTGCTTCGTGGCTAATCCGGCACTGGTTAGGTTGGGTATGCTGAATTAATAAATATGTCAGTCAACAAAATTCTTATGATAGTGTGAAATGACGTTTCCCGATTGTTCCATTCTTATTTGATTGGGGCTTACTACATAGTTATAATTATTGTTCATTAAATTTAACCAATAATTCACACATTTTAAAATGCGACTTGGAACATTTTCAAACATTATAGCTTAATAATTCAAAAAATTTCGTTCATATCCATTTTTTTGAATTTTGCCCAACTCTTCTGTGTAAACTTCCACTTTTCACAGAACTACGCACTAGGCTCCTAAAGTTGTGATTGTGACTAATTGGTATAACTCTTTATCCCTTTTTAGATGTGTAGTTTGCTTATCACCCAAATGAAAAGGATTGTCCTTGGGCAAAATGACCTAAACCGAAACTGTAGCAGATGAACAGTAGTGCCAATGACACTTATTGCGTAGTTAATTTGTCCACAAAACAGAGTTTTATGTATATTTTTTGAATCTTATTTCAAAATTTTGCTTTGAAGTATGGGAGTGAATGTGTCGTAAATAAAACAATGAGGGATGATTGCAAGGACAGAAGAAGTTTTATTACTCTTTTACTGTTCAATGTTCATAATGTTCAATATTGTACAGTGTGATATATGATTGAAGAACTGTTTGTTGTATACATATTCCTGTTTGACATTTATGATTGAAGAGATTTATGACTTGAAGACTGACCCTATTATGTATGTATATATGAAGTGTTCGACTGTAAAATGAGACTGAGGAAAAATTATGAAAGAAACCGTTTTGTGGTTAAGAGGTTGATATTAATGTTTCAGTGCAGAGTCTTCAACGACTTTTTTCTACGCATGTTGAAATCGTTAAAAAAGTTATAGCTGCACTTTTGTTTTCTTTAAATAAGTCTTCGCTTGGGCATTGGTTCTTATTAAAAAACTTATCTGATAATCGTAAAAAGCCCAGGCAAAATGTACTAAAATAATTCCATCAAAAATTATTCAATGTATAATAAATTCGACGAGCATTTCGTATACAATTAAAATAAGATGTAAACGGATCCAGAAAAAAGTTGGTAAGTAGGGAGAACTCACTAGACCATCGGATCACGAAGCCAATTGCTGAGAATTATAGGTTGATTAAGAAGAAGGTAAATTCGGGGAAGAGAAGAGAAATTTCAGTACAAAAAGTGATTGATAGATATGTTAGACTCCTGCTAAACAAGTGAAGAGTCATTTATCTTGAAAAGCTTGAATCGTTCAATGACTAGTACTAGTAAAAATATATGGAAATAATCTTTGAAATTAGCTTATTAAATAGAATTTTATATAAGTTGATCAATACGAACAAATCCTAAAACTAATTCAGATTCTTACTTACTTACTTAGGTCCTCGGACCTGTTACGTCCGTGTGGTTCCCCTTGTGGGACATAGGGCCTCCACTACTCCTAAGTGTACGTGTACGGTTTCTGGAGATGTATCTCAGCTCTCTCCAACTCTTCCCCATCCCAAGTTGTGCTGATTCCTCTTCGAACGTTTTTCGCCAAGTACTTCTGGGTCGGCCCACTCCTCTGCCTCGCTGCGTGAGAGGGTTCCATTGCATAGCTTGGCTCGCAATGCACTCGTGGCCTTTTCGCAGCGTATGTCCAATCCACTGCCACTTACGTTTTCATATTATAGAGTCGATGGGTTCCTGACCTGTCTTCGCATGAAGTTCATCATTGGAGATGCAGTTAGGCCAGAAAATCCGCAAGATGTTTCGCAGACATCTATTCACGAACGTTTGCAGCTTTCTTGTGACAGTGGGTGTTACTTTCCAAGTGCTGCATCCATAAGGAAGCACGGATTCTACATTGGAGCGGAACAATCGTAGCTTGGTCTTTAGGATTATAAAGTTGTTTCTCCATATTTTGGACAGCACTCCGAACGCAGCCTTTGCTTTTCCGATTCGGCTGGTTATATCTAGTTCGGTCACGCCATCAGTAGAGACAATACTCCCAACGTATTGAAAACTCTCTACCGTCTCTACTGGTTGTACTGAAATATCTATTTGAATAGATGAGGAAGTTCCAAGACTGATCCTTTTAGTTTTTGCCGTATTGATCTTAAGCCCAACGGTTTCGGCGTCTCTCTTCACCCTTGTTGTCATTTGATGGAGATCCATGATCCTATGAGAGAGTAAGCACACGTCATCTGCGTTTCAGGTGTGATAGCAGATTTCACTAGCACACCAGTTATTGCCAACATGAACAGTATTGGTGACAGTATACAACCCTGTCTTAAACCACTTTGGATTTCAAACTCCTCTGACAACCTTCCTTTTTGCAGAACGTGACATTTAGATCCTTCATATGTAGCCTTGATTATAGCGATCAATTTATCCGGGATGCCCCTCCTGCGCAAGGCAAGCCAAATAAATTCTCTATTCTATTGACACTGTCAAACGCCTTTTCGAAATCGATGAATAGCAGGGTGAAGTGGTGATCGATATTCAACGCACTGTTCGATGATGATCCGCAAGATGTTGATGTGATCTACACAGGAAGATCCCTTGTGGAAGCCTGCTTGTTCGGCGTCAATCGTTTCTTCTAGGTGGTCTTTTATTCGCTCTAGGACGATTCTTGCTATAACCTTCGCTTCAGCAGGCAGCACGCAGATTCCTCTCCAGATTCTCCTTCAGCAAAATCACACAAATCCTTCTCAAAGTGGTTCAGTTGAGTGATCTTCCACCATGTGTAAAGACTATAGTTATAGATTTTTGACGGGTGCCAATCTTATCATCACATTCCTTTCAGTGGTGCTTAGCCTTTATATGTTCAAGTTTAATCAAAAAACTTTTTGGCCTCGACTGGGATTTGAATCATTTTTTTTTTTTTGTAAATCCGCTGCAACGATCTATAATTTTTGTTCTTGCATAAATTTAGTCCGTATTTAGGTCCTACTTAAGGAGTTGTTTGAGTCTTTTAAAAAATGTATTTTATGCTTATGAACATTTTTTCTAATAACATCCATTTTTAAAATTCAAAGCCTGTTAAAAAACACAAGAGCAAGTTCGTGCAAGCTACTGCTGCATTTTAAATATTTATGGATCTTAAGGCATTGAAACCAAGCTCATACAATGCAAATTTATTAAAGTGGTACAAATGGTAAATGGTTCTTAGTCAAGTATGCTTTCATTTTTTAGGGCAAACATCAGAACTTCCAAAAAAGGATACAAAACTATCAAATCACAAGTGGAATATAATAGAAATAAAAATTATTGAAAATTGCTTCGAGAAATATAACTTGAGTTTTAAAGGCTATGATTGACAGATTCTTGTCTACTGAAAAGGAAATAATTTTTTAAATAAAATAATTATATTATTCTAAACACTCTCAAGGCTTTTCAAAATTTAATTATTAGCAAATAGTACTACATACTGTAATGTGTGTTTCGTGGATGACGAGAAGATTTGTGTCCTTCTGTTTTAATTTTTTATTTGTATGCCACATTGTGCGTGAATCAGCATCGCAGAAATAATAAATAAATTCTTGAATTTCTTTTGCGGACACATATCCTTTATTCCCTTAAAAAAAAAGTACGAATACTCCCTGAAATGTTTCTAAATTAATTTGAAGACATTTCAACAATACTGGAAGGCCTTTTACCAAGCTTCGCCCTTCCTTGTGGCCGCACTGTTGCGTGTCAAAGTGTTGAATTCTTTCTTTTCCTGTTTGCCGTGTTAATTAGATAAACACGACCAAGCAGTGCAACGAATTATGCAGCGTGTGACACTGAGTCGACTCCAACTTCGACGTCGCCAGCAACGTCTGCTTTTCTTTTTGAAGGAATTCCCGGCTATGGCTAAGTAAATTGACGTACTCCGTGATACTGTCAATCTGAGTGGCGGTGCTTCTTCCAACACGACGACATTGCAAGACGCACGGTACGATTCTTAGACGTTTGGAGGGAGGTTTCTTAATCAATTTTTATGGAGCTCTGGAGCCACTGTCACTGTCACAGGCAAGGCACTGCTCCTGCTATTCGGGTCGGTCGACATGCATCGCTTGCAACTTGTGTGCCACATGTGTGCAATGTGCATGTTGGGCTGCATCCTCGGAGTCACCCGCTGCTGCTGTTGGTGCTGCTGCCTGCCACCATTGCATTTGACAACGCAAGACAGATGAATGTTGTTCATTGTCGCCGATATGGTTCGGGTTGGTTTCGTTTGCACTTGGATACATAGTTCACCCCAAAAATGGAAAACTCTAAAAGGACTGCTTTTGGGTGGGAGAGGCTAATGGGCGATGGCAATGGGAGGCATGTGCACAGGAACACTCTGCAAGAACACTCTGCAAGAACACTCTTAGTGGCGGCTATTTACCACATGGATGACTAATATGGTTGGTACGTTCGTTTGAGTGTTTTAAAGTTATTGTTTTATTTTATTTTTTATTTTTTTTTTATTTTTGAACGAGAATGCATTTGTAACTTTTTCCAAAAATAGCAAATCGGCGACATGTCCCTGCACCACAGAAGCATTCAGACTCCTACAGCAGGATCACAGTCTCTCTATGGTGAGATGTGTTTTGCTTAATTAATTTGTTTTATGGTGTAAATGGAGTAATGGCCTGCAATTTGCATCACACGCACTACTGAATACCTATTTAAGGCGTTGCACTTTAACAAGATGGGCATAAATATATAAATACGGTGTGATTCAGTATTGCACATTCAAGCTAAATGTGCATCCGTGTCGCACACACTTGCTATCTATATGGTGAATAATTGTTGTAACAGAAAAAAGCTGTAGGCCTTTAATGGGTTTTCTGAATTTTCAGCATAAAAAACAACTAAATTGTGAAATGTAGTTATTCTAAAAAAAAAATCAAAAATACCTATATTTCTTATAGATTATTTTCTATAGAAAAAAGTAATATGGATACATTAAGTTAGAAATACAGTTTTTATAAAACTAAGGGTCGAATTTCTACATGGAATACCCACGAATATATTTTCTTCTTTTTTTGGCAGAATTACAAATTAAAAAAAATTATTTGTTTGAAATAACTTTTGAACACTCATTTTAGCCAGAGCAGGACATTTAGATGGCAAAAGAATTACTGTTTTCCTTTTCCTGCTGGTTCCCACAACTAAGACAACGAGTATTGTAAATTATGCCCAGCTTCTACTTCTACTTCTAAAATATTATGATTTCACTTACATACATAACTAAATTGATAGTCTTACAAACTTTACAAAATTCCTTACAAAGGTTTAAACTGAGATTTTAAACAATTTCATGGAAAAATGTTGATTTAAATTGACATGAATTAATTATTGTGTAATCAAACAAATTGTTATACATATTTAAATTTGTAAAAATTAAATAGTTTAAACATTTTATTTAATGGAGAAAATTTTTCATAATTGGTTTTGGTACGATAGTTAGAAATAAGTATACTCTCCGATATGTTCATCAAATTCTTTGAGGAATATTAAAGTTAATACGAGACAGAAGGTGCAAACAGTCTATGTCACCGTTGATTAATTTTACAATGAAAACAAAACATAAATAGGAACGTCTGTTCTCGAGACTGGGTATATCAATAAGTCTAATGGCCAATTTCACGAAGGACTTTTAAATATTTAACAGGCTTCTAAACCTTAAAATGAGATATTTTGGTTTCACCAAGCGCTTTTAAATTAAACAAGCTTTTAAACACCCTTATAAACTAAATGCCCATTTTTAGTTCAATAAATTTTAAAAGTGTCATTGAAATGTCATCAGATGTAGATCACAACAATTGGATATAGGTAGCAGCTGAAATTATTGTTTTGCAACATTTTAGTTTTTAATTTTTGAAAATACAAAGTGGATAGGTTTTTAAAATATTAAAATATGTTTTTTATTTCGAATAAAATATTGAAAATTCTTCATTCAATGCTAAAGTGCCACACATAAGTTATACGCCGAGCAAGAGTATTCCGGGTTCACAAGAATAGGAAAAGGAATCCATTCTCCGACTGACTTCGAAATAGGTTACGACTTTCCAAAGTATTTGTGAATCGTGAAACTGTTTGTTGAATTTGTTTAGTCGTCATTTGGAACCGAAACAAATGCATCAGTGCAAAAAAAAAATAAATTAAGTGCTTATTACGATTTTATCCCACAGGATCTTTCCAAATATTTTTGTTTGCATTTTTTTTGCATTTCTTGACATTTGTTTCAACACATAACGCTTTCTCATTTGTTCTCATACATTGCGCTTGTTAGAAAGAAAGAACCAAATTCTTTTCTTCAGGGATGTGAAGAGAACTCAATTTTAACAAAAATTTCCCTAAAATTTCCCTTTTATAGATTGGTGAAACTAAAAATTTTTAAGAGCCTGATAAAATTTAAGAGGATTTTTGATAAAAGTGCTTTTAGTGTTTGTTTATGAAATCGGCCATAAGTCTGTTATTATAGGGTGGGAGATCATAAGGATTATCCCAACCTAGTCCCCTGAGCGCAAACCTAATGAATCTTTTTTGAACCTGTTCTAGTCTATTTTTATGACATTCGTAATGAGGTGACTAAACCTGACATGCGTGATGCGTATTCTAGAATGGGACGAACAAAATATATAAAAAGCTGCTTTGTCACGAAAGGGTCGGAAAATTGTTTCGACTCTCTTTTTATCCAACCAAGAATTGAATTAGCTTCATTTGAAATGGAGTTTATATGTTGAATGAATTCGAGTTTGCGATCAAATGTGACACCAAGAATAGATATAACGGTTTCATGGGATATTGATACACCATTAAACAAATAGTTAAACGAAATAAACGAAAACTTTCTTGTAAAACACATACTTTTACATTTATCGATATTAAGAAGTGCACCAGTCAAAAAACGAATTAAGATCACATTGCAATACTTCACAATCACGAGTATTTGAAATAGTTTTAAAGATTGTTACATCGTCGGCGTAAATGAGGCACAGATGGTAAGTCGTTTAAAAATAAAATAAAAAGTATAGCGCCTAAATGACTATCCTGTGGAATTCCTAAATTGATTTTAAACTTATTTGATTCGCAACCTTTAAATAACACCGAATAAGATCTATCGAATAAATAAGATTGAAGCCATTTTACAAAATTTTCGCTAAAACCTAATTTTCTTAATTTAAAAAGCAAAACACGATGTGACAGCTTGTCAAAGGCTTTACTGGAATCAGTAAAACACAATCTACTTGCTTACTGTTTTTAAATGAATCAATATAATTTACAGCTAGGTAGTTCTATTAGAAAAGTAACAGTAGAGCGACCTTTTATAAAACCATGCTGATTAGGAACAATAAATGATTTATCATAAAAACATAAAGCTTCAATAATAACCTCAAAAAGCCACATAATCTGGCAATATGCCTGTGGTTTTTCACTTCGTCTTTTTTCCCTTTTTTATGTACCTATAGAGGGATAATGAATGAAAATTTCCAAATAGATGGGAAAGAACATGAAAAGAATAGACAAAGGTAATGACAAGTGACGTACACAGTTTTTCAGGACCGTGTACAGCTGTCGTCAAAGTTAGATATACACTTTACAAAGTTGTCGATATTGTTGCGAACAGAGCTTTATACTCCTACAGCGCCATCTGTTGGGAATTACATATCTGCTTTGTGAGGGAACAAAACAAAAAGCTCTTTTCCATCGCATCTAAATTTCCCCTAATTCCAAAGTACTAGAACATTCTACCCCCATAAGAATTTCCCCTTCTGGACAAGAACCTTCTAGAACAACTGGTTTGAGTATAAAAGGGAGTGTTCACGGTGAGCGGAACACAGTTTATTTTCGATTATGAAAGTGTGCAAAGCTGAACTATTGGATTGTGGAAAGTGTAATAAAAGAAGTGGATTTAAGTTGGAATAAAAGTATTAGAATTGATTATAAATTGAGATTTATTGTTTTGATTAGAAAAGTGTAAATAAAGAAGAAATTCTAAAAGGAGTAATAAGTTTTATTTAACGAACCTAGCAAAAATATTACATTGGTGTCAGAAAAGTGGAATAAAACTTATTGTGCAGTGAAGTGTGCAAAAAAAAAAAAAAAAAAAAAAAAAAAAAAAAAAATGAGCAAGTTACTGAAAGAGCTCAACTGTAATGAGTTGAAAAGTGAATTAGGCAAGCGAGAACTTTCTAGAGCAGGATCGAAAAATGAGCTTGTTCTGCGTTTGGCCGAATATTTGAAACAACAAAATGAAGACCCGGACATTTTCGTCTTTGAAGCTGACGCTGAGGAAGCAGACGTGAGTAAAAATGTAGATGTTTCAAATATGTTTAGTCTTCTGCTTGAACGTCTCGAAGAGCAACGAAATGAGCAGAAAAACGAACAAAAGAATGTTCTCGAACGTCTCGAAGAGCAAAGAAATGAGCAGAAAAAACAGCATAGCGAACAAAAAGACCTTCTCGAAGAGCAGAGAAAAATGCTAGAAGGCAAGCTTGTTAACATCGAGAATAATGTATCTGCACTTGATGGGCGTGTTTCATTGCTGGAGAATCAAGTCGACAACAAAATGGAGACGTTTTCAAAAGTGTTAGATGAACGTGTTTCATTGCTAGTCGACAACAAAATGGAGACGTTTTCAAAAGAGTTAGACCGTGTTCGAAACATAAAGATTCGGGAAAGTTCTGGGGAAGCTTTGAGAAAAAAAGAGATGCAACCTCCAACCTTTGATGGACAAACTTCTTGGTCTATATACAAGAAGCAATTCGAGGCAGCTTCCACAACAAATGGCTGGGATGAGGCTGACAAGTATATAGCCTTAACTCTTGCTCTTAGAGGAGCAGCTGCTGAGTTGTTGCAAACCATACCAGCAGATAAGAGCGGCGACTTCAATTCCTTAGTTTTGGCTATAGACAAACGCTTTGGTAACAGCCACATGAAAGAAGTCTTCAAAGTGCAACTCAATTCCAGAGTTCAGAAGAGGGGCGAAACTCTACAACAACTGCAAGCGGACATTGAAAGGCTTGTTCATCTTGCATATCCAGATGTTGGAGAGGAAATTTGTAACCAGTTCGCAGTTGAGGCATTTGTTCGCGCCATTTCCGACATACATCTTCAAAGGGCCGTGCGAACTGCTGGAAAACGAACGCTTTCGGAAACATTAGCGTTTGCCTTGACAATGGAAGCAGCTGAGCAAGCTTCTCACGGAGTACATCGACTTAGAGAAGCCATCGTCGAAGAATGCTCATGCCAAAGAACTGATGTCCAAAGGAACCAACGAAACGGACTTGCAAAGTGCTGGAATTGCAACAAGACCGGACATTTACAGCGTCAATGTCGATTACCACCAAGAAGAGCTTGTCAACATTGTGGACACGGAGTTTCAAATCCAGAACAAGGTAACAATAACATCAGTGTTACTTCCCGAACAGTTTCCCAACAGGGAAACGAGTAAGAACCAACTTCGAGGGGCAGAAGCTGGTTTCTGGTATCGATGGCCCCAGAAACACCATCCAGGTCTCTCAAACTAAGCGAGACAATAGAAGTCTGACTGTCGAGGCAACTTTAAATGGCAACAACCGTGTGGTCACCATCGACACCGGTGCCACAGCCTCCATTGTGCGTCAAGACCTAGTTCACCTGAATTGGCTACACAACACCAATAGTTACCGTCTAAGAACTGCCACAGGAGAAGCAGCTAGGGTTTATGGTGAAGTCCGACTCAGAATTCGAATTGCAGATCTAGAATTCTCACACAAATTTTTGGTGGCAGATATATGTGACGAATGCATCATAGGCATGGACTTCATGAAAGAACATCGAGTAATTTTGGATATTGGCAACCAGGTACTCAAATACCAGAATACAGAGATTCCAATGATCTATGGGCACGAAGGAACAACAACTCTAAGGACTGTCATCAAAGAAGACGTGATTATTCCTACTTCTTCTGAGGTATTCGTTTGGACAAAAGTAGAAGGAGAGTGTGGACGCCATCGATACCTAATGGTGGAACCAGGCCCAGATTGTTCTTCCCAAAACGTCATCATTGGGAAGACACTTGTGGCTCCGAAGAACAATATGGTCCCCGTACGGATACTCAACACCAAACCGTACGATGTGAAGTTAAAAAAAGGAGAAGTTATCGGTAAGTGCGAATCTGTGGCAGCCATAACACGAATGGACGCTGAAACACCGAGAACGACATTAAACCCTCAGGAACTCAATAGCATCAAGGCAAAGATACTTAATTCATCTAACCTAGACCAACATCAGGTTAAAACGGCAGAAAGCCTTCTGAACGAGTATGCTGACATTTTCGCTTCACCAAACGGAAAATATGGAAGGACACAAATGGTGCAGCATCGAATAAATACAGGAGATGCAAGGCCCATTCGTCAGCCCGCAAGACGTTTGCCACTGGCCAAACAAGGTGAAGCTGAGGAAATGATTACCACCATGAAGAAGGATGGTTTGATTGAGAACTCCAAGAGTCCTTGGGCGTCACCAGTGGTCCTAGTCAAAAAGAAGGACGGAAGTACACGGTTTTGTGTTGACTACCGAAGGTTGAATGACGTAACCAAGAAAGACAGCTACCCCCTGCCAAGAATTAGTGACACCTTAGATGCGATGGAAGGAGCACACTGGTTTTCAACACTGGACTTGAAAAGTGGATATTGGCAAGTTGAAATTCACCCTGAAGATCGAGAAAAGACAGCGTTCTCCACAGGTAATGGGCTCTGGCAGTTCAACGTGATGCCGTTTGGTCTTTGCAACGCTCCGGCAACATTTGAGCGTTTGATGGAGTGCGTCCTTCAAGGCCTGACGTGGAAAACTTGCCTTGTCTACTTGGATGATGTTATCGTTTATGGAAAGACATACGACCAACACTGTAAGAATCTAAAGGGTGTGTTCCAGAGACTTCGAGAGGCTAACCTTAAACTGAACCCAGAAAAATGTGCATTGTTCCAGACTGAAGTAAAGTATTTGGGACATATCATCTCGTCCCAAGGAGTCAAGACCGATCCTGAAAAAGTTGACACCGTCAAAAATTGGCCAACACCACAGGACAAACATCAACTACGAAGTTTTCTTGGTCTTGCTACTTACTACAGACGTTTTGTTAAGAACTTTGCCGGAATTGCGAAGAGTTTGCATCAGCTTACGGAAAAGAACAAGCAGTTTAGATGGTCAGGTGAGTGTGAAAAAGCCTTCCAAGAACTGAAATACCGTCTATGCAATGCTCCGGTGCTGATCTATCCGACTCCAGGCAAGCCTTTTATCATCGATGCTGATGCAAGCAACGTGGGAGTCGGCGCTGTTCTGTCACAAGTGCACAATGGCGAAGAAAAGGTTGTCGCCTATTTCAGCAAAGTACTGTCGAAGACGGAAAGAAACTACTGTGTGACCAGAAGAGAACTCTTGGCACTCATTTTGGCAACGAAACACTTCCATAAATACATCTATGGACAGAAGTTTCTTCTACGAACCGATCATGGTGCTCTTAACTGGTTGTTGAACTTCAAGAACCCAGAAGGACAAGTCGCAAGGTGGATAGAAAGACTGCAGACTTACGATTACGAAATTCAACACCGAAGGGGAAAGCTGCACTCAAATGCCGACGCACTATCCCGAAGACCTTGTAAAATAGATTGCAAGCATTGCAGGCGACAAGAAGAAAAGGAATCCATCAACATTCTGCGAATAAGAGCTGACCCCATTTGTGGATGGAGCAATGAAGAAATACGATCTGCTCAACAAGAAGACCCCGACATTGAACCTCTTCTCGCATGGAAGGAACATGAAGAAAAACCCGCATGGAATGACATTTCCGATAGAAGTCCAATTTTAAAGGCCTATTGGGCACAATGGGACTCACTTCATGTGCAAGAAGGTGTTCTTCGGCGAAAATGGGAGTCCGCTGATGGTAAATCCTATGTGATGCAGCTTGTGTTACCTCAATCAAAAATTAAAGAGGTTCTTCGAGAAATGCATGATGGACCTTCAGGAGGCCATTTGGGAGTCAACAAGACGTTAGAAAAAGTGAGACAACGATTCTACTGGTTGCATGCAAGAGACGACGTTGAAAAGTGGTGCCGAAATTGTGACGCTTGTGCTGCAACCAAAGGCCCTGGTAGAAAACTGCAAGGAAAAATGATGCAATATAATGTTGGCTCACCGTTTGAAAGGATTGCTGTTGATGTAGCTGGCCCATTTCCGGAAACGAATGATGGAAACAAATACATTCTGGTGCTAATGGATTACTTCAGCAAATGGCCTGAGGCATACGCTATCCCGAACCAAGAAGCCAAGACCGTGGCCGACCAGATTGTGTCTAACTGGGTAAGCAGGTTCGGTGTGCCTATGGAGCTCCATTCTGACCAAGGAAGGAACTTTGAGTCGAACATATTCCAAGAGGTGTGCGCGTTCCTTGGCATTAAGAAAACGAGAACCACACCACTTCACCCGCAATCTGATGGAATGGTCGAGAGATTCAACAGGACGTTAAAAGAGCACCTCACTAAGGTCGTAGGCGACAACCAAAGAAACTGGGATAGGCACATACCACTATTTTTGATGGCCTATCGAAGTGCAGTACATAGCTCAACAGGACAAACACCATCTGAAATCCTGTTCGGAAAAAGCATACGCCTGCCTAGTGAGATAAGGTTTGGACACCCACCACAAGAGTCTCAGGAAACAAGGGATTACGTGAGTGACCTAAAAGAGAGGCTAATCGGCATCCACGAAAGGACCAGGACTAGAATGAGCACTTACAGCGATCGAATGAAGACAAGGTACGACACAAGAGCAAACACGACAGGATTCCAAGTAGGAGATCGTGTATGGCTGTATAATCCACATCGTCAAAAGGGATTGTCGCCGAAGCTTCAACAAAACTGGGAAGGCCCTTATACTGTCGTCACGAAAATCAATGATGTCGTTTACCGAATTCAAAGAGGGTTAAGAGGAAAGCTAAAAGTTGTGCATAGCGATCGACTTCACCGATACAGTGCCGAAGCTGGTGATAGAGTTGTTCGGGACGAACAATCTTAAGAAGGGGGCAATGTTGCGAACAGAGCTTTATACTCCTACAGCGCCATCTGTTGGGAATTACATATCTGCTTTGTGAGGGAACAAAACAAAAAGCTCTTTTCCATCGCATCTAAATTTCCCCTAATTCCAAAGTACTAGAACATTCTACCCCCATAAGAATTTCCCCTTCTGGACAAGAACCTTCTAGAACAACTGGTTTGAGTATAAAAGGGAGTGTTCACGGTGAGCGGAACACAGTTTATTTTCGATTATGAAAGTGTGCAAAGCTGAACTATTGGATTGTGGAAAGTGTAATAAAAGAAGTGGATTTAAGTTGGAATAAAAGTATTAGAATTGATTATAAATTGAGATTTATTGTTTTGATTAGAAAAGTGTAAATAAAGAAGAAATTCTAAAAGGAGTAATAAGTTTTATTTAACGAACCTAGCAAAAATATTACAATATCAATGTTAAAGTTCATATCAAGAAAGTAAAAGATTTCAAATGGTCAAAGTTTTGAGCCATATATAGTTTAAAAGTAGACCATAACTCGTTTCTTCGATTTCTCAGACTTTTGATTTCACTATCGTACCAAACTGGCACAAAAGATCTTGTTTTAACAATGGCTATGGGAACAGATTTAAGAAAACAATCAAACAATATATTGTAAAATTTAAACACCATTAAGCTTAAATGTCAGCAATTATTCAAACCAGACCAATCAACTTGTGATAACAAAGAATTAAGTTTTAAAAAATCTTTATAAAATTAAAAGAGTAAAAGTTATCACACAATTCATTATCAAAATTATTAAATTTTTTAAAAAGTGAACAAATCAGTGATGGGTGATGGTTATCTTCAGGCGCTAAAGGCTCGGTGGATTTTTGTTTGTAATTTCATGGTCAATATATTTCAAAATCTCAATTGAAGATAGAATCATACAACTATTTATGATGATGCTGATTTTAATAAAGTTAAAAATTAACAACTAAAACACTTTAATTTATATAAAACACAATAAAATTTAGATGACAAGAGCTTTAAGTGAATAATTTAGCACAAATTTAAATAAAACTTAAAAGGTTTTCACGATAAAATAAATAAAAGTAAACAAAATTATGAGACAACCAAGCACTGGGGTTGCCAATGTTCCAAGGATATTCAAGAATAAAAATAAATAATATGCAAAAAAAAAAATTAAAAAAAAAAATCATTAGAAATGTTTTTTTAATAAGTTAATTTATATATACAGTTAAACTTCTCTGTAACGAACCTTCAAGGGAACATAAAAGGGAATTTAGAATTGATATTTCATTAAAAAGAAACAAATTTTGGTTTTGGGTCAAAAAGAATAAATTCCTTATAAAGAGAATTTTGCTATAGAGAATTTTGTTATAAAGAACCTAATTCATTTGGATATTTTTTAAGGAAAAGGGGAACAAAGTGAAATTTTCTATAGAGGGATTGACGTTATAAGGAAGTTCGTTATAAAGAAGTTCGACTGTACCTACACAACTTTTTGAAAAATAAAAAAATTGGTATGCCAATTTTTAGTATGTATGTATGTATTTAATAATATGTAAATTCTAGGAAGTAATTTAACAAAACAATCGTTCCCCCGATTTCAAGAAATTGAATTTTCCAAAAAAAACTTGAGTTTTTTTCTTAAGCTATTATTCGAAAAATCTTATATACACTTTTATTTTGAATTTAAAATATACTTAAAAATTTTAAAAATTAATGTTACAAGAGAAAATTGTTCAAAATCATAAGACCAATTTTTAAATTACTTAAACTACTCCCTTAGTAATTGGAGCTAAAAACAGGTTCGAATAAAACATAAATTTCATATACAAAATTTGAATCGTTTTTGAGACATTGCATTTAAAAAAAAAAGATTTTTTTTTTCAAAAAATATTTTTTTTTAAGTCATGAAATGCCACGTTTTCCAGACTTTTTAGAAGCTTGCAAATTCAAATAAAGTCCTACAGCATAAGAAAAATGGTCAAAATAAAAAAAAAATGCACGACTGGATCGCACGTACTTGCTCTTATGTTAAAGTACTTGGAAATTTAAATATATTTTATAAATATAAAACATGGATTTAATGAGATAAAAATGCTCAAATCTGATCTCTGATTTCTTAAAAAGTATGATTTTTGCAAAGAAAGTTTAAAAATCGTTTTATTATTAAATTAGTTTTTTTTATAACAAATTTTGTTAAAATTTTTCAAGAATTTTTTTTTAAACCCAAAATATATTTTTTCTAATAATTTTATATAAAATATTATTTTAAATTTAAACAAGCTTGTGTACAAAAATTTTGGTCAAAAACATTAGAGCCGTTAATGAGAAAGTCGAAAATCAAAAAAAAAAAAACAGTTGTATGACAGGTACCGTTAATAAAATTTTTTCCTAAATTTTATTTTGACCAAAATATATTCCATGCCTATAATAGCATACCAAATTTCTTATCAAAATCTTTATAGCCCTTTTTGAGATAAATATGATTTTTCATAACGGGTGTATGGGGGGTACCGTTAGTTTTGGAGATAAGAAAAAAATTTTCTATTTCTCCTCTAGGGAATCACCGAAGACCCTTAAGAACTGAGTTTGAGAAAATACGTCCAGTAGTTTAGGCTGTAGATCGAGGTACAGAAATACAGACAAACACACGGAATTGCCGGACCTACTTTTTTCGTCTTCGCTATCATCGTAATGTCAACTTTGATCAAAATCTCAAGTTCGATTTTTCTTCCAAATGCAAAACTTGCCCTATAATACATATATAGTAAGTAAACAATGATTCTAAGGAGGGTACCATGAGAAATGAGATTTTTTGAATTCGTTTTTAAAAAGTCTGTGGAATACAGAATTGCTAGAACCACTTTTTTCGTCTTTTTTATCTTCGTAATTCCAAGTCTAATCCAAATCTTTATGCCACGACTAAAAAAGTCATCTTCAGCGACAAGGTCCAAGGGCCTGCTGGTGCTAAAATGGATAATCTGCACGATCGATTTGTTGACGTCGTGAAGCGGCCACCGAGATCGCGCGATTGGACCCTGTTTATCTGTTTACTGTAGATTTTTTCTTGAGTCGCAAATGCATTCGAATAAACCTATGTCAACGTAACCAGTGTCCACGTTGAAATTTATCCTGATCTATCGAAGACGCGACGGGTATTTGAATGATGTCATATTCCAAATAAAATTGAAAAAATTGCTTATCTTTTTTTATTAATTTGCGCACACGAAAGGGATTATGTCCGCCTTTATTGGAAAACATTGGGTTTGTCCATTTTTGTAGTGTGTAGAAAGGTTGACAAAATGCCTTAATTTCTGCCACATTTTAACTGTTTCCACTATTATATTTTTATGATAATCGAAGGGCACAGAATGGTGCAAAATATGAAGATAAATTAGTCGTGTGAATCCAGCATAAGAAGCAAATTTATTTCTTCTATTCTACTCCTTTTTCAATTATCAACCTCAGAAAATCATTTTTGTTTACTCCAATTACCTGTCTGCACCCGATCTATAAAATTCTCTACGTACATGATACACGAGCACTTTGAAGAGAATGTTTCCCATGACCCTGACTTCTTCACATCACTCCGAAACAATATTTAAAAATTAGCCACACAATACACTGATGCTTATTCATGATCCATTACACTTAACTAGTGAGTATTGAGTAGTATAGTCAAGTATCAATAACTATCGTTTTCAATTTTATGCTCCCGCCAAATTGGCATAATCCCAGTTGCATGGAATCAGAACTGAAATCAATTATGGGGCAAAGTGAAAAATTAGCAACTGCTGCGCTCAACCAGCTGATACGTGTCATTTGCATCCATGAACGTGAGTGTAATCAAAAGACAGGGTTGGATTAGTAGTCGGCTTTTGAATTGAATCAAAGGTATAGGACCTACACATACTGTATACTACATGACATTGTGTTTTGAATATGATATCAGGCGTATGTACTTCTATGGCGCTTTTGCATCCAATCCAGTGTTTAGGTACCTATTCGAATATTTAGTTCTCATCTCATTAACAATCCTCTAAATAATTACTGAAGGTTTGCGTTTAATTAGCCCGCACTGAAGACTATACACAAAGTCCAAAAGGAACAAGCATCTCATTGCTCCATTCATTCCCGAAATGTGTACAATGTTGCCTTTATATTTATCGGTGAGTTAAATTCAAAGATTTCATGGGCAGTACGGTAGTAACCTAGTAATTAGCGCCATCCTATCGAAGATATCGCAACACAGTGTTTCGAGTAGAATTTTGATGGTAGGTGATACGATTAGCCTACAGACTTCCAGACATAATTCTTCCGCTTTTTCTTCGGGGTTCCTCTCCTCGGAGACTATTCTCTATTCGTGGAAATACTTAACCGCTTTCAAATGTTATGCTCCTTGGTTTAAGGTATGAAATTCATAAGATAAATGCTGGGGTGCCATAGGGCTCTGTTTTGTCTCTGACTCTCTTTCCAATACTCATCAATGATGTTTTGTCTGAAACTTTTTATCCATTAAAAAGTTTTGCTGACGGCAGTTCCCTCAGCTTTTTGTATTCGTTTGCAGAAACACGTCCGCTATCCATGAGCGGCACTTGCACTTCTGATCCGGCTGTAATCTATCAACACTATATTCGTTCAAAACTTTAGTATAATTCCCATATTCGGGCAGGTGCTCCAATAACTCATTTAAGTCTTTGGGATATTACCAAAAAAAGAGCTTTAAAAATGATAGGTTGTGATTTTGTTTCCAGCTGAGGTAGGTCAGCGGGGTCCAGGGTCAACCAAAGAAAGCAGTCATACTCGGCCAATAGAGAGTTCAAAGCTCCAGTTCCAATTTGTATTTATTCAATGTGTATGTATATGTAAGTAGGTAAACAACATATTTCATATAATTTTACAATATTTACGATCTTATAATAAGCTAGCAAAGTATTTCATATACTTTAACAAAATTCACGGCCTTACAATAAGATAACAGAGTATTTCATATACATTAACGGCGGTATCGGAGAGGGGGTTCAGACAGCGAAGATTAGGATAGAGTCCCTAGTCTTAACTACGGCGGCGGAGGACAGGAAATTTAGACAGCGAAGATTGGGATAGAGTCCCTAGTCTGAGTGGAGGAGGAGAGCGGAGCGCGGAGGCGGTATTAACGGCGGAAGCCAAAAGTTTCGAACCTACTACCTGGTATGAGCGACCAGCAGTGTGCTTCTTATTGAGATGATCCTTACCTTGTACACTTGATTGGTACAAAAGACACGGTGGTAAGAAGAATCTGATTTTCGATGAATTTCTCACTCTTACTTGTCGACCTGGCGGCCAAAACCAAATGTGGATTGTTAAACTGACGAACGAAATTTATTTGCTGACGTTCGTCGCCAACCATCTGTGTGTGTCTTCTTTTGCATATTTGCGTGGGCGCCTTGATGTATGCAATACTTTCTGGTCATATCATCCGGAATAATAATTAAAGTAGAATTTCGGCGTTCTGTTTTCTTTGGGTGGTAAACGGTGAACTATAAAAGGAACATTTGAATCTCTCGAGGACCGCCGCAATGTTTCTTGTCTTTCGCTATACATATATTACTGTTATTTGTATAAACAGTATTCTAGTGGAATAGCCAGTTGTACTCCTCCACCGGATGTGCTGTTAAATTCAGAGATTCTTTCTTTAGCCGACCTATACGAATGTAGAATGCTTTAGCCCGTTCAATATTTTCCTCATATTACGATATTCTGAAATTTAAAACCAATTAATCAGTAGATATCTCCTTTTAAATCCTTTTCAACTTACCTTAACGATTGCACTTTGCTCAGACATTTTAAGGGTAGTCAAAATATATACATACAAAAATCGTGCTTTTGTTGTTGTTAAATGAACTTATCCAAGAAAAAACTACAACATTCATTGTTCTTGTTAAAATAATTAAATTTTGATCTAAAGTTCTAAACATGATTGAAACACAAAACAATACATAGAATATTCTTTTAGCTTTGGCAACTTAAAACGTCTTCGAGTTTCTCGAATTTCTAAAGTAAAACTGTAATCGTTACACTTCCCTTTGCGTCTGTGGCCACTGAAAGAACAGAAACGGCACTGTAACAAAGCATTTTCCTCCACCCTTCATAGCGAGGCTAGATGATAGTCAAAAAGACATAACTAGTGCATACCTATTACAGCCATTATCATAATGACTGCATCTGTAATTTGCGCTACTCTGCTCGCCTAGAAGTGGGTGGTGTAATAGCAACTAATAGTCGGTTGCCTAGCAGATATAGGAATCGAATTATACTTAGAACTTGCATGTGCCCTTTTAGCTTGGCAAACTAATCCAATGACCCGGTAGTTCAGTTCAAGTTTACATATACTCGTATAGCTTGTGAAAGTGTATTCATTTTAGCTCCAGGGTAGGTAGGTACCCTTTATCTACATATATAGTGTGTGATTGAACATAGAATTTTTCACTAGAAACACATCATAAAGGCAGTTGACTAAGTGATGTTTCTCGGGAAAGTCTGCTGTAATACAAGCGAAATAAATTCTCTCTGGAAGAAGTCTTAACAAACACAACAAAAAAATTATCAGAAGTTGACCGAAGCATAGTGCCGACAAAAATTACCACAGAAGAACAGGAAATATGCATTTAATCATCATTTGTGAATACCGCAAAAACAGCAGCCCAAGTATAGTGGTGGCAGTAGCAAAAGCAACAGCAACAGCCGCCACAAAGCCAGGAGATGAAGCACCAAAAAAACAGGGACTACCTATAGGTATATAGGAATAGGTACCTAACCTACCTATATCTCTAAGTATTGAAAGAAGCCTGAAGGACGTTTGGCGGTTGAGTGGATACCACCGCATGATTATGGATGCGGTTTTACTGGCAGTATTATTTTTTTTTGCTAAGTTTTTGACATAATTTCCAAGCATCTGGTAAAATGGAATTTTTGTCGTTTTCCTTAAGATTTCTCGTCGTGTAATTTTTCTTTTTTTTTCATAAAAGGATTAAATAATTGCTCTGGAAGTATTAATGATGGAATTTTAAGTTAAAAAACAAGGTAAGTAGGGAGTTTTTAGGGCCCATCGAACGACCATATTATGCGTGCGCATACTGATGGTGAAGTGGTGATCCAGTTTGATGAGTTTTTGAAATGCAATATTCATTTTGTGAGTTCTTGGCTGAAAATGTTTTGAATGTGTAAATCCATTAGAGAAAAGGGAGTAATTACAAATTTTATAATTATAGTTGAGAATGTGATACGTAATTTAACTTGGGTGGCTGTGTTTTTGTGTTTATTTTTTTTTTATTTTGGTTTTAAAAATTGCTCGGAACACATATTATTTATTATTGCACGCACGCATTAGTGAGAAAGAACTTTAAAAAAAAAAAGGACTGCGATTGATACTTAGTCGTGGATAGCACGAACTTGCTCTTACGTAAAAGAGTAAACAAAATTAAAATTAATGGCGCAAAATTTGTCAAAACTGTTTTAGTATGATACTTGGTTAAAACGACATTTTTTTTTAATTTAAATTGAGTTGAGCATCAAACTTTCTCTAGCATTTTATTTAACTTAAAATTATCAAAAAGCTATTTTATTTTTCTAGTATCGTGCTTCACATGACTCTTTGACATTTACAAACATAAAACAGGTCTGTTCACTTCGTAGGAATTGTCATTCTTTTAGATGTGTTCAAAAGCAATTTATTAAGAAAATTGCCTTAGTACTATACTAGTTAGAAAATGTTTAAAATAAAGAATGAGTTAGTAAACTTCTTAAAGTTATCAAATTGTTAAGTAGTATCACACTAATATCTTAACAAGAGGCTGTTTTGTTTGCGCCAATTTTTCTAGAGAAAAATGTTCATTACCATAAAATTCATTTTCTAAATGACTCAAACAACTTCTTTAGTAGCTGGAGCTAAAAACAGGATGCCATGTGATCTCTCAAGGAAATATGAGTTTATGCAAGAACAAAAATCATAAATCGTTGTAGTGGTTTAAAAACAAAAATAAGCTTTTATTTACCAAGTTTTTAAATCACTTTAAAGAAAATATCTTGATCAATTTTTGAAATATCGAATTTTCAAAAGACTATTGTTTTTTTTTTTTTTAATTCAAAAGATATTTTTTTTTTAAGTTTTGAAATGCAATTTTTATCAAACTTCTTAGAAGATTTACTATACAAAAATTTCTTTAAAATCCGTTATGCCGATAATGAGAAATTCAAAGTTCGAAGAAATGGTTCTACTGTATGTACAGTAATATTTCAATTTCAACATTTTTACTTGCGACTTATAGGTACTACATACATATAAGGCAAGTTATGCATTCGTAAAAAAAAAATCGAACTCGAGATTTTGATCAAAGTTGACATTACGATGATAGCGCAGACTAAAAAAGTGGGTCTCGCAATTCTGTCTGTCGGTCTGTCTGTCGGTTCGACTACAGCCTAAGCGGATCAGTTGATTTTCTTCAAACTTGGTAGATATCATTTTTAATTTTTCCCCCCCACCACGTTTTTTTCTTTTTTTTTTAAGACCAAAAATAGCGGTACCATATAATTTTTTTCGGAATTTTGTAAATATTTTTTTTTTTTTTCAAAAACCGCTTGACAGATTTAAAAAAAAAGATACAAAAAAATTTTATTTAGTCAAAGCTTAGTACTGTTTGAAATTTTTTTTCCGAAAATGGTTATAGAGGGTACCCCCCAAAGAACTGTTTTTTAAGTTTTTGATTTTCTCAAAAACGGTACAACGAATTTCGATCATTTATTTTTGCTAAAGCTCCAAAAAAATTTAAATAGAATTGTGTACTTATTCAAATTTTCAAAAATTTTGTTTTTGAATTTAAAAAAAAAAAATCAAAATTTTTTTTTCAAAACTCAATATTTCGAAAACCTTATATTAGATTTTTTTCAAACTTGATAAATAAGAGTTTATCACCATAATCTACAAGATGTATGAAAAAAGTTTTATTTTACCTAAAAATACAAATGACAAATGTCAAAAAATGACTTTCAAAAATCGTATTTTTCTCGAAAATGGCGCCTAGAATTTTGATAAAAATTTTTCTTGTTTAAATTAATTTTAACGATCTTTAATTTAATAAAAAAAAATTGAAATTAAGATATTACAGCTTGTATACCTACCATAGAACCATTTTTTGAAATTTTGAAGTACTCATTATCGACATATCGGATTTTAATGAATTTTTTTGTAGAGATGCTTCTAAAACAGTATAAAAACCATTGCATTTCAAAACTTAAAAAAAAATATTTTTTGAATTTAAAAAAAAAAATTTTTTTTTTGGAAAATTCGGTATTTCAAAAACGTCTCAATATTTTTTTTGAAATTTAATTTTACTTCGTACAGTAATAAAAACTTAAAGTTAGCATACCAAATTTTTTTCTTAAAAATCTTTTAAAACTTTTGTTTATAAAAGCTTTTCTTTAAGAAACCACTACAAGAACTTATAGTTTTCGTTCTTGCATAGCATTCTGTTTTTGTCTCTTACTACTAAAAGAATTTAAAAAAATAATTTTATCCTTATGCACAGTTTCCTCCAATAACATTCGTTTTTAAAATTCCTAGCCTATTACATAGGAGCAAGTTCGTGCGACCCAGTCGTGCATTTTCTTTTTTAAATTATAGATCGTAAAAATTAACCGAAAACAAAAATAATTGGAGCCGTTTTGGAGAAAAATACGATATTTGAAAATCATTTGTATGGTGTGTGCCGTAAATTTTAGATAAAATAAAATTGCTTATCTCACATTTTGTCACATAATTGTCAAGTTTTTAAGCAAATCGAATCCAAACTTTTGGAGAGTTTTAACATAAAAACACAAAAACATAACATTTAACATAAAAATGATTAAAATCGGTGTTACCGTTTTTGAGAAAATCAAAAACAAAAGAAAAATAGTTCTAACCATTTTTCGCAAATTTTGTTTCAAACATTATTTTTAAGTAAATGAAATTTTGTGATTTTTGTTTAATCTGTGCAAAAATGCTTTATAAAACTTTGAAAAAATTCGTATGGCAGGTACCGTTATTTTTGATCTTAAGATAAAAAAAAAACGTATGAGTTGGAAAATTTAAAAATGTTATCTAACAAGTTTGAAGAAAATCGTCTAGGTCCATATGGTTCCATTTGGGCCATACAAAATTTGTTTTCATCGTTCTTAAGCGCTCGCTATTGGCAGGGATGGCCGCACCAGCATTGTTTTCAAAAAATTACAGACCAATGACGTCGACGGCCCAAAATCCAAACAAACTGATAACTTTTTGACGATGCATTGTCACCCGGTGAATCTCGTATTGATTTGGGTCGTTTTATAGGCGGCAATTTTGCTTGAAAGCGTAGCCATTCATTGAAAAATGCGCCTCGTTGCTTAAGATGATTTTTCGGCCAAAATTGGAGTCCTCTTCCAAACGCTCCGAAGCCCAGTCAGCGATAAACGGCGGGCGTTGTTTATGCTCAGGAACTTTTAGATCCTAGGTCACTTCGATCTTGTACGTATGTAGTCCAAAATCCCGACAAAAAATTCATCAGTCGAAGTCTACGAAAGGTCGAGTTCTTGTGCACGACGAGGAATCGACTGAGTTGGATTCTGCTGTACACTTTCACGAACTGCGGCGATGTTCATGACCCATCTTGTGTTGCTTTGACGAACGAGTTAGCTGATTGATTACCGAACCGATCGTCTCAAATTTGGCAACAAAAAACATTAAAGAGTGGACTGTCAAGGACCACCACGTATACCATAAAATGGGCCCAGTGTAACACTCTTTTTAATAATAGGTGTTTTTCTTTTTTAGTTCAGTATAGAGCTCTGAACAGAGTCCGAGCATGTCGAGCATGTTCCGAACGTTCTCTGAACCAAGCGTGCTCTGAGCGCTCTGAGTATATTTTGAAACAGACCTGAACACTTATGTAGCTGTCGCCATTTTTTTTTAATTTCCATCTGTCAAATGCTTGTGTTAAGCATTTTACTCCGTCTGCTCAGTTATTTTATTCTGAGCTCATAGAGCGCACTCTGAACACGCTCAGAACATGCTCAGAACGAAAAAAGAAACACATTTTCGAAACTCTGAACACTCTGAACTAAAAAAGAAACACAATTTATTTTTTGACAACTCAGGTTCTGTTCTGAACTAAAAAAGAAAAACGCCTAATATAGTTTTATAATTTGGACGTTCTGTTCCATCGTGTAACTTGTCATGGTGATTTGGCATCAGTAACCGTTAAATAAAGAACATATGTCACGAAAACAACATGGCCACCACAGGCCGCCATAATCTACCCGTAGAAACATTTTTTTTTTTTTATAATTAGCACACACTCAAAGGGTTTTTTGTATACCCTTAATATGCCAGAGACGCAGTGAGAGCATTGAGAAAAAAGTGGGGGGTTAGAAAGGAGTTGTACATTGTACATTGGTTTTGAATTCTTGAACATTGCATTGCAATGACAGGGAAAAACAGAGCATTGTAAGACATTCCACATTCGCGTAAGTACGGCTAAATAACGAATCTCTGTACTTCAAAGTACAACCGAAGTTGGGCTCAAGGCAACTGATGGGCATTCAGGACCGGCCCGAGCTAAATTAGAGCCCTGCGCAAGCTTTATCAGTGGCGCCTCTCATTTGGATTGGATTGGCGGAAAAAGTCATTTCCTCATTACCCAAGGGGTACCCTTTGCAATGCGTTTTTTTAACGAGGGATCCCCAAGAGGCCTATTCCTAGATAATACTTATATTTAATGAAAATAAATATGATTTTTATTAAAAACTAAGAAATCAAAACTATATCACAAAAATAATAGTAAAAAAATATATCACAAAAATTTAGGAACTGAAAAAAGTATTTTTTGAAGTAAAAAATATTTAAAAACTAATTCAAAAACATAACAACATACAAATAAATAATGAACTCATTAATTGATGCTCATGTAGGAAATAATAATAAGATTATTATTTTAATAAAAATAAATAGAACCGGCTGTATTAACTTTTCTGGCTTCTGTTTTAGCAAACTCAGCTACCAGATCATCATAATATAATGACTTGACAAGCTCTTTCTCTATAGCCATGATTGACTAGTCAACTTATCTTTCCTGAGTCTTTGGGGTCCTGAAGTAGTTTTTTTATTAATTTTAGTTTCAAAAAACTGTTATTTGAGGAAACTGTGATGGTATTTATAGATTTAGAGCTATGACTTCAGCTGATTGCACGTTAGTGAATTGTTCTTCTGATCGCATTTCCACTAAAGAATTTTTAGTAGCATATTTAGTAGATAAATTAGCAGACGGAGTTTGTAAATACTTACTAGTTATGTTGGCGCAAAATTTTAAACAGCCTATTATTAAGGTATTAGTATGATACTACTTAACAATTTGCTAACTTTATAGTAGTTTACTAACTCATTCTTAATTTTAAACATTTTCTCACTAGTATCGTACTAAAAGAATTTCCTTAATAAATTGCTCTGAACACACCTAAAACAACGACATTTCGTGTAAAAAAATAAGTACACGAACCTTTTTTGATGTCTGCAAATGTCAAAGTGTCATAATGAAGCTAGCGCGATACTAAAAAAATAAAGTAGGTATTCGATGATTTTAACTTTAATAAAAGGGTAGAGAAGTATGATGCTATATTCGATTAAAATTATTGTTTTAACCTAGTATCATACTAAAACAGCTTTAGCATCCTACTAATTCAATTAAAATTTTGCGCCATTATTTTTTTCTTAAATATCAAACTAGATTAATATGCAACATATAAACTTTAAACTAAAATTTTACTTCCTAAGTACAGCATGTTTCTATTCTTAACGTTTCCAGCCTCAGATATTTCAATAAGAGCTTTATATTATAGCTTCTAAGATTTTGAATGGTTTTAAAGCATTTAGTCTACTCCCATCTGGTTTCAGAAAGGGGATTTAAGGTCAAACCAGCGAAATTTTTTGTATATATCTATGTCCCAACGCATTGTTGAACCTGATAGGTACATAGTTTTATATGCATTGAGCAATGTCAAAAAACTTAACAGCTTCCAATGAACAGCAAGCTGAATCATTAAAAACCAACAACAACCAAAAGGAATGCAAGCAGCCTGAACAAAATAAGCTCTTGGTTCAAAACACTTAATTTTGTTTTGAACACCAGCCTCTTTTC
Source organism: Chrysotoxum bicinctum (assembly GCA_911387755.1). Taxonomy (NCBI): domain Eukaryota; kingdom Metazoa; phylum Arthropoda; class Insecta; order Diptera; family Syrphidae; genus Chrysotoxum; species Chrysotoxum bicinctum. The sequence continues at coordinate 225,795,889 of OU426987.1, forward strand.
CTTTCATGTTTGAACCATTATCATAACCTTATACATACTCGTATACACTACTGGAATAGTAGCGTAGCAAGTTTTATTGTAAATATAGATTCCCTATCCTTTCTTTTGTTTTGAGTTTTTTTTACCATAATACATAGACAAATAACTCCCTATGGGAAGTTAATAAAGTAATTAGACCAGTCAAAAAATCCCTTTTTAAATGTAAACAATAACTGGCAAGAACAAAAAATAGAGAAAAGGAGAAATTGAATAAAATAGATTCACTCATTAACGACAAACATCAACATTAATCAAAAGTATTTCCATATTTCAACCCTTTGTCTCATTCTCGACACACGACAGTGATAAAATTTCACTCATAAACAGAGGCCAGTGCCAAACTAAAACATAGTACAAGAAACACTCAACCGGAAGAGTTTAAATTCCTAGACGCAACTTTTAATTCTGCGCACTGAGTATGAATTTAGTACCTCAGAATTTCTGTTTGAGTAACATTGCTGACTTCGATTTCATATAGAAGAATTGGCATCGTGCTCATGTTATCAACTTGCAAGCTGTTAACTGTCTGTATTTGCTGTTGAAATTCTGTTTTATGTTACACTGCATAGGGGAAGGATAACAAAATAAAAAAATTCCAATTTGACAAATCGGACCGATTACAATAACTCCCTATGGGAAGTTAATAAATGCCTTCACTCATACACGCGATGGTGAATGTGAAGAATAACGTAACAGTGGATTGATAAAGAGAAAAATAGCAAATATGTAGGTATCTGTTGTTAAGCGAACAAAATTGTGCACTTTGTAAAGATTTTATGATGTAGTTTTTTTTACTGTGGGAATGGGGGTGTGTATAGGAAATTAAACATCGACTTATTTTTGGAAAACTTGATATGTATCTATATATATATTATATATGTATATCTGTCTTTAAATTCAGAATCAGCTGTAAATTATATAATAAATACCAATATTGGAGTAAGCTATAAAAAGAAATGAAACTTAAAAAAGATGGTAGGTAGTGGTTATGAAGTAGTGGCTTTTTTAACGCTTACCCAAGGCGCCTCTTGAGTTCAGCGCCCTGCGCATTTGCACAGCTTGCACGTATAGCTTGTGCGGCCCTGTGGGCATTCCTAGAGGTGCAAGTATTATGGTTGAATTGTTTAAAGGGAGAAATGCAGCTATATCCATTCTCATGATATAAGATATACATAAGGGTAATGCAGCAATGCACCGATGACAAAAATTATTCCCCCATATATTTGTCTTTGCTCTGTTGGTCATTCCCGAATTAAGTATAATAATATTATTTTTTTTTGACGCCGCGCCACTCCCAGATAACGATATTGGCGACCGAGAATCACACTTCGATACTGCATTGCGTTGGTCTCCTCCTCCATTTTTTACCGATCCAAGTTAACTGTTGATGAATTAAATTGGTTTTCTATGCATCAGTTAGCGCCCAGATACTGATATTTGTACGATATTTAAAATATTTTTTCAGCAAACTCCAAACCCTTAGAGAAACGAAAACATAGAAAAAACTTGCGTGGCAGTGGTTGGATTACACAAAAACTATTTTCTAAACTTTCCCCTTACTAAACAAAAATCAAGCGTCAATAACTTCATCCAAATCGTTAAAGCAATTTCCGAGAACCAAAAACAAAAATTGAAGTTTTGAATATTACAACTACCACCAAGTGTTTAGTATTGGCTAGAGTTATAGCTTATTACATATTTATCGATAGCGAACAAGACCTTCAAATACATAAATTTGGTGGTGCAACAGCTCAGAGTGAACCAGGACCTAGTGACTTACAACTCTCAACCATTCCTGTGTGTCTATGTTACCAGGAACAGAGGGGACCTACAATTTTTCTGCCGATTTCGAACGGCTAATGAGCAGCACTTTCCATGACAAGAGATACTCTTGGAGAATTTGTCAATTCCTCGCAAGAGGCAGTACACCCCTGAAGAAAACTTTTTTGCAGCGGCTGAGAATCGAACTCGAGACCTTCCGCATGACAGTTCAACGCACTAACCATTGTGCCAAGGGGTACTACGACCTCTAAATAAGCTTTATTTAAAAAAAAAAAAAAACGGTTTCATTTGGGATGCTTCGGAGTTGGTATGATTTTCGAGTCCGAGACTGAGACTTTCCTGGTCTTGTGGGCAGTCCTAATGCGAAAAAATATTTGTATCAAGACTTCAACATCAGGTTTAATTTCCATATTATTTTCTGACCTTTTTTCTGAGCTGATGCGTGGCAGTTTTCAATATTCCAGCTCAATTTTTTTTTTCTTGAACTATCTTCTAGCCCTTTTTATAAAACAATTTCTATGTATGTACATTTGTTCAGGGTTATTTCCGTGGATAAAAAATTAGAGTCAATATAGATTTTTTATTCAAACTCAATTCCTATAATTATTATCTTTTACACAAACAATTTTATAGCTGTTAAAAGAACACTAACTTGTGAATATCTTTAGACAGTCGTAAAAGTGAGAATCAACAAGAACTAACCATATAAACATTTCAGGATTAATACTATTTTGGATTTTCGTTCTTACATAGTGTAAAGTGACGAAGTCGATTGAAAACCCATAAAACGTTCAACTTAACATTTTGCCCTTGATTTCTTCGGACCTGCCTCTACATATCTACATTATGTCATGTCGGTTCAAACTGAACTCAGTCAATAATTCTAACTGTCATTTCGAATTAAGTGTTTGATTCAAAGTAAAAATAGAACTTGAAACATTATTCCAAAGCTTAACAATAAAATTAAGTGATATTTTAAGCCTTCTACAATGCAAATATAATTTCTGTGAAACACAGGTTTCCAAAAATTTACATAAACAAACATCTACACATTAGGGCGTTTCAAAAAAAAAAATATTTTTTCTCGGAACCACGCTCAAAAGTTTCGTTTGGATGCCAAAATAGGCCTCTGAAAATATGAGCCCTTAATATTAAGATTTAGGTTGTCCGCATCGCACTTTTCGATTTCCCATAAGAATAACACAGGTATTTTGTAGAGAATTGAACGCTCTACAAAAAAAGTATAATGTCATTTTTCGATAAATCAACTCAGTCAAAAGTTATTCAAGATCAAAGTTTAATTTACCCTTAATTTAGCCGTTTTTCTGAATGATTTAGCAAAATATCATGTTTTTAGAAAAAATTTGACCAAAAAATTTTACAAAATATAAATAAGACTTCAGAAGACTGTTAACCATTATTTTCTGCTATATAGTAAAGATCGACGAGGTACTTTAAACGAATTATCAATTACAGTTAACTTCAAATTTGAAAATTCTTTTTTTTTTTTAATTAGAATCAATCGTTCCATTGAGTAATTTGAGTAATCATTCATATATAAGGAATGTTTAGAATATTTCAACAAATTAAAAGTGACAAATGATGTAGCTGAACGAGGGGTTGCTTTGATTGAGGAATACAACAACTGCCTGACAAAAGATGAAGAACAACTGCAATACTTATTGCAAGTAGTTTGCGAACATCGTCTGAGATATCCTAACTACAATAAGACAACTCTTCAGCAAGATCAATTTAATGTAAACGCGTAAAAATTATTTTTAGAAGAAGAAATTTCGAATTTATTAGAAGTAATATATTTTTAATTGGTTATAAGTAATGAAAACTTGATAACACTGATAACTTTTCAGGCCATGTAAAAAATTTCAGCTATTTTCGAGCGCAAATTATTTATTTAAAACTATTTTTTCAATAAAATTTCAGCAATCTTTGAGGGCAAAAGATAATAGTTCTATTTTTCAGTTTGTTTTAAAACCTGTAAACTTATAAATAATTTAAGAGTATTGTAAAGAAAACAGCTAAATTGAGGGTAAATTAATCTTTGACCTAGAATAACTTTTGACTGAGTTGATTTATCGAAAAATGACATCATACTTTTTTTGTAGAGCATTCAATTCTCTACAAAATACCTGTGTTATTCTTATGGGAAATCGAAAAGTGCGATGCGGACAACCTAAATCTTAATATTAAGGGCTCATATTTTTTGGCATCCAAACGAAACTTTTGAGCGTGGTTCCGAGAAAAAATATTTTTTTTTTTGAAAAGCCCTACTACACATATGTACATATACGTACATATGCATAAGAAAAACATAAAGAAACTTGAAATAGAAATATCACAATCCCTGCCATAAATCTCAGCTCAATCTCAGCCAATATAATAAATACTGCGACACGCGTAAATAACGCTCTGACTACACCATTAGATAACGATCAAGACAAGGCCTTGATTTATAACGTTCTTTGATGAACCAGATAGAACGGTACTAAGTAGACAAAATAAGTCTCCAATGGGAAAATGGGTGATTATTTAATATTCGGTTGACATATTTTAAATCCACCTCAATAATTTTCATTTTATGAATATTTCTGAAGGATATTCCATCATTTCTGCCAGATGGAGCTGCTATCACAAACAATTTAACAAATTGTCACTTGAGGGATGTGAATAGCCCCGCTGGCTCTGCGGCAGAAGCGCCTGATGGCATTTACTCGTATATTTTAGGATATGCTTGGCGTGATAAACAATAAAGATTTTGTTCCTATGGGGGTGGACATGACATGGAATGGACGCATGCAACCTACAAATTTGCGTTCCAATTTATTACCCCAACGTCATATTGCATAAAGAGAGGGGGAAAACAACCCTACAGCAGATTTTCCATGATTTGAGAGGTCATTTCACTTTGGCACTGCCATACTGTTTCTGTTGCAGTGCTTCTTTTTTTTTTTGTTTAAATATAATTTTTCAATGAAATTAATTTTTTAACACGAAAATTATATCCTTACCTATGTACATACATATGTATGTATCTACTTTTTGTATTTAATTTTTTATTATTATTAATCTTTTTTCTTTGCAAAGAGAGAAAACGAATGGTTAAATGAAAAATTAATTTCACTCGAATAATAAATGATGACAGTTTTAATTGTCACTTTGGTATTTTTGGAATCCCACAGATAAACAAATTTGTATGGGAAAAATTTAAAAATATTTAATTTTTTTTTCTTCGGAAAATAATTATTTATGCAAAAATACAGGAGCATTGAATGTGAAATGAGCATTGAGCATTTATGTACATATGTATATATTCGTGCGAGTAGGTTTTAAAAAATAAGCCGCCCCAGAGTGCCATGTGCCCTTCATCGGATGGCCGAGTGACGACGAACAAATGCGACTTTAAAGGTTTATTGGCCATCTACAATGACAACAACACCGAAAACGATGATGGACGAATTCGTGTTCGCTTTTAAATAATTAATTAAAAGAAGATTTAAGATGTGAATGCGTTAATTTATGAGGCGAATGTGTGAGGAATTAACAATTTGGGGGTGTAGACGATTGTTACTGTGGGGTTGGGGTTTTATGATGATTTATTTTTGCTTGACCGTTCGTTAACCTATTCAAAGAAAAGTTACATCCCACGTGTTTTTTTTAAATTTTATTCTTGAAGAATTCTGAACTCGAGAACAAAAGTCCAAATACAAGATTGAATATTTCATAATATTAATGCAGTAACTACCTATGGGTGTAGTTTGGTGCATTGGCTAGATTTGCAATCCAGTGGACTGGGATCGAATTCAGCTTATGCAACCTGAAATTCTTTATCAGAGGAACTACCCTTTGCGTGAAGTGACAAATCTTCCAAAAGCATCTTTTGTCATTATTACTGAATCTCGTTCCTTGCAAGGTGAATACCTGGCCAGGTAAACCTTTTTAGTTGTGAAGCAACAAAAAAACTCGAATACGGATGGATTTAATGTTGACGAACCTAGAAGGGAAATAAGGACAATAAATTTCGTGTCGGTCCATTTGATGTTAGGTCCCTTAATAGGCTGCATGCGGATATCATCGCCATCCAAAGTAATAGGCAGAAGAAAGTTAAAAAACTGCGATTCTACGACGACGTTACCGAGAAAGAAGACTTAAGAAGATTATCTAAAAAAAACGTATTAGAAGACCCTAAAAGAAGAAGTCTTACAGTGTCAAATTGCAAGATCGCGGTGGCCAATTTAAATCGCCTGCATATCATCCAATTCGGGCCTATGAAGAACTTGATGAAAGTCACGATTGGTAAAGCAAAACTTAATTTTGAACAACTTCGAACAATCGTTACAGAAACTGAGGAGATCGCCAAGAACCTGATAGCAACTTACTTCGAAGCATATGGAAGCATCGTATGAGATAGACAACAAAATTACGAAAGAGGAAGGTACCATAAGGCTTCATGTGGTTTTTGACGCATCTCTCCGACTAGCTCTCTTAACGATCATCTTTGAATAGGAGCCAACTTGCTGCCAGATATTATGAAAGTTCTACTAAATTTCCGCTAAAGCCTTCATGACACTACTAGCCTTATGCGAGGAGAATCGTGATAACCATCGCTTCAAACGGTTTGGAAGAATATTTATATCGGCTGGTGATAGGCCCACGTTGACCATATACCGGATGACCAGAGAAACGTTTGGTGTTATTTGTAGCCCGGTTTTGTTGTGTGCAACGATTACTTATTAACACCAACATTAAACTTGAATCACAGGATTTTTCAAGAAATTGGTTATCTTGCCGTTGACAGTGATGGTCTGGTCAACGTTGTTCTGAAAGAAGCATGGACTGATAATGCCATCGGCTCAAAATCCACACAAAATAGTGACTTTCTCTGAATGCATTGTAATTTAGTGATCGTCCAAAATTTAACAATTTTGCTCGTTGACGAACTTATGCATTCAGAAATGAACCCCGTCGATGGTTATGATTAAATCACTTGCACATGTTGTTAAATGCTGTAAATCTCTCTTGATTTGACAAGACACACTGAATAAATGACAGCAAATTTGACAGATGTAGCCTCAACAAAATGTCCGGATTCATCTGTCAATGTTTGAAAATCTCTTTTGGAAACCCTTTTACAAAACCTCCAATAGCAGTTCACACTGCAAATCCCTGATCAATAAACAGACAACTAGATTTACCATATTTCCACCCACCGATGATACAATGATCTCTGCACTTTCAGAGGGACTAAGATTGATTGGGAACAGGGTTCGAACCTTGCTTCGTTCGGAGCAAATTGGCTCCAATTTTGAAGGAAAAAAAATCTACTCCAACGCTCCGATTTTTCGAGATTTACTCCACTTTTTCCACACAGACAAACTCTCTAATTTATATACAAATATGACATTGTTGAAAAAACCATTAAACCTTTGTTAAAAATTCTTTCTGAATTTGTGATTTGTTTCTTTTTACAAAACAATTTTTGAAAATAATACTAAGTTTTCCAATGAAACCTGCGATTTATTTTTTTTTTTGCTAATACTATTTTCTTATGTTCATACATATGTATGTATGTTTCAATTTTCCTGAAAAGTAAGGATTTTCTTTTTGTTTGAAATCTACTCCGGATTTGCTACACTTTTTTTTCAAATTTGCTCAGAAATTTCATGACTGAGGTTCTAACCTTGATTGGGAACACTGCCACGTTGTAGGCAAGATATTGTTGCGATTATCATTTCCAACTGTCAAGTTGGACTGTCATGCAGAAGGTCTTGGGTTCGATTCTCAACAAAAAAGTTTTTCAGATGTGTACTGCCTAGGGTTGCCAGATTTGTCTTACACCTCGGCGGGAAAAATGGCTAAAAGAATGAAAAATTCCGGGATTTCAACATATTGCCCGGGACAAAATAAAAAATCATAATATGCCTGAAGATCAAAATAAATAAATTCTTTTATTAATTAGACACTAATTAAATGACTTTCTTGTTATTTGAAAATGTTTTTCTTTTGTCAATTTTAATGACAGATGTTATGTTTGTTTGATTGAAATTTTAAAAGCAATTTCTTAAGGTTAAATCACAATGCAGAGATTGTTCCTTATCACTGAAAGATATTTAGGTACGCTAGGCATTATTTTGTGAGTTTGGGTCCCAACCCGGGAAAAAAGCTGTCTCGGCGGGACAGATGAATTCATGTCTGAAATCCGGAACGTCCCGGGTAAATCGAGAAATCAACAGAAAATTTGTAGGTCCCATCCATTCCTGGTTACACGCACCCAGAAATGGTTGAGAGTTGTAGGTCACTAGTTCCTGGTTCTCTTCTAGCTGTTGCACCACCAAATTTATAACCACAACCATCAAATATTAGGAATGAATGAAGACATTGCCAAAATCCGAGATTTCACTTCTGAGTTTTGACGAGCTTTAAGAGGGAATGAAGTTAAACTTTAGTCCGTTATTGAAGATGTTATAGTAGGAAATGCATTTCGACTGTGTCATCAAAGATATTATCATCTATTCCTAGCTTGACGATTGGTATCACCATCTTGTTTCTATGTCTTACGAAAAGATAAAAAGAACCTCCCAATGCTTGAGATGAGACCTGCAACGATAATCAAGGGAACACCGTAGTAAAATCGAAGATCGATGGCGAATTGACCATGAGTCACTAGCTTACCAGTGCCACGAACTTTTTGCACAAGCTTGCATATTGCAGGCGTGGTGGGTACTTCATTTCGGCCAAAACTTCTTTTAAAAAAGTGCACTACTTGGCCTACATAGCACTCACTTATTTCAAAAGTGAGTTTTCAATATTTCCCAATGTTGTTCAGGTATAAGTATTGTACTGACTTTCTGTCAAGATTTTGGGCGGGAAACAGTTGTCAGTGTCACAATGATTAAAAAGAAAAACTATATGAATAATTGCTATGGTGTATCAAATTCCGCTGTTAGGCAAATTGTACTCTTCATATTCAACCTAACCAACAATTTCGTCCATCCGCTCTGGACAAAGTGAAGATTGCTATGCTTAAACTTAAGTCCAATAAATGTGGTGAAGCTGACGGACATTTCAAAGCAGTAGACGCCAACTTGATTAAGACTATAAAGAAGGTCATTCAAAAAATGTGGTTAAAGGAGAGCATGCCCAATTAATATAACCTCAGCATTTTTTTAACGACCTTTAAGAAAGCAGACCCAGAGAAGTCCCCCAACTTTAAAGGCATTTGTCTCCCTCACATCAATTAACAAGATATTTTCTGCCAAATAATTTGATATACGAGTAATCCGAAGCCCTAAAGCAGTTCGTAATCAGAGTGGAACGGATCTAATATGTTAATGAGTTCTTTGGAAACAGAGTTGTTAGACAGTCTTCGGCTCAATAGCAAGGCATTTTTACATGACTTTCAAACTATGAGTATTTGCAGCATAGGGAAGGTGGTTCATGATTCTTTTAATTCCCAACCATTAGAAGACAAGATATTAAGCGAAAAGGGCGTCTTCGAAGAAACTTGTACCAAATATTTTGAAGAAAACAGTTCAGAAATTTTATCTGTAGGTTGATGTGAAGACTGACAGATATAATTCCGGTACGCACTTGATTCATGTCATATTTGAGTTAGTAGTCAAGTTCTATAAATTTATAAGTTTCATAAGTAAGGAAATAAATTAACAATCAACATAAATAAAGTTTTCAGAAGAAATATTTTTTACACAAATGTTAAGTAATGCGATTAACATAATTCGAGCACTCAGACTGATTCACTCGAATTTAATTACAGTCCTTGCCTTGCTATTGGCGCCAAGCTTCATTAAAGAGTATGCAATTCTCAACCCAAATGCGTTAAATCGTTATCGGTTGATAATAATTCAACATACATAACACACAGGAACCTACGTCAAGCATGCTATCCAATATGGAAAACTACGAATAAAACTGAAATTCATATGACTAATATTTGAGCGGAAAAAAAAATATGAAGCTTTATGACACTGCGACGGGCGCGGTGGCCGGCAGCTGGCTGCGTCGGCACAACAACGACAACTAAGAAATAAGTGAAAAGTTTTCCGCATTCGATTATAAAGTTCTTTGATGTGACAAAGCGTGACAAATTTTGCTCTTTACATACAAATATTTGAGAGCGTGCACAATACTGTAGGTATGTACCTCAGTTTGCCCCACATAAGTAATATTTTCTTTTATGACGAATTACGAATATGTAATTCCAAAGCATATTCAATTTCCTCATACGCCTTCTCGGAAAGCTATTGAAATCCTTTTAAATCCTTTGACGGATATCAGCCCAGCTCCACTCCCTCCTCTCTCAGTCACAACCATGTGAATCAACAAATGAAATACAAGTTTGTCTGAGTGGAAGTGACGGAGTGTTAACCCGCCAAGTACAAAAAAGGTTGTGTACCTAGTTTTTTTTTTATTTATTTTTTTTTTGTAAAGACCTACTGCTGCACAGTAGTCAAGGACTATTGAAATCAGAAAGAAAAACTTTCCTTTGATGAAAATTCAGCTTTGAGCTCAAAAGGAAAAACCGCAAGAACTTACAACTATGGAATTTTTTAGAGCGAAGAAAAAGGATTTGGTTGATTAATTAAAATGTATGTTTATCCTTATTAAAAACATTTCAGCGGTTTTACATTCGACGAGGCAACAAACCCTGCTATAGGATGGGTGCTCATTAGATTAGTGTGGGATAAAGTATTATCTGAACTGTTTTTAATGAAGTCTGCACAGTTCATAAAAGGATATAGATAAAATAATTCTTCATAATTGTAGGTGGTACTGTGGCCAAGTGGCATGAAAAGACTTTTGTCTCTTTACCACAAAACCGACATAAAGCCAAATTTCAAAAGTTGACCAAGTGTGTGCAGACCAAAGCCACATAAGCTATTGACTCATAAAAATAAACGAATTTAAATTGGAAATCAGCCTTAATTCAAATTTAAACTGAGATCCCTTGCGTTAAATAAGCAATGTCACTTCTAAACTATAGACAAATGATAAGTAGTGAAGTTCAATTCAAATGTTCAAGGTATGTTAGGAGTAGGGTTGCCAGATTTTTCTTATACCTCGACGGGACAAATGGCTAAAATAATGAAAAATCCCGGGATTGCAACATATTGCCCGGGACACATAAACAGTCAGATTTATATTCAGTCATCAAAAATAGGGCTTCTAAAATACCTGCCAGCAATAAGCAACTAAGTATTTGAAAAACATTATACTTTACACAACATGCTTTAAAATGTTCTTTAAAACAAAAACAAAACTGGATTTGAAAGACCTTAAGATGGCCTTGTAGTTATACATTCAAAAATTACTTCGGATGCAGACTAAATCCATGGTCAACGTCATCTGCCGCCTAACAACGGATGAACTTTAGAATCGACATGCAAAGCTCATAGTCGTTTAACAAGCTTCACGTGAAGCTCGACAACTCTCAATTAGCAATGCCCTGCCTAGGAGCCCCATGCCTCCTTAAAAAAATAATGCAAACTTAATTAGATGCTTTTGTTTTTGTTTTGCACAGGTTTAAGGTATGTTTACTTAAGCCTAGTACGCAGATCGGGAAAAATTTTGTCTCCCATAAATTTTTTTTCCTGGGACAAATTTTGTCTCGGATATTTTTCCGAGCAGTACGCAGTTCGCGCGCAAAATTCACACTATTGTGAATTGCTCTTCAAAATGTCTCCACTAAATTTTGCCAGGAAAAAGAACGATACAAGCATTATTTTGCGGGACAAATTTTGACAGCCACCGTATTTCCGAAAGTGATTTTTGTCAATTCTGATTTTATGTAAAAGGTGCTGATGCTTGTCTTGAGATCATCAAGAGGAGATTCCAAAAAGGTATGAACGACTTTTGTAAGACAACCCGTTCCAGAGATACACTGCAAAACACATTAAATTAGATTTCATCTCTCCAACTTCAAACTTTTGCGCGAGATTTGGAAAAGTTTTGTAGAGATTAAAATTGTAGAGATAAAATTTGTCTTGTGTCGATCTGCGTACTAGGCTTTATAGGACAATCAATTTTACTAGAATAATTTATTTTTGTTACAAACTTAAAATATAATTAATATATTGAATTTACACAATTTACCAAATTTTAAGTAAAGCCTAGTACGCAGATCGGGAAAAATTTTGTCTCCCATACATTTTTTTTCCTGGGACAAATTTTGTCTCGGATATTTTTCGGAGCAGTACGCAGTTCGCGCGCAAAATTCATACTATTGTGAATTGCTGTACAAAATGTCTCCACTAAATTTTGCCTGGAAAAAGAATAATACAAGCATTACTTTGCGGGACAAATTTTGACAGCCACCGTATATCCGAAAGTGATTTTTGTCAAAACTGGTTTTATGTGAAATGTGCTGATGATTCTCTTGAAAGCATCGAGAGGAGATTCCAAAAAGGTATGAACGACTTTTGTAAGACAACCCGTTCCAGAGATACACTACAAAACACATTAAATTATTTTTTAATTTTCCAACTTCAAACTTTTGCGCGAGATTTGGAAAAGTTTTGTAGAGATTAAAACTGTAGAGATAAAATTTGTCTTGTCTCGATCTGCGTACTAGGCTTAATGAATAAATTTCATAATTACGATATTGTGACTTAATCTTTACGCAGATAACTTTATACTACGTTTTCACCAAGAGTAAATCCGGGATTTAAGTTGATTTACCATAAATCTTCTTTAAATCTCGAAGATTTACCATACAAATTTATGTCGTAAATCTAGTAGATTAGAAATAAATCTCTACTAAATCTTCATAGGATCGATCGGTCGAAGTTCGAACTGACCTAACATCCATACGGTGCTAAGCTATCTCGATGATTTTTCATCGTTTGGCACAAATGAAATTTTCTTTCTCTCGCTTATACTTTATAAGAAAAATTGAAACAACATTAGCATTTTGATAGATGCTGTCAAAGTTAATCTTCTTATTAATTTTTCAGTGCGGTGAAAACACCACATAAATCTCTTGCCTTAAATCTCAGATTATCTTTTGGTGAAAACGTAGTATTAAGCGCATTCACATTCTCAAATATGCTTGGCAAGCCAGAAAAATATCAAAATATTTTGATATTCATCAAGCATATTTGACAATCCGTTTGATGGAGCGTTCACATCTTTAAAATCTGCCATCTTTCGTCAAGTTGAAATGAAATGGGTTTGGTTCCACGTAAGGATAGTTCTATAATTGTGGGTTGAAAGCTTAAGAGATAAGAAAAGAAATGGTTACGTGATATCAACACAAACTTAATCATTGCGCAGATAGTTATGCGTCAGGAATAACACGGCATGCCACTAATTAGGTGCCGCGGATATCGCGCAAGCAAAGATCCTCTTAATAAACTTTTTCATTTTTTACGGAGATGATTTATTTAATAGACTCGACAGGATCATGACAGTTAGAATTGTTCGCTTACTTTATTTTATTGAGTTCATTATGTTTGTTTGATTTTCTTGCAGAACACGGTGCAACGTGGTCGAAACACACAAAATACCCAGCCACAAAACATCGATGCAAACAACCAATTCTTGGAAGGAACTTTACCATTTTCACGCACGACAAATGGGTCATAGAGTTTTGGAAAATAAGTCTATTGGTATATAAATTTAAGTGAGCTTCTAACTACATATTATAGTTTGAACCTTAGTCCGAACACAGTAAACGCAACGCAGCCGTAAGCCTTTGAAAAACTCCATGGTCAAAGTTTAAATGAATAAACACTCTTTAATTCGAATACAATTAACACAACGTAAACCTCCAATTACAGATTTTCGATCAATTTGAATCGACATCTTTTATATTAGATGAAAATAAAGTCCCCTTTAGACGATCATTTCAGTTTCAGTTTCATTTGAGCTATCAGCTAAGCTTTCAGTTAAACTGATGTCTAAATGCAAAAACTGAAGCGTTTAACTGAAAGTGAAACTTAAACTGAAACTGATGGAATTCCCATAAGTTGTCAGTTCAGTTGTCAGTTCAGTCGTGATGTCAATTGCAGTTGGCGATGAATCAACATTTTCGAGTTCCTTTTTTTTTTGCAATATGTCGAAACAGATTGATAATATGGTCGATTTCATTGAAATTTATCGCACCGGTCCATGTTTGTGGAAGAAAAGTGACCCTTTTTATCATTATTCAGTGAAAAGAGAAGCAGCAAAAAATGACGAAGATTGCAAATTTCTTTCTTCTTTTTTTTTTGGTTTATTGAGCCACAAAACTATAACTATTGAAATAAGGCTTTCATCGTCCGTAACGCAATGTATTTCTTCTGACTTTCGACTAGCAATGGGAACTATCGAATAAAAACTATCGACTTATTCGATAGTAGCTAAGAGTTCATTCATTCGATAGTACCCAGTCATTCGGTTACTATTTTCAGTTACTATTTTCAGTTACTATTTTCAGTTACTAGTTTCAGTTACTATTTTCGTTCGATTACTTTTTCACTCGATATTAGCTTTGAACGTTTTTAGTAATACTTTTTTCGTTCAACTAGTTTTTCACCCGATAGTTACTTTGAACGATTTTAGTATACTATTTTTGTTCAATGAACGATTTCAGTATACTTTTTTGTTCAATTACTTTTTTTACCCGATATTAGAACTGAACGATTTTACTGATTTAGTTACTATTTTCATTCATTTAATTTTCGCTGGTTGATGTTCGTGTTTAGTAAGTTTTGTTTACATTTGGAATAATATTCTTATCGTCATTTGTGAGATTTGATTGAGACTCGGTAATATTTGAGATATTATTATGGCTAAGGGTAGGGTTTATTTTAAAATGTTGGGTTTAATATTTCAGTGTTTGGCTATGAAAGATTAAATTTTGGGTTCTGTTTCATCTTTTGTGTTCCAATTATTTTAACATATCGGTACATGTTTAAATTTTTTTTTGCATAGAGGTAGTCAATTATGAAGATACAAGTGTTTCACAAAAGTTATCTATAATATATTTACAGCAAAAATAAAAAGTTTGCATTTTTGGTCCTTTCTTAATCGATCGACATCGTAGCCATCCTTTGATGAAATTTGACATTTTATGACTTAACAAATAGAGGACAAATTCAGCTATGACGTACATATAGTATTTCGTTCCAAATGTCAGCCGAAAGCCGTAAAATTGCTCTTTTCCGGAGCAATAAAAAAAATCTCTTTTTTTTTGCATTTTTAGACTTTTCTTAATCCACCAACATCGTGGCCATCCTTTGATGGAATTTGACATTTTATGACTTGACAAATAGAGGACAAATTCAGTTATGACGTACATATAGTATTTCGTTCCAAATGTCAGCCGAAAGACCTAATTTTGCTTTTTCCGGAGCAATAAACAAAATCTCTTTTGTTTTTGCATTTTTGGACTTTTCTTAATCCACCGACATAGTAGCCATCATTTGATGTCATTTGGCAATATATGGCTTACAATATAGAGCATTGAGTATAGAGAATTTTTGGGAGAACTATCATAAACTCTAGTCAATCTTATTGTAACTATAAGTTCAGACCCATTTAGATTTTTACAAACATTTTCGTAACAGCAAATCAGAGTTTATAAAACTGGATATTTTATTAGGTGAGGTGACCATTACCATTATTACGAAGTAAAATATATTTTAGAAAAAATAAGAAAGGTAGGGTTAGTGACAATGTTTCCTCATTGCCTTTATATGACACATTTGTATTATTCAAATAATAAGCAATTAGTAACAAATTCTACTTGAACTGAACGAATGAATGAATGAATGAATTCGTTCGATAGTTCAAATCAATTAGTTACTAACTATCGATAGTTCAAATCATTCGATAGTGCCCATCACTACTTTCGACTGCTCACAAATAAAATGAAAGTTTAAGGCTAGCAGCGCACTAGCCACTTTTAGTTGCGAAACTGCTTGGTTCGAGCAACTAAAAAGTTTGTGTTTTGACACAAACTAAACGATTGCCTAAAATAAGTTCGCCATTTTATTGAAGATATAATTATCTGCAAATTGACGGACATTCAACCAAACAGTCCATCTGTTTTCTATAAGTAACCAAACAGTTTCGCAACTAAAAGTTGCTAGTGCGCGGCTAGCCTAACTGAACACCGGACTGACGTCTAAATACACTGTCTTTTTTAACTGAACTGACAACTGAACTTATAACTGAATTGATAACTGATCGTCTAAAAGGGTCTTAAAAAAGAAAACACATCGATTCTTACAAAACACATCGATTGGATAAATTACAATGCTTTCGAACTAGCGAAAATTAGGTAGTTTCGTTGAAAGTTTCCAAATCGGGTTAAAAAAAAACATTTAATTTCTTATAATACATTATGATGCCTTATGAACACATCCAATTTGAATAGTACTATCAAAAACCAAGGTTTGATAAATAGAAATAGAGGGCTTTATCAATAATCAAATTTAGAACTGTCTAAAGTATTTGACGGGATTCTTAATAATTAACACTACTAATAATTAATTTAACGTAACCTAAGATTTCAAAGTGAATTAACTTAGCGGTTACCACGCGTTTGGACTGCCATTCTGACAGTTCAATGCAAAAAAAACAGAACCAAATAATCTTTTTTTCAAGCATTGAGGATTTATTTGGAGTTTGAAATAAGAATAAGTATGTAAGTATAATATGTATGTGAAATAAGGAATGTAAAATTTGATTGTTTCTATTTGCTTAATTTTTTACTAATTTGAATTTCAGAAAGAATGTATGACAGAAAATGGCTGAAAAGTTTTTTTTTTTTATATTTCCGCTCTCCGTTATTGTGCGATCTCTTGCAAAACATTGATATCGTGTATTTTATGTCCCGATTTTCGAAACTCGTTTAGAAGCGAACGAGTTTATTTGTATTTCAAAATGCCACAAGTGTCATTTGAACAGTTTCCATTTTCAATTTTGACAACGAATGTAGTAGATTTAGTAATAGAACTCTGAATCTCTACGGTAAAAGGGTTCTTAGTTTTTGAACAAATTGACTCGTCTTTGAAGTTTAACCTTGCGTTAACACAAACACGTTTTTAGCTATTGAATATTGATAAAAACCACAAAGACCAAACAAAAAACACACGTTTAAGGGCAATTCACAATGATATGGTATAATTGATGAAATTACCTCATTTCGACTTTAATGGAAATGTAGTACAAATAAAACCTTTATTTTTGTTCACAAAAATTAAAATATCAAAAAATACTAACAACTTGAAAGATAATAATGAATAAAAACAATAAATTAGTTAAAAAATAAAAACACAGTAAGAACAAAACAATGTCTTAGCTTGCCTCTATTTATAGGTATTTATAAAATCATTTACAGAAGTAAAGTTAAAAAGGCGACCATCTTATGTATTTTCAGTTTATAAAAATATTTTGCATTTTAAAAATTAAAACTGACAATTTAACAATCGAAATTACCGTACAAACAATACAACATTTTCAAATTGAAAACTGAAAATGTTTATCTTGTAATTTTTGTTTAAAATAACTAAGTTATCGCATTATTAATTTGTTTAATTAATTTGACATTTGAAATCAATAGTTGTCAATATAACTATCGATATTGTATTCATTGTAGAGATTGCCTGTATAAAAGGAGAGGGGCACTGAACCTGCATTGCCTAGAGGACTCTACAATTCGTAAGCCAAATTATTATTTTACTCAAATTTCGATTATAACTTCTTTGTTATGTTTTTATGGAGATTTGTAGACAATGTTAATTGGAACGAAAATTTGTTTAGTACTTGTTATATAAAATAGCGAAGAAATGGAAAAAATTAAAAACTTCTTGTTCTAAAAAAGGTGAAGTGTCCACAAAACCACAATTTCGTACAAACTGTGGCTTATGCCCAAAAGCAAATCCCCTACAGTACTTCATTCAAACTTGAACCACTTCAAAGCTTTTGTCAGATAAACCTATTGCCTGTACTCTTCCTTCTTCTCTGTGAATTTTTCTTTTGAAAGAACCCGTCATCAGGACTCCATTTTTTCTTAAAGTCCAACTCACTGAGAAATAAAGTAAGACTGCTAGTATAAGGCTTTCGTTTTTGTAGAGTTTCCACTTCGTCTTACAGGTAAAGCCTAGTGCACAGATCGAGACAAGACAAATTTTATCTCTACAATTTTAATTTCTACAAAACTTTTCCAAATCTCGCGCAAAAGTTTGAAGTTGGAGAATTAAAAAATAATTTAATGTGTTTTGTAGTGTATCTCTGGAACGGGTCTTCTTACAAAAGTTGGAATCTCCTCTCGATGCTTTCAAGAGAAGCATCAGCACCTTTTACATAAAACCAATTTTGACAAAAATCACTTTCGGAAATACGGTGGCTGTCAAAATTCGTCCCGCAAAATAATGCTTTTATCATTCTTTTTCCTGGAAAAATTTAGTGGAGACATTTTGTACAGCAATTCACAATAGTATGAATTTTGCGCACGAACTGCGTACTGCTCGGAAAAATATCCGAGACAAAATTTGTCCCAGGAAAAAAAATGTATGGGAGACAAAATTTTTCCCGATCTGCGTATTAGGGTTAAAAGGAATTTTGAAACAATGGTATGCAAAGTAGCAACTGCTTTCTCCACTAAAGGTTCTCCGAGGGAGATGAAGTCCTTAATTGCCTCGAATTTACTGCTATCAATAGTGACGTTTTGTCGCAGGCGGTGAATAGATTCTTGTTTGTTGATAGCAAATACAAAAGAAAAACATTTTACTAACTTTTCCTTGATATAATTTAGTTTAGTAAATATTAAATGGTGTTCAAAAATTTTAATATAAAATGGTAGTAAGGAAACTCAAAAGTTATTTAAAAAAATAAACAAAAAAAACAACAATCAACCCAGATCACCTCGAGCTTGAGCTTCAAATACATTACTGACAAAATATAAAAGCAAACGTAGAAATACAAACAATTTATTTTGGCGTTGATGAGCACACTCAGAGTGGCAATAAACCAAACAAATTTATTGTTTGTTTATTATTTAATAATTTTTACCTCAAAATTGGAACTCAAAAAAAAATTCGGTGTGGCGCATTTGTTCAAACAAATCAAAGTGGTGTTGGATTTTTTGGGGGCAGCGATTCTTGTTATGTTTTTTCATTTTTTATAGTTATTTTATTTATTTTTTTTTTATTTTTATAGCTTGTTTGCATTTGATAATTTGGTGCATGATTTATGTTCAATCACAATTACCACAAGTGTTTCAAATTAAATGATGGCGATAATTTAGCACATTTATTTTAACGGACCAATTCAACACAATTAATCCGTTTTTACTTTTTTTAGGACAAGTATTGGTTTCATGTAAAAAAAAAATTACGAGCTTTTAATCAAACCTAGTATTTTGACTATGCGGAAGTCCTTAAAATTGGTTTTAGTCTTGTCGTTAGAAGCATGTGCATTAAATTTATTTAAGTGTGATTGTATGTAACTGTAACAAAGTAATTTTTTTTTTGATTTTAGCTGGTATAGAATGGATTTTTTTTAATTTTCTTCTCTTGAAAACTACTCAAATTTTTCAAAACTAGAACCTTATGGTCTTTATTATACAACTGTGCAGTATTTGTGAACTTTATGATTTAATTCAATTGAAAGTTCAAGTGACCTCGACACCATAATGCGTTTTGCACAGGTACGATAGTGATCTTTCAATTGAATGCAATTTAATCACCTCATTAAATTTCTAATTTATTGATACAGATTTTATTGTTTTAATTTTATCACCAGTGCTTAATTCAGATTATGTGGGATTAATGGCCTTTGCTACTTCCAATTTTCCAGATCTTGATATGCCAAGGGAATGCGTTTGAAATTGCTTTTTTAATTCGATTTCTCTAGAAATTAAACTTAAATAAAAAAAAAAGAAAAAATATTTATTTTTATTCAGACAAAAATATTACTTTTAAATAGCTGACTCTTAAAAAATTTCAAAAATGTTTCATTTTTTAAGAACACATTAAACTTATTTTTAAAAAGCATTAGTAAAAATGAAATAAAAAATTAAAAACACATTAATTAAACTTCAGATTTAAGTCTTTAAACATTATGGGGTCAAACCGCATGATCCCGGTGTCCAGTTCACATTGCCTTCGCGTGAGATAACCTCGCTCGAAAGTCGTTCGTGCAAAATACCCATTTTGGCACTGGCTGTGCGGTTCGTAGGGCCATCCTGTTTAAACCACATGTCGTCGGTATCCATATCATCTAATTCCAGCCAAAACAATTGACCGATAGCGCTTGCTATTTATAATCGTTTATCAAAGTCAAAGTCAAGGTCAAAGTCGATTTCAAAGAAGTATGGACCAATGATGTCACCAGCACAAAATTCACACGAAAAACTGACTTTCTCTAGATGTATTGCAACTTTGTGGATCTTGTGTGGATTTTAGCTTGTTGACAAACGCCTTCATCTAGAAATGGGCCTCGTTGCTGAATATGATTTTTTGACAGAAGAGCGCGAAATGTTGCTAGAACAGAAGACCCACTTTCATAAAACTTTTAAATCATTTAAAAGTTGTTGAAGGCTTCAACTCCCCATGTTGATTTGACAGACTTGACAGTCAATTTGACAGATATAGCTTTAACAATCACCTGTCATGGTTCAAAAATACCTATTCCAACCCATTAGAATATCTGTGTTTTATTTAGTTTACTCGTTTCGTAATAATGTGTAAAATTTCAGGATTGGTTTTGGAGTTTCACTAATTTTCTTAACAAAAATTTCCTTTTATTTCTTATTTTTTAAATAAAACTTCTTCTCCGGCGTGCGTTGGGGGTAAAAAATGTTCTATGCAGTTGTCAGTGACATGTCAAAATGACACGTTATGAGTCAAAGACAGCGACATGTTTTTTACAATTATTGTTCAAGGTTATTTGAAACACTTGAAACATTTGAAAACACCTTTTATCGCCGAAAGAAATGTTCTTTTAATAAAAAAATCACAACTAACCAACAAAACAATTACATAATTTCATTATAAAAAAACACATAATATAAGCTTTTTTTAATTAATTATATTATGGCCGAACAATTTCTCAATCGAAAACCACTTTTTTATGGTTTTATTTATTTAAAACATTAAATACTTTATTCTACACAATACTGAATACTTATATACTTTTTACCTTAAGAACTAAGCACTAAAATTTACAAAATAATTAAATGCGAATAATTAATGCGAAATATAAAAAAACTCTTGTAAACTTTCTGCTTTCGGTTGTCAAATATAAACTAGAATTGCCATATGCGAAGAATTTTAAATTCGGTGTCAAACTTAAATTAGCATTGCTTACAATTAGAAGAATCCTTTGGCTCGAACACAATGAATGCGATAAGAATAAAATGCACGACTGGGTCGCACAAACTTGCTCCTATGTAATAGACTAGGAATTTTAAAAACGAATGTTATTAAAGAAAACTATTCATAATTCTTTTACTTACTACTAAGAGATAAAAACAAAATGCTATGAAAATATGAATTTATGCAAAAATTCATAAGTCATTGTAGTGGTTCCTTAAAAAAAATAAGCTTTTATGCACAAAGTTTTTAAAACATTTAAAAGAAACATTGGTACGCCAACTTTAAGTTTTTGTTATTGTACGAATGAGAGTTAAATTTCCAAGAAAAATATTAAGCCGTTCTCGAGATATCGAATTTTCCAAGAAAATGACTTTTTTCCAAAAATTGAAAATTTATTTTTTTTTAAGTTTTGAAATGCAATGTTTTTTAAAATTTTTATGAGCTGCTTTATAAATGAGAAATTCAAAATTCGAAAAAATCGTTGTATGGTAGATACAGTCAGTAATATCTAGATTTCAATTTTTTTTTACTAAATTATAGATCGTAAAAATTAATCAAAAGAAAAAAATTTAAGCAAAATTCTCGCAACCGTTTTCGAGAAAAATAGGATTTTCGAAAACCATTTTTTAACTTTTGTATGGAAGGTACCGTTAGTTTTAGATAAAACAAAATTTTTTTTCTCAAGCCTTGTAGACTATGTTAAAAAACTTGCATTTGTCAAGTTTGAAAAAAATCGAGCATGGGGTTTTCGAAATATTGAGTTTCCAAAAAAAAAATAGAAATTTTTTTTTAAAAATCCAAAAAATAAAAAATTGAAAATTTGAATATGTAGAAATATCAAAACTTTAGAGGAGCCTTAGCATAAAAAAAATGATTTAGATCGGCTCTACCGTTTTCGAAAAATCAAAAACAAAAAAATGAACCCAGGGAGGCTATCAAAAATAACAATTTTTTGGAAATTTTTTTTCAACCATTACCTAGTATTAACTAAATGAAATTTTTCAAATTTTTTTAAAAAAATTCAGTGGGACAGTTTTTGAGAAAAAAAAATATTTATAAAATTTCAAAAAAAAAATCGTATAGCAGGTACCGTTATTTTTGGTCTTAAAAAAAAAGAAAAAAACGTGTGGGGGAAAAATTAAAACTCATATCTACCAAGTTTGAAGAAAATCGGCCGAGCCGTTTAGGCTGTAGACGAACCGACAGACAGACAGACAGAATTGCGAGATCCACTTTTTTGGTCTTCGCTATCATCGTAATGTCAACTTTGATCAAAACCTCGAGTTCGATTTTTTACGAATGCATAACTTACCTTATAGTACCTATAACTCGCAAGTAAAAAAGAGATGTGAGCGTGATGAAATATCGTCGTTGTTGTAAAATCAGTTTCAAACTATGAAAGACGAGGATATACGTCGTCACGTTAAATTAAATTAATAAATTAAGTAAGGACAGTCGCGCACATTCTATTTTTAGTTTCACATCTGTTTGGTTGCTAAAATGAAACATATGGGGTTATATTTCATTTTACTAAATATTTACTACCATCCCTGTTCTGATTTTCATTTACGAAAGTAATACTTTCGTTTTCATTTCGTTTCGATTTTGTCTGGAGAATTTGAATTCGTAAATCTAAAAATGTACATATGTAAGTATTTTTAAAAATATATCTTTAAAAACTATTTTGTTTGTCTTTTATGACACATGTGTAACAGAAAACCTGTCTGAATGTTGGTACCACTGCAAGGCAAATTCGTACGAAATTAAGAACGTCGTTTCCAAATCCGTACGAAAATCAATTTCGGTAACGAATTCAATTCGGAACGAAAATCAGAACAGGGGTGTACATAAATGTTTCATTTTACCAACCAAAGAGTTGCGAAAATAAAAATTGAATTTACGCTCAAGACCTAAGGAATTGGGGAACGATTTTATAACAACAAAAAAGTGACAGTGAATCATGTCTCGCTCTCGTCGCATTATAAATCGGGCATAATTATGAAAACCTTTGTCTGTCGTTTTCATGGTACCATACCATGAAATCTTGATATCTTAGACGTCAGTCTCAGTGTCCTTTCACGATTTATGATGTGAACTCAGCTCAGTAAACATGTGTGTTAAAAAAGCGCCATCTGTGCGTCATAAGAAGCGCCATCTATGCGTGCATTTTGTTCAACATTGGTAACAAACAAGTTATACAAATATACATACATGACTTTTTTGATTTTTTCAATAAATTCAAGAAAGTTCCAGATAGACCAAGCTGTCATTCCAAAACTAATTGCATCATTTGCATAATTGAAACAGTTTTGGGTTCCAATTTAAGCTTCCTAATGTCAAAAACCAACGAAAAGTAGATTTCCGTATCGTCAAAAGGGGAACACACCCAAACAGTACTATACATCTGTCACAAAACTAATTTTTTTTTTCAAGAGACGATAAGTGAGGAATGAATTGTTTAATTTTTTAAGGATTCAAAAATTAATTGGCTGGCTAATTTACAGAATATTTGCTTACACAATTCTAGTGGGTAAGCGAATCTCATCAACTCTATTCTGTTTATACATATAACCAATTTGTTGTACGTTTATAGGTTGCAATCTTAAGGTGTGTCCACACCAAAGAAACATTTTTGAAACATTTCAGAAACATTTAAGAAACATTTCAGAAATATTTAAAAAACATTTCTGAAATGTTTCTTAAATGTTTCTGAAATGTTTCTTTGGTCTGGACGCTCGCGAAACATTTCTGAAATGTTTATGAAATGTTTTTCTGTTTCCCATTCAGAATGAGTAAGCAAACTTGGCAAACATAACAGGGTAACGCTTCATTGAGTACTTGGTCAAGTGGGTGTTCATGATAAAAATAGGCGCATCAACCCCCAGAACAGGGCCTAAGCCCTATTCCGGAATAGGAGAAAAAATTATCAAACACAAAATCAAGCAAGAACTGGAAAGAACTCCCAAACCTTAGTCAGTTGAAACTACTACTGGGCAATTACAACCAGGAACGTTTCACAAACTACATAAGCTTAAGTAGGAACAACCTAAGAATAATAACAGGTATCCTAAGTGAACACTACAAACTTAGAAGTCATCTAGGTTTAAGCTGTGTCACATGTAGATTCGGCAACATGCATGAGGAAACAATAAACCACATACTAGATAAATGGTGTCCACTCATGTTCCAAAGGAAAAACCATCTAGAACAATGCCAGTTAAAAAGAGAGATACCTGTCGTCTATGAAGGTGTCCCAAAGGAAGAACTGTAAGATGAGCAAGTTCATCCAGATTTCAGGTGGGTGCAGAATAGGTCGCAGTAAAATACCCCCAGTACATAATTCATACATTCAAACATTTCAAAAATACAGCCACCCTAATAAACTATGTTCACCCGAAGAACTTTTTCTTCGTGAAAAAACTCGGAACGAAATAGCTTTCATTAATACTGCTTAGCTCTCAATCAATTTAGTTCTTAGTTTTCATTTCTAACATGGTATTTCATATAAAGTAGTTTACAATATTTCTTCATTTTTTTCTTATGATAAATAATAAATTATTTCGTATAATACAATATACAATAGCGTAAAATAACTAACAAGGTACTTCATATAATGTGTCTCCAACACGCAACCTGGAGAACAAAACGGTCGGAAACTCTCCGAAGAAAACCTTGTCCAGCCCTATCTTTGAAGAGAAATACGAAGGAACTAAACGGTCGCGATCCCTATCGGAAGCCCTATGACCCTGGCAGGAGAACCTGTACAGTGAGATTCTTGAAGAGGATCCCAAAGGAATTAAATGGTTGGGTATTCCTATAGAAAGCCCTTGTCCCTAGCAGGCGATCTAGGGAACAAAATGGAACTCTCGGTTGTCCAGTGAGCTACTAGAGGAGGTGCTCAGAGAAACTAAACGGACTGGGATCCATATCGGAAGCCCTATGTCCCCAGCAAACAATCTAGCCGAATAAAACGGCTGGAACTCTCGGAAGAGAACCTGTCCAGTGAGCTACTAGAATAGGAGCTCAGAGGAACAAAATGGTCAAATTAGTAAATAAGTAAGTTATAAATAATAAACCTAATAATAATAAGGCTTGTTCTACTCTAGCTAATGCTATAACAATTTATAACAAAAATTTATATCGACTTCACAGGCAGAGTAATGTCTCTCTGACACCGAAACGCCTTATAAAAGGGTTTTGTTTACGGCTACACTAGATTGGTATCCACACTTGGACGAGAATAAAAGCCAATTGTATCATTTTCTTAATTTTCTCTTACCAAATGTGCGACTGTAAGTCAGTGTGAATTGAGAAGATAAGAGACAAAGTTGTATGGAATTCCAAGTTAGTAATGATTACATGACTTCAGGTACACACTATGTGCAATATGATTACTTAAGAAGGCGGTATGTAGGTGCCATAGCGTTTCGCTCGGTAATGTGATTAAGGGTATGTAGCTGTTGTATAGCTTCGTTACTGAACTTAAAAGAAAAGGGACTCTTAATATGCCGCTGTTATTATATTAATTTTCTCTTTTCAAATCATGCCACAAACTTATTAGCTACATGAAGCTCAATGATTCTGAATTTAGTTTACTTTGCTTTCGCTTTATGTTCCCAATTTTAAAATATTCAAATTCCTTTTCTTCCATTTCCAATTTCTTCAAAGAAAAAATATTGAAAATGAGAAACTTTTAGTCTTGAAAAATAAGCAGCTAGCTTCTCCAAGAGTTTATCGTGCTTTTTTATACAAGTTATCAAAGTATCCGGAAAAAAAACCGAATTTTCAATCCACAAATACCTACAAATTTGAAACAAAGATTCTAAAAATCTTAAAATGTTATTTCACTATTTTTATCATTTTTTAAAACTTCCTCAACATGCTCAAATCTTCCATATATCAGTCTCTTTTACTTCCTGGCTGAAACCACTCAGTTCTAATGAAAATCCAACGAAAAATCAAGCTTTCTTTTTATTGAGAAGAACTAAAAACATTCTAACGTTAATCCTATGCAAACATAAAAATTCTAACAAAATTGCATCGATATGTGATACCAGCAAGTGATCAAAACAGTTTATTTCTCCAATTTCCGCCGAAAAAAAACTTTCAAAATACAATAACCAAACTTAGCCCGAAAAAAAGAACTCCAAACCAATCTCATCAACTTAAGCGAACAGTTTGAGGAAATGGCAAGGGGAAAAGAGAAAAAAAAAACATGCACAATGAATAAAATAACGCTCCGTAAAATACCCAACGACTTTCTATCGGCTTCGTCCTTGTACAAGGACGGGCGAACTAACCGATTATCATAAATATCACAATGCAAACGCTTTTTCCCATAGTAAAAATCGATGGTGCGAAATGTCTGCAATATTAATTTGATTTGCTGATGGCAATGGCGATGGGCGAGAATTTTCATG
Organism: Chrysotoxum bicinctum; assembly: GCA_911387755.1. Taxonomy (NCBI): domain Eukaryota; kingdom Metazoa; phylum Arthropoda; class Insecta; order Diptera; family Syrphidae; genus Chrysotoxum; species Chrysotoxum bicinctum. The sequence continues at coordinate 225,822,467 of OU426987.1, forward strand.
GCGAACAAAAAATTCGCACAGAATTTGGAGCTGACTGCCTCCATTCCTTCGACGAAATTTCGAAGAAAACTTTCGACCAAAACCAAGACGACCGAACAAGAATATTTGCAAAATATCCTTTTAACATCCTGAAGTCTCAAATAAAAAGGGAACCATCCCAGAATGTCTGGCTTGGCTGGCCATGCAACAGCCCCGTCTTCAACCTCGTCTTCATGATCCCAAGTGTGTTGTTCATTCGACTTTTAATTTAAATAATTGATTCTTAGGACGACCGCTCAAAGCCCGCACACCGCCTCGCCGCCGGGCACCACAACTCTCACCGACAACCAAAACACCACCACAAAGTTTCTTCCTATTTATCCGCACAGAGAGAAGACTCCGGACGCAATGTAATACAATAAATTAGGTGATTGTTTCCTTCCTCTTGGGCGATTGGTCTCGCAGAAATTCAAAGTACGGGAAAGGATAATTTCGACAGCAAATTTGCATTATAAAGATGCTTGTTTTTGCAGTGAATTTAGTTCTATGACATATCCACGGAAATAACATTTTGATGTTCCATTACGAAAATTAATTGTATCGACTGTCAAACTGTGTGTGACTAAATGATCAATGAACCCATCAGTAGCATCCTTTTTCCTGTCACTTAGCAGGAAGAACAACAGCGAATGCGATAGCGACGACGACGCATGGCGAGGCGGTGACGGCGGCGGTGGTGGCGACAACAACAAATTGATATACCTACCAGGGTCCGGACTTTACTTCGATCGAAGTAGATCTACTTCGATTTTGAGAACAAAAATTCAATCTACTTCCCTACTTCTCTTTTTTATGATCTACTTCTCTTTGAAATTCTAAACCAACATATTTAAAGGCAGCGCTGATCACTCTGTATTACATAAAAAACAAGTTTAGAAATTATTTAAACGTAAGCACAGTGGAAAATTTAATGATTTTGAGATCACTTATAGAAAAACGTAAAAAAATATTTATGAGCCACCTATTGAATTGATAAAATTTAAAAGTTCGTTGAAGGAAATTTTCCTTTAAAAAAGTTATATTTAATTAAATTTTTTTTAAAAGTCTAAATTCAGAATTTACTTATATATGTTATGATTATATAATTTAATAATAATACGGTTCACAATGTTGGACAATGTACAAAAAGTATGAGAGTAAGCTAACGGCAGCTGAGATGAAGATGCTTCGTATGACAGTAGGAGTTACAAAGCTTGATCGAATTAGAAGTACGAAGATCCGAGGAAGCCTTCATGTTAAGAATACCATTTCCCAAAAAATTGAACACGACCGACTCAGTTGGTATTACCATGTTCAAAGGAGAGATCCTGAGAACCCCGTCAAAAAGGCAATATCATACAATGTTCCAATTCGGAATAAAAAGAAAGGTAGGCCTAAACACTCCTGGTACAAACAAATGCAAAAACACCAGCATTCAGTTGGCCTCAGAAATGGAACAATACAAAACCGGGAGGCTTGCCGCCGATTTCTGAGGTCAACCCGGCGAACCCCACAGGCGGATCACTAGTGTGAAGCAGATACGTGGGAGAGTTATGATCCCCTCGACATCGAGATCATAACAGCGCCGAAACAAAGGAAGAAGAAGATTATATAATTTAATGTTCTAAAACTACTTCGAAAAATTTAGATCTACTTCAGTTTTTTTTCGTATCTACTTCGAACATTTAAAACATAAGTCCGAACCCTGATACCTACCTATTGTAGCATTGCGTTTGAATTTGAAAGCGACTATCCCAAACCATGATTTGTCTGGCAAATGCTTCGTCATGGCTGGAAGCAGGATATCACTCCGGTCATAGACATCTTGTTTTTTTTTCAGTTTCTTCATTCGTGGGTTCGGTTATAACGAGATAATAAAATCGGAGTGGAAAGGAAACGTTACTCTGACAGAAAGGATATCAACACCAGCCAAAGGGAATCCTGAACAAATAAAGATGGTGGGTGTTTGGGTCGGTATTCATTTTTTGTTGTTGTAAGGACGAAAGTGAATCGCACATTCGAATGTGGAAAAGTGCACATCATCTCCGACGATAGACAGACAGGCAGGCGCGGCGTATTGTATAGGATTGTGGAAGGATATGGAATGGATGTCGTGCGTGGTTGACTAGTTTGACAGGTATAGCGGTTGGAATTAGATACATACGTTGGATCTGTCAGTATAAGAAACATGCAAACTTTGATTCAAACGAATTGATAAAGCCGATTGCCGTAGACGGGCGGGCGGTAGCAGTGATGAGTTGCCAAGTTGCATACATTGCCGAATCCGAATGACAACGATATTATACATACAATGGGGAGTGTGGAGTTGAACAAGGTACAAAAGATTTGCAACAGAATCAGAGATACTCGAATTTCTTTTTCAAGGAGTGCGCTCTTCGTTTTCAAAGCGTTTGACATATGCTATTACCGTCAAAGAAATCCAATTGCTATTTTGTCTGGTGTATAAAGTCGAAAGTATTGAAGCATTGCACAAATGCTAGACTCTGGAAATTAAATAAAATGTGTCAAAGTCAATCTTTTTATGTGTGAAAAGTGGATTGATGTATCAATGGTTCGGTTTCTTTCACATTTACATGCATATAAATAGTTAGGTATATTTAATTTTTGAAAGGATACAGGTGGAAATTAAAGGGGTTAAACTGACTTCGCGAATGATTGCCTACATCAAGACTATTAACCCTAATCGAAACTTTCACTCTTATTTTTTGGATGGAATCTTATTCGAAGAAAGTTGGAAAGAAAAATGGAACCCAAAATGTCAGCGATTCCGCATCTGTAAATTGATCTTTTTCTAACATTAAATAGGTGCAATTTAAAGCTGATCGAATTAAATCTATATACAACAAAGAAAGTGCCATTATTTTTTCCATAGTCTTGCCATTTATTTCTATAAAATTTTTTTTTTACAAAAGTGACTAAGTACATTATGACAGTAAATATGATATCTTGCAAATCATTTAATTCCTTGTAAATAAAGTGGGTCAAAACAATTCTTATTAAATTATTTTCTGAAAAAACGAAAGTACACTTACTTTGTTTATCCAAAAACGCGTTTTCGAGATATCGGTATCTTTAAGTGCAAAATAAGGTTCACGCTGCATTTAAGACTATGATACCTACTCGTTTATTATGAAAATTTACTTTTTAAACTGTTTTTGAATCTGAAAGTATTTAAATTCTATTTTTAAATTAATTTATAGTATTTCTGTTTATTGATTTTCCGATAAATTGTAAGTAATAATTAAATAAAAAAGTTTTTTCATTAATATAAAACATTATTATACGTTAAAAAATAGATATTTAAAAATCATATAAACATCATGTAAAAGTAAACAAGTAAGACTGCTAACACAAAATATTCAAAACTACTCGTTTAACAGCAACGCTCTATCGGTTAAAATGATCTAAATTTAAACTTATTATTACTTAATCAGTTTTCCTATAAGCTTAAGTAGATTAAATCAGTAAAGATTAAAGATTAAATCAGTAAAATTTAGTTATTAAACCGCTTTTTTATTATTGATAATATATAATATTATTGATTGATTATTATTGGCATATTACTCGTAACTTTGTAAGGGTAGCCAACCATCTCAGTTGTCGTAGTGAGAACTGAATTAGATTAACTAATTAACTCGGTAATTGTAAGTTGGATACAGAGTTGACGTTACAACCTTACTAAATTAGTGTAAGCGATTTAACCGTTTGTATTAGCAAATGTACAAATTTAGGCTATTGTTTATATTTAGTTGAGGTCATTTTAATCACTATAGATATTATTTATTCATGCAATTAACCAACTAACTCATTTGCAATAGTCAATTTCCTTGTTTGGAGTAGCCTATCATCTCAGTTGGAGTAGCATACATTTGGATTAGACAATATTATCATTCACCTTCGCGGTTCACTTTCTACTCGAGTTTTTTCAAGCAACGTACTCAATTGGAGTTGACAATCTTCTCAGCTGGAGTAGCTTCTCTGCTCAGTTAGAGTCATTTATTGTGTTACTTTAGATAACATAGATATTTGGATTAGCCAGTCTTATTCTTCACTTTACATACTTACTTGATTGGATTAGCCAATCTACTCAGTTATTTTAAGCAACGTATTCGCAATTGGAGTTGTTAATATACTCAGTTTCACTAGTTAATCTACTCGGTTCCTTCAACCAACTTTTTCAATTGTATCCAAACAAATGGACTTTGTTCCTTGACCATATTACTCAATTGGAGTAGCCAACTTTTTCGGCTAGAGTAGCATATCTATTTGGTTGACATAGCTAATTTACTTGGTTACTTAAGCCAATTTTATTTAAAAATAAGCGAAATTAGTTTGGCAAAATGATAACTTGGCCAATGAAAATTTGTGAAATAAAAATTCCAAGATGAACAAAATTAGCTGTCAACTTTACGAAGTAAGAATTTGCTAAATACTTTTTGGAGAAATGCTAGGCTTCCAAAAACACAGAGAAGGATTCCAAGAACTTCATATAATGAAGTGGTATCACCGTTTTGTTCGTATTTTCTAAGTTGATGGCGACTATCTTTTTGGAAAGGAGTCATGTTTGAACAAAAGTGGGCCGGAGTACCAATCGGTGCACATGTTAATTGAAAAAACTTTCGATAGGATAAATCATTACTGCATCTGGAGATCGCTTGAAATTAGAGGCATTCCTGACAAAATTGTTGCTATTGTTTAAGGGTCGTACCACATAAAGTATTTATCGCAAGTTATTTCGTTCTGGACAGTATACCGCTTTCCGATACATTTGATACAAATATAACTTCACAAAAAGAGACTTGGTATTAAATGCAAATCGTTTGTTAAGAAACCATTTAAGAAGAAGTGGACTGCTTAAGGTTTAACCCCAGAAAAATCCAGAATATTAGACAATAGTGGAGACCAACAACAATAGGATATTTCGAGACGAGGTACTATGAAGAATTTCACGGAGCTTAGCGATGTACAACGTGACCAATAAGCGATTTCCGAAAAGAATTTCTGGCTGAGGACTGGACAAAAAAAGCGGTGTTGATATCAATCGAAGAATAAAGCAATAGATTGGGCTTACACTAAGGAATCCAGATCACAACATAGCGAAGTATAGAACCCTCAAGGTGTGGGGTGAGTTGGTAAGCCAAAAACAATATGGAGGTCAACTATTACCAGTGGTACCACTTTACTTCAATTGAAGTAGATCTAATTCTAAAATCTAAAAAAATCTAAAATCTATGTACTTCCTACTTCGCACTATCAGCAAAATAATGAAATCTACTTCATTTTAAAAATCTCTGTTTCAACCTACTTCAATTTTACAAAATAAAGCCCAAATCTACTTCTTTTTCTCTATTTCACTTAAAGTAGTCGTTTGTAACCCCATAAATACAGTAAAATAAAATAATGTCAATACAGTACAAATACACAAATGAGTAATTTTATATGAAATTTCTTTAAAATTAAAAGAATGAATTGACAATTTTAAATATTTAATAATATTCATTTAAGGAAAAAAATTGTATACCTACATTGTTTTTTCTAAAAACAAGTAAAAAGTCATTTTGAAATCTGCTTCGATTTTTCTCAATTTTATTAACTTTTTTCTTCAAATCTACTTCGACTTTTTTTTCCGGAAGTGACAACGCTGACTATTACTACGAATGATCATTCACAATAGTGAAGGCAGAGGAGGTATCGAGCTGCGAATAGAGAAATATGGAAGGAACTGGTTTGTGCCCAATGTTCCAGAATGTCAACAGCAGCTTTGGGACCCACAAAAAGAAGATAAAACTGATTAAGGAATTTTAAACTCTGCGACACAATTTTTTGGAAGACTAGTGTCTGTATAACTATTGTTAATTATTTTTTATTGATAATTGGTATCTACAAATTTGAATTCGACTTATTATAACATAATTGATAAAATGTTTTGATCATTGATATTATTTTGTGGTCCGAAGAGGCAGTTTCAACGACAGCAAACAAAACCACTTCGTTACTTCATCTGTCTTATTTTTTTAAGAGTCCTTGCAAGTGGATGTAATATACAGCATTTGGTAAACCAGTCTCCTAAAGAAGGTGTATATTGCTTTCACCATCCAATCGCTCAATTGAACGTCCTTCCCTTTCATCAAAAGTCATAGAAAATCTATTAAATCATATATTAAAAAAATGTATATATATTATACTCGTATAGAATGTATGAAAAACAAACACTTCTTAATTATTGCGCTTGATATTTTAAAATCGTTTGATGGAAATTTCTTCAGACTCCTCAGTTAAAATTTGGTGTTGATGAACCTCTTGTTCGTTGGATTTGAATTAATCTACCGGAACACTTAATAAACATCGTATAAGATGGTTTCAACGATGAAATGCTGGTATGCCTCAAGGTTCTGTTTTGCCTCCGGCGCTGTTTTTATCTTTTTTTAATTGGCATTTATTTTACATTATTTTATTAAGTGACCTAATACTTAAGTGGGTTCAGTTTATTAACTACTTGGAATGCAATGGATTCAATACATCGTTGTTACTCTTTTCATTGGAATAAAATGCACCCCCATAGCTATTTTCCATGAATGGCACTTGCACTGGGGAAACGACGCTTCTCCTTCTAAATATTGACTTTTTCATCTCCTTGTTCTACATTATTCTTTTTATTTCGAGGATTTATTTTTGTTCGAGGATTGGTTCGCGAATTCCTTGAAACGTGACTCATAATAATTTGTGATATCAGGCGCAGATTATTATTTTTTTGTTGCGGTTTCCACGTCGCAGATTATTCAATGGCATCCTCAAAAGAATACCCACAACACAAGAGTTAATTTGAAGCTTATAAATTGATCATCATTTAGCCTATTACGAGTAGCAATGCCACAGGAGCTGAACTGATACAAAACACAGAAGAACGTAAAGGTTCATGTTTTCAATGTTCCAACTATTACGAGTATTATAATACGAGTAGCAATGGCTGAAGCAGACGCATGAACATGAACACCTCGAAACTCAGCACCAAATTGCCCCAAGATAAAATGTTCTTGTCATTGGAAGGTGTCATTGCACTTGGTCAATGCGTAGATAAGGCGCGACACATTTTCGCCATCTGGTTGAGCCCTCGGATCCGGAGTGGTCGGCACCGAGGTTGTAGTGTGGTTCTTGATGCAGGACTCCGCCAACTCCAACGAGCTTAAGCCAGAGAAGCTGATGATAAATGAAATCAATGGAATGATATGAAAATGGTTTAATGGTAGGAAAAGGTTTTAAATAGGTTTCAACCTATAGATAGGTTTTTAGTATTATGTAGGTGTTATTCGCTCAAACAGTATCGAATAAATACCGAAACCGAATCCCATTAGAACGGCAGCTATTGTGTGTTTTGCGTAGTTTATGACTTCTGTGTCTCGGATATTTAGGTGGATATACCTAACTTAGGTGGTATTGGGTATTGGATAGAGCTAAAGCACCACAATGAACGGTAGAGGTAAGCGATTTTGCTGACTGCGATTCATTAATCTTAGTTATTGAATGGAAAAGGACGTTGTATTTACACAAGTCGATTACTAAAGGTACGCTCTTTGAAGGTAGGTAAATTTTAGGTTTAGACACATTCAGGTGTTCAATGAGCTAAATTCTGTTGCGGCACACTATCAACCAAGAAACTGTTTATCAGCACTTAGCGAGAGTTTTGTTACTCAAGTTCATTTATTAAAAGGAATAAACGTTGTGTGTGATTGTGGGACAAGAAAAGGTATTTAAAATAAAGAATTCGTTCATTTATTACTTACCTTTTTGTTTAAAATGAGAGGAATTGAAAAGTACGGCCCCAAGGACAGGATACCTATGTCTTTTTTTGGAAACCTTCTCCTTTGAACAAACACGCTGCTTGATTAATGTACAATCGGATATTTTAAGCTTGGAGGGTTTCTAAATTTTTGTTCAGAATAATAGTAACGACTGTTACTATTGATAGTGAACTAAATTTCGAACAGAACTACCCCTGGAAAACTTTTGAAGTTAAAAAATTTAATGAAATAAATGTCAACTGAGCCCTGAAATAAGATATTTAGTATAATTGTGCAGTATCTTATGGAAAACTGCAGCAGGTATAAAAGCAACCGCTTCCTACTTCCAAACTTAAGGGTTTCAGTGGTAAGATCTCGAAAGCGACTGTCTTATGATCGGAAAAAGAGTATACCAGCTCAATTTATGTCCCTTTGCTCGGAGAAGTGCGGCCAAACGTGCTCGGAATTCCTTGGACTGAAATGAAATACTCCGTAATGATGACGGTGCACAATTAAGATTGTTACTGCATCTTCCACCTTGTAAATTTTCATTGAATCTTAATAACATAGTGCATAGTATATTAAAAAAAAATGGAGAAATTATTATACTATTTTGGCAGCGCGTTTTGTCAGCCAGTATGATCGAATAGTCAAATATTTGGGTTTCGTTCTGCCAAAATTTTACAATGTTGTTTTTAACAAGTTGCCTAAATAAAGTTTTTATTTTTATGCACACGCTTTTAAAGGATTTCTTTTAAGTTACTGTTTGAAGCAACTTAGAGTAAATTTTTGCATCTTACGTGGTATCGGCTGAGAATCGAGCCCAGACATCCACCAATACGGTTGAAGGCACTACACTCAAATACTATGCGCTTTCACTATCACTTTTCATGATACAAAATGAACACTAAGAAGTAATAATATAATTTTTTTTATATATAATATAAATATTATATAATTTATAACAAGTTTGACTTGATAATTTGATTTTGATAAATTTAAAGTTTTTCGGCAGAAATCACAACGTTCTAAATTCAAACGCTAAGATCATTGACTTAGTTTTCACAACAACTATAGATGCTAATGTCACACATGATAGATCGACTAAGCTTTTATTTGACGAAGACTCTCACCATCCATCACTTACGATATATACTCGTATTATCCAGGATTTTGGAATAAGGTGTGATCATGATTCTGATAACCTTTTTTAAAATTTACTTTAAAAACACTGATTATGCTAATTTGAAAAGTTGGTTATCTTTGATTGACTAGTACTTTTTCAGACATTGATTCTATGGCTTCAAATTTGTATGACAAAATATTTGATTGCTTTTCAGTGTCTGTCTTTCTTATATCCATTAAATCAATGGCGCAAAAGTTAAAAAGCTTAGTATTAGGCCCCAGTTATAGCTTTCATTGAAATGCATCATTGGAACAAATCAGTGGAATGCTAACTTTGTTTTTTTGACAAGCCAGTTATAGCAATCATTGAAAAATTGGTTTCAGTAAAAGATCCTGTCAGAGGCTGATTACAACATATGCATTTGAGGTTAGAGTTGATTATTGAAAGGAAAAATGACATTTGAGAATAGAAAGAGAATCGAACACATTCAGTGGAATGATTGTGTTCCATATTAAAGAAACGAAAATCAGATGTTCATTGAAATTGATTTCTATGAGTGAAATAATAAAAATGGATTTAAAAGAAATTTTAAATCAGAATTTTGTATTTTATAGAGTAAAAAATGCTACTACTCATTACCTTCATTTTGGTACCAATTAAAGATATTGCAGTTTGCTTATTTGTCTCAAAAATGGGAATGAAAATTTTCAATTATGCATTTCAATGATAGCTATAACTGGCCCCTTAAGGTATAAGATAAGTAGAATAATAATTTATAATTTGCTAACTTTTAAGTATAGATTACTATTTTTTCTTAATTTTAAAATTTTTCTAACTAGTAACGTGCTAAAGCTATGTTTTTTTAATAAATGGCTTCTGTAAACTCCAGTAAACAAACAGACCTGTTTCGATATTTGTAAATGTCAAAGAGTCATATAAAGTTAGCATGATGTTAAAAATAAAATGCACGACTGGGTCGTACGAAGAAATGAATGTTATTAGAGAAAAACTGTTCATAAGCATAAAATTCATTATTTTAGTCAAATGACTAAAACAACTCCTTTAGTAATTGGAGCTAAGCACATGATGTGTTTCAAGCAAATATTCGTTTGTGGAAGAACAAAAATTGTAATTTGTTTTAGTGGTTTCTTAAAAAAACTAGCATATATATACAAAATTTTTAAAACATTTTTAAGAAAAAATTTAAATTTTTTATTATTGTTCGAATAAAAAGTACATTTACAAAAAAAATATTGAGCCGTTTTTGAGATATCGCATTCTCCAAAAAAAAATATTTTTTTTTTTTAAATTAAAAAAATATTATTTAAGTTTTGAAACGCAATGTTTTTTAAACTTTTTATAAGCTTCTCTATAAAAAATTTCATTAAAATCCGTTATGCCGATAATGAGAAATTCAAAACTCGAAAAAAGTGTTCTATGGTAGATACAATTAGTAATATTTTGATTTCAAATTTTTCTTATTAAATTATAGATCGTAAAAATTAATCAAAAGAAAAAATAAATTAGCAAAATGTAATTTTCGAAAACCATTTTCTAAAATTTGTATAGAGGTTACCTACCCTTATTTTTAGGTGAAATACATTTTTTTTCTCACATCTTGTAACTTAAATTAAGAAACTTTTATTTATTAAATTTTAAAAAAATCGAGCATGGGGTTTTTGAAAGATTGAGTTTTGAAAAAAAAATTTTGATTTTTTTTTAAATTCTTTAACTAAATGAAATTTTTTTAATTTCTTTTTTTTTTTTAAATCTGTGGGACAGTTTTTGAGAAAAAAAAATATTTATAAAATTTTGAAAAAAAAATCGTATGACAGGTACAGTTGTTGGTTAAATAAAAAAAAGAAAAAAACGTGTGGATGGGGAAAATTAAAAATGCTATCTACCAAAGAAAATCGGCTGAGCCGTTTAGGCTGTAGTCGAAAAGGCAGAAAGTATGATGCTATATTCGATTAAAATTTGCCAAGTCATCGTTTAAACCAAGTTTTATACTAAAACAACTTAACATCGACGTGCGGAGAATAAAAAACCGCAGAAATAATTTTTGGTTAAAGTATAAGAAAATCGAACTAGAAATTGATTTTTATAACTGAAGTGAAGCCAAAGATATTTTCAACAGATTTTCTCAATTATATACAAAAGGTTCACAGTAATTTAAAATCAATCCACAATCCTTTTGGAGTTTTAAAAAGAGCAAATATAGTCCGTATCCATTCTCTCTAAATCATAAAAATGTCTCAGATAATGATCCTCCTATTATTACACAATAATCTTGACAAAAATGATCAATTATTTCGTCATATCCTCACCTCACTTGTCTGATATAAATATATATAAAGATAACGATACCAGCTTATGTTTCAAAAATATGTGTTAGTCCTTTATTGATGCCCCTTGTTATCCTTTTCAACTGTTCACTTGTTTCGTTTTAGTTTCCTTGTGATAAAGAAAGAAGGAAAGATAAAATTGACAACTAGCTTCCAATAACTAAATTGTTGGCTATATCGAAGCTTTTCTAGTCTATTATTATTGGCAAAACATTATTTTTGTTTTATAAAATCATTAATCGTTCCAAAACAACATGGTTTCTTTAAAGGCCCTCCGACTGTCACTTTTCTCGTGCAGCTAGCAGAGCTACAGTTTAGTTATAAAAAATGAGCAAGCTTGGCGTTAGTGTAAAATTTATTGATTGGCTCAAATTTTATTTGCTTGACAGTAAAAGGATCTGTGAATTTAAATGGCTCTCAGTCAAAAAATTTCAAGTTAAATCCGGTGTTCCTCAGGGCAGCCATTTGGGCCCAATTCTTTTTATATCATTTATAAATAATATCCCATCGGTTTTAAAATACTCAAACAGAATATTTAAGACCATTTCGAATAATCTGGACCGCGAAAAGCTACAGATTAATTTAATTTTTTTAACTGTTGTGCACGTAATTATTTGATGTTGAATATCGAAAAGTGTAAGGTTATACACTTTACACGAAAAATATCTGTTTTGCCTTTCAATTATAGTTTCAATGGCGTAAATCTGTTAAATGTAAATAAGGTATCTGCCCTTGGTGTTTTGTTAGATAGATAATTTGGATTAAAAGGGATTCACTTCAGTTTTCTGACCGCTATGTTATCAAACAATGGCTTACCTCAATTGTCGGAATCATCGTAGAGTTATACTTGTCAGGTGCGGTCCCCCTATTATAGGTACCTACCATAAAATAAGAATTGAAAATATTCAAAAAAAAAATCCGAAAATTTGCTCTTAGAGATTAAAGCTGGCTGAAGCTATTAAATCTTCCTCCATATAATAGTCGGCTCAAACTTATTGATCTCCCTAGTCTTGAGAGTACACATTCTTATTTATATTTTGTTTTTATTGTCATAATAATTGACGGTTACTCGTATATTGACGTTTTGAACCTTTTGTCTCGCGTTAATTTTAATGTTCCAAAACGTCATTTGAGAGTTCTACCTGATCCTATCAGGCACTATCATATATTGGCACTATCGTATCTATAACGAACGAAGTTCTCATTTAAATAAAAGATGTGTTAAAATTTTATTATGTAGATCATAATGAGGGGTTCAATTTCCTGAGACAAATAAATGTTAGTTTGCTTAGGTTTGGGACTCCACAGATCTTTCTATATAATTTTCGGAACTGAATAAAATTAATAAAAACCTAGTTTGTTTAAAAATTCCTACCGTGTATATAATTTTAACAACATTGTGTTATTTTTCTGAGTGCCGGACCCAACAACCTTCTTGAAATGTTACGAAAGTTAATAAATAAGAGTTGAATGCTCCATGAATATACACATAGATAGGTACTTACCTATTTTATTCACTGCTTTATCTTTTATCCAACTCACAAGTCAGTCCGTAGCGAGAGCTGTATTATAAGCCCCACTCTTGATCTTGGAATCCAAAAGGCATCTTTACCTTTTAATTCGCTAATTAACTGACATTATTGTGTCTGTTTAGTGTTTTTGTTTCGAAAGGATTCTTTTCCCCTTAAGATTCACATAATTTGTTCAGCAGGAAGATTGGAAAAGGTTCAGCTTCAGGTCCAAGTCCAGGAACATTGTATTGTAGTTTTTGTTGATGGTTTGTATCTCTTCTCATCAACATCATTTCAAGTGCAATTTAAGGCAAATCGATGTCCATTTTGTGCCATGAATCTTCGGCGCCCTTTTACACACGCTGCTGGTAATCTGGTAATTCGTGTTGTAAAATTTACACATAATAATAATTTTTTGCCAACTACGACACGGACAGAGCCAAGTCGTTGTAGTCATCGTCTTATAGTCGTTGTCGTTGTAGCTGTCTGTAACTCTGTTTGTCCTCAACAAGCTCCACACATAAATTGACAAGGGTTGTTGCTCCCCCTCCCCCCCCCCTTCTCCTTGTCAAAAGTATCCCCACGATAGATTAATGAATTGCTGTATGTATGTACATAGACTCGTTGCCTCTGTTGTTGTCTAACATGCAATTGGTCGGTGTAAACATTAAAGGACTTGTTCGGCCATTTTTCCCGTCTGCTTTGGGGTTTTTAATTAATGTTAGACATCCGGGTGAAAATTATTGAACAAAAACTTACACTACCTAGGGACTGTGTGTGGAGGGTTGGCTGGATGGTGGGGATCTTTTGTATATAGAAACAATTCATTTAGATTGTTGCTTGTTTATTCAGATATTCGAGCTAATTCAAATAAATTTAAATATTTTTATGACTCATTAACAAAAGACCAACAACTTCGGTTTTCACGTCTTCGGTCGTCTGTTGTGTCTTGAAAACAACTGAGTCTCGATCAAGAAACCGTACCTTTACCTTCAATTCGTCCCGCTATATCGCCAGTAAAAAGCAAAGTTTGTGATGCATGCTGTTGCAATATGTTGTTGCGTCGTCGTCATAAATAAAGTGAATTTCTTTATTTTTTTGTGTCTTATTCAATGTTGGTCAATTAAATTTTAACAAATTTACAGTTTCAAGCGATTGGTTCCAGCACAGTTTTGTTGGAATGATCAGTAGGCTGGTGAATCATTTGTGAAGGAAATATACCTACCTACACCAGAAAGAGTGAAATTTTAATTTAATGTTTATTTTTTTTTTTTGATTTAATTTTAATTTCTGGGGAAACCAAAAGCCCATAAAAGTAATAGCTAATTAGGCGATGAAAGGTGTTTTTATTACATTGCTAATTAAATTATAATAATTGTGTCAGTTTTGATTGCGCATTTTGGAAGCAATATACAGTATTTTGTAACAACAAGAATTCCAACAGCATCATTCTGCACACAATGGCCAGAGCAACATTCTCTGGGATTCATAAATTAACTGGCAATTTGTTTCAGAGTCAATTTATTTGCATTTTATTGGGCTTTGTACCAACATGTATTGCTTTAAATGTCCCAATTTCGAGTACTTGACAGATTTACGGAAGTCGTTTCTTAATTGATTCTACTGAGCCAGTTGATGGAAATGTGTGTGATTTGGCACACAAAAATAAAGTGATTCAAATGTGTTAATCTTAAGGAGGTACATTTATTGCAATACAAAAATTGATAAGGATCTGACATTTATTTTTTTAAATGATCATTAGCTTCTGGTTATCATTTGGGGTTGACGTTGATGGGAACGGTGAATTTGCTTATGACAATCATGAAGAAGTCATAAAGTTTGCGTTTTAGGTTAAAGGCCTTCAATTCTTGAAATGGTTTTCATTCAAGTTACACTCAATTTTATACACCTTATTCGATACAGTTTGTTAGGTAGAATTGTGTCATAAAAGTGTCATGTCGAACGGAAGAGATTCTGAGAATCTTTTAAGCACACTGGATGACCTAAATTGGTTCGCATCAGAGTTTGTATTTGACGAAAGGTAAAAAGAAGCCTAGAAAATAAAAACAAAATTTTGTAACGAATTAGGTCATTACTTTAAAAGAAGTGGGTTTTTCTTTAAGGGACACACGCTTTATGCATCTTAAGCAAGTCTTGGCGTTGTTCCCCGTGCGTCGGTTTCGCTTTAACAAAGTATTCACAATTTAAGCTCCTCTATACATTTATTAGCTAAAGCTAACTTAAAATAATAATTAGTGAAATTTACTATCACAGATACAGCAATTCATAAAAATAAGTCATTGACATCATTTTTAAATGTATCTTTTGAGCATGTCAGATCAACATGACCATTAAATTCATTGAACTCTCTAAAAGTAAGGAGAGCACTTAATTTGATGACAAAAAATATCTCGCAGAAAAACTAGATGAGGAATAGTTCTACGGAACTGCAAGCCCAAAAGCTTTTGCCTGGCTATAGAATTCCAACGTATTTTATAAAAAAAAAAAAACTTTTTATCTGAAATCGATTTTTCTTGAGGGTTCTAGATGGCATCTGCATATTTGAGGTACGATCTTACTAAGGAGGTATATAAAGAGGAAGAGTGGAAGGATCGGAGAAATCTGTTGAATTTCTACACCAAAGTCTTTGACTTTTACAGTTCTCATGAAGATGACTGCAATCTGGATCTAAAGAGCATGGAAACTCGTGCACAAACTGTTTTCTAGAAATAGAAATCACAAAGCATTTTTTTACATTAAGGTTCAAGTGGAGACCAGAGAGAGATTGAAGCTGAAACCAGTCATCATCGCTCGCTAAAAAACTATCTTGAGATAATCAGCATATATGAGACATTGGCTAAAATTAATATTGTTCACAATATCATAAATAAATATAACAAAAAGCAACGGACCAAGATGGCTGCCTTGAGGAACACCTCACGTGCATTTAATTGGCCTGGAGGAGTGGAAGTACATTCATTAAGTCTTTTTTTTTTAATCCTACCGGTTAAGAAGGAGTAAATCAACTGAAGTAAGCTTGAATGAATGCCAAATACTTCAAGCTTACGAAGTAATATGTTTTGACAAACTGAATCGAGAGCCTTGCTAAAATGCGTATAAAAAGCATCGGAAGAGAGACATGCTTAATTAGTTATAGTTGATCTTCCCATAATAAATTCATGCTAGGCATTACTTTCATCAGAAAATCAACCTTTGTTTTTACTAAACTTTCTAAAAGTTTAAGAATTGCCGATAACTTGCAGAGTCCCCTATTATTTTCAACATTTTTTTTTTTGACCCCGATTCAAAAATTGGGATCAAAAAAGAAGATTTCCGTTCATCCGTTCTGTTTCTTGTGGAGAAAAGCGTTAAACTATGCATGCCTGGTGAGCTATTACACTCATCATTACTTCTGATCCAGTCTCGCTGCTTTTCAAGCACCAACGCTTTTCAATCGTATGTTTAATAAAATACTTTGCCTTGTCGGATGAAAATCCAATTTCCGTTATTTTTTTTCGTAGGCGTACTTCTTTTCTGCTGCTGGAGAGTGATTGGAGTCACTCTTAAGACTACAAGGACGGCTGGTACTGCCACCATTTGTCTGCTAAATCTTACATCCTCCATAGTGAAGACATGCGTGGTCTTATAACTCGATTTCGGTTTGGAAATCATCCCTGATGGGTAGCCTTAATTACTTCTTCAATGGCTCCGACCGTATAGGGGCCTTTTCTGAATCTATACTACCTTTCGCACAAGTCTCCTGTGATCTCATCATCTTTTTTAATTGTCCCTTGCTAAAAACGTTGTGTCTTCCAGCTTTTGAAAGGGACATCTTCTTCCAAACCAGCTGTTGTACATGTTCAGCAAAAGCTGAGTATATGTTCGTGCACTTTGAGCACTTCGACTGATATTTCATCTCCATCGAGGGTAGAACTTACCTTCTGTGCCGCGAGCTTCCATTTGACAATCCTATAGGACCCCAAGCGGGTCAAAATTATGTTTAAAATTATGTTTACAGTACAGAACTTTTTCAAAATCGCTGGGGGTCTGTTGGCACTCATCTGTAAAGAAAAAACAGAACCACTGAGTTACATTTAAATTGTTTTTGTAATTTTCATTTAACTCTAGTTCATCCCACAAAGAAATACCTGCTTCCCACCTCATCTGAATCTGATAGCAGATGAGCAGACTGATCGGCAATTTTTCATCAAGTCTTATTGTGTATTAAAAATGTAAACTTTCAATCCAGTCACCATTACACCGGCCGAGCTTTTTTCAGAGCTTTTTTGGCGACTTTTTAGAAACTTAAGAGAAAAGAATATTGCCACTTGGTGTTTTTATTTTCTCATGTTTCCGTTTTTTATGTTTTGAAAAACAGCAAAAAAGCAGTGAGTCAATTGCTGTCTATTTTCCTTTAGGAAGTATCACAATTTTTATGGAGTTCGGTTTAATGAGTATGGTAAATAGCGTCGGTGTGTAATTGAGGCATAGATGTGGGGAAAATTGATATTTCACTGCAGAACCAGTCGAAGGTTTGGTTATAAACTTAAATGAACAGGGTAGTAATATCGATAGGAGCTATATTTAATAGTTTTTTTTTTTCTTTTAGTTATCTTTGTGATATATTTTGCACAAGAAACCCACCTGTTATCTTACTACTTTGTGGTGTGGAAAATAATAGATTTACAGCCCGATTCTCCCTCTTGTGAGGAGTCACAAGTCACAAGCTCTTGAGACTATTCCTTGTGAGTATTTTTGTTATTCGATAACATTTTGGTATTCTCCCCCTAATTTTTAAGTGTCAATATTTGAACAGCTGATTATTCAAAACGAAGAAATTACCTTATAAATGTATTGTTTTGGAGAGCGAATGGATCATTTGTGTCTCTCAAAGTTTTTAAAAGCCGTCGGCGCTGCAAACTTCTTGATACGATTAGTTTCTTAAAAAAAATTTTTGTTAATCTAAAAATGTTATTTTTCATTTTCGTGGTAAAGATTAGCAATAATATTCACTAGAACAAAGTCCACTTCCAGTTTTGCGTACTCACAATTATTCACAAATCTAGAAAACTTTCTTTTAAAATATATACTGAATGTCAATCCAAGAAACTTTAAAAATTTACGAGTTGTGACCTGCTCTGAAGGAGATCACAGTTTCGATTGTTTTTGTGACTCTCACAAGTTATGACTGAGCGGCAAAATTCGAAAAAGTAACAAAATCAATTTCACCTCTTCTTGTGACTTGTGAGGCATCACTGACTTTGGGGAGAATCGGGCTGTTAATTTATTTCGGTGAACATGTTTTTGACTATGAAATCTTAGTCAACAGTTGGTAACCCTTTTGATATTTGCCACAGATATTCAGAATTTTATAATGCTCCTGGCGGCAACTCTGTAAGAGATTGAAAATAAAGAAAGGTTTTTGAAATTCATAATTATCAGAGAGAAACGCAAATATACTACCTTCCCTGTACTGAAAATATAAAATAAACAGAGTATTGAAACCTATGGTTTTTCAAATCTCTCTTTCTCTCTCTCTCTCTCTTGAAAATTTGTGTTTGTGGTACTTTTAAATATTCTTAGATAGGTATTTAAAAACAAAATCCAATTTTAAAGCGAAGCTTATAATGTAGTACACAATTATTTTGCATCTTCGTCTGGCATTCCAATGTTTGAGACTCATATTGACTGAGACGAAATGAGTACTAGTAACTAAATTACTGATTTAAAATATTTACAGGCCTTTCATTCGCTTACTCAGAGTTTAACAAAAAAAATTGGACACCTTTTTCATTTTTTTTTCTCATTAATAACTACACTCCCAAGCTATTCATCATAAAACCATAAAATCCTTTTTCCAAACACGTGTCATAGAAAATCTCAATGTAATCGTATTCATGTCCACGCTCATTTCATTCAAGGACACAACAAATTTCCTCTGACAAACTCTGAAATAGCGAACAAAAATAATCCTCCATTAAAGCTTAAACTTCTTAACCATTACCATCTAGCTAGATAATGTAGGGGAAATTCCCTCTGACACAGAAAACTAACCCTCGTCAACCTTGACCTAGTTTTCTTTGGGGGCTATACAAAGCTTTTTAGAGCATAACTAACTAACTTAACCACTTGCACTGACACCGAAACCTATACCCACTCTCTATTCCCATACAAAATTATATATTCCTTTAACAATCGATAAGGGAAATTGGGATTTTTTTTCTTCGTTTCTATAACATAGAAATACTCGTTGCTGTAGGTTCTTGGTATAAAGATTGCTTTCGTCCTCGAAGGAGTTGCCCAGTGAAGTGTTGTGTTCCGGTCTAATATCATGCTGAGAAGAAGAAAAAAAAACCCACACAAACGAAAACTGATGTGCTTATATGGAATGACGATGACGACCTTGAGCGAGGACCAAGGAAATAAAATGATCCTTCATTGGTTCCTCTAAAACGAAATAAAGAGAAAAGTATACTGAAGTAGTGGAGAGGTTCTAACATCATCTAATGGCCAATCTGCTCTGCAGGATGTGAAATGGATTGCGTGTTAGTCTCGTGGGGGAATCAATTACATAACCCCTCTATATTAGTGTGGGAGGACAACATTTACACTTTGACAGAGTGTTCTCACTGCGTACATTCCAAGGTCACTTGTTTAGAACCCTTGTATATAAAATCTTCATTTCCTGTGTTGGAAAAGGATGTTCTTTTTCGTAATGGTTCCCGGCATTGATGCACCCTATTTGACGGAAACTTTTTAAACTGTCTTTGAGTCCTTGAAGGTTGCATTCAAGGTGACTGCTTATAATGCCATTTCTATGGTTATGCTGCACACGTTTCCTTTGGTTTCTCATAAATGGGTAGAAGAAAAGTGATGTTAAAGACCAAGGTCAATAGAGAATAGGGGGTGAGCATTTCAAAAGTTCTACTTTATCAAAATTCAATTTGCAACAAATTTTCAAGTTCACAAAGAAAAAATCCTTGAGAGATTTTCAAACGATTCGGGTGCGATTAAAATATGCGATTCTGAAATCTCAAAATGACCCTGAAAATTGAAGGTTTCCAGGGAAGTTTGAGCAAATTTCTTATTGCATTTATCTCGGTTAACCTTTAGCCCAGCCGGCAGAGGTTATTTCTTCACAACTATTCCCCTATCAAATCTTGTGGTAGAAATTGGTAGGTGGGTCGTAACTCATCATGAAAAATTAAATGCACGACTAGGTTGCACGTTGCACTTGTTCTTATGTCGAAGAGACTTAGAATTTTAAATATGGTCTTTATTAGAGAAAAATATTCAGAACTATGAAATCGACTTTTCAATATAGACTAAGAGCGTACAGCAATTTTTAGGTGTGATTGATAACAAAAAATAATTAGTATAATTAGATAGGCCTTTAGTAGTTATTTACAAATGTAACTACTAAAGACCTAGGTATCTAACTATGCTTATTATTTTTTGCTATCAATCACACCCAAAAATTGCTGTGGGCTCTCGGTCTAATAGTTAAAATGACTTCCTTATTAGATTAAGCTAAAAAAGAAGGCCATCTCATTCCTTAAATAGCTATAAATGTATGCAAAAAAACATTTTAAAATCGTTGGAACGGTTCCTTATATTATAAAGGGTTCTATTCTGCTGCCTACAATACATTCAGTGATGAATAATTGAAGTAGATGGATAATTGAAGTAGTGTATAAGGTCTTCTTGATTCTCTGTGATAGGGTTTCCCTATACTCAAATTCTAAGCACGAAGAAAATGCGCTTGGTAAGTCTAATTCATCGTTCGATCTCTGATGTAATTTTGCGCGGTTATATAGTGGAGCCCAGTTAGACAAAGTCCTTGACTGCTTTAAAGTTATACCAATCCATCGTGATGTTTTGCTAAAATTAACGAACCTTTGGCCATCATCATCCAAGTTGAATGAAGTGCTCTGCTAAACAGCAATATAATAACTACTTTTTGGAGCACTTGCCCAAATAAGGGAATTATACTCGAGACTCCTGGCATTGTCGAAGGAAACCTTAACACTTAGCAGCGTTTTTGGTGATGGTGAAAACTGCTGAAACTGTTCAGTTACCTCAATGCAAGTGCCGTTCATGGAAAGCGGCATGCGTGGTGGGTCCCGATTTAACGACTGAAGACAGTATTGGGCTGCATATACCGTTCCGATTGCATAAAACTTCTTCCTTAAGTCTGCCTCTTATCAAAAAAGCATTACCAAAGTGCCGCTTAATGAGAACATCCTACTCCAATTCGACTTGTCGACCCTGTGTGGTTCTTCTGCGTTCCCTAGAGTAGTTGCACTAAGCCCCAGCACAGCTTCAAGGCAAACCCTATGGAAGGATAAAACTTATATATTTGCGCCAATATTCGTACATCTGTATTTTATTTAAACATCATACCAATCAATATCTCATAAACTGCAAACAAAATTCCCCTAATCATATCGAGGCCTACATTAGTCGTAATTTATTAATCGCTTCCAAAGCCACTTGTTTAAAATGTTTCACCTCCGTTCACCAGCTGACGTTCTAAGATATTTACTATTCAATTCACGCGCATATGTATTATACAAAAAAAAAGCGTTTTAAATTCTTCATTCACCTTTGGGTTAGTGACCTTCGTGTCTGGCACCAATATCCACTTTTTCAATCTTTTCACGATCACCTGAGTAAAACCTCAACAGCTGATTTTCGTTTGAATCTTTAAACCTACGCTTACAAATTCCTGGTGCCACCTTTCTACAGGAAACTCAATATATGAATGGTTTTTTTTTTTATTGCTTTATTCAAGTCTCCTGTTTCCCTATGGGCTTTCAAACTGAACTCAAGTGGACGATAAAACCACAGATAATAGAGTTACATAGATATCGCATCCAGTGCAAATAAAAATGATCATATTTTTTATCCCCTATTAAAGCGATTTGTTGAAGTCAAACCTCGCAACCATATTCAACAGACGTTGAACAAACGTGTTCGTTTGCCAATGCAACCCTTTTGAGTTCTTTTTGTCGCTTCTACGTTCCACCACACAATTTGCTGTGCAGGTAGTTTTTTTGTCTATATAATTTTGCAGCAACCAACGCTTTCTTTTTCTTCGCTTCTCAATCTAATCGGTTAAGCGAGCGATTGACTGGTAGGTATGGGGATGGCTCGTCTGGTGTGGTGTCTGTGCCTGGTGTGTTGTTGGATTTGTTTGGCGTGCGTAGGTACTTATACATTATCTATATTTTTTTGGGTTGTGCGATCGGTGTTTGTATGTGGCTTCTTCTTTTTATTTTGAAGTTATTTAATTTACTTCATTCGTCGTCGACTTTCGAACGATTTGAATGTTCATTTATGTAGATATATGATTGAGCAATACATTTTTCTTTGTTAATTTTACAGTCAGTGGTCCTTTTTTCAGCGATTTTATTTGTCAACGTTTTTTTTAATAGCAATGGGTGATAAGAGATTATCTAGGGTTTCTTGTTCCGTTTGTATGAAAACGAAAAGAGATTACCCTAATTTGAAAATTTTTAAGTGCCCTTCTAGGGAAAAAATGCAATTTTGAATAATTTGTGGAGGCAGGCATGTGGATTTAGAAATGAGGGCAAATACTTTGTTTGTGGAGACCATTTTTGTCCCGAGTTTGTGGGAAGAAAATATCTTAAGAAGAAGGATGCTGTTCCTTCTTTAAATTTAAATTCTGAATTGGGTTCAGACTTAAATTTAGAAGATCTTAATAAGTCTCCTCCAACTAAACGAAGAAGAACTTCGAGCAGTTGTAGCATTTCATGTGTAAGGTGCGATCAATTATTACAGAGATGTGCAAAAGAGGAGAAAAAAAAATGCAATTTAAAAAAAAAAAAAATTATTAAGTTTAAAAATTTAAATAAAAAACTTAAAAATAAAGCATTATAGAAAAAAGAGAGCGCATACTGCTTTAAAAGATTCAAAAAAAGGGAGATTATCTTTATCGTCTCAAATCCAAGGGCTACATATTTCCGACCTTTCAAAAACATTTTGCGATATGTTGATGTGGTTGTCGAAATCTGCAAAATATAACAACAAAAAAAGAAATTTCCCAAAATATATTTTATAGATCGCAAAGCGCCCATAAATTTTTGAGGGATGGGCTGGGCTTCAGGATTCCCCACATATCCTCTTTATACAAATGGGCTCCTGTTAAAGGAATTCAACCAGGATATGTAAACAATGCCCATTTGTATCTAAAATCAAAGTTCGCTTTATTAAACCAGCGAGAACGTTTTGTTGTGTTGATATTTGATGAGATTAGGATTCGTCAAAACCTCACATATAATATTATAAATGATTTAATAGATGGTTTCGAAGACCTAGGAGCAAAAAGAAAGAGAATTTTTGCCAATGAAATATGTGTTTTCATGGTAAATGGTTTGTTTGATAGTTGGAAAAGTGTTTTAAACTATTTTGTGTCAGCAAACGTCGTAAATGGGGCTAACCTAAGCGAAATTATAAGAAATAATTTGAAAATCTGTCAAGATATTGGTCTTAAGGTTTGCGCTGTAGTCTGCGATCAAGGACCTTATAATAGAAAAGCTTATCAAATATTAGGTGTTTCTGCAGAAAAACCATTTACAATTTTTAATGATGAAAAAATATTTTGTTTTTATGATTTTCCTCACTTATTAAAATCAATTCGTAATGTTCTACTGAAATCAGATTTATAAACTCCAGATGGTAAGGTTTCTTTTAATGTTTTCAGAGAAATATACAATTTAGAAATTGACAACGTGGCTAAGACATGTTTGAAATTTAGAAGTTCTCATATAGCACCAAATGCCTTTCAAAAAATGCATGTTCGCCTTGCAACACAAATATTTAGCAGGACAACTGCGGCATCTATTCAAACTGCTTTTGAACTTGGCGGAACTTCATTATTCGTGCTTAAAAGAAAGCTCGAAGGAAGCTATAGCAACAAAAGAGTTCACACTTAAAGTAAATAATGCATTTGACTGCATGGATAGTGGTTCACATTATGACGAAAATATTTTAAAGCGCGGAGTTCAGCTAGGGAATCCAGCTTATAGTGAGTTGAAACAATTTTTGTCTTACTTAAAAGAAATACAAAAATCAGATAACCTTCCAAGAAACTTTTGTTTAAAAGGAATGGAACAGACGATAAACGGGGTTTTATTACTTAGTCAAGATATAAGTAATGGCCTATATGAGAACGTGGATTATATTTACTCACAAAGAGAATTCATCAAGACGTATTAGAAAATTTATTTTCTATTATTCGCATCAAAGGTGGGAATAACAAAAATCCATCTGTTTACGAATTCAATGTTTTGATATCAAAAATTCTTTTATCAAATGTTATTACTTTTTCTCCTTACAGTAATTGTGATGATGATGATGTAGAATTTTTGAGGCTAGACGCATCCCAAACTCAACCAGGCCTAAGCCTCGTAAAGAAATAGTATGCGATGAGACTCTGTATGAAAAAGTCATAAGTGATATGGAAATCGGAACTGAAATAACATTAGAAACATCTGCAATGCGATATTTTACTGGATATCTTGCTTTTAAAATGCTTTTAAGGAACAAATGTTCAAGTTGTTCGAAATTATTTTTAAAAGCTGATGGAAAAATAACATGTCCTTCGGAATTTTTCATCTTTGCTAAAAATTACTCTCAAAACAGTGACTTTGGAAGTCTGAAGGCACCAACTGAGGAATTTTTTAATGTTTGTAAACTTCACTTTAAAGTTTTTAATAGAGTTTTTAAAGAACGCCCACAAGAAAGACATATAAGAGAGACAATGGCGTTGGAATGCATAAGAATAACCATCATCAGAGATTCAGGCTGGTTTGATGAAAAAAATCCTTGCTATGGGCATCGCAAAGACTTTCTATACTTTTCCCTCCTTGTTTTATTGCGGAAGCATTGTTCGTGGAAGATACAAAAAAGTATTACATCAAAAAATCAAAAAATTCAAATATCATCAGAAAAAAAAGTAAAAAAACAATCCTAGTGAGAGAAAAATTAAAAAAAATAAAATTTTATCAGGAAAAAAAAAGTAAAAAAACAATCCGAGTGAGAGGCACGGGGACCTCACTTAAATCAAGCACCAAAAGAGTGAGAGGCACGGGGATCTCACTTTAATCAAGCACCCCAAGAGTTAGAAGCACGGGAACCTTACTTAAAACTGGGCAGGGTAAAAGCCCACAGCCCAAAAGTCCACATCAGTTGTGAACTTATAACCACACTCGATGGGCCAAAATCCACAATGAGTGGGTCTGTATTCCTAATTTATATAAACATGCAACATTCATGTATAAAGTATATATCCCTATATTTAAAGTAAAGTATAAAATACGTATATCGATACCTTCCCGTAAGAATTTGATAACTCATAAGCTACATTTTCATTACTTTATTTTTATTTTTATTTGAATGCAATATTATACAGATTTCGAAAGGTTTTTTTCAGAACAAGAAACTAATCATCATTGAAAAACTGAAAATTGGTTCAGAAAAGAAGTTTTTGTCGCTTAATACCTACAATTTTTCGGCCAAGACTTTGGCGCTTGTTACAATTACATAATTTACAGGGCACAAAAAATAAAAGATTTAAAACAACTATACAAAAACCAGTGTTTCAAGCGACGCGACATTGCCTAGTTGAACTAAAAACATTTTTGTCGAAACATTTTGTCGCATATCTACTACAAAAAAATTAATCGAATAAAACTTTAGGATGAGAGTTGTTTCCGTTTTTTTTTTATAACTAAGCTAAATAATTAAAATCTACTTTATTTTGCTTTTTTAATTTTGAAAAAAAAAATATTTTTTCTTCCGATTTTTTTTTTAAATTCATATTTTATTTAATGAGTATGTAACTAATGATAAACTGTGAAGAAATTTGAAAAAAAAAAAAAATCATTTTCGTTTTTTTTTTTGATGATGAAAAAACAAAGGTAAAAACCAATGAGATTCGTTGCTTTAATTATTTGTTTGATGTGTATTTTTACTTACATGTGTATCTACACCTGACCTGTATTTATTTTTTAATACACGGCTCAAATCGAAGACTGAAAATTTAATTTTTAAGGACAACGTACCTATTTTGAAAACATTAAATTTAGCTGAGAACTATGTACATGAAATGTATTTTGTGACCACTCTTATGTCTTATGCCATAATTAGTTTCTTCAATAATTTGTTCTAAAGATTTTATATGTTACCCCAGTTTCATGCGCTAATGTTTTTTTAAAGAACAACCTTGCTTTTAAAGAACAACCTTGCTTATATTCACAGGTTGGCCTTGGCACATACAAAAATTACACCCAGGAAATACAAACAAAATTCAGACACATCTTTAAGAAAGATCAACATAAAATACACAAAAGACAAAAAAAAAACAATAAGGCACAAGAAGTAAAAAAAAGAAAATACAACAAGTTAGATACTTGATAATACAATGCAATATAATGTCTGAGTATGATTCATGCTAGTTCGATCAAACTGGGACGTAGCGGTACGTCCCAGTCGATTGAAAAATGGTCATTTTTTTTTCCTCTGCGTGCGATATCTATGGAACTATAGTATCTGTGATAAAACCTTTATACTGGCTACCTGCACGTAACTGCGTACTGTGCAGGTATTTCAATCATGATCCATCTATGTATGTCTGGTTTGCTGTATACAAATCCTCCAGACAGATTCCCAATTATGTGTCAGAGAATAATGAAAAAGACGATGAGTGGGTCTTATGGATTTGCACATGATCATAGAACTTATTCTATGTTTATAGATTATGCGTGGGTAGCTATAGATCAGATAATCAAGTTCGATAGAAACAAACTTTTAGCCAAAATTCAAGCTCATATCAACTACTAGATCGGT
The DNA here is from genome assembly GCA_911387755.1 of Chrysotoxum bicinctum. Lineage (NCBI taxonomy): Eukaryota > Metazoa > Arthropoda > Insecta > Diptera > Syrphidae > Chrysotoxum > Chrysotoxum bicinctum. The sequence goes on from OU426987.1 coordinate 225,849,138, forward strand.
TGATCAAAGATCGGTGTTTCCGGTAGAGATTTTAAAATTTTTTTAAAACCAATAATAGCCCCTTTGTAGGCATATTTAGTAAAAGCAGATCCTTAATTCATTCGGAAAGGAATTTTATAATTTAAACTCCAGAACATGAAGGAAGAAGTTGAAAAAAAAATAATTCAAGTGAAGTAAATGAATCTTATGGCAACAGCTGTTTCCTATACGAACTGGTTTTAAATCATTGGAACGGGGAAACTAAAAAGAAACTCACTTGAAACTACGTTAAGAATCAGAGTTCATTGTCGTTCTTCTCCGTATTTTTTTGTTTTCTTTTTTTAAGGAAAACTGAATACATAAATTCAAAATTGATTAAGCAAGAGGTCAAATATTCGTAGAATATAAAAGAACTAAAATGAGTCAATATTAACTCGAAAAGAACACAGCTGTTAAAAAAATGAACTTAACAAGTCCTTAGAGACTCTCATTTGGGTTTCCATTCGTAAATTTAGATTTTAATCAGAAACTGATTCACGGCGAATGGAATACGATTTCAAATTAATTTATTTTTGTCACTGTCACAGTTCAGCTGTGTCTCTTTGCTGGAATTGCATTTTTCGCAAAAAAAAGAATCTACTTGCACAAAATCAAACCTTTTTGTGAAATAACTATTCGCAAATTTTGTATTATTGGCACCTGGTAAGTTGCTTTTCACACCACCTGGAAGTCAGTGCGTGTACTGGCAGTTGGAGATAGATTTCTTTTTCGATTTGACGTTCAATGTATTTCCAATAAAAAAAAAAGCAGAAAGGGGCTAGAAAAACATAAATTTTACTTATTAATTTTATATCAAGTGTAACCAAATTGGAAGAAAACAACAACAAATACTTAAAAAAATGAAACTATTTGGTATGATTGAAATGTCAAATTTTTTACTTATTCTCAATCACGGCCTCAATCACCTATCGCCAATTTTTTTCTTTTTTTGTTAATCGGATGTACCCAAAATTCTTTTTCTTAACGGGAGTTTCGTAAAATAGCACATAGAAGCAATAATTTCTCTTCTGAATCTGAGCTGCTTGATATTATTTTTGTTAAAGAATGATTGTTTTGTTTGTGCATTGGTTGACAGGTCTCTTTTTGACGTCCTCTAAATCGTAACGCGGCGTTGAAAACGCCTTCTGTTTGACCGAGCCTTAAGTTGTCTGAGGAGTACGAGTATTTGCAGATTATGATAAAACGAATATCAATTTGATTATAACCTTATAACCTTATTAGACGAATCCCAGTTAATTGCTCGAATTCTTTAAGCTTTTGGTAATTCCATTTTTGTTTATTAAATAAATTAGACCGGCAGACCAGATGTTTTTTTTTTTTACAAACAGCTGAGCTGTGTTATGGCGGGTAAATGTTTTTCACTTTTTGGTTCTATATTTGACATAAGCTCATTATAACTGTGATTGGTAGGAAAATGTTTCATAAATACAAATTTTTATAGTCGATGAAAAAGTCTTATACATTGCATAACTATTCACTCGTTAAGCGAATTCTAATAAATAGGGCTGTCAAACTATGTCTCACAATAAATCTCTTGGTAGCAGTGATTTGTCAAATGAAACATACTTAATTTTATAGAACGCACCCAGTTAAACATCATAAATGAAAATGACAATCAAGAGCGAAAAAATCTTTAAAATCGAAATCACTTACGTTTGCAATAAATATAAACTACGTACTATGTGTTTGTATAAGTATGTATGTATTAAAAGTTAACAATTTATAATTGTATGATTATGTGAAGAATCAAATGATGCTATAATAATAGTTTTAGGTTACTAACACTTATTTTTTAACAACTTTATTATTTAGTTTTAATTTGTAAAATCGATAAACTTTGTATTTTCATTTTGCAATAAAAAATCTACTGTGAAAAAGTTCAATCTACTAGATTTTTTATTGTTTTACTGTGCAATTTTTTTTCGAAGTTGCAACGCTGATCCAGATCCAAATTTTGGTAAAGGTTCCAAATTAATTATTAATAACATCAGTAACACTTACTTATATTAAATTACTTAAGGCGGTTAGAGGCGTCAGAAATATTGGGCTTTTACTTTTAGAACGTTGTCTAAGGTTTTTTTTTTAACATCAGTGGGATTCTTACCGACAATAATAAATGTACGAGCTTGAAAGCAATTAAGAAGATGGTAAGCGTCGTCGGTTTGAAGTTCTTAATGGATGGTGGTCTTTCTTTTCTGTCTAACAATCTGACAAAGATCTATCAGATTATGTACGAATTTCATGCGTTCACAAAATAGGGCAATACAAATCTTGCAGATGATAGATATAAAGGAGACTCGTAATTCTTCCTAGCTAGCGCAAGTCAATTGATATCATTCTAGGGATGGCAAGACAATTCTTCCGATCATATTTTGCTGATCAGTCAGTGCATATCATATCACTTTGTAGGGCCACAAGACTGTCGATTGCAGAAGCTTTATTTGACTTAATATAAGATTTAGCAATCTTTATTTTGGGAAAGACGAGAAGACGGAATTCTTGATCTACGTCAACTAGATTGAATGGACAATTTCCTTAACTGCGGAATTCAATTCGCCATCAACTTTATTCAATAAGCAGGAAGGCTTTTTCCATATCCATTTATTTCAGAATGGACAGCAAATATGTACCTACAATAATGTTCCTTTAAGAACTATTCACATGAGAGCGACAAGCGACCGACAAATAAAAGAACAAATAGGATTTGAAATATTTATCAGCTTTAATTCTTCATAAAAATTAGACAAAATGGTAGAAAACTAATTTGAAATTAATGTTAAGATACTTAAATTTGTGGTTTAACTTCTAAAAATAAATTGCTCGTGAAGAATAATATTCGATTGCTATGCACTGTCGTAGTCTAATCGTTCCAATTTCTATCCAAACTGCAACAAATGAATTATTCCAGAATCACTCTTTTTGTTTCTCATTTGTTTTAAACGTCATTCGCGACGAAGAAAAAATTGCTACGTTAACGAAAATTCGTTAATTTCATCAGTCGTTTGTCGCTCTCGTGTGAATAGTCCTTTAATATTCATTATACATAGGTTTCGGTATGGGCACTGAATCGCCCAAGGCAATTTCAATGCCTTAGTTAGGGAAGACCATACTTATATCTACAAACTAACCCCGTTTCTAAGCCTATACAAAACCTAAGTCATCTGAAATAATTTCTTCCGAGTCTCATTGAACAAATGAATAATGAAATGAAAAGTTATTGAAGTTATTTTAAAAATAATGATAAATCTTAAAGGGACTTCTATAAACTATAAATATAGTGGCGTGACGCTTTTCAAGATTTTTAAACAGCTTCATATTTGTATTTTCTTACGCAATTTAAGTCCCACGTTCATTCCTACTGAGTTTCTTTAAAGATGAATGTGATGAGTTAGAACTATGTTATTATTATCTGTAAAAGTATATTTTTGTCTAAGGAAAAAATGCATTCATTAGTTAGTGGTTATGTCGAACCTTATCGATGTCAGTTTCGTGGATCGATATCTATGAATCTTCATCACTTTTTGTTCGATGTGTTCTCGTAACGAGTGTTTCAATAAAGTTTCTCAGAGATAAACCTTTACAATTTCAACGCTATTGAAATGGTACAAATCATGTCTTTCATGATTTATGAGGCCTTAACTCATGTTAGCCGAATTTGCTTACCCATTAAGAATTTTCCAAACTAAAAATAATAACTTTAAGTGTGTACTGTACATATGCAATGTGCAGCATTTGTCCTCGTATCGATGGGTAAAGTGCTGCATTAGAAACACATGTGCATATACCCTCTGACATTTTTTGTCAAAACAAAAATGACAGCTGCTAATATTTCATTATTAGGTGTGTTTTTTTGGGAAAATTATCCGTAGTGAAGTAAGATTTCCCAAAAAAACGTATCCGCAGTTGTGCGATTTTTCTACTTTAAAGTTGGTACCACTGTCTAGTTGTCAAATATTTAATTGAAAAAAAAACAACCAATAACTTTTTGCCAAGTAATTTTCATGTTTCTGAAAATATATATGGAGGTTTTTATTTATGAATTTCAATTTAAATCATTTTGTATTTACTTTTTCTGTTCACCAGCCATTTTTCATAAAGCAGAAGTTTTGTTTGTGATTTTTTTTTTGTTGACAATTATCACCACAAAAGTCAAGGGATCTGTTCGCAGACTTTAGTTAGTTTTGGATTTCTCAACAGCTTTTTTCATAAGAAGGCTTTGTCGCGTTAGTAACTCTTAAATGTCGCTGTTTAACTAAAGTATAACAGCTGACCACGACATTTCGCTCCTACAAAAACGCGTTAGTTATAAATCAGCTTTCTATAAGAGTTCGACACCAACACGATACAAAATGCAGCGTTTTTCTTATAAAAATGGTTTTGTAAAAAAAAGACTTAAACTCTCAATGGAAAATGCTAAACAACAAACTACTTTTCGTACTCTACGAACATGCCTTCGAGATACAAAAGAGTTTTCAATTGTACCAACATTTGTATTCGAGACTCGAGCAAACTTCAACATTCTATCCGCAGTTGGATCCTACTTCTACTTTTATCGGCAGTGAAGACTTTGTATTTGTAATACATATATAAAATCTTACTTCACTACGGATAGCTTTGCGAAAAAAACACACCTATTTTCTTAAAAGGTATTTTATCAATTTCAGTAATGCCAGATAATTTATTATTTTAGATCCAATAAAACTGCGCAGTCAAATTAAAAATACAGATAGCGTGCTTCATGCTGAATCATACCGTATAAATACATAAATATACCTGTGTAATTCCCCAGTAGGAAATTTGCTCCTCAAGGAAAAATAAAGTTGAATTCCTCGTAGAAATCACGAGGTACTTTCATTGAGTAGAAGGTCTGCATTGGTTTCATTCATCGAAAGTCATGCAATGAGTCAGTAGTTTGCAATCCCAGTTGCATCTTGTGCTTTGTTCTCGAAAGCAGGTACAGAAAACATGAAACAAAGCAATATCCTTCTTACACATCCTTAATGTTAATGAATACAATGCTGAACACGTTGTAATTATTCCTGCATCTTTTCAGTGGTTATTGTAATCCACAATTGAGTGTTTAATGCCTGCGATATGAAAGAGAAAACAACCCTTTCTTTTCTTTGGAATTGAAAAGCAGTAAACAACCTTTCAATAGAGCAAAACTATGGTGATCAGCTGATATCGCTAGGGAAAAGGAATGTATTTTTTCATGAACTTCGTTTACTGGGCAAAATAGTCTGCCAGCTGAGAGGAAAAAGAGAGAGAGAGAAATTTTGACCTGCAATAAACAATCCCTTTTTTTTTTGGGTTTTTCCCGCGATGGGTCCGCGACGCTCAATAGGTCTTTTTTTGTCATGAGTCATTTCTTTTGTTTTGGAATGATTTAGTGTCAATTTTGTGATCAAAGAAAACGGTTGTTCGGGGTTTTCTGTGTTTTCAATCAATTTACTCAAGATTAAATAACAATTATCGAGAAGGAAAACAATCTACCAACGGTAAATTCCTTATATTCTTTTGAATGATTTGCAAAAAGTAATTACATATTCGTCTTTTTCTTAGATCTCAAATGAACAGGAGAATGAAGATGATTAATCCCCAAAGCTGCTCACCAAATGCTACCAAGAGTCAAAGGAGAGTTTTTCGACCAGCTGTTTGTGTTACGTCTTACAACAAGACAAGACAATGTAAGACACATATATCTACTAACTTCTTTAAAATGTATTATAATAGTTAATAAAATAAATACGTACATAACACAAATTTAATTTGTTTTTTTCATTCAAGCGATAAATTTGCCTATAGGTACATTTTAAGCGCTTCTTCTATTGATGAAATAAGAAAAGAAATGGATAATGATTTCATTCATATTCCTTCTCTTAATAAAACATCGCCTAAATGCATTCCTTTTTTCAAAACTGAAAAAACGAGCTTCAAATATGTACACAATTCTGTAGTGAATAATTAGTATTTTCAATGATTCTTTCCCTGAGGCAATTGATTAAATGTTGACTCACTTTTCATTAATTTATTTCCATTGAGGAAAGCATCACATCAATAGAACCAGTTTTTTCATACACAAAAATTACCCATGAAATCGAAGATGCCGTGAGCATAGTGATTTCACAACAAAATATGCATCGAGAAAGTGTGTACCTCCTTCCAATGACAAGCCTGTGTTAAATTCCTCATAGGATTCCGTAGGAAATTCATGGGTGCAGCTCCTTTTCCATGATGAAACACCTACTTCTTCATTAGTGAATTTTTGGAAATTTCCTACTGGGTCAATTTCGCCTCATGTAAAAAGCTGCATATATATTGCAGCCATAAGAATTGGTCTAGTTTTAAAAAATTTAAAGTGTTTCTTCATCTTTCCTTTCATTGGTCAAAACTTTTTTCCAACGAGTTCTCTATTTTCTGACTCTCAATACGCATTTTTATCGAAAGTTTAAGGGCTTCTCAGTTCTCTGTTTCATGGTTCAAATATTTTTTTCTTAATACAATAATAACTTCCCTATCAAATATAACTACAAGCTTTTAATCATGAAGCATCAACTTTAGTTCCAAGGCATACGAGAAGACGTTACTTAACATATCAATTATCAACCCCTATATGGTTGTAACATTATATCAATTTTACTACCTCAAGGTTTCGAGGTTTTAAGTGATTTGATTTATCCATGCTTTTTTACGGTAATCACTTAACATTATTCAAAATCTCTTTCTTAGGCTGACTAGACCCGTATCTCAATGTCTGAATTGAAAACGAACAACGCCCGAAATAGCTTTGAGAAAAGTGAAAAATTAATGACCGAACAGAATTTAACTAGTGTTAAGTATATTCGAGTAGTAAAAATGTTCCTCCTCTACTTTAACTGGTCGTAATTTTTTATAAAACATTCTTTTTTTTTATTGCAGATGGATGATACGCTTGTTGTGGCATGTGCAGTGCATAGACATTTGGAAATAAAACACAAAATTTTACGACCACCAGCGTTTAATATACCTCAAGTTAGCAACGACAACTTTGAGTTAACATTAATTTTATCAAATGAATTCTATCAAAATCTTCATCACGTTTTTTGGGTAACGTTAAATAGTCTTGTGGCCACTCTAATTGTTAATTGTTGTGATTTAAATGAGAGAAACCAACTTATACTCGTATTATAAATTATATTGCAAGTGCAATCATGGTCTTAAAAAACATTCAATAAAGAATCACATTGAACCATGACAGAGTATAGCCGGATATTGAAGTCAGAGGCTTGGGTCTAGACGGGGAGGTTTTAATTTAAAAATGTTTTATTAGGACTTATTGATTTAATTTGACTGCTTTTGCCATTAAATAAAGTAGACCACCTTGGAGTCAAATGACAAAACATGAAATTAAAATTCAAATATATTTGTATTTAATTAAATTAATTTAAAATCATAAAAACTAATTGATTGTTCACAGTTTAATTTTGGTTAATAAAAATAAAACATTAAATTTAGTACTGTTTGTTGACAATAAATGTCATGCTATAAATTAAACCTGTTGACTTACTTTCCATTTGCATACCCTAAATGTGAGAAAAAGAAATGGAGGCGAAATAAATTTTAAAGTTAGACTTCTCAATGAGCTTGAGGTCGTTTTAATTAATCATTATAAGACATAAATTGGTTTTGAATAGCCTGAAGACTAGCGCTTTGACTTCTTAAGATTGCTACAAATTTAAATTTATTATTATTTATTATTATTATTATATTCTAAAGTTATATTCAATAAATATACCATTTGCAAATAGATTATTTAACCCCAACACAAACGGAATTAACTATTATCAAATTGATTTGAACTTGCGCATCACTGAATAACGGTCAATAAAAAATATCCGTTAATACCTTTTCCAGTCTATCAAGACCACAACACAACATAGCCACCTTTGCAAAATTTTTCAATTTTTAACTTTTGAGGGCAGATTTTTTGCCGTTTCAAAACAATCGAAAGAATCAAACCAAATCCAGGTTAAAATGAGCTTCAAGCTCTTTTTTATTCCTCATATTGTTGCTATCAATGCAGGCCAACAGTTTGGGTCCGACACGTGATCAACTGACTGATTCTTGTCTGGAGGTTGATTTTATGAACCAAAGATTGGGTTTTTACTGAACAGTACGCAACAGGTTGAGATAGTAAAAGTTGGATTTTTAATCCATGTTTTTTTTCTTTAAATGACGTTTTGTTTATAAATGTGGAAGAACCGATTTTATGAATAATTGAGAAGTTCTTGGGTTTTTCATAATTACATACAAATTTAATATGTGTGTATGACTTTTGTTTATTGATTCAGCACAGTTTTGTGTTTTTGCCATTAAATAAAGTTTTATGACTCTGTACATAGAAAAGGTTTTCAAAACCGAAAAATCGTAGACCTGTATTGCAATTTTTGTTTATACATATTTATAAAAGCCACGCTTTGAAGTCATAAGTATTTATTTGTGATTCTTCCCCTATTGAATAAACAATTGTTTCAAAATGGGAAAAGTTACGGAAACTACAATTGAGGAACGTTCTGCAATCTTGACTCTTTTTAAAGAAGGCAAATCGCAGTTTAAGTTATTGAAGCGCTGCGTTCAAAGTGCTATTGAGTGGCACGCTCAAGCCCGACTTCTTGAGGATAAACCTCGATCAGAACGCCTAGGTCTTGAGCTAAATACGAGGAAGTTACAACAAGCAAAGAAAATAGGTGAAAAACAGCAACGGGAATTTGTGCCGAAATAAATACAACACGGACTAAGTTGCTGTCCTTGATAACGTCAAACGTAGGCTAAGAGATGCTGGACTATTTGGACGAGTAGCTTTTCGAAAATCAATTAATCGACCACAAAAGAAGGTGAATCGTCTAAAGTGGGTCAAAAAGCAAAGACATTGGAGGGATGAATCCAAGTTCGGGGTATTAAGCACAAAACAGAGGGTTTTCGTTTAAAGCAGCGCTAAACAAAAGTTTATAGACGCCTCTATAGTTCCTACGGTCAAGCATGGAAGTTGTGTTCTGTTATGGTGTGGGGATGTTTTTCTTCAAGTGGATTGGGAGATTTTAATCGAGTTATTAGAACAATGAACGAGGAGGTGTATAAAGAAGATATTGTAAGAAAATTTGTGATCGTATGCTCTTCATCTGAATATGCATTGTGGAATACATTACAAGATAGCTCAAACAACATACCGTATGAACCAATTTAAAAACTTATAGCTAGAGGGCCAAGAATTGTTAAACAAAATGTAATCGAATATAAAGGAGGCTATTTCGACGAAAAATTTGTTAAAATTTGTTCATTCAAAGTGTAAATACTAAATTAAATTATAAAATATTTGTTTCCTTATTTTGTTTTATATAATTTCATCCGCACAAATTCTTCATACTCTTATTTTCACTAACCTTTTTTCTCAGTAGTTGTTGAAACAGATGATCCATATATATTAACCCTCGAAAATAAAATGATACGTATCATAGTGACAGTTGTGTTGTATGCTTATCTCTCTCTTGCTTATGATTGTTGATTTTCAAATGTGTCTTGTTTTTTTTTCTTTACACTGTAGCTTACACTACCTTACCATAAAAAGCCATCTACTCGCCAGAAAAAAAAATAATTTTTGGATCTTTAAAATAGATCCAGATAGAGAACAGTATACCAAATTGTTTTTTTAGTAATACATATAATAAATATATATAAAAATTAATCCAGATCCGGATCCACATAGATCCGTAGAAAATAAAACGCACTTTCTATTGCCACCTGGTAAGTTGCTTTCCACACCACCTGGAAGTCAGTGTGCGTACTGACAAATGGAGATAGAATTTTTTACGCTTTGAAGTTCAATGTATTTTCAATAAGAAATAAGCAAAAAAGGGCTCGAAAAACATACATTTTATTAATTAATTTTATATCAACGGGCATCAATATTATGATTTTAACAGAATAATAATATGTTTTTATTTTTAAATCAGGTGGAAAATATATCAAAAACATAATTATTCCTGTGCAATTTGAACTCAAAAAATGTAAAGAAATCGCAAAGAAACAACAACAAAAATACTTTAAAAAAAAATGGATACACATGAATTTTTTGAATTAAGTCACAAAAATAATAAAGTTTCTTACATTTTTCTGCTTTTTAATTTGTCTTTTTTATCATAAAAACTTGTTAACAAGAAAAATAAAAATTTTCACAAATCATGAAAACACTAAACGACACGTACACCGACCAAATTGGATTGAAAAATTAATGGAAGTAGTATTAGAAAACTTTATTGTGTTTTTTTTTTTTTGTTACATTTGTTTTCTTATATTACATAGTAATTTAATTACACTTGAAAAAATTGCTGACTTAGAATTGGCCAGGCCATACGGGTTTTATATTTGTTTTATTTTTAATTAAATAGATAATTATTGATTTAAGGACAAATATTCTACGTTGAGACTAAAATACGGCTAGTCAAAGAAGACCATACAAATTACTTCTTAAAAAAATTGCTTCATCTGTCATTCACATACGATATGTTTACGACTTCTGAAGACAAACATCAATCTCAATCTCCAATTGAAGGTTCACGCGCTGACTGCCAGGTGCCGTGACTCCATGTGTCAATACCAAATTGCGACACCTTCCATTTTTTTATTTTGTCTTATGTCAAAAACTATGCGAGACTCGATTGTAAATTCGTGAATGTTAAGATAAATTATACTAATACTAATACTCCGATTCTAATACTAATTTTTAACAAAAAGATTATCCGAAATTTAGAGTAATAGATTTATTTTTTGCCAACGGCTTCGGCTTTGATGAAAGCATCGCTTTCCATCGATCAGCGAAATCAAGCATCATTGTGCGTGGTTAGTACTTGGATGAGGGACCGTTCAAATACCAACCGTATGCTATTGACATGTGTTTCTTCTGTTGTTCTTCCTTTCTGAGTGTCTCTATCTGTTGTATTGTCTAAGCCGATGGCCTCAGTTGCCAGTGCTTTCAGTGTCTCTAATTTGTAGATTTATCTACGGAGTAGTGTAATATCTAATATGTAATAGGTGTGTTTTTTTTTGCAAGTCCATATAGAATTGTAAAAAAAAACGACATCGGGATTTAAGAGTTTTTTTTCCACATAGCTGGAAGCACTGTGTACGCTATGACATTTGTCAGCTTATTAACGACTAGCATCAACCAATCCAAAAACTTCACTTTTGACGTCTCTGAGCAAATTATCGATAACATATAGATAATACTATTTTGGCATCACCATTTTTATCGGGTCTTAGATTAACAGCCCGATTCTCCCCAAAGTCAGTGATGCCTCACAAGTCACAAGAAGAGGTGAAAATGATTTTGTGACTTTTTCGAATTCTGCCGCTCAGTCACAACTTGTGAGAGTCACAAAAACAATCGAAACTGTGATCTCCTTCACAGCAGGTCACAACTCATAAATTTTTAAAGTTTCTTGGATTGACATTCAGTAAGAAAATTTTCTAGATTTGTGAATAATTGTGAGTACACAAAAATGGAAGTGGACTTTGTTCTAGTGAATATTTTTGCTGATCTTTCCCACAAAAAAGAAAAGTAATATTATCACATAAACAAAATTTCTTTAAGAAACTAATCGTGTCAAGAAGTTTACAGCGTCGACAGCTTTAAGAACATTGAGAGATACAAATGATCCATTCGCTCTCCAAAACAATACATTTATAAAGTTTTTTCACCTTCCGAAAACTTTATGCAGTCGCCACGATTGTTTTCTTCTGAAAATGTTATATTTATTATTTAATCATTTTATTGTTTAAAAATTATGTTACCTTGCATTTTGTAATTTCTTCGTTTTGAATAATCAGCTGTTCAAATAATGACACTTAAAAATCTCACCATGCGGTGGTGAGTTTCGTTGTGAGTTTTCTTGTGACGATTAGGGGGAGAATACCAAAATGTTATCGAATCACAACAATCCTCACAAGGAATAGTCACAAGAGCTTGTGACTTGTGACTCCTCACAAGGGGGAGAATCGGGCTGTAACTCTCGAAAATTATCTGGCCTTTGCTAACTCTGTATAGATTTAAGTAGTTGTTGCATTTGCATATAAAGCGCTTAGTCCCGAAGTCGTTTTTTTTTACAATTCTATATGGACTTGCAAAAAAAAACACACCTAATGTAATGTAAATTTATTTCGGGTTTCCACTGCACTAAAAGATTAAAAAGATGATTAACTTTGACAGCACATATCAAAATGCTAATGGTGTTTCATTTTTGATTATAAAGTTGATGTGAAAGAAAGAAAGTTTCATTTGTGCCAAACGATGAAAAATCATCGAGATACGTTAGCACGATATGGATATACATATGTATGTCGTTCGAATTATAAAAAAATTGATCCAATGAACATTTAACAAGATTAATTTCTAATAACCTAGTTTAAAAATATAATTTTGTATGGTTAACCTTCGAGATTTATCTTAAAATACGGAGAACTTTTTTTGTCATCTTAGTTTAAAAAGTTTCTTTGTAATCTCTATTATCTTTTTGATGCCCGTTTACTTTAAAAATTAATACAAAGTTAAAGGACACGTAAACAATATAAGACAGTTAACAAAGCAGCCATTATGGTTAAGATTAAACCTAAAGATATGCCTATTTGGGGATGACATTTATAAGTCTTTTCATTCACGTATTCGATTTTCTGGTCTTCAATGTCTTTTTCGTGATTAAGATAATAATTGAAGTGGAGATTGATTCTTGTTAACTTTTATTTGGGAATACATATTTGAGTAAAAGATGTGCTTAACTACTCCTTAATATAATTATAAAACAAAATTGGTCAACTGTCGCCATCTAAAACCAAAATACTTCACATTAAGTTGACGTCTTCGTACGATAAGTTCCTTTTTATTGCCCATAATCTGAAGACTTTTAGTGGAAAGTGTAACTAGAGATTCACAGATTTTCATATCGTTAAAATATTTTCCAATTTCTGTTTGTATATTACAACGCATCCTTCTACAATAACAACAAAACAACCAAAAAGAAGAAAACAACAATAAAAAATGTCAAGAAAAGTCCCAAACGTCGGGTATGAGAATTCGGACACAGTCCCAGTGATTCATTGGAATTGTATCACAAATGGACGAGACTGTAAAACAGTTTAATTACACATTTTTACGATTAGAAATTAGATAATGGGTTATAAAATATATAGTCAGCTAAAATTTAGATGGGAAGGTACATACATATACATAAACGAACGAGGATGTTCTCTGGGGATTGTTTTAATGGGTTTATCGACCCATTTATACTAATTGATGGATAGTGTGGGATTTTCCTTGTACTCGTATATACATCTACAAATAGTAAGTTGTTAAGTCAATGATTTAACAATCTTTTACATTTTATTGCAATTTCGATGGTGCTGACGGAATCATAGTGACAATTATACACGGGAAAAAAATAAATGTTACATCAATTTTGCTATTTAAGAAAGTTGCTCCCTGAGGGAATCTTTGTATTGTAACTATAGCCGTGTTTTTTTTGCAAAAGTTATCCGTAGTACAGTAGGATTTTATATGAATAAAAAATACAACATCGAATATAGAAATTTTAAGCATTTAGCAGCGTTTGTTGGTGGTCTTGAGAATGCGGTCATTCCAACGAAAATCGTCGTTGACACACATGCCGAGTACTGACAGCTTTTCGGTTTCTTCGATGAAAGTGCCATTATGTGGCAATGGCATAGGGGATACATTTTGCTTCAACGACATTAAACAGCATTGAATTTTTGAAGCAGTGAACTGCACATAATTTGTAGACCCCATTTAACAAAGCTGAGAGTAGAGTCGTCGACAATACAATTAAGTGGATTAGAAGTTTCAGACAAGAGATCTCGAAGAGAGTCGAAGTAATTTCTAATCCATAGAATAAGGTTTTCATTGATACCAACGCACGCATTTTCGATAAAACCTGGCAAGTGCAGTACTTTTACTTTCTCCAAAACAATGTAAAGATCTGTTCCTCTTTTCGGTCAGATATACCATCAGATCACCAGTTTTTTTTTTTTTTTTTATAATCTGCGCTCAAGGGATTATGATTACCCTTTAAATGTTTGAACACAGCGCGGGCGTGAAGTTAAGGAAGAGAAAGAAGGATAGGAAAGATGTGTGGCACGATGTTCTGAGACTGAAGGTTGTTGTCTCAGATATTTTATCTCCAGGGGTGGCGGCTGAACTAAAGCGGAGAATGCCGTGTCTTATTTCTATGTCGCTTATAATTCACATTATTTTATTCGTGTTCATCCTTGTTGGGCATACTAGTTTAACTCAATTACATGTAGTTAGTGTTATGCCTGAACAACATATAATGAGTAAACCAGCAACCCATTTGATGACAATTTTTAGAAGGTTTCTTTTTAATGGAATTAAAACGACATAGATCGAACCTGTGATCATGTGGTTCACAGGCGAGCACACATCCATCGCGCCACGGCCACCCCTAACGAACGATTACAGTGAATACGGCTTTCGCCGATCATTAAGAAGCCTTAGGTCTTCAAGATATTTCCAGAGCTGATCATTGATCAGCCATTTCATGACATTAGAAAGTAGGGACGTAAGTGCCATTGGTCGATAGGATGAGGGGAAGAAGGATCACCTTTTTTAGGAACAGGCTGAACAAATGCTGTTTTCCATCTTCCAGGAAAAATTCCAGAACAATATATTAGAAGCTATCGAAAAGCTTACGCAATGAACAGGCCAGTGAGGAAGAAAACCTCTTTAAAAGAATGGGTGGTATACCATCAGGACCAGCGGATTTGTTTATATCAAGATCTGGAAGGGCTCTTTCAACTGAACGAGTACGGAAATATACCTGTCCCATTGAATGATTTACGTTCTCAGCTACAGGAGATGCAATGTTGTTGTGAGGCAAAGTATATCTAGCAGCAAAATGAGCTGCGAGTACATTTGCCTTAATCATCCTTTTGTTCTTCAAACACATTAATTCACCACATCTGTTATTTGAATCATCATAATTCTGATGATTCAACATAACTGACTCCATACCTACATAGTTTTCACCTGAATGATGCAACATCTGGAATGCAGGAAGCTGTCCAGTAGATTAATTACTTGGCATCCTTTCATAAATCTCCGTTAAATCTCAAAACAAACCATCGTACAAAAATAAGGTTTCTTTTCATTCTTACAATGATCGCGCGCCACTACTACCAAGAGATAACCACAGAGCGCAACACTTTATTTAATCGTAGTCATTAATTTTTTTTCCTCAAATCAAACATAAAATTAGTCCTTTTTGTCAATATGACTTAATCCCAGAGATAAACTGGGGATGAAACAATTTCAGATCAGGTTGAATACAGATGTACATAAAAACCAACGGATAACTTTGCAACTCGTGCAACTTGTGATGATTTTTTTTTTTTTTAAACCAGGAAGCCTACTCCAGTTGGGCCTCTTCTCAGGCCAACTTCATTACACAGTGGGCAAGTGTAACGTTGAAGTTGGGGTAAAAATATCCAAAAATAAACTTTAATATCTTAAACTTTTTATTCCTCATGTTCTCCCAACATGATTTGATACTTAAAATCTCATACAAAATTATGTCATGGTTATCCTACATTTAGCTTTTTCACATTTTGATTTTTCAATTTGTACTGCATAAGCCTTTTTTTTACGTTTGTCATGACAAGTCTACCAATGGGTATGAGTGTATGAGTGTGTTGGCAATTACTGATCAGATGTTGGTGTTCATGTCATGAAGGGTCCTTGCAAAATTGACATAAATGACAAGAGGCTAGGGACTCACCTTCTGTGTACATTTCCTGCTATATCCCAAAAACGTAGACTCCATTCGGGAGACTTCTATTACAACGATCCAAATGATCTGGCAAATACTGAGATACGTAGTCTTACACGCTTCATAAGGAGCTCAAATGGTTCAACGAGTAGGGAAGAGCTTTCATAGATCCATTATCACAACGGACCGACATTTGGTCCATGTGTGTCGTTTCCTTTTAAACATAACCTTACCTAAGTTAAGAAATAGGCTGGTCACTCCAAATAGCTCCTTTAGGTCTAATAAATATCAAGTCGTGTAAAAAATTATTATCCAAAATCTTCATATTACGATCTTAATTCACTGTCACTGTAACCTTCCTTCAAAAGAACTATACACGAACAATTCCAGCTGAAGAAATTGCACACCACACTGACTATGGTGAATTGAAAGACCTTTGGAGAAATTCTCCGGGATTGGTGTCTGCCCTGGAGTGCATGTTCAGTTTGTGTACACATTCACTCAAATGAAAATGGGACCCATGACTGAAATTGGATTCGGGTTGTTCTTCCAATTTGTACGGATATAGCGTAGATTATCGTGAAGAATTCGCCTCACGGAACGATCGGAAAGTCCAAGGGCAAATGAATTTTTGCGTGCATTGAGGATTACAAAATTGAAGCTTTCAATGTTTCAATGCTCTCAAGTGACTGCATGGCCCAAGGGGCTCCAGTTATTCGACTTTTCACACTCGCGGTTTGTCTTAATTTAGAGACTCATGTAACAATTGATTTCTGCAACTTCGTCACTATTCCCAACGCATGATGGTGACTGACCTGGAAGAGTACAAAACCTTTGAACCACGCTTGTAGAATGAGGCCCAATACGTACCCTGCGTCCTGAATGGCTGTTCATTTCAAAAAAAAGCTTATTACGAATATGTAGTCTATTTCTGTTTTAAAAAGGACACTGACCACTACTCTACAAAGTGTCCTGAATAATTGTTCGTGTTCATTTTAATTGACTTATTTCAAATTTCAACAACAACGATGTCATGTTTTGATTAGTAGATTAGAAGTAGAGTTCATCAATCCATTGGATATTTTGGTTCTAGTTTTGAACACATTTTGCCCCAACGTCCAAGTTTTCTTTTAGTTCAAGTCTTGGATATAAGGCGACACAATACGTGACTTAATTTCATTTATCATTAAGATCACACCGTGCGAGTCACATAAATGTTTTTATTTTCTTATTTTTATTAATATATGTAGGTATTATTATAATTTTTTTTTTTCATCCAGGGGGACAATAATTAACTAAAGCGATTTACAAACTCGAACGCGGGAGATCAACAATAACGCGAACGCGTGAGATGCAAGTGATTTACGTTGATCCGATAGTAAATTTTGTAATTATTTTTTGTGACCTTTAGTGTGACGTTTTTTTTTTTTTTTTTTTTTTTTTTTTTTGTAGACTCACAGGCACTATACGTATGTACCTATTTATTTCTACACAGATTAACGTCTTCCCAGAACGGATATTCATCTCTTTTTTTTATGGCCATCTTTTAGGTTTTTATGAGGAAAAGTGACCGCTTCGCGGGTTTTTGTAGCGGATAACTCGTTAAATTGAATTCGCCCTTTAACACATAAACGAACGTGACCAGTAGTTATCGTGGAATATCAGGAGACCAATGAGGTTTCCGTGAGGAAGGGTTTATGGTCCATATTTCAGGTGACGTTAATGGAGTCATTAAAACGAACGTTGAAAGAATGTAGTTCTTTATTTTTACAGATTTGTATTGTGCTAAGGTAAAGTCGGCTTGAACTTCGTCGCCTGAAGGTATTTTGGAATTAAAACGCAATCATTATTGTTTAAGGAAAATATCATCATAGGCGATTGACAGATTTATAAAAATAAAGCCTTTCTCAATTCTCATTTATTCCAAGTTTTATTTTCAGTTCTACGATTTAATATCACTCTCACTTAGGCAGGTAGATATTTAAAATTAAATCCGAATTTAAGTGTGCCTTAAGGTAAATACATAATGCATATATAATTGTCAGGCAGCTATAATAAGGTCAACTTTTCATGGGAAAGTTAGATGTAAAACGACCAAAAATGTATCTTTAATGCTATCAGAACGTTTTAAAATTTCTTGCATTTCTTTAACAAGATAAACGTTTGAATTCAGTTCAGCTCATTGGAGTTTTATATGTCGTATAACTACTGACTCAAATATGCTTAGATGCGCAATAATTTTGGAACTCGATTACCACCAGACGAAAACGTTTGGACCAGATTCTATTGTGCAAGACGGAATTTAATGCAAGGACAGTATTTCTTCTTTGGTGTTTCATATATTTTAAAATGACTGCTTTCTGCTTAAAGTAATCAACTTTGATTTTTTAATGTTGATCGATTGGCATCACATTATTATTGAAATAAAAATAAAACAAAATTTTAATAATTTAAAATAATTGTTATCCCTTTTGCTATGTACTCCAAAAACTCCAAATCTGGCAATCTTCCATATATGTAGCTATGAGTTTCCGTGAATTTTGTTCAAAATTGGGTACCCAAAAAAGTACATGCTTAATTGCTTATATGTTTGGACGTATCTCGGAAATCATAGGTTCGATTTTAAACATCCCTTTCATGTTTGAAAAATTATGCCTAGACAGACATTTTTAAAAAAAATTGCTATTTATATGATGAAACGAAATAACAACTAAAAAAATGGTTTTGGTAGGTAGAGTTGTGGTGAAAAACGCTAGGTTTGAATTGTAATGATTGAAAAATGGCATTAAAGCTGAATATTTTTCCAAATTTTATTAGCTACAGTGATAACCTGATTTCAAAAACTAACGGTTACATCAATAAGTAAAATTTCTGGATTTGAAATGATGCCAATTGACAAGAGGTCTAAAAAGTATCAATGCATCCATATAAAGTCACTGTTTGATTTGAATTGTGGGCCGGAGGTATCACGGTCCCTATTTTCTCGGATGATGGCATTGCTACTCGTATCGATAGCGGAGTTATACATATATAAATGTATCGGGTTTTTCAATAACAGCGCTACAAAAGTTTTTTTTAAATAAAACAAAAACGGTTTTGGATATCAATGAAATTCTTTATTCCTGTGAAAGTACGTTCGATGCCATTATGTATGGAACTCGATTTCTTTTGCATGGCCACCACGGGTACGCTTGCAGAAGTCCAGACGCTGAACCCAATTTTGACGGTTCTCAAGCATAAATCGGCCGATACTGCTGCAATTTCACGTTCGATATTCGTACGAAGATCATCAATCGTCGCTGGCTTGTTGGCATAGACCATAGACTTGACGTAGCTCCACAGGAAATAGTCTAACGACTTCAAATTAGAGCCTACGTTTTTGTACGTGTATTTAAGAAACACGTGTACACGGAATCCGTGTAGGAAATATATACCAATTTCAAATCCGTGTTCTTAAAACACGTGTAATTATTCACTTTACACTGAACCAAAAAGGTACATGATTCGAAGGAAAAACTGCATGTTTTTAAAGAAAAACTTCATTAAAAACGGGCCAAGAATCGAGTTCATTAAAAAAAAGAAACCCTGAACATAAGTTTTATGAATTTGTTCCTACGACTATAAAAGATTCTTAAAATTATTGATTCCTGCATTAAATTAATGATTGGAAGTCATTAAAAAATTCTCTCGATAATTCACAAAACATATGAACTATTTCATTCGATGTAAGTAAGTAAACATGAAATTCATAATTTTTTGCTTTAATTTCATGTATTTTGTCATTCAATGTTACTATATTTTTCATTTATTTTATGACCTTCTGACATAAATTGAAGGAACGATCCACTGTTTTAATGTAAAAAATCATGAAAATCATGTTTATTGTTCTTAAAAAGTGTGAGCAATTTCAGACAATGTATGTAAAAATTCATGGAATTCATGATGTTTTTCATTAATTTTATGAAATCGGTCTGTGTTTTAAATGATTTTATTCATTAGTTTAAAAACTTTGACACTTGTTCTAGGAAAAGTTTCCTAAGATGTATGACGTTTTTCATTGATTAAATGAATGATAGTTTTATTTTTAATGATTTTAATCATTTGCTTGCAATAAGCTATTTTTTCATAAAACTAAGGAATGTTTTCTTTTTTTTTTCCAATGATTTCTATTCGTATTAAGAAAAAATAATTATACGTGCACGTCCATCTGAAATACAAAAGCCCCGATGACAAATTATTTTCAAGAAAATGGTATACCTGAAAACTTAAAGAAAAGAAAAGAAAAGAAAAGAAAAGAAAAGAAAAGAAAAGAAAAGAAAAGAAAAGAAAAGAAAAGAAAAGAAAAGAAAAGAAAAGAAAAGAAAAGAAAAGAAAAGAAAAGAAAAGAAAAGAAAAGAAAAGAAAAATATTTAAAAATAGAATAATTATTTATTGAATATATTTTTGAATATCAAATTCTTGCGTACAACATATAAATAAAATATACAGGGTGTCCGACAGTCGAAAAACATTTCGTGAAAAATTATTTCGGGCGAATAACATTCTACCCAGACACCACATTAATTTCACTGCAGCATTATCTAAAACAAAAATCAAAATACAAAGTCAATTAGTCAAGGATATTAAACGTGGTTTTCTTAAAGTAATCATTAAAACAAAAGCAATTTTGGCAATCAAAAATTATAGGTTTAATGTTAACGTTTAATGTGTTTTGAAATAAATATATGAACTAAGAAAAATAAAATTACCACTTTGACATCTGCTTCATTTATTTTTTTCAGCATTGCCCTCATCTCCTTGTCCCTTAAATGTTTTACTTGTTGCAAAAATTTATTAAGTTGGATGGCTTGATTTGTCCATCTGCTGACAATCCCTAGGCGATTTCCAAGCAACACACCGAAATCCATTTTTATCTAGAAAAATTAAATAATATTATATAACGAATTTATGAAAAATATTCGCTACCTATAGACTAAATACTTACAAATTTTATAAATCAAGTAGTTGAATAAATTTATCGGCGTCCACAATGCGCAACACTTTGAAAAATTTATACATATTTTTAAAATAAACTTGGAAAAGAAAACTTTTTGGGAACTTTGTAAAATCACGTTTTAACACTGGTAATATCAAACAAGAAATGAACTCTTGATATGATATTACAAGTATATTGCATGAAGTGACCGCAAAGTTTATGACATATTTCCTACTATTAAAGAGTCAGTCATACAAAACATGAAAATGTTCCGTTTTTTATGAATAAGTTCTTAAAACAACAGACTACAGCCATAGGTGTATAACAGTAATATTTTGCACTTTAAAGAAATATTCCATAAATTGCAAGTAATGAGCTTGCAGTTTATGAAAAATTCCTACGATTCAGGAATAAATTCTTTCACAATAGTGGGAAAAATCAAACTGTTCCTAAAATTGAAGTGTTAGTCATGCAAAATATGAAATTAATCTTATTTTGTATGAATTAGTTTTTAAAACACCAAATTAATCTTATTTTGTATGAATTAGTTCTTAAAACACCATATTTCTATAACGGCACTTTCATAGCCGCATTAAATTGGTTTTCTTTTTAAATAATTATATTATATCTTAATAAAAGTCAAAGATGATGACGTAAAAAATACATAATATGTAGCTTATTAAAATAAAATTCACAACGGGGTCGCACGAACTTGTTCTTATTGTAAAAGACTGAGAATTTAAAAAATTAATGTTACTACAGAAAAACTGTTCAGAAGCATAAAATTCACTTTTTCATTAATTCACTTTTTGCATTCATCAAATGAATGGATTCAAGCATTTAAAGCAATTTTTCTTAAAATGTCCGTTAATCATGCATTGAAAAATATGTTGCATGTAACAAATGAAAAGTTACATACATTTTAAGTAATCTTTCATACAGCTTCATATTAAATTTTGTATGAATTGTTCATATTTCAAATGTAAAGTTTCCTGCTTGGAATTCGCAACAAAAAAAAAATGTTTATGAATGTGGTTTCATCCATTTTATGATATTTTGCATTTAAAAAATGTATAGTTTCAAGAATTTAAAGTAATTTTTCATAAAATTTCAGTTGCTCATATTGATGAATGTGGTTTCATATAATTAGTCACTTTGTTCCTAAAATAAAAGAACAGTTTCAAGCATTTTAAGAAATTTTTCATAAAACCTTAAAATAAAATTTGTATGAACTGTTCATATTTTAAATGTAAAATATCATAATCTGATTTTCCAACAACAATTCTATTGCTTTGGATTATATGAATGGTTTTTCATGAAAATCATGACTTGGTCATAAAACAAAAATAAATTTTTATGAATTCGTGCATTATTCATATGAATATTCTTTAAAAATTAATGATTTTGGCTGAATGATCGCCATTCATAAAAAGAATGTACAAAAATTTTTTCAGTGTATTATCCGTGTAAACGAATCCTTAGTACACGGATGAGGCTGAAATTATAATTGGTCTTTGATTTGCTATTTTATCTCACATTTGATACGTAATTATTAGCACTGTGCCAGATTCCACAATAGAGTACGAAAATTATTTGTCTGAGCCTCAATTAAGATTCGACTTAGACCCCTTTGAATGGTGGAAAACGCGAGCTTCTAAGAACCCAGGAATAGCAGAACTAGCAAAAAAGTGTTTAGCAATACCAGCTACATCAGCTAGCTCAGATCGGTTCTTTTTTACAGCGGGAAACATTGTTACCTCAAAAAAGAATTGCCTTTTATCTGAAAACGTTAATACTTTAGTTTTTTTGTACCAAAATAGAGGACTTATTGAATTAAAAATTTTTCTTAATAATTTGTTAAGAACTATAATTATGTTCGTTTCAATTGCATTTTTATATTCTAGAAATAGTAACGGATATTTTAGTAACACGTATAATTAAATGCACGGATGCACGTGTATTTAATTATTACGTGTAATTAATAACACGTGTAATTAATAACACGTGTAATTATAATTACACGGATTCAAATCCCGGTCCAATAATTACACGTATATCCATGTATTTCATTATCCGTGTAATAGAGAGCTCTACTTCAAATCGCACGACTGAGGCGGCCAAGCGACCTGTGGATTCAAATTTGTCCATTAAACGCTCAATTGTTGATCTGCTAGAACGATTATGACGACCATAAATTGGACGTAGTGCTCTTAACGTTGAGGCTACTGACTCCGAATTTCGGTAGTAAATTTTAATAATTTCGACTCGTTTTTGGCTCGTATATCTTTCCATCATGAAATGACAAACCTTACTGAAGAGAAATGTCAAAAGAGCGGCAAGAAATATGGCGTCGTTTTGCTGTCCTTGTCGTTCTCGTTCCTTGTTGAAAAAAACTTTACATCCTCTTACTCTAATTAAATTAACTATAAGCCTCTTGAAGAAAATTCAACACACAGAAAAATAACGCAATGTAAAATCAACATGACGAATTATTGATTTCGATTGAAAAGATGAATTTTTAAATCATTGGATTTCATTTTGCTTTAACACGTTTTCATTTTATTTTAACATTTCAAAATAATAATTTAATACTAAATCCTCTTAATTTAAAATTGAAACACAAGTTAACAGGTATTTTATTTAAAATTAAACCGTTTTCACTTTATTTTAACTTTGAAGTTGTGTTGAAAATAAAAATAAAAGTACTCCATATTAAAACAAGTGTTTTTCATGTTAAAACAACAGGACACACACCAAACCAACGTTTGTGATTTTGATTCAACATGATTTTTGTTCTAAAGGAAATATTATTAAATCATCGAGGTTTCATATAAAAATTAATTCGTGTGTGATATCATGTTGAAATAACATGATTGAATAATTTTGACATTAAAATAAAATGATTAACATATTAATTCCAAGTAAAAAGTACTTCATGTTAAAACAAGCGTTTTTCATGTAAAAACAACATGGCTATACTAAAACAACGTTTTTCATTTTGATTCAATATGATTTTTGTTCTAAAGGAAATATTATTAAATCATCAAGGTTTCATATGGATACGAATAAGTTCATGTGTGAGATCATGTTGAACTTATTTTAAAATTAAAATAGTATAAAAACAAAACGGTTTGGATAATAATTCTTAGCTAGAAATTTCAAAACAAATAATTTTCATGTTATACACCCCAACAGTTTTTTTTTTATATTGAATTTACATAATATTTATTTATTACCCTATTGAATCAACATTATATAAAACAAATATCCATTAATAAAATAAATGATTGCTTCTTTCAAAATTAAATTGAATATCCACAAAAAACTATTATACTATCTTAAAATGATCGAAAAGAGTAGTTATCGGAATAAGATGCAAAAAACTGATATCTATTAAATTCATTTTACACCAATATGGGAGATCGAACTTAAGCACGATATGAAACAACCCACCTAAATTGGATATTTCGTATCATGATTAATATTCTGATATTGATTGATTGACATCCCCACAGAGCACACTGGAGCGAGAAACAACAAGCAAATCTAATATCATTATTGAATCTTATTTAATTTAATTTGCACCATAGATTTTAATGTATTGACTAGATATCCAACTCGTACATTTTTGTATGGGCTAACAGTGAAGCTTTGTCACCATTTTACTATAGGCCAAAACGTCAAATAATTGGAAAAAATGTCGGTGTTTTTTTTTTTTTGAAATATATAATTTCTTTTACCTTAGGAGTAAAGGAGGCAGGAGAATGATATTGCTAGGTTTTATGTGTTTTGGGCTATTTTGATTAAACTCTTTGATAGTTTTTTCTTAAATATCTTTAAAAATTCAGTGACCATTAAAAAGCTTAATTAGTCACTTATGTATATAATTTTATATCGTTTATCAAATAATTTTTTAACTATACAAAAAATTACCTCAAATTCACATTAAAATACAATTATTATTTCAACTTTCCGTTATTTTTTATTCTTATACATAGAACCATATGCATTTACCATTACCATTTTAAGTCTTGATAAATTATCTTCCCATTGATGTAAGTATAACAAGTTGGCCTTTCTTGTTTCACCCTGCATCGTGGTTTGTAAATCAACGTGGAATCATATTGAATCAATTTGAATTCCTTTCAAAACAAAATGAAATCTCTATCATTTAAAAGGAAATCGTGTTGAAGTATTATTGTTTATAGTTGAATTCTACAAAACTTGAAAGATCCCGATATTACTTCCAAGCTAACAAATATTTTGGTCTGAAGCCTTTTTGAAGCCCTTTTTCGTCCGAGGCTAATTGCTATATGTTTGATGCTAGTTCAGAGTGTGGAATTTAAACATATGTATATGAATTTAAGTTCAAAAATCATTTTATTATTAAAGTAATTAATAAATTTCTTTAAAATTTTTCAAGATAAAAATTTGGGATGTTTATTTTAAGTATTTAGTACTATATATTTAGGAAATATTTAAAAAAAATAATTGTTCACACGTTTTTAAGGTATTGATTTTTCATACAAAAACATTAAAAAAAAAACCCAAAAAATATTTGTTTGAATATTTTTTTAAACTTAAGGGGGCTTCTGCTTAAGAACTTTGGTTGAAATTATTAGAGCTATTAATGAATAATGAGAAAGTCGAAAATAAACAAACAGTTCTATTACAGGTAGGTACATAAAACTTTTTTTTTGACAAAGTAGTGTATTCCCATAAATTTTTCTTATCAAAAATTAGATCCGATTTTTGAGATAAATAAGATTTTAAATAATCGGTGCATGGGGCGTACCTACATTATGTACATACATATATAGCAAGTAAAAAACTTAATTTCATTTAGAAAATTTTCCGAAAAGGATCTCTATAGACTAATATATTTCTTGTAGAACAAGTTGTTCTCTCACAGACTTAAAAATACAAAAACGAGAAACAAGAGCTGTCAAAATGCAAATTAACTGATGGCAGTTTGGCGAAAATTTGAATTTCAAGAAAATTTGCCAAATTTTTAACATTAATTCTGATGTAAATAAATATATTTTGACGTTAAATTTGTTGTTTATTTGATTCATTAAATGGTAACTGACCCAAAATGCCAAAATATACATCAGCGAAATGGGAAAATCTCTGAAAATTCTTGAAATCAATTGATGAAACTCTGCCTCGAGTGAATTTGTTGTAAAATAAAAATCTGAGCAGCTCCGAGTAAAATGAAAGGTAGTTTTGCAATCTTTTAAGCAATAGTAGTGATGGATTATATTTTTTTGTCACCAATAAAAAGCTAAATAAGTCACCTGTATAATTTTGTATCGTTTATCAAATAATTTGTTAACCATACACAAAATTACCTCAAATTCACATTAAAATTTATTATGTCCTCTTTCCGTTATTTTCACTAATTCTTATAGAACCATATGCATTTTCAATACCGTTTTAAGTCTTGATAAATTTTATCTTCCCATTGATGTAAGTAGAACAAGTTGGCCTTTCTTGGTTCACCCTGTATCGTGGTTTGTAAATCAACGTGGAATCATATTGAATCAATTTGAATTCCTCACAAAACAAAATGAAATCTCTATCATTTAAAAGGAAATCGTGTAGAAGTATTATTGTTTATAGTTGAATTCTACAAAACTTGAAAGATCCCGTTATTACTTCCAAGCTAACGAATATTTTGGTTCGAAAAAAGTTAAATCATTTTCGTTTTGGTCGCGACGCAAGTAACATCATTTTATGAGTTTCATGTAAAGTGGAACAAAATTTTGTCATTGGCTGAGATAGTTTAAATAAGTGATATAAGAAGAAGAAGTTAAAACGAAAAATATAAAAAAAATGTATAGTTTTGTTTTAGTGATATAAGTGATATAAGTGAAGCCCAGTGCATCGATTTTTCTACTGATCACGAGGGTAACATTGTGCTAAATATTCCGGACAGCAAAAAACAAAAATTGGATGACTTTTTACAAAAATTTAACCTAACTGAAGCAAAAAATTTCCTAATTGGTGAGTATTTGCGACCATTTACATATTTGTTTTCCAACTCGCAGTCTCAAGCCTAGACGTACCGCATTTAACGGGCAGGGAATTGGGATAAACTATATATTTGTGATTGTCCGGTTTGACCGAAAAAACTTAATTGTGTTGCTTTTGTGAATGGCTGTTTGGCAGTGGCAGTCATCATTTAGAAGTTGTTGCGCATTGTATTTTTTGTTTTTGCAATCCCCTGCTGAATAATTTGTTCGCAAAGGATCAAACATATCTTTTTGTCATCCTAGAGATTTGTTCTTACAAGCAGCAATATAAATTTTCCATCTTCCAAGGACGAACTAGTCCAAGGTCTGAAATTTCTTTTGGTTCGTCCTACAAAGATTTTTTTATTAAAATGTATAAGTGTTATTGCTGCTAGTAAGAAAATATCTCTTTAATGACAAAAACATAATATGTTATATATATATTATATTTATTCTCTATAGGCCAAATTCTTCAGCCGGGAGTAGAAAAAAACACCCATAGAGCAGAATTCAAGCAAAATTCTTGGCCCGTAATTGAATAGGTTTAACATTTTTCAATTTAAGCTTTTACTGTAGAGGTTATTTTATTAATGAAATATTTGTTACAGTTGAATATAAGTTTCGGGATAATTCAGAGAACTCAGATTGGGATTCAAAAACTTTTCAGTCATCCGAATTAAGAAATGACAGCATAGTTTACGATCACTTTCAAAAAAATCATGATATTTTCATGAAATTCGTGAAAATGATAGATAAACCATGGTGTCATTTCCAAGCTACTTGATTCATTTGGTACTTCAAATGATTCTGAGTTTTAGGAATTCATTTGGCTAGAATTGAAATTCCAAACCATGTAAATCATCCAAATAAAGCCTGCAATTACGAACTGGGTGTTTTCTTGAATTCCATATGAATTTAACATGAAAATCTTTAAATTCGTCCTAGAAGGCAAAAAATTGAAATTTTTGAGCGAACTGAAAACGGACCTTAGAATTACTTAGAAGATGTAAATTCAAACTAAGAAACGTTTGAATCATACAAATCGTTCAAGAAGATTCCAACTGGCAGCTTTTTATCGATTTACATTTCATGTAAAATTCATATGGAATTCAAGAAATCGATACTTATACGAAGGTCCCAATTAGAAACTACGTAAATTATCATGGGAATCAAAAAATGTGAATGCAAGTTTTTAGCGAATTAACAATCAAATAAGAATGTGTAACGTTTATCTCCGTAGGACGTAGGAAGAAAGGAGTTGATCCATTTCGCACTTTAATGACTGACACCAAGGCCAAAGGATATAAATGTTCTGATTACCGAAAAAAGATAATAATTTTTTTTTACGTTTTCTGTTGTAGAAGCTAAAATAGATTATGAAATCTTAAGATTTCAGTCGAAGGAGGATATACAAGAAGCTATAAAACCAATCGGGATGCGGGCTCGTTTTCGGGAAACTCTTTTTCATTGGATGAAAACTGAAGTATATTAACTTGTATATTTTCTTAATAATAGTAGTAATTTATGGTTTATTTATTTTTAAGCTTGGAGATGACGACGATACCTTATCACAATCAATTGCCAACAAAGTAGTTTCTTGGCTAGGAAGCCAATCCAGTATAGCCTCGACAACGTCAACTTAAATGTCAAGTCCGAAAGTCGGGAGCTCAAAGTTGTCTAAGGTAAACATTGGTATAAATACGTCATTAAGTATTTTCTTACATTTTTGTTTTATTTACAAACTTAGAAACTGAAACTTACTTTACCAGAGAGTTTCAAGGCGCTCAAAAATTTCCCTATGATTTTGGATGAACTAAGGGAGCTTTTTCCAGCTGAAACTTAGGTAAGCATTTTCTATCTTATGAAATTCTAAAGTTATATTATAAATATGTTTTTAATACCTAAACACTAAATCCTTGAGTATTAAAATTGTTTTAAGATTAAAGATTTTTCTAAAAGCTTCAATACAAAATTTGATTTTTTTTTAATTTCAGGAATATTATTTCAGCCCGCGTGGGGCAACAAAAAATCGAGGGGAACAACAAGACAAAAAGAACTCAAATCCTCAGCAACGAATTTGGATTTTTTATGTAAATGGCCTTTAAATTCAAATCAAAAAGTAACCAACTGGTACGTGAACTGAAAATAGTTTTATATTTTTTTAATATTATTCACTTAAAAAAAAAACTTAAAATAAAATACACTTCATTTTATTTAGATTTTGATATCTAAGAAAAGAAAAAATTAATGTAACAAATTTTTAACAGTATTTAAAACAATTACCGGTCATTGTACTCAATTGAGTATGGTATTTTTGAAAATTAAATTTTTCTTCGTTTTTAATGTTATTAATTATTTCCTTAAGGTCAATCTAGACTTGGAATTGCTGCATCTAAATAAAGGACATTTGCTTTCAAGTAAATGGCAAGAGTTTAGAAATATTATTTCTATTACTACTCCAACATTAACTATTTTGCTCGATGTAACTTTAGGTATGTTTTATGATGTGAAGTCAAACTTATGAAAGATTTTTCAAGCCTATTTTTTGTTTATATAATTAATAATGGAAATTACATTTAAGAAACAAAAATATATCATAAATTATTTATTTATCATTGATAATTTCAGTGTTGTATTATTGAACTATTTTTATTAAAATAAAACATGAAATTAAACACTGATTTTAATTTTTTTTTCTTTTTTGCCAAGGAAATTAAATTTTTTTGCAGGATTAAAATGATGATCAAGGTAATTCAACATGAAGATAATCGCGATTCAATATGATGATCATCGTGAACCAACATGATGATCGTGGTGATTCCATTTGATGCTCATCGTGATTCAACATGGTTTTCGTCGTGATTTAACATGTTGATCATGTCGATTCATAATGATGATCATCGTGATTCAAAATGATGATTATGGTAATTTAACATGATGATCATCGTGATTAAACATGACGACCATGGTAAATCAATATGATGATCATAGTGATTTAACATGATGTTAGTAATTATTTAACATGATTATAATGGTGATTTAACATGATGATCGAAGTGATTTAATATAGTGACCATGGTAATTCAATATGATTATCATCATGATTCAACATGATGATCGTTGAAATTCAACCTGAAATCATAGTGATTCAGCATTCATTTGGTATGAAATTCATTTTAATTTGCAGGTTTTTTCTACTTATTTCAAAATGAAAACATATTGATTTAACAATAAAAACCTTCTCATTTTAACATGATCTAATATTAATTTCCCTTATACAAAAATCATGTTAAAATAATACGAATGCTCGATGAAGCAAAAACAATGGCAAAATATGTTGAATCAACATTGTTTTTGTTGATTTTACCTTGTTTTTTTTCTGTGTGAACGACACTCAAGTTCTTGACATTCCTCAACAACCACCACATTTCATATAAACATTCCCAAACTTCTAAACCTTAACAGAAATATTGGATAGTCTTTGATGTGACCCTCACCGACCACTTCACTTTGGATAAAAAAATCAACGTTGAATTCAACACACCAGCAATGATTGCGGTTCAATTTCTCCAGCTTCATGTACATACTTATGTAGTATATTTTATGTATTGTATTCAGTGTTACCTAAAGTACTACTATAGTAGTATTTTACTATCTTCAACACTTCAGTACTACCGTACTCCGCCTTTCACATCCGTACTACTCTTTTTTTTTCAAAGGGCCAGACAAATCTAACACCATTTTTTACATCTTTGTTCCTCAGCCGCAGCTAAAACAGTACCACAGAATATTGAAATTTTTTTAAGAAACATCTACATATGTTTACTTTGCACAAAGCCCAAAAACCCCGAAAAACACAAGATTTTAAAGTCATCATTTACTCGGTAGCTCGCAATTGAACAGGTTGTGTCAAGGATGTTGGAACAGTGCGGCCTGTTTGGTACACTAGTTTCTGGAGAATCCCTTTGAATCTTCTGATAACAACCTACAATTTATTCACAAGATTCAAGAAGAGCTTAATGACACAACAAATTTGTATTTATTAATTCTAGACTATGTTCTTCAGTTAACTTAATAGTTTAACTTACCCCCAGTTTCACAGTGGAAGTTTAAACTTAAGTTCAGCTGAACTTGAACTGGAGTTTAAATTTGAAGTTCAACTCGTCCGGTTTTACAGTCTAATCTGAACTTCAGTTCATTGAAAGTAGTTTAAGGTATGTAATTGTTTTCTCTCTCTATTTGAATCAAAGAAAAAACAATCAAGAAAAGTTTGCTTTGTTGACCTGACAGGAAACAAAATTAAAAAATTAAAATAAATAATATTTTCAAATCTATGAAGGATTATCGAACTGATGTTTAAAAATGAACACTGTTCAGGGTTTAAAGGACACTGTGAAACCAAATTTATTGTTGAACTGAAGTTTAAACCAAAAATGGGGTTTGAACTTCCACTGTGAAACTGGGGGTTTTAGAGTTCCAGTCTCAGTACTTCCAAATACATATTATCTTGCCATATCAAAACATTTTATAAAACTATTTTCAAAATTTTATCAAATCGGAGTTTTTATCTGACGATTTTTTATCTAATTCAGATTTTTCTAACGTTTATTTCAAAAATATCGATTCTGTGTATGTTGGGGCGAAAGCTAAACTTTTTCTTAACACAAAAAAATTCAAATAAATGAAGTAATCGAAATTATTTCGATAATAAAATGCTAGAAACCGTGTCCATAATTTTCTCTAAGTCTAATAGCAAACACTTATTAATGAAAACATGGTTTCTTAGTTATTTAAATGACATCAAAGAATTTTGGTCAGAAATATTTATTTTAAATTTTTTTTCTTAATTAAGCACCGTTTCCTTTAACACGAGATTTTGAAATTGCATTTTTCCGACTTCCCAACAGCAGCGCAGCGGCAGAACGAGTTTTTTTTCTCAATTTCGTCCTTATAAAAAATAAAACACGAAACTATAACTTTCTTCAATATTTTGATAATATTAATAGATCAAAATACAAAGTGATTGTTTTTACTTAAAAATAAACTTTTAAAATAAAATTTTCTTTCGCACATTTATTTGAAAAATTCTAAATTGGTTCAAAATACTTATCTGCTGTGGCTTCTGTGCTCCTTTCTATCTGGCAGCACTGATTGTATTTCTTCAAAATGTTCGTTTTTTTTTGCCCAAATTATATCATATGATATATGGTTCTAACAGGATGGCCCTTAAGCCAGTGGAGGACAGTTTTATCTCTCGCAGGGCCACGAAGACTGGAAACCGAGGTGGTACAATGTTTCATGTTTTTTTTTTTTTTTGGTTTTTCGAAGGTTTATGTCAATAAGCAGCAAACGACCGGTACCTTTGAAGTCAACATAACACGTGTCATTCCTCAATGGCAATGGCCTAATCTATCCCCTAGAGTCATCGAAAATTGGACTCCTTGAATGGGAGCCACACCAAGCTTAGCCACGGACGTCATTTATTATAATAGCCTTTTTTTTGTGATTTTATTTTACATTTGGAACTATCGAACAGCTGTCCGAATAATTAATTTGTAAAAGCACAAACGGGGTTTGTTCGTAGATCATGTTAAAAGTAAAATGTCGTCGTTTATGACTCATGCAGTAATTCGGTAGTAATTTTTCTTGGAACAAGTAAGTAAATGTCGAATTTGACATTTGCTATTTCCATTTCTTAATAATTACAAAAGAAACTTATTTTTTGCACACAATAACACATAAATTACAACTGACAATACGAAATGACATTTCATTGATCTGTCAAATAAATTGTACACCATTTAATTTGTATGTAGCAATGAGGTTAGGTTATAGTAAAAGGATTCCAAATAAATTTGTTTGCCTAGTAATTGTATTGTTTGTTAACCAAACCAAAAGCCCATAATATAAATGTCAAATAACTTTGGTGTTTATATTACGAGTAGTTATGAGTTCAACAAATAAAAAATAACAAATGGAAAAAAGGCAAGATTTATCTAAAAAAGATCCAAAAAACTATTGATTTTTTTCTAAATAAAATAAAGAATATTTTTTGCTGCCGAATAGAAAATAGAATAAAATGCACGACTGGCTCGCACGAACTTGCTCCTATGTAATAGACTAGGAATTTTAAAACGAATGTTATTAGAGAAAACTGTTCATAAGGATAAAATTAATTTTTTAAATTCTTTTAGTAGTGAGAGACAAAAACAGAATGCTATGCAAATATGAATTTATGCAAGAACAAAAATTATAACTCCTTGTAGTGGTTTCTTAAAAAAAAGCTTTTATATACAAAATTTTTAAAAGATTTTTAAGAAAAAATTTGGATTGCCAACTTTAAGTTTTCATTACTGTACGAATGAAAATTAAATATCCAAAAAAAAAATTGAGCCGTTTTTGAAATAAAATATATTTTAATCAAAAACAATTTTTTTTAAAAATTTGAATACACAATTCTATTTATGTTTTTAGGGAGCTTTAGCAAAAAAAAAAGTGATCAAAATCGATGGTACCGTTTTTGAGAAAATCAAAAACAAAAAAATGGTTCTTTGGGGGGTACCCTCAATAACCATTTTTCGGAAAAATTTTTTAACTAAATGAAATTTGTTTGTATCTTTTTTTTTAAATATGTCGAACAGTTTTTAGGAAAAAAAATATTTACAAAATTTCGAAAAAAAATTCGTATGGCAGGTAGGTACCGTTATTTTTAGTCTTAAGAAAAAAAGAAAAAATGTGTGGGGGGGAAATTAAAAATGATATCTACCAACTTTGAAGAAAATCGGGCCGTTTAGGCAGTAGTCGTACCGACAGACAGACCGACAGACAGACAGACAGAATTGCGAGACCCACTTTTTAGTTTTCGCTATCATCGGAATGTCAACTTTGATCAAAATCTCGAGTTCGATTTTTTTACGAATGCATAACTTGCCTTCGCAAGTAAAAAAGGTCATATGCATAGAAGTATTGAAAAAGATTGATTTTTTACCCAATGGAAAAATAAATAGTGAAAAAGGCACATTTTCTCTATGAACACGGCCATCGAGATCCTTATGGTATGTTTCGTAGTTTAAGTAGGCAGAGTAAAGGATGCAGAGAAATTACTCCTTTTCCTTTTACAAAGTAAGCTTCATTAAAAATCACTGTATTTGAGAGCATCAATGCAATCGGAGGGAAACCAAAACAGAACCAAAAATAAAATTTTTTTTCGTGTAAAAGCAGTCATACAAGTATCAAATGCACCAACATATAAGAATAAACCCAAGAATTATCTATGGTTTACGACCTGTTTGTTCTCGGAAACCTTTGGAAACCATTTAGTATGCCTTAGCGCAATCTAAATTACAATATGGATTAGTTTGTTGGGGAGGAACCTTTGATAACAAATTGAATCCTTTGATTGTGTCCCTAAATCAAATATGAAGAATCATTGGAAATGAGAAATGAGAAGAGAAATAATTTCAGAAAAATAAGAAAAGGACAACTTAAGCTTTGTTTTTATCGCCAGTATTCTTACTGCCAATGTTGCATTTGTTATTCGTGTAAATCCTTTTAAAAAAAATCCGAAGGCTATTTTCATTGATTGGCCTTTGATATAAAACGAAAAATTCAATGGATCTCAAAAACTTGGTTTATTCAATTTTAACATATTTATCGTTCTGGCCATTGAAGTGACACCTAGTCACAATGCAAGACTTATGCATATTTTCTAGAAAAAATTATATTTTTTCAAACCTTTTTCTGATATTATCGTAATTTTTACCATATAAAAGTTTATTCATTGTTAAGTTTGTGTAGAAGGTACCTAAGTTAATAATTTTTTAAATATTACGATCTACCAAAAGTATATTTTCCACCAACATTAGGTTCGTATATTTATTACCTCCACGGACCAAATAGGCTCCGTTACACTGGCCTCTAACTATCAATAACAGAGCCTCTCGAAATAAAAAAAATATCATGACATTAAAAACAACATTTTACTTTCACACTCTCAATCGCGGCCGCCGCGCCGTCACCGCACCGTTACTCCGCACAATACCACATGTCAACCGTTTCGTCTCACTTCATATATGACCAAATAAGGAATACAATTTATTGCCAACTATCACGGATCATTAATTGTATCGCAGTCAATGCAACAACCACAGCAGTCGTTGTTTCCGCAAAGCGCAATAATTGCTCTAAGTCCCGCACATTCACAGAGCAAAAATCTACAAAAAAATCCTCTTGCAATCGTTTTCCACAGCTGAATTATTAAAACAAAAAAAAGAATCTACTAAATGTAATGAAAATTAAATAGATTAAAAAATTATTTCAAAAAAATATACTCTGTACGTAAATTACTACAAAAGGCATTACCTAGCACATGAGTTGCCTCCAAGCCTTATTGCAGTTGGTCTTTTTTATTTGATGATGGTGACAAACGAGCCGCACCCTCACCGTTCACGCTGATCGCCGTGTTTGCCTCCAGCCTTCGGCATTTTCTGCTCCCTAATTGTCGCTAAATTGTCATCCAAATGAAGTCTAATTTGGTTCTTAATTGTTCTGAGAGATTTTATTTTATGCCAACTACTTTGGCACAGGTTGTGGGCCAGGCTGTGTCTGTGACTGCTAATTTCACACCGAATGCACCTTGATAGTGAAAATGTGATTTTAACCTGTTTTTGTCACGTATCGCTGGGGTCTTGTAGAATTTATCTCCAGCCAAGCCAATTGTGGAATATGAACGTTAGTACCTGGTGATTTTTTCAGATCTTCCAACAAGGATAACTTTCAAACATTGATGTCATTTTTGATAGTAGCTTTGAAATTAAGGCTCAGTATAATCTGTATTTAATGAACGCAAACTAGATTACAACAGAGCATCAGGATAGAATACAAATAAGTGAAGGCTTTCAGAGTATGTTAGAGTGTAAAAGTAAATTCGTGCTCTTTATTATGTTACCAGTCTTTCGGACGCTTTCAAGAGATGCGAGGTGTAGTGTCAGTCATCTACTCAGATAACCCACCTATAAACAGATGAATAAAGCTTTCACATTTTGGCATTGAATTGTAAGCGAAATTGTCTGCAGTTTGCGAAGCCGGAAGACATCTTGCCTTATTTGAAGTAGTAAACAGAAATATCAATATCTTTATACAGCTAGGGGTCAATTAAAGCCATTTCTTCAATCACTAATAGGTCAAAACTAAGAGATCGTTGCTGAAATGAATTGAGCTTTATCGATGCTACGAACACAGGTACATAGTAAATCTAAGATGGGTCCTAGGAAATCATAGTGAATGAATGGCAAATGTCAAAGGTCGTCACGGGTCGTCTTTTTATGCGAGCTAAACCAATGCACCCGTAGTTATATCACTGGATAAAGAGAAAATCAGAATTTCCTTGAGAATATTTGAGATCAGACGGTCAACAGCCTCAACTATCCATTCTTTTTAGAAAACAATGGGAACCCACATGAGCAGAATGGGCATTTCGTAGATACCTCTGTTGGTCCCATAAGCCAGCCACATAGATCTTCTCCTTTTTATTGTACTATTAACGATATTGAAATGGGCATCAAATATTCCTGAATCTCAATCGAATACAACGATTGCAAGTTTCTTAAGATCATTTCTTCGACATATAATTCTACTCTTCTCAAACAAATGCCAAATCCCATTCAGTCACTTTTTCACAAGAAACACTTCCAACCTCCTCCCCGTCTATACCTTTTCCATTATCAACCTATATCAATCTTAGTCTTAGTCAATTGGCGACCTTATTGTTTTATGTGATAGAAACTCAACTTTCCCATACATATTGGGTGATATGCATAAAAGATAGTAAATGCTTTTACTTGAGAATTTCTAAGTAATTACTTTTTTTGATATGCATAAAAATGCAGTAAATGTTGAAAATAAAGTATTTACTTGAGGCCACAGTACTTACTTTTTTCGGATGAACTTTTTCAGTAAATACTTTATTCCGTATGCATAAAAAGTAGCAAGTACTTTTTTTCTGTAGGAATTACTTCTTTTTTTCAAAGTCAAAGGATAGCAACATGAAAATTTAAAAGTACATACTTTTTTTGATTTAAACACACATAACTATGTAGCTTCGAAACCATAAAAACTTACAGTCTTAACTCTATTCTCAAAGGATTTATTTTCATTTATGAATATTTTCATAGCCACTGACTTCGCTTTTTTTACTGCCGGTTGCTGCGACTTATTCATAAGAACACTATGTACTTTTAAAATACGCACAAAAACTAGGTGCATTTGGCTTATTGACAAACCTTCGTTCTTCATTGTTGCTCAGTCGACTTTCAATAAATTAATCATTGATAAAATTTCATGAACAGATGTTTACAAAACAACAAGAAGGGCAACAGTAATTTAATATAGGGATTAAACGGTTAATCTGGCAAAAAACTATTTGCTTACTAACCCGATAAGAAAAAAAAGTATTTACTATCAATTTCCGATGAATTCTAGTATTTACTTGGATGAATTTAGTATATACTGAAAGTATTTGCCAGTTAGTAAGTACTAAACTTTATGCATATGGAATGAAGTAAATACTTTAAATTTAACCATTTGCTTTAAGTTATAGTATTTACTATTATCTTTTACTTGTAGTAAATACTTCCGTTTTATGCATATCACCCATTGACGAGATTATACTCAAAGCAAAGTCAGCACTAGTCATTGTTAAACATAACATAACTTTTTTTCGAACCCTTCTTGAATACCCTTGACAAATATGGTGCCCTTATTAACAAACTCATGTACATACATATATCCAGAATCGAGAGTATTCAACGTTATTTCCTACGTTTTGCCCTTGCCTTGGGATATTCCTTTGATTTTACCTTTGTATTGAGACTTGACTTCTATTAATTATCTTGAATATGCTGGAAGAACGAAGACAAATAAGAAACAATTTCCTCATTCATCGACTACTGTCACGATTTGTTGACTGCACAACTCTCTACAA
Source organism: Chrysotoxum bicinctum (assembly GCA_911387755.1). Taxonomy (NCBI): domain Eukaryota; kingdom Metazoa; phylum Arthropoda; class Insecta; order Diptera; family Syrphidae; genus Chrysotoxum; species Chrysotoxum bicinctum. The sequence goes on from OU426987.1 coordinate 225,886,974, forward strand.
TTTCATCTTTTTCAACACTAATTCCTGTTAAACCCACTCACCATACCTCTTATGGCTCCAACGAACCTATTTCTCGCATACTTGTGAGGATTAATTTTAACATTAACTGTCTCGAATTTAACCTCAGTTCACCCTGCCTAAAACTGCGTCTTCTGAATCATCCTTCAAATTTACCCTAATCCTATAGTATATAATAAGGGCTATATTTAAGTTAGATTTAGAAAAAGCTTGTTTTAAGCCAAATAAAGGGGAGCGTTGCGGCTTTGGGATTTTGGAATTCCATATATGGGATATTCGTAAAAAAAAAGTATGCCATCTAATTTTCCAAAATAGACAACTAGCTTTAGAAATTGATCAGCCTTAAAAAATTTGTAATCAAGGCTTAAATTCTTGCAAGGTCCCACGCGATTTTTGATACCCCATTTGTGGGATATTCGCAAAAATCCGAAAGATCAATAGACCCTGATTAAAGGTCAACTACTCTTATTTTCAATAATTTGTCAGCCATTAAATTTTTACTTGCGACTTATAGGTACTATAAGGCAAGTTATGCATTCGGAAACGAACTCGAGATTTTGATCAAAGTTGACATTACGATGATAGCGAAGACCAAAAAAGTGGGTCTCGCAATTCTGTCTGTCGATTTGACTACAGCCTAAACGGCTCGGCCGATTTTCTTTAAACTTAGATATGGGTTTTGATTTTTCCCCCCACACGTTTTTTTCTTTTTTTTTTAAGACCAAAAATAACGGTACCTACCATACGGTTTTTTTCGAAATTTTATAAATATTTTTTTTCTCAAAAACTGTCCCACAGAATTTAAAAAAAAAAAATTGAAAAATTTCATTTAGTTAAAACTAGGTAATGGTTGAAAAAAATTTTCCAAAAAATTGTTATTTTTGGTGCCCTCCTGGGTCCATTTTTTTTGTTTTTGATTTTCTCAAAAACGGTACAGCCGATTTAAACCATTTTTGTATGCTAAAGCTCCTCCAAAATTTAAATATTATTAGTTATTACATACATATTCAAATTTTCAATTTTTTATTTTTTGGATTTTTAAAAAAAATTAAAAATTTTTTTTTAAAATTTTTTTTTTGGAAACTCCATATTTCGAAAACCCCAAGCAGTGGCGAAGCGTAGGGGGGTGGGGGGGCGGTCCGTCCCGGGCGGCAGGCCTAGGAGGGCGGCAAAATGTCGCCGGTGATGCGGGTAGAGTAGAAATCATATGTTTCATGACAGATCCTTTGACAAGTCAACAAACAACAATGATGTAAATTTGAAATTTGCCGCCCTATCTGTGGTTCGTCGTTGACCGCTTTCGTGAATTCGTAGACGGTGAATAGGGCCGTAAGAGTGCATTCCGTATTGTCGCGCTGATCGCGAAACTAAAACAAAACGTTCCGAAACTCTCGCGAAACTGAAATGGAGTGTTCCGAAACATATGATATGCATATGCGAAATATGATAAGATAACTATTCTAGTCTCAGCCAGCTCAATGTTTTTGCTCCCTCCCGCATCACAGCAAGTTATTTCGATTGTGTTGTTTATAGTTTAAATACTGTTGAATCTTCTAAAACTAAGCACTTAGTACTTCACTCAACCTTTGAACTAGTTTTTGAAAATGAAAAGAGTTAAAGGAAGCGGCGCGGAATACCGCAAGAAAAAGGCTAAGAAAGAAGCAGACGCGAAGACGCGAAATATTTCAGTTCTAGTTCTGGTTTAAAGATACGTTAACGTCTTCGGCGGCATCCAGCAGCAGCGGAAATGATTCCAATGTAAGTAAGATTCCTCCATCTACAATCGTGAGTGGCCTAGAATTGTCATCCGGCCAATATTCATGGGAATGCATAACTTATTTTACGGGCAGAAGAAGAAGACGTGCCTGCCGTCGAAGTTGGAAGTCGTTCTGGTCCCACCACAGAGCAGGATCAAGATGAAGTCGACTCACCAGAAGTATCTCAAGGATCTAGTCACAAGCCTGCAGAAAAAGTGAACCTCGTGAAGCTGTAAAGACGCTTAAAAATAAGTTTGTGGAAGTTCTTGAGGTACTGGAAGAATTGACGGATCGGTAGCCAGTCTTCTTCTGACAGTCATGCAGTCATTCAACTTCCTCACTTTTCTTAGCTTTTGAGCTGCAGAGCTACCTGAAGAAGATGACGCACAGATTTACCTGCAGCAATGTGGACTGAGTGTGGATAAGTGTGCTCAGAAACTCTGCGTTTTAAAAGCTCTTCTGGTGGAGAGCAGAGACCGTTTCGTCCAAGCCGCAATCGACTTTTCTAAGACTTTTTGGAAAAAACTCGGAATCGATCTCAAAACGAGTACAATTCGCAGGAAAAAACGCATGCATGGAGATGAATCCGCAGATGCAGCTTTGTCTCACGAGCCTCATTCGTAAGGCTCGTAAAATTCTATTTTACTTTCAATAAAAGATACTTCATTGCCTGTGAAATGATGTCTCGAAATTTAATTTTAATTTAGTATTGAATGGGGGCTGCAAAATGGGTCTCCCGCCCCGGGCGCCGAGATGGTACGCTACGCCACTGACCCCAAGATCAATTTTTTTCAAACTTGACAAATAAAAGTTTCTTAACATAATCTACAAGATTTAAGAAAAAACATTTTGTTTTATCAAAAACTAACGGTACCTTCCATACAAATGTTAAAAAATGGTTTTCGAAAATCGTATTTTTCTCGAAAACGGTTGCGAGAATTTTGCTAAAATTTTGTTTCTTTTGATTAATTTTTACGATCTATAATTTAATAAAAAAGAAATTGAAATCCAGATATTACTGACTGTACCTACCATAGAACGATTTTTTCGAATTTTTGAGTTTCTCATTATCGGCATAACGGATTTTAATGAAATTTTTTATAAAGAAGCTCTTAAAAAGTTTAAAAAAACATTGCATTTCAAAACTTAAAAAAAAATAGTTTTTCAATTTTTAGAAAAAAAAAGTCGTTTTTTTTTGGAAAATTTGATATCTCAAGAACGGCTTAATATTTTTTCTTGTAAATTTAATTTTTATTCGAACAATAATAATAGCTTTAAATTGGCGTAAAAAAGTTTTTTTCTTAAAAATGTTTTAAAAATTTTGTACATAAAAGCTTATTTTTGTTCTTGCATAAATTCATATTTGCATAGAATTCTGTTCTTATCTCTTACTACTAAGAGAATTTAAAAAATTCATTTTATCCTTATAAACAGTTTTCTTTAATAACTTTCGTTTTTAAAATTCCTATTCCATTACATAGGAACAAGTTCATGCGACCCAATCGTGCATTTTATTTCAAATTGTTTCAAGGTCCTAACTCATAATGAATTTTTGCACCTCATTTGCGGGATATTCGCAAAAAATATATACTACCTGACCTGAAAGGTTTGTAGATCCATATAAAATGTCAGCTAGCTTCAGTAATTGGTGAGCTATAGATATTTTGTAATGATTTTTTAAAGTTTCTGTGTACAAGAGACTGAGCTGATTACATTCTTTTATAGTTTTGAAGAAAATTTTAAAAATCATAAACAAAAATCTATATGGCCGACCAATTTCAAACAAAAATCTGACCTTTTATCAGCCTCTAGTGGCCTTTAAAACGGAATACCTTCAATAATATAATAATCGTTCATGACTCTGAAAAAAGAAACTTAAAAAAATATCTATAGCTGAACAATTACTGAAGCCAGCTGACCTCTTATACGGATCTGCAGACCTTGCAGGTAGTATTAATTTTTTGCGAATATCCCATAAATGAGGTGCCAAGATCGCAGAGCAAGTGTAGCATCTACCAAAATTAAACCAATATTAAACTGGTGGCACTTGTGTAAAGGGTGTCAAGATGAAGAGGCTGGTAAGGGATCATCTCGCTTAGTTTTTGAATACCCCAGCTCAGCCTGAACCAGAAGACCTGGGAGAAACGAATTGAGCGACATCTTTGTCATGCCACTTAATAATGTCCTAAAATTCGTTTCGAGATGGTTCAGGGAAACATTGAATACCTTAACTCCCATCGATCCACTCCCTCCTCTTCCTTGCACCCACCATATCTATATCTTTGGGAGCACAATTGGTCATTTTAGATCCGAGTTAGACGTTGCAGTTATCGGCTCATCATTCCCTTTTTACATAAACTTATCTAACTTAATTAAAGAAATAATTAATGCAAATCTAATTTTTAAATTCATTTAATGGTATTCAAAAACTTCAAACATACCGTAAGAAGCAGATGATCTATGTTTTTTTTATGTAAAGGGTGTTTTTTTAAAAGGCGAACATTTTTAAAGTGGCAACACTGTGAAGCTGATTTGAAAGTTCTCGGTTGTTTTGATGTAAGTTTGGTTTGGGGCTCGCAATTCATCAAGAATAGTCTCAAATTTATTTTAGAAAACATGGTTCAATTTGAGAAACACAGGGCTTTAAGTGCGTTTTATGGTCCTCATAATCGTCCATTGCACGCAGAAAAATACTCGGTTAAAAGTAACGTAGTACTCGTGTAAAGTTAAACAACTAACATGGTCAATTTTCAACCTGCAACATCAACAGGTTAAAACACCCGAGTCAACAAGGTTAAAGAAAATTGTTTAAATTAACACATTATTTCGGTTAATTATGTTCTAAAAACTTTAAACAACTTCTGGGTTAAATAGTTCTAAATTTGTTTGGTTTAAATAACCTATTAGGTTCGTAAAAGCAACTGATTTAATCGTTTAAAATACCCAAATTAAATGGTTGATTTACCCTTCTTAATATGTTCTTTCAGCAAACTTTCGGGGTTAACGCAGCTTGTTCTAAATCGGAATTGTAAATCTACTCAGTAAATTTAAATACCAACGCTGTTGACGTAACAAACGTACACAGTTGTTTTAATCAATTTAAGCAGTTGAAGTAATCAATGTAGTTCGTTAAAGCAACACAGCTAATCGGTTCAAAGCAGCTTATTTTCTTATTTTTGTTTGTATATACAATTAAAGTAACAGCTTTACTATGTTGCTTTAATCAATTCAGTTGTTTGAAGAAAGCTACCTACTCAGTTAAAGTAACTAATCTACTCGTTTAAATTAAGATACTTACTTGGTTGGAGTAGCCTATCTACTAGTTCATATTGACCTACTTACTCAGTTAGAGTAGCCTATCTACTCGTTCATATGTACATACATACTCGGTTGAAGTAGCCTATCTGCTCATTCATATGAACATATTTACTCGGTTGGAGTAGCCTATCTGCTGGGTCATATGTACATACTTACTCGGTTGAAGTAGCCTATCTACTCGTTCATATGTACATACTTACTCGTTTGGAGTAGCCTATCTACTCGTTCATATGTACATACTTACTCGGTTGGAGTAGCCTATCTTCTAGTTCATATTGACCTACTTACTCGGTTAGAGTAGCCTATCTACTCGTTCATATGTACATACTTACTCGGTTAGAGTAACCTATCTCCTTGTTCATAAGTACATACTTACTTGGTTAGAGTAGCCTATCTACTCGTTCATATTTACATACTTACTCGATTGGAGTAGCCTATCTACTCGTTCATATTTACATACTTACTCGGTTGGAGTAGCCTATCTACTCGTTCATATTAACACACTTACTCGGTTGGAGTAGCCTATCTACTCGTTCATATTTACATACATACTCGGTTAGAGTAGCCTATCTACTCGTTCATATTTAGATACATACTCGGTTAGAGTAGCCTATCTACTCGTTCATATGTACATACTAACTCGGTTAGAGTAACCTATCTCCTTGTTTATTTGTACATACTAACTCGGTTAGAGTAGCCTATCTACTCGTTCATATTTACATACTTACTCGGTTGGAGTAGCCTATCTACTCGTTCATATTTACATACTTACTCGGTTGGAGTAGCCTATCTACTCGTTCATATTTACACACTTACTCGGTTGGAGTAGCCTATCTACTCGTTCATATTTACATACATACTCGGTTAGAGTAGCCTATCTACTCGTTCATATGTGTATACTTACTCGGTTAGAGTAGCCTATCTACTCGTTCATATTTACATACTTACTCGGTTGGAGTAGCCTATCTACTCGTTCATATTTACATACTTACTCGGTTGGAGTAGCCTATCTACTCGTTCATATTTACATACTTACTCGGTTGGAGTAGCCTATCTACTCGTTCATATTTACATACATACTCGGTTAGAGTAGCCTATCTACTCGTTCATATGTGCATACTTACTCGGTTGGAGTAGCCTATCTACTCGTTCATAAGTACATACTTACTCGGTTGGAGTAGCCTATCTACTCGTTCATATTTACATATTTGCTCGGTTGTAGTAGCCTATCTACTCGTTCATATTTACATGTTTGCTCGGTTGGAGTAGCCTATCTACTCGTTCATATGTACATATTTACTCGGTTGAAGTAGCCTATCTACTCGTTCATATTTACATATTTGCTCGGTTGGAGTAGCCTATCTACTCGTTCATATGTACATACTTACTCGGTTGGAGTAGCCTATCTACTCGTTCATATGTACATACTTACTCGGTTGGAGTAGCCTATCTACTCGTTCATATTTACATATTTGCTCGGTTGGAGTAGCCTATCTACTCGTTCACATTAACATTACTGTTCGGCTACAGTAGCTTTTCTACTCGGTTGTAGTAGCATGTATACTTAGTTGTAGTAGCCTATATACTCGGTTGCTTTAGGATATATGGTCCGTACAAGGAACTTGTTCTCTCGGTTGTTTGAGACAACTAACTTGGTTGAAGTAGTCCATCTACTATTTTATATTTACATTCATGCTTGCTTGGATTATCCGACGTTCTAGGTTACTTTAACCAATTTAGTCTATTGCATCAGCGTATCTACTCGGTTCGAATAGCCTTTTTTACGTTGGAGTAGCCAATATAGTTATGTTGTATTAGCACTCTTCTCGGTTTATTTATACAACTGGCTTATTTGAAGTAGTCAATCTAGTTGTTTACATTTAAATATGCTATTATCTACTCCAAGAAAGTGAGTTCTTTTATTTAACCGTTTATATTAGAAGCTAGATCTGAAAGAAAATTCTGATAAAATAGCGAAATTGTTCCCCAATCAGCTGTATTTTTGGTAATACAGTTGAGAAAAAACATGTTTTGTATATCAGTTTTATAACAATAATATCTTTATTTACGGAGAAAGCATAACAGTATTGGATATTTAAATTTAAGTATAAAAATGAAAAAATATTATAATTGGAGCGATTTTTTTTTTTAAATGTTATATTTTAATTATAAAAGTTAATATATAATATTCTTCATTTAAGGTTTTTTTTTAAAAAATCAAATATTAATATAGCTATTCTTACTTCATTAAAAATATAAGTTTTACAAAGGACTTCTTAAAACTATGAATTGTTTTCCGTTCGATAAGATAGCTTTTGTGTTTGGAATAGTATTTGGAAAAGACTCAAAAAACATTATGACTTCTTCTTCTATTTGTGGATTTTCTACTTCGAAAGCAAAGTAGTGTTCATCAAAGCCTAAAGTTTTCAACAAAGTGCAGGTGAAGATCAGTTGATCAAAATCGTACAAGTATATATTTTTAAGCATACAAAAATCATATACATAGCTATCTATACCTAGATTTTTCACTAAAATTGATCCTTTTTCATAGCGTATTGAAGACATCATCGCCCAATTTATTTTAGTAAGTGTTTTTTCGGGATCTATTTCTAATTGAGAATGAATATATTCTTTTTCCGATGGCAACATTTCTCTTTTTGGACCAACTGAAAGTGTATTATGTAGCTTGCCTTTTATAAATATTTCATTAAGCTGAAGCTGATGCTTCATAGCTAATGTAAAAGTAATATTCATTCTGTTACATGATGCTCTAGCAGACATTTTAGACTGTCTATGCTTAGCTTCAAATCTCATTGACCAAAATGAAGAGAGTGGACCATATTTGGTAAGAGCATTATGGTAATGAATGAGATTGTGAAACTTTGGTTTTAGAGGTTCTTTGGCTAACTCAATATAAAGCTCATTAAGTTCAGCAACTAATACCTGTAATAATGATTCTGTCCCATTTGAAATGTTAACGCTAAAAAGAATATCTAAAATTTTTCGGAGTGTAATATACAATGTCCAAATTTTATTTTTTCTTGGGACATAATCACCTATAAGGATTCCAAAATATCTTATTAGAGTTATCATCTCTCCTGATGACAAACGTATAGTTCCTCGTTTTAGATGCTCTTTTTCTATACAACATGGTTTATTTTTTTTATCGGGGCCATAATCAAATGCCAAAAGCTTTTCATTAAATAGACCTATTGAAAACAATTTTGATACTTCTGTATACTCTAAGATAATAAACTTCAAAATATATTTTGCAACACCTTCAAGTATATCATGCATTATATCAGCACCTACCTGCTGAAATAAATCAAAGTTTTTAATTCTTAGGAAGACACATTTTTCCTTAATACCTGTTAAGGATACATTGTTAAGCGCCAGATCTGCATCATAACTTGACAACTGCCGAAGAAGTTTGGAATCCTCATACAATTGTTTTTTTTAAAATTTCTTTTGAGACTTTACATACTCTACACGAGAAATTAGCTGAAAAACTCTCAGAGAACCCTATCATAGAATGTATACCTAAATTATCACCAAGGATTAATGCGAGCTCGAAATAAATCTTTCCATTGAAATCTGAAGTATTTATTTGTATGCCTTCTTCAGAAAGAAAATTAAATTCATCAATTATGGGTTTAAATATAACACTGTTTCCAAATTGTGTTCTATCTGAGGAATGGAAAAGAAGAACTAAAAATATATTTGAGAGGACCGAAGAGCGCCAAGGCGGTAGACAGGCAATTGAGACATAAACTGCTCCAAGCTTATGAATACCTGCATGACTTCCAAGAACATTTCCTACTTCATAGTCGTCAAAATACATAAACAACGGAAAAACTAATTTTTCAGAATGATGTTCCATCCTCATTTTCCAGTATGAACCCTGAATAAAGTTTTCAACCACATTTTTACTTTTAAGGCCATCCATGTATTGGAAGGTTTCAGACAATATAGAATCGAGAGAAAAAAATTGTTTCAAAACCTGTCTTAAGGGAATAAAATGTTCCTGACATGTAACTGGTTGCAGACGCGATATGCCTTGACTTTTGACTCTATCCATTCGCTGACCTATAACAATACCTTCAGGTTTGATGTAAGATTTTTGTGTAGTAAAATAATTCATTCTTTTGTGCTCTGTTTTAAATAGATCTAAAGGAGAAACGATACAAGGAGTTATTGACTGTACCAAGGACTTTGAAAAATCAGGAGGTAGTGAGTGATCTATGCTTACTTTTTCCACACATGTTCTAATCACTGAATTTAAGGAATCTAGAAAATCTTCAAAGCCACACATTACTTTTTGTACAATATTTCTTGGCAAAAGTATATTTCCATATAAAGAAGCAATAAAAATTGACATGGCCTTATCAACAGGTTGAGTCGTATCTTTGACTACAGTTTTCGGTAAATCGATATCTATATTACAAGTTAACCGATCGGGTGCAAGGTTGCCTTTTGAAGGAGGAGGAGTAGAAAAAATAGGATCATTTTGTTTATGGTCTTCAGAAAAGTTTATAGAGCAATGATCTTTTTTTAAGTGTCTCTTAAACGAACTGAAAATGTGAAATGACCTTTTACAGCCGTCCTCGTTACAATTATATTGTAAAAAATCATGGTTATTATGCACAAAAGAGAAATGTTGCCTGAGTAATTTAAGGTCTGTAAGCCTAAGACCACAAAGAAAACATGAAGCCATGATGACTTTTTATATTGTTTAAAAAACAAAATCTGTTCTAAATAATAATCTTGTCGTCTGTGATAAAAAAGTTAGATTTTATTTATTAACGAAAACTTAACTTTTAATTGTTTTAAGGCAAAATCAAAACTTTAAACTGAGAGAGAAAGGACTATATAGGGCTGTTTGAATAGATTGAGACTTATGAGCTTGTGTCAACGAAAATCTAGTACTGGAACTTAAAGAATTCAATTGCAAGATGATGACACATCATATATGTATAATCGTACGAAAAAATAAAGTTGTCAGTTGACAGCTGAGCTTCTATGAAAAAAAAAAAATTATTTGTATAATACATATACTGAAATCGAAAAAAAAAATAATTTTTTTTCGCAACTTGAAAAGTTCCGAAACTCAGAATTTCACTTTTGGGTTATGAGTTTGAACAGGTTGTTTTACTATAATAACCGATTTCCACGGCCTGATTCTATTAACTTAATGTGCAAATAAACTGCTCTCTTTTAATCTGTGAATACGTGCACAATCGTTATGCCAATGACTAAATATCTACCATAATGTTTCTACCCGGATGAAACAAGGTTCAAAGGAAAAAGAAGAAATCAAAATTATTTATATACTTTACTAAAATGGAAAATAAAAATAATTTATTTTCGCAATTTTCAAAGCCGCGAAAAATTTATAAAATAATTCAATTGTCAGAAGTCACTTAAAATTGAACAAAACCTATGCTATCAAAATTATTTAGGAAAAGTATGCTTATCAAAATAGAGGGTGTGTTTATCAATATAAAAAGTAGCTTAGGATCAAAGTAAAAAGAATAAAGCGAAAAGATTTTCTTACTTAAATAAGATCTAAAATTTAAAATCAATCAATTTTTTTTTTTCAAACCTGTATGGCAATGAAAACTAGCAAAAGTTCAAAGGAAAAAGAAAAAAATCGCAATTCTTAACTAAAATCAAAATTAAAAATCATTTATTTTTCCAATTATCAAAGTTGCGAAACTTGCAAAAATGTAGAAAAGGAAAAAAAGATCGAAAAAGTGACTTTGGAAGATAAAATCATTTAAGTCGCAAAACTAAGAAAAATGTATAAAAGGAAAAAAGTAAGTGCCAAATAAATGACTTTCAAAAGTAAAAATTATTTATTTTAGCAATTTTCAAAGTTATGAAACTTAGAAAAATGTAAAAAGGTAAGTGTAAATTTATTGACTGTCGAAAAATCACTTATTTTCGCAATTTTTAAAGTTGCGAGACAGAAAAAATTATAAAAGGAAAAACGTAAGTGCAATTTTACTTAGGAAAATCGGAGTAAAATGATTTTAATTTTCTTAGTTTATGAAATTGCGAAACTATCTCACCAGTTACGGAAAATCTACCAATAAACTGTTAAGCCAAGTTCAGATAAAAGAGTGTTAGTGGCAGTAGAAACTTTGTCGTACTTAGTTTTAATTTTATAAAAACCTTTTTGTATAAATGTCCATACCGAAGAGCTTTCATCAGGATATTTTGCATTTAAAGTGAAAATTATTTTTATGCAAGCGTCAACAGCTTCAATTACCGTATCGACACGATATCTTACTTGATTTACTATAATAAAATACGATCGAGTATTACTTAACGACTCACCTACTGCTAATATAAAAGGTTACATACGTAAGTTCAGTGCTTTTAGTTTATTTTGGCGAAATTCTATTGTTTCGGCTATCAATGAATCGCTGGAAATGTGTGAAACATAGAAAAATGTAGAAAAGTGAAAAAGTAAGTGCAAATTTAATGACTTTCGAAAGTAAAAGTCATTTACTATCGTAATTTTTAAAGTTGCGAAACATAGAAAAATGTATAAAAGGGAAAAAGTAAGTGCAATCTAAAAGACGTTCGAAAGTAAAAGTTATTTATTTTAGCAATTTTCAAAGTTACGAAACTGAGAAAAATGTAAAAAAGTAAGGAAGTAAGTGCAAATTTACTGATTTTCAAAAAATCACTTATTTTCGCAATTTTCAAAGTTGCGAGTAAAAAGTATTCAATTTCCAGGAGTCTTTCAAAATTGAACATAAATTATTTTATCTAAATTATTTATAAAAAGTGAGCTTATATGCATCAAATTAAAAAGAATAAACAAAATGAATTCCGTTATTAACCAGAATTGAAAATTAAAAATCAATTATTTTTTTCATTAGCAAACTTCCGAAACTTTTTTGAAACATGTATGGCATCACAGAAATCAGAATGATTTTTAATTTCTTATGAAATGGTTCAATTTTTTTTTAATCTGTATGGCAGAATAAAATGAGTACAAATTGATCTTAGAACAATTAATACAAAAAAATGGAAAAAAACAAATACAAAAATAGGAAAGCAGGAAATTGAACTCAATGTACACCACGCGAAAAAGAAGTCAAATTAATTTTCTTAATTTATAAAATTGATAAGCTATCTTACCAGTTACGGAAAATCTATCACTAACCCGTTAAACCAAGTTCAGATAATAGAGTGTTAGTGGCAGTAGAAACTTTGTCGTACTTAGTTTTAATTTTATAAAAACCGTTTTGTATAAATGTCCATACCGAAGAGCTTTCGTCAGGATATTTTGCATTTAAAGTGAAAATTATTTTTATGCAAGCGTCAACAGCTTCAATTACCGTATCGACACGATATCTTACTTGATTTACTATAATAAAATACGATCGAGTATTACTTAACGACTCACCTACTGCTAATATAAAAGGTTGCATACGTAAGTTCAGAGCTTTTAGTTTATTTTGGCGAAATTCTATCGTTTCGGCTATCGATGCATCGCTGGAAATGTGGGAAATAAATGATTGCCTCACTTCCGATTTGGAAGGCCTCCACGCCTTTTTATCAGTTCCTTTCAGCTTTAGTGTTGTTGTCGCAATTAGTGAGGGAATAAGCAAAAATGCTCCTAAATTGCTTATGTCTTCAGAACCTAAAAAAGAGTATTTAGAGAAAAATAAATCTTTAATGAAAAAAGATGTTCAAAGATGAAAAGGAAGTTGTAAAAGTACAAAATTTTGTTTATTTCTGACGAATATTCTTATTATTTAAAAATAATATTTAAGACTTCATTGTTTAGTTCAATAAAATTCTGTTTTTTTTACAGAATTCTACCTTTTGGAAATTCTTAAAAAGAGTAAAAGTTTTCTAATTGTAGCGTTTGTATTCATGTATAATCGAAACTAATCTTTAAAAAAATCAGGAAGTCTTACTTACATTTTTTAAGAGATAGCAAATTTTGAATAAATCTATCTTTTCCCGATCTTTTTTCAGCTATCTCAAAAAGAAGGTTTTTATAGCTGGGAAAATTGTCAAAAAGTCCATTCGATTTTTCAGGATAGATTACTTTGAAATCGTTTTGCAACTAAAAAACAAAAAAAAATTATATATTAAAATGATATTTTATAATCTGAGAAAAGAAACAAAAGTTGTTGATGAATTCATTGTCAGTTTGTTATTTAAATTAAGAGTATGTAAATTAAAAAAATGAATTTACCAAAATATAGCCGGTTGGTTTTTGTAATGCAGGATATTCCGTGAAGTAGTCATCAATGTTCATATCATTCAGCTGCTTTAGACGAGTTCGTGTGGTATCGCTCCATTTTTGTTCTACCGTTTTCCACGGATGACTTGATGTTTTTAACCATAGGAGAGCTTCCTCGCACTCAATTTCACTCTCAATATCAGTGAAAGATCCTTGTAAACGGTTAATGAAAGATGATGGTGATGCACAAGGAGATGTCGATGGCGTAGAATTTGGTGAATTGTTCCTTGGTCGCTTGGAAATGATACCAGATTCCCTGTATTTCCTTTTGAGGTTATGAATCTGATCAGGTAGTTTTCCTACTAATCGGTTTGCAATTCCACGGCCAGATTCTACCAACTTGGTGTGTAAATAAACTGCTCTCTTCTCCTCTGTGAATAATTGCACAATTTCATTTGTCCAAGTACTATAAACTTCAGCAGTTATATTCCTTCCCGGATGAGTCGATAAAATATATGTTCCTATAATTCGTACCAGTCGTTGTCGAGAGTTGTTATCTAGTGGCTTATTTTGAGGAACTGAGAGCAAAGCTTTTCCTTCCAATGAATTTTCAAGAAGTTCTTTCAAATTCTATAATTGAAATAATAATGCAGTATTAAACCTTTTCTATTTTATAAGAAATGGCATCAAAGTCTAAAATTAACGGCAATACCGTCATAATATAATGAAACAAAAAATAGAATTGGCTAATGTGATTTGTGATTGATTTTTTTCAAAATAAGCACCGTTAATTTAAAATTATTTATTTATATTAAGTTTAGGTAATTTTTGCGATTTTTCATTCTGACGGCATAAAAAAAAAGTTTCTTTATAAAGTTGTGGTTTGTGTATTCTTTTATAATTATACTAGTATAAGAACATTAGTAATCGCTTCTCACAAGTCAAAAAAAAAACTATCAGTTGGAAAAATAACATTTAATGTAATTTATTTCAAAGAAGGTCAAGATTGGTTGTTACAATAAATAACTTTTTTCGAATTTTCTAGGAGTTGTCACTTTGTGCTCTATGAAATATTTTGAAAAAATTTACAAAACAGGTTAAATATTACTGATAGTATGAAATATCAGTCATAATTTAAAGTATTTCAAAGAAGTGATATACTATTTCCATGATTTAAAGATGAATGAATAAACAAAATATAATAAATACAAATTTCATAATAGAAGTGCGTAGTGATGTATAATTCCAAATTAAAGTGAAATAAATAATTTGTTTAATGGAACCGTCAAATGCAAGCAAACACGAAAATGTATTTAAGTATTCTATTGTATTATGATAATTTTCTTATATGTATGTTTACTATTTGAATCAAGCTTTTTTTCACTTAACACACCTACTGATTCTTAATTTAAAATAATTTTTGGTGATAACTTTTGAATATATTATATTTATATTTAATCACATTTGACCAAAAAATTTCAATCACAAACCATCTTAACCGATTCAACAAAAAAATGCAATTGGAACTTCATTATCCGGGGTTCACTTAGCTGAGATTGTTAGTCAGGGTTACTTTCTTTAAATCTTTAACGACTACTTTACTTGGAACAATAGAATTTCCATAACTGTTAAAACGTCTTCAGAGTGCGATCTCATATCATACATTGTTTGGAAAAAACTTAAAAGGTTTTGAAGATTGAAAACCATCTTACACGATTAGAAAATATGTAAATATGGTTTGTTTTGGAAATAAAACCTTTCAATATTTCACTTAGTGTTTGAGGTCTAAATCTATTTCTTAATAGCCTTTATATGAAAGTTATTTTACAACACTCAATTTTTGTAGTCGCATGAAGTTCTTCTACACTTTTATTTGGCATGGTGTTAAACCTTAGTAAAGTAGTGGTAAAGACTTTTCACAAGGGTTTTTGATTTATAGTATTGAACTCGATTTTAGTCATCCCGGTTAATCGAGTTTCAACTGTTATAATAAAATAAAAATATACAAACGTACTACCTTTTCGTTTGATTCTTTAAGAAACTTCTTACTTCCGCTACTTTCAGTGAATGTTAGAAGTTCATTAAAAGGAAAGTCCTGTGTACTTGAAGATGCATCAATTGTTATGTCGGACAATTGAGAAGCGAAAATCTGTAAAACATCATTTAGATTTGAAAAGGAATTTAATTACATATATGTAGTTGTATGTTTTAGGAACAAAACTAACGCTATTGTTATCGGCTTCAGGATACATTATTTTTTTGTACTCTTCCAAATTTTTCGTAAATAAAACCCTGTGTCCAATACTAGAAAACAACTCTTTAATATCTTCTGGTCCCAGCAGAGCCATCGCCATAGTTGTTATATTGTTTTCTAAGATTAAAAAAAAGAGCTGTTTCATGACCTTTTTTTTTTAAATGTCTGCCATTATCGTGAATTGATTACATTTCATGTGATCAATCTAATGTCATGTTCTCAAAAAATAAATTTTTTTCGTTACTTATTGAGGCTATGGATTAAAGGACCAAAAACAACTCAATTTACCTTACATGCCATAAATCACATAATTTGATCCACTAAACCCAAAGAAACCACTAACAGCTTAAAACTGTATTAAAGTCATAAATGAAATAATTTTTCAAATATTGTTAAAATAAGAGTGTATCTTTGACGTTTGACTCGTATGTACCTAAATATTTTTAAATTAATGGAATAACTTTGATTTTTCAATCGAGTGATTTATTTACTTTAACCGACAAAGTTTGTTACGCCAACCTAATAATAAGTTGCTGCTTTGACCGAATAGCTTTGCTTCTTTAACCGAGAAATTAGTGTAGATGAACAGAGTGATTTATTTACTTTAGCCGACAAAGTTTGTTATGCCAACCTAATAATAAGTTGCTACTTTAACCGAATAGCTTTGCTCTTTTAACCGAGAAATTAGTGTAGATTAATAGAGAAAATGTGCAATATCAACTAATTGAATCTACTTAAAAACGATTGAGTTTTATATTTTAACGAATAATTTGTTAATTACTATACAAAAGTTTACTCTATAAAAATTGTTTTAACCGATCAATCAAATCAATAGACTTCCTTTTTATTTTAACTGAGTGAAAATAAAAATTTGTTTTTAGAGAAAGCAAGCGCATTCAAGAAAACTTTAAAAAAAATATTTGCAACTACTCTAACTTTTCAAGTTTTTTTTTTTAATAAAGGGCTTTCAAAAAGGAAAACAAATACCTAATGAATATTTTATAAATTGATTTATGTTCTTAAATAACTCACCTTCAAATTTTCCAATATAGGCCTCCAAGCCCCATTGGCGTAAAAGACAAGCCACGTCTTCGTCCATTTCTATGCGTTGTTTTGTGTTTTTCTTATAACAATTATTTCACTTTAACCAAAAATAATAACAAAGATATTTTTCTAAAACAAATAATTTAAAATAGACTTGTTTGATAAATTTTTTAAATTATTTAATTTGATACCGGAAACCACGAACGAACCGAACTCTTCGCAACCCAAACATAAACTGATGTGAGAGAAAAATGATTTCGATCATTTTTGCTGACGCGCAGCTTTTTTATACAGCACTAGCAGTCTTACTCATTTGAATTAACACACAACTCGGTTCACTTACCCCACTAAACGATTAAAAAGGGAAAAAGACGCCGCGCGATATTTGTGTTAGTGTCTGCAAAAAGGCTGGCAGCAGTTTTGTTTACTTGAATTAAACTACTGCGCAGTTACTTCAACCAACACAAAAGATTAAACAAGGGAAAATAGCGTAAAGTCGTGTGCGCAAGTTTTGATGGTATAAGTGCCTTGAGAGAGACAGGCAGCAGTTCCCCTCGTTAATTTTAACCCCTTGTTCGGATGATTTAACACACTCAAACAGTTAAATTAGAGAGTATACCCAAATCAGTGCTGGAAGATAGGGGAAAAAATCCATTTGTATGAATTTTATATTGGGCATATGGTAGGTGTATTTAAATTAAATCAAATGGAATATAACGAAAAAAATCAAATTTATTCTTCTAAGAATGATTAAAATAAAATAAATCAGGTAAAAGAAAAAAAGAAATGCACAAACTTTCTTTCAAGTTAAACTTTGGTATTTGTTAGGAAAAATTCAAACGAACTAAGATCAAAAATATATTACGAAATTCAAAATCTTTTGAAATTTGTTTCTAAAGCCTCTGTTCTGATTTTCCATCAAATTTCGTTTTTAATTCCGATTTGTTGTTTTCATTTTTTTCAGTTGAAATTAGTTAAATTCAGCTTAATCTCTTTTTTTCGCAATCATTTATATTAGTTGCTTTAGAATTCTTAAAATTTCATTTCCGTCTACAAAATCAAAATATTTTGTAACTTAATCTGCAGATTCGTTGGAAACAAACGTAACGAACGGAACTAAACGCGAAATTCGATCAAAAGTCAGAAGAGGCATATACCTTATAATGTTAAAAATATGTAGTAAGAACTTTTTCCATATTAGCAATAATATTTTTGAAAGGAATTTTTCAAATTAGTTAAAAAGAATTTTCTTAAAAAAAAACCCAAGCGTTGAATAAAATGAAACTTGTTTTCCAAATGGAAAAATAGATGCACACAGATGTCTTATTCGTTTAAATTACCCGTCTACTCGTTTAAATTAACCTTCTACTCGTTTAACTTAGCGTAATTAAACGATTAAATTGAAAAATCAGAGCTCCATGTTGTTTTAGTTTAGTAAATAGGCAACAGTCTTACTCATTTCAGTTAACCTATTACTGGGTTAATTTAACATACGAGTGATTTAATAAAGAAAAGGAAAATAACTCCATAACTGTTAAGTGTCTGAACACATGAAGGCAGCAGTTTACTTATTTAAATTAACCTATTAGTGGGTTCATATAACTAATTCAAACTGTTAAAATTGAAAAATTAAGTGCTGGGGGATGATAATAAAAATCTTTTTCTTCAAAAATCTCAAACAGAAAATAAAAAAATTTTTAATAGATTTATAACTTAGAATAATTGAAAAAAAATATTTCGTTTTTTGTTTATTGTTATTTTTTACTTGTCGTTTTCCAACTGAAGAAAGGCGCATTTGTGAGTTTCAATGCAACACACTGCATGGAATTCTCATCTTTTCGTTTGCTTCTCTTATCTTTTGTATCACAACATATTTCTTGATAATAGAGTCAGTTTAATTTTAAACGTTGTTTTACTTGATCACATTATTATATACATAATGGACTTCAATTCAATCAGCTTGTCCTATTTTCTTATCATAAATAATTGGTAGGTATTAAATTACAGAATAAATTGCATTTTGTCCTTCTTGTATGAGAATTATTATGCATTAAGGTAAATATATTTGTTAAAAAATAGTAGTACAGAAATTAAGGAATACCTTTACACAAAACACATTTTAGCCGGCATTATTATGATGTACATATGTAGGTACCTATGAAAACACAAATCAATACAAACAAAATTTCAACTTCATTTGAAGATATATTTTTTTTTTCGTAAGTAAAAAAATAGCTCTAATGTTATATACATACCTAGTTATTTAACCAGAAGGAACTAGGAGTTAGTCCTATAGAATAGCAATTCAGTAGGGAAAAGATAATTGAACAAAAATAAAAAAGCTAAATAAATAGAATATACCTACATTTTTTTCGATAAGAATCTGGGATTCCAGAAAGTTTAAAGCATAAACATTGAATTTTATATTTTTTTTCTTGTGAGAAATAAAAATAAAAAAAATTAAAATAATAAAAATAAAAAATAATAAAAAGAAAAGCAAAAAGATTTTTGGGAAGGAAGTCAACATAAAATAAATGTATTGATGCAGGCACTTATTAACTATTTTACTTCTGTACCTAATGGAGGTCCCATTCAAATACAGAAAAGCTTTCAAATATTTTTTAAAAATTCTAACTATTTCATATGTATATTTATCAATGCAACAATTTTAACGACGCACGCTTTTTTAGAACTTTCTTAGACAACGACAAGCGAAACGACGAAATTAGCCACCAGAGCAGTGGCTTGGAGTGCAAGCACGAACATGTTTGCAAAAAAAGCAGCTCAAATCATTCTTCGCGCAAAAGATGTATTTTGGGAGCGAGCACAACAACAAAATCCACACACTGCGCAATTTCCAATGTTGAATTGCGGTACCTACGAATGGCGCGGCGCAAGAAATCATTCTTTGAGCAACAGACGTATTTTGGGAGCGAGCACAACAACAAAATACATGCGCAGTGCAGTTTTCAATAACGAATTGCGGTTACTACGAGCGACGAAAGAAAACATTTTTTGAGCAGCAGATGTACTTTGGGAGCGAGCACAACAACAAAATCCACACGCTGCGCAATTTCCAATGTTGAATTGCGGTACCTACGAATGGCGCGGCGCAAGAAATCATTCTTCGAGCAACAGATGTATTTTGGGAGCGAGCACAACAACAAAATACATGTGCAGTGAAGTTTTCAATAACGAATTGCGGTTACTACGAGCGACGAAAGAAAACATTTTTTGAGCAACAGATGTACTTTGGGAGCGAGCACAACAACAAAATCCACACGCTGCGCAATTTCCAATGTTGAATTGCGGTACCTACGAATGGCGCGGCGCAAGAAATCATTCTTCGAGCAACAGATGTATTTTGGGAGCGAGCACAACAACAAAATACATGTGCAGTGAAGTTTTCAATAACGAATTGCGGTTACTACGAGCGACGAAAGAAAACATTTTTTGAGCAACAGATGTACTTTGGGAGCGAGCACAACAACAAAATCCACACGCTGCGCAATTTCCAATGTTGAATTGCGGTACCTACGAATGGTGCGGCGCAAGAAATCATTCCTTGAGGCCTTGAGCACCAGATGGTCTTGGGAGCGAGCACAACAACAAAATACATGCGCAGTGCGGTTTTCAATGATGAATTGCGGTACCCATGAACGGCGCGGCGCAAGAACAACAGATGTATTTTGGGAGCGAGCACAACAACAAAATACATGCGCTGCGCAATTTTCAATAGCAAACGGCACAAGAAATCATTCTTCGGGCAACGGAAAAGTGTTATTTATAGTACTTATACAACGTCGAGTAGGGGCATTGTAACCTAAATGCATTTGAAGAGTGAATAGTTGCTATATAAAGGACATTTTCGTATTGAGCTGTCTTTCAGTTGTTTAAGCTTTTGGTAATTCCAATTTTTTTATTAAATTCGGTTGGGGAACAAGATGTTTATTTTTGAGTTGAAATGGGTTATGGTTATGGTTTTGGTATTTTATTTGATACAAATTCATTATATCTAACTACGATGGGTTTCAAAATGATTAATAAATACAAATTTTCATAGGAAAAGTGGATGAATAAATCAAACAAGAGTATTTAGTATTCTAAATTCTAACATATTTGTTTAAATAAATTAAATACATAAAATTGATTATATTAACCGACCATCTGTTATTTTAAATAACATAACTTAGTTAAAACAAAACACTGAACTATGTTACTTTAACTATTACGACTGGGTTAAATCGAACTAGAGGTTGGTTTAAAAACTAAATGTTTAACCAATTTGTTTGGTTGGATTAAATAAGTGTTATCGATTGATATAGCCGAATAGCTGTGTTATTCTAACTAACATTTTTCAGTTGAAATTACATTTTAATTGTGTTAATTTAACCTGCGGTATTCGGTTAAATCAAACAAGAAGATTATTTAGTGTTTGAAATTTCAACACACTTATTTGTTTAGAATAAATAAATATGCTCGGTTGTTTTAAATCAATGCATGTGTTTTTTTAACTTTCATCATTCGGTTAAATCAAACAAGAAGATTATTTAATATTCTAAATTCTAACATATTTGTTTAGTTAAATTAAATACATAAAATCGATTATATTAACCGACCATCTGTTATTTTAAATAACATAACTTAGTTAAAACAAAACACTGAACTATGTTACTTTAACTATTACGGCTGGGTTAAATCGAACTAGAGGTTGGTTTAAAAACTAAATGTTGAACCAATTTGTTTGGTTGGATTAAATAAGTGTTATCGATTGATATAGCCGAATAGCTTTGTTATTCTAACTAACATTTTTCAGTTGAAATTACATTTTAATTGTGTTAATTTAACCTGCGGTATTCGGTTAAATCAAACAAGAAGATTATTTAGTGTTTGAAATTTCAACACACTTATTTGTTAAGAATAAATAAATATGCTCGGTTGTTTTAACTCAATGCATGTGTTTTTTTAACTTTCATCATTCGGTTGAATCAAACAAGAAGATTATTTAATATTCTAAATTCTAACATATTTGTTTAGTTAAATTAAATACATAAAATCGATTATATTAACCGAGCATCTGTTATTTTAAATAACATAACTTAGTTAAAACAAAACACTGAACTATGTTACTTTAACTATTACGGCTGGGTTAAATCGAACTAGAGGTTGGTTTAAAAACTAAATGTTTAACCAATTTGTTTGGTTGGATTAAATAAGTGTTATCGATTGATATAGCCGAATAGCTGTGTTATTCTAACTAACATTTTTCAGTTGAAATTACATTTTAATTGTGTTAATTTAACCTGCGGTATTCGGTTAAATCAAACAAGAAGATTATTTAGTGTTTGAAATTTCAACACACTTATTTGTTTAGAATAAATAAATATGCTCGGTTGTTTTAACTCAATGAATGTGTTTTTTTAACTTTCATCATTCGGTTAAATCAAACAAGAAGATTATTTAATATTCTAAATTCTAACATATTTGTTTAGTTAAATTAAATACATAAAATCGATTATATTAACTGACCATCTGTTATTTTAAATAACATAACTTAGTTAAAACAAAACACTGAACTATGTTATTTGAACTACTACGGCTGGGTCAAATTGAACTAGAAGTTAGTTTAAAAATTTAATGTTTAACTTATTTGTTTGGTTAGATTAAATGAGTGTTATCGATTGATATAGCCGAATAGTTGTGCTATTTTAACTTACATCTATCAGTTAAAATAACACATTTGTTGTGTTAATTTAACGGCGTCATTCGGTTAAACCAAACAATAAATTATTTAGTTTTTAAAATTTAACTCACTTAATGGTTTAGATTTAATAAATATGCTTGTTTGTTTCAACTACATAGATGTGTTATTTTAACAGTGAGCCCTCGATTAAATTAAATAAGAGGATTATTTAATTCTAACATATTTACTTAGTTAAATTAAATAATAAGGATCGATTGATTTAAACGAAAAGCTATGTTATTTTAAATAATATCACTCAGTTAAATTAAATAACTTAAGTGTGTTAGAGTTTTTAACCTTTACGGCTGGGTTAAATCAAACAAGAAGATAAGTTAGATTAAATGTATAGGATTGGTTGTATTAGCCGAGCACTCGTGTAAATTTAAATAACACAACAAGATATAATTAGACTGTTATTTTAACCTTCAATACTTGATTAAAATAAACGAGAATGTTGTTTAATATTAACTCATTTATACGGTAGAATTAAATTAATCTGATTAGTTGGACCAACCAATGTAGTGTGTTGTTTTGATCGTCACAATAGGGTTGAAATTAAACCAGAAAAGTATTTAAAATTCAAGATTCTAACACACTAACTCGGTAAGAATAAATAAATTGGATTGATTAATTTAACCTTAATATTCGCTTAAATTTATGATAAGGTTAAAATGACCAAGAAGATCGATTAATGTTACACAAGGAATGTGTTAAATTAAGTTAATCTTATTATTTGATTTAAACAAGTTACTCGGTTATGATGAAAAATCTTTTAAATGGTTTATCTGAACCCATTTACTGGATTAATATAATCCTTTCTGTTGTTTACTTTAAACAATCTCTATTAATCGAGTTGAAAAGGTTGCTGGAGCAACCTGAATTATGTTGTTATAACCCAAAACTATGTTCCTTTAACCTGTTTTTTTCTTAACCCACCGAAAAACGCTCTCGGTTAAAAATTATTTTTCTGCGTGTGGAGCGATAAATTTGAGAATCTTTGGATCGTTTTCTCACTACGTTTACTCTGAACGATAATACGCTTCAAGTATGACGTCTTACAGTGCGCACTGAACAACCTATTGCTGATGTGCAGGGTAGTGTTAGTGATGATCAAAATGTGTTAATTTATCACCCTGCTTAACAACTAAAATTATTTCGTTACAGAATCTGCCTGTATTGCGAAAAGTGTTACAAAATTAGACCTAGATTACGCCATATTCGCGCCACACATGCGAAAATATTCTTCAAATCCAATCCAATTTCAAGAATATTAAAAACATTTTTCTGTGTTTTATTTCAAATTGAAATTTTCTTCCTAAAAAAACACCCTTTATGTGTGTCGGTACTTATGTATGTTTGCCTGTACCTGACACGGCAGTTCTCCGCTTTAGTTCAGCCGCCACCCCTGGAGATAAAAACTCTGAGACAACCACCTTCAGTCTCAACATCGTGCCACACATCTTTCATATCGTTCTTTCTCTTCCGTAACTTCACGCCCGCGCTGTGTTGAAACATTTAAAGGGTAATCATAATCCCTTAAGCGCGAGTAAATTATAAAAAAAAAAAAAACTCAGGAGTTACGGTTTTTGGTGAATCCAACAAAAGGCGAAAAATTAAAATTTTGTAAAAAAAAGGGTTAGCAAGCTCTAAACAGTCTTATACAAATTAATTATCTGTATATTGTTGTAGATTCAGTCTACAACTAGCTGTTTAATACGAGTACTCTAAATTTTTTTGAGTTAGTTTTATAATTTTGTAACACTCAACAAATTAAACCTTCTTTACTGGAATACACAAAATAAAAACGGGCAAGCGCTTGTAAATCCATCACAATATTGATACAAAGCATTTGAAGGTTTTATTGTATGATTTGCATTGTATAAATATTTAACAAAAACCGAATGTTTTCAGTCGTACAGGTATGGTAAATTCTCCGGATTATATGTACTTGTATCACGCTTTTATTACAACCTACCTTCCATTGTTGTGAAGATTAAATTGCATACATATGTCGAGAGTTAATATACACATAGGTACATGAATTCAAATAATAGTCCACCCATTTTCCAGAATATATGCGAATATGACACGCGATCTAAAAAAAAATTACAAAATATACAACAAACTCCTTAACTTTTACAGGACTTTTAAACCCAACACAATATTATGTACCTCCTATAGGAAAAAATAACATCTGTGTGCAAGGAATCCTTCGGAGCAAAGAAATTGAATTATTTAGCTAAATCATCTTTTTTAATTTTTCTAATAGCCTTTTGCTGCAAAAGGAATACAATAAAATCATGCAATCCATATGTACATGACTAAGAAGAACACCAGCCAGAGTCAAGGACCCTGCGTTTGAGCTTGTTGTTTTTTTTTTTTTTTTTATTTTTTCAACACTCCCAAGTTTTATTTTGTGTTGTATGTTAAGATCCGAAAATATTTAGCACAAAAGAGCAACAAACTTTTAAACATGAATAAGGCTTGTTCTCGGGATGAGGTTTGAGAGGATACTCTTTATTAAATCAAATTCTTTCGGATTTCTGGAGCCATAAACCAATTCAAAACAACATTTCGAAATAAAGCCAAAAACCTAACCGTATAACGGGATTAATAAGTTCCATCCATAATACATTATACAAAAGCAACGGAAAGCTGTCACCGCAGCTCAACAGGGGGTGTATTTATGGCGTTTTTGAGTCAGTGATCCCAACTTTACAATAATTCTAAATTTACATAAGTTTTTAAAATAATGAATAATTTGTTTTGAGGTTAGTTTGTTTTGGCAATTCATCATGAAAAGCTTGCGAATCGTTCAAATTTATTTTGAAAAACATGGTTTAACTCGAGAAATACTCGTATGTACATCGGGCGGTATCTACCGTGCGTTTAATGGTGCTTATATCGTCCATCAGGGCGAAAAATTCGAGAAACTTTGGATCGTTTTCTCAATACGTTTACTCTAAACGTTTACTCCAACTTTAAAACAATTCTTAAATTACATAAGCTTTTAAAAAAATGAATAATTTTTTCAAAGGTAATATTTTGTTATACAAAATCTACTCCAAAACTAGTACAATTATCACTTTATTTTTGTTTTTGACAGCCACTTCCCGTCGGAAAGAAAGTGCTGTCAACGAATTTGACATGAACATCCAGTTAACAAAATTTGACAGAAAATGAATAGGCTGGCATCATCTCTACCAATTAGGTACATATATGGTATGAATTTCTTTAAGAAAATTACAACTTTCGCAACTGTTGTCAGTTAGTGTTATATTTTTAATTAAGATCCATAAATTCCTAAGATTTTGTTAATTATCTTTAAAAACACTCTCTACTTATTCTGTGAACAATTTAAATTACTTTTAAAGTGGCATCACTGACACGATTGCACGATCTTATGTACTCTTAATGCGGGTAAAGATGAAGATGCTCCCATCATATTGTCACACCCACAACATATGAAATTTCTGTATCGTCGTCTTCGTTCCCCGTTGGTAATATTGCATTAGTGACTAATTTCTTTGGCCTGTCCTCCATGGCACCGCAAGTCATAAGTCCTTGGGGGTATAAATGATAACCTTTAACTAGTGCTCCAGGGACGTTGTTGTCAATAATACTTCTTTCTCTTCTTCTTTTGAATTGGATTTACATTTTCAATGAGAAACGTTGGGTGCAGGAGCGAGAGGGCAGCAGGGAAATATTGCGCGAGGATGTGTGCCAAGTCAAGGCATGTTAAAGCTCAAAGAGACCTTGCTGCAAAAAGAACCAAAACAAAGCGACATCATTGAAACTGGCCAAGGAAATAAATTTGCCAAAGATTTATATCCACTTAAACCAAAAAAATTTGCCATAACTTTCGGATGATGTGGCAGTGGCAGTGGCGGCGGCGGCGGCGGCGACGGCGCTGATGATGCTGCTGTTGTCTATACAAAAGAATTAAATTACTTGTTCCATTTGTATGCACAAAAAAAAACAAGCAACGAATGCATGGCATCGAATACTCTATAGTTCTTTTTTATAGCCGCATAGAAAAACAGAAATAAAATAAGTTTGAGTATATCTTAAATAAAATGGAGGGTGAGATAAATTCAAATTGGTTTAGCACTCTGACAAAATTTTTAAAAATTCTTTTTATATTTATGTTTATTTTTTTCGAAATCATTTGCTTTCACAAAAGAGCTTCTAATTTGTCAATTCCATAAAATGTATTTTATATCCTGGAACAAAAAATAAATTAAAACCTGCTGAGGTGTGTCAAAACTACAAAGTGTGTTCAGTAAGTACATACCATTAAGGCCATTAAATCATCTACATCAACCTCAGTACTTGTCCAGCAATGTCGGGACGAACTGGCGAGTCTGAACATTGACCTCCAGGTCACTCTCATCTGGGTTCCAGGTCACAGTGACATAGAGGGTAATGAACGGGCTGACGCTTTAGCTCGGCAAGGCTCGACCTTACATAGCTCACTAGCGGAAAAAGTTAATATTCCTCTTGGTGCTATGAAGAGAAAAATCTTCTCGATTTTTCTCAATGAATCCAACCGTAGGTGGAGCAGTCTCACAAACTGTGTCATATCAAGAAAGATATGGCCTACTTACAACAACTCACGTTCCAACGATCTAATATGCAGACCCAGGCGCGACATAGCCAGGATCACAGCAATATGCACCGGGCACTGGCCCATAGGTGAACATGCAAGAAAGCTAGGCATCCCCTTTAACCCACACTGCCGTAGTTGTGGAGATCCACAAGAAAAAGAAACTGTGGTTCATTTTCTTTGCGATTGCCCCGCCTTAGCAAATTACAGGATGGCTTCCTTTGGGAAAGCCTTCCTCGATGACCCCAGCGAACTTTCGGAGAAGAAAATCAAAGATCTGATTATCTTTCTGAATGCGACAAAATGGCTTTAGTAATGCTTCGCTAAAGTATATAAAAGCCATTTTCTTCCGTACTTAATCCTTATTAGGTTGACACGAGTTTAATGGTATCAAAACGGCGCACCCCAGCGCTAATAGAGTCGCGGGCCCAGCTGGCTGGCGACTACCATCTCTACCTACCTACCCTAAGTATGTACATACCTACTAACAAAAAAAAAACACCTTGATCTTTTATATACTTTTCTGCCCAAAACAGGAACAAAAATATCCTTCAGTATAAATAAACGCATATAAATCCGTCTGTTTTCAATGAACCACACCATTGTATGCAAATAAGTCCGCTCGCTCATCTGTCACCGAAGCGTCACCATCATTCGTTCGTCTCAAAACAAATAATCAATCGTCTAGGTCTCAACTTCTTCACCACAAAATCAACCGAGTAACAACAAATGCTTCGCAATAGACCAATGTCAATGACCAAAAACAAAATATCCGTTCAAATGCAAATCGTTACCCAATCATTTTTACATCCCATACCTACCAACTGTGAACCCGCCTTCAACTCTTCAAACCATCTGTGTGGAATCGTTAATCTGCCCCAGAACTTGAAAAACTCACAGTCACTTGTTAAGGGATCAACCGAAGACAAACAACCAACATGGGTCGTTCATTATTTCGGCCTTCAGGCCGCAACGTCATAGTTACTACGACGATGACGACGTGCTGTATACAGTGGGGCTTAACCATGGATCCAATTTGTGTGACCGAAAACCTATTACCTTATGCAGATGGAGGTTGTCGTATTGCCAGAGCCTTTAGTTGCACAAGGATTGTTTGGAAATTGTCATCCCATGGGATACGAATTTTATTTTGAACATTTTATTTTCGAACAAACAAAATAGTAAGTTATAGGTACCTAGCTCAGATATAAAACGTCCAGTTGGTGGGGATCTCATTTAAATTATTTACAATAATAGAAAAAAGTTTCAAATCGAGAAGTTTTGAACCCTTTCATCCTTTTTAATGGATGCTAATTTTTTAAACAGCAAACTCATATTAACATTGAGAGAACAGTCGAACTAGCAATAACTTCGTTTTCAGCTTCAGTATTCTGTGTGTCCCTAATCACAAACCATGAACTTAAAAACAGCAGTGTTTCAGATCAGAATCAATAACCTTTTTGGTACGATGAGAAGAATAATAAAATCTTGTCTTAATTGAAAGACGTTGATCACATAAAATTATTGCCAACAAAATAAAACGATAAAAAGGTGTACGCCAGGAGAGTCTACTTAATGGAAGGACTTACTGAGTATAAGGCCCAGTTTCTCACCTCTCATGACCTACTCAGAAAGAATATTTTCCCACATTCCGCTTAGTCAAACCTTAGCAATCATAAACTGGGAGTGGAGGATGCAGGAAAACACAGGCTGTCGGAATGTTTATTGCTTGGTTATGTTTAAAGAGGTTTTCCTCTGAAGGGTTTGATTTGTATGTTAGAAGCACAATTTTCTGACCAGAATAACTTTCATTGCAATTACAGTCAAACCAAGATACATTTTTACACCACTTAAGATAATGTTTGTTATCATATCAGGACATGCCACAACGTCCACGTCGAGAAAGCTTATAAGGCTAGGAACGCACTTGCGATTTCAATCGCGCGGTTTTTTAGTCGCAAAAATAGAACACATAAGTTTAAATGAGAATGAACGCACTTGATACCAACAAATCGTGACGATTTAAAGGTCGCAATTTGTTTCATTTTTCACGCGATGCGATTGTCGTAAGTTAAAATGAAACAAATGCACTCAAATGGATATGCTCACACTTGCGGTTTAAATTACTACGACTTAAAAATCGTAGTCGCAACAACAAATTGTAATGCACGCACTTGTGATTTTTAAGGCTAGGACCGCACTTGCGATTTTTTGTGGAGGCGATTAAAAAGTCGTAGTCGCTACAAATTATTGTCATGCACGCACTTGTGAGTTTTTGAGCGCGATTATTTAATCGCAAAAAATAAAACACACTACTTTTTATGTGAGTGCACGCATTTGCTACAAATAAGTAGCGACAGAAAAATCGCTTGAAAAAATGGAACTTGTTTCATTTTTATAATCGCTACGATTTTTAAGTCGCATGTGCGTGCATTCACATTTAACGCCATGTGTCTTATTCCTTGCGGCTAAGAAATCGTGGATTAAAAATCGCGGACATGAGCATATCCATTTGAGTACATTTGTTTCATTTAAGCTTACGACAATCGCATCGCAAGAAAAATGAAACAAATTGCGCCCTTTAAATCGTCACGATTTGTTGGTATCAAGTTCGTTCATTCTCATTTAAACTCATGTGTTCTATTTTTGCGACTAAAAAAACGCGCGATTGAAATCGCAAGTGCGGTCCTAGCCTTATTGTCATGAACGCACTTGTGATTTTTTTTGCGAGCGATTATTAAATCGCAAAAAATAAAACACACTACTTTTCAATTTCAATTTCAATTTATTTTGCATTCATTTTCACTTAAATCTAATTAACAAATATAAAATTATATAATTAAATAATGAAGTTTGAAAGAAGTTGTTAGTCTCGAACTATAGATTTTTATCAAACTTTTTATCAAACTACCTATCTGTGTATCTGTGCTTCCACCTACAGCCTCAACCACTTAATCGTTTATCTTCAAACTTGGTAGAAAAGATTCTTAGAGCTAATTTTCTAAAAGGCAAGTTGAAATAAATATTTAAGAAAAAATGCTAAATGTATTTCTGTACAAAAATTTCAATCGTAGTATTCGCGCTTCATGGGATGCCTATCAGCTTACCCATAAGCCTACATTCAGAAACCCGAAATCCAGAAAACCCAAAATTCATAAAACCCAAAGTCCATATGAAACCCAAAATTCAGAAAACTCAAAAACGCGAATGGAAAATCCCGCAGCTGGAATTGATTAAAAAACTATGTAATAGAAATTTGAAAAAAAAAAAATATGAAACAAAAAATGGTAAAAATATCCTTTCATATTTTGCAATAGCCTTGAAACTTGATTTGCATAACAACGTTGCATTCAATGACTCCAGGATTATTAAATTTTTCCAAGAAATTAAGTATAGATTTGTATGCCTCTTAATTCGCCATTTCAAGTTGAATTCAACTTGGACAAATTTTATTCTCCAAATCAAAATCATTAGCCGTGTTTTTTTGGAGAAGTTATCCGTAGTACAGTAGGATTTTATATGAATAACAACATCCGCAGTAGGATCACTGCCGATAAAATGAGAAGTGAAATCCTGCTGCGGATAGAGATTTGACGTTTATTCGAGTATCGGCAGTAATCCTACTGCGGATGTTATATTTGTTTTTCATATAAAATCCTACTGTACTACGGATAACTTTTCCAAAAAAAACACGGCTAACGTCAAATCTCTATGCGCAGCAGGATTTCATTTCTCCTTTTATCGGCAGTGATCCTACTGCGGATGTTGTATTTGTTATTCATATAAAATCCTACTGTACTACGGATAACTTTTCCAAAAAAACACGGCTATTGACGATATCAAAATCTTTTCCCAATGATCTTTGCAAATTTCCTTCGGCAAGAAAACGTAAGACCGCTTCCCAGCTGCAACGATGTAGAAATGGAAGTTTTATGGGTTTGGAGACATTACAATATTTTATAGAATTACTTTTTTCAAAATTTACACACAAAGTTTTGAAAGTAATCAAAAAGCTTCACAAACAAAATTCTTTTGTATTTGGCAACTGAGAAGTGACAGATGACAGCTATTTTCAATTTTACTTAAAGTGATTTCGAAATGAT
This sequence comes from Chrysotoxum bicinctum, assembly GCA_911387755.1. Taxonomy (NCBI): domain Eukaryota; kingdom Metazoa; phylum Arthropoda; class Insecta; order Diptera; family Syrphidae; genus Chrysotoxum; species Chrysotoxum bicinctum. The sequence continues at coordinate 225,918,026 of OU426987.1, forward strand.
TTCGAAATTATGAAAGCGAGTGAAATGTAGAAAACTGAAAACAAATTCACTCGGTTTCGAAATTCGTTTTTTTTTTTCAATCAATTTTTTGGAACTTGGCTGTATGCTTATATTTTATTTGCATAAGCTTTACTTTTTTTGTTAACTATTGAAATGATATGTATTTGGAACCAACATTTGAGGAGAACGCTCTAACGTTCAGAGTATCTAATCAAAAATGTTCAACTTAAACTTACGCAAACTTTATTATACTTGCACTAAGCATTATTTTAGGGAAATTTTCATTTTATATAACTTTCTTTTCTAATTCTTTTCTACGGATATATAGGGTTTTCTGACTTCTGTTATAAAAAAAAATATTTAAAAACATTACATACAACAAAGTACAGCCCTTGTTTTGAAATCCAGAACTCTGATATTTTATTTTATTTTTAAATCCAGTTTCTGAAAAAAAAAATTTAAACTAAAAATTTTGAAAAAAAAAATATGAAAAATTATAAAAATATATAATAAAATGACTATTGATTATTGATTAATTGATCATTTGTTAATTAAAAAACGGTTGAGATATCTTCTATCAGACAACTTAGCATATGTACATTTTTTCGAAAACTATTGAACTATTGAGAACAGACTTGTAAGTTCCTAATTGTTAGTTTTTCCGTTGGTTTTAAGTATATTTTTTTTTTATTTAAATACATTTTTCCTTCTGTCTACAAGAATTCGTTATTATTTCGGGCGCATAAGTTTATCCTTAGTCCGCAGTTATTGTATTTGTCAAAACCGACTAAAGAAAATAATAAGAAAAGAATCGATAAAACAAAAGCTGTTTGTATTGCATTTAGAAAATAGAAAGCTACATATCTGCGAACCAATACTCAATTTTGACTTACATGTAATATGTAATAAATAACTTTTTCAGATTCCCGCGTTATTCTTTTTTGTGTTCCTATCACAACACTGCCAGTATTCGTTGTGGTGTTTAGCTTTCCAGACTTTCTAAAAGTGTTCTTGTAGGGTTTTGTTAATTTTTCAAAACTTTTAACATATTAATCGAAGCCGAAACTCCAATCGTCTTTAGTCTTTTTTTTTTAACAAATACCTACCTGCCATTTATATTTTCTCTTCGCAACAAAGTAGTTTTTGAGATACAAGCAGCTAAAATACAAACGTATTCTCGTGGATTCAAAACGTCCCTTGGTAGTAAAGTCTTGTGGCAGAATGTGCCTAACGTCGGCATTGGTAAAACTTAAAGTCTCAACGTTGGTGTACTCGACCCTATTGTCCTTAATCATCAATTTATTTCATCACATCCAACAAATAACATTCCACAAATTCTTCAAGAAACTGAAAGCTCATCTTTACCTGCTCGTTGTCCTAATTTTGTTTCACCGCGATAAACTCTTGCTTGAAAGTATACAATTTAAGGGGGTAGGACTTGATCAAATTCATCATTCATTTTTGTAAATAATTTTGCCTATACTTCTTCCATAACATATTACGTTTGTTTTTAATTCTGTAATTATTACAAGTATCTTTCCTTTACATTGGAAGTCAACTAAAATTATATCCGTTGCAAAAAGGAAAGAAAATCACCATCTTTCTAGATATGGCCTTCTGTCCCCTAGGCAATCTGGATTCCGATAGAGGCTGTAAACTGCCTTAATAGAAATTTCAGAGGAAATACGTCATGCTGTTGACGAAAGTCAAGTTTCATTCTTGGTCTTATTACAATTTTCTGAAGCCTTTGATATGGTCGACCATTCTTTCTTATGTCACAAACTGTCTGTATTGTACAATTTTTCGCCGTGCGCCGTTAAACTTATTTCATCTTTTCTAACAGATAGCAAGCAAATCAGGGCCATAAATGATAATTTTTCGGAGTTTCTTTTAGTAACGACTGGTGTTCCACAGGTATCCATCTTAGGACCCATCCTCTTCTCACTTTACAATAATAAGCTTCCGACCCTTTATATTAAGCACTGTTCCATTAATATGTATTCTGACGATGTTTACCTAGTTTTGAGTTGTCTATTGGGTTTGATTAAGCACGGTGCATACTGTTTGAATGAAGATCTTGCTGAAATAGCAAGTAGGTCAAATCATTCCAGGTTTATTTTGAATCCCAAAAAAATTTATTGCATAGCCATTTAAAAAAAAAAGCCTTTAGATATATCTTACTTTCCCTCCATCTTTCTTAACAGTGAACAAATTGAGACCTCGGAACGTCAGTTTTTCAATAAATCCATTCGGCTGTGGAATTATTTGCCTCGGGATATTAGAAGGATTAATAGCACTAAAGATTTAAAAGTAAGCTAAAGGCACATTTTTCTCGTAATGTCTAACAAATATTTAAATCTGTCTCTCATTTTTACTTCTTTTTGATACAATATTTGAGATTTAAAATAGGCATGTACATATATAAACTTAAAATTTTGATAATTATTTAAAACATGTAATTTTGAATTTTTGTTTCCATTTAAAAACTCATGTAGCTTTCATTTTTCTTTTTTCTCTTTTTAAGCTTAGCACTATTTACAAGATATCAAAGGGCACGGTAGTGCCCAGCCAAGTTCTGGCACTACACCCTTTTTACGGGAACAAACTCAGGCGGTTTTTGACCCCTCCCTATCTTCAGTACCAATGAAGTCAGAAACTTAAAATTCCGTACATTTGCTAAGCTAATCAGGCGCCTCACCAAATTTCAACTTTCTAGCTTAAGCGGTTCCTGAGATATAAGGCCTCAAAAATCACAAAAACCGTAACTGACTCACTGACTGACTGACTGACTGACAGATCATCAAAATTATGAAGCACTTTCCGACATCGTAGAACCTTGTAATTTTACACAACGGTAGGTCTTGTCATGCAAGCAGAGGAAAAGATCGAAAATTTGGGGTTTTCCATTCAGGGGGCGTGGTATCCGCCCACTTTCACTTCTGACTTCTGTAAAACGATGAAATTTGGTAAAGTGGCAGAACTCAAATTGCATATAAGGAACAAAATATAAAATTTGAGGTTTTCCATTCAGGGGCGTGGTATCCGCCCACTTCCTTAGAACTGATGTAAATTATATATGGCACACTTCCGATTGCAGTAGAACAATGAAATTTGGTAGAACGGTAGGGCTCAAATCGCATATAAAGGACCAAAAATAAAAATTGAAGTTTTCCATTTAGGGGCGTGGTATCCGCCCACTTTCTGAGAAAATGTTTATTTTATATGAAGCACTTCCGATTTCTGTAGAATTTTATTATTTAATGATTACTGACTAAAATTTGATGGGCTTACTTGGCAAGTATTTTTTATGCCCAATTCGAATGGTTTTAAAAATTTGACAAGTGAACCCATCAAATTTTAGTCAGTAATCATTAAATAATAAAATTCTACAGAAATCGGAAGTGCTTCATATAAAATAAACATAATAATAAAAAAAATAATAAAATTTCACTATTACATTGTAGCTGTTTCAATATTATTCTACTTTAAATATTCGGTATTGAACCTTCATGAAGTAAGAACTTGGCATGCTTTTAGATCTCAGTACTTTTCACGGCTGACTTGTTACACAAAGGTTTTTGTACAGAAGAACTTGGCTCTTTTTTTAACATTTATGTTTTTGGTCTGATGTATCTTACTGCGTTTAAGTCATCCATTGAAAAACCAAATTAATTAAAAAAAAATGATCATTTCACTCCTACGCATCGTTCTTCATAGAACAAAAACTATTTGTCCTTCAAACTTACTACAACCTTGATTCAAGGGGAATATGCAATTTTTCTTCACGCATCCTTCATATAAACCTGAATAATTTTCCACAAGTGTATTCCCGAAGGACAGAGGGTGAAACTTCGTCTTAATAAAAATGGCAATGGAGTTCCTTTTGTGTCGCCCTCGTTGCATCATGTCATGACATACATTTTTAAACGCTCGACACAAAGAGAAATGTCTTCAATGATTCATATTGCAAAACACAAAAACACTGACTTATTATGGCGCATTTCAGTTTTGATCATGATGAGTGATTTAATGACTTATCAACAAAGCTACCCTTATAGAATTATAGAGTACAGTTAATATTTATCAAGTCTTAATGAATTAACCTCGTTTTTGTGTTGTTGTTTCAATACTAAAATGAAAATCGTGTCCAATGGTCGTTGACCTGTTAATAAATCTTTTGTCCCTCGTTAAATAAAGAAGTTGGCTCCGATTTCAAGAGGATTCGCTTTTTTTTGCAGCAAAATGAGTGGTAGGTATGCTGTGGAAAAATTGACAGTTTGACGACTTTTTGATATTGTTCTTATTTGTTAATTATGCACGCTATACATACTCGTATCATTGTCAGAAAGGCCCGATCCGACGAATACATCATCCGAATCGTCGTCATAGTCGGTCGTCGCATTAAATTCGAAAACTGAAAACTTCCCTAATTACCGTACCGACTGATGTCCCAACGCACCCAACCGTGCGAAATTAACCGAAAATTTGAATAATTCAGCCGAGGAATGCATTAATAAGCCAGGACTTTCCGGGAATTGCATTTGATTTTTCAGCTCTGATTTGGATAATATATATGTGTTGTAATAAATTTGAGTTACTAAAAGGCGGACAAACCTTTTCCTTCTATACCTACGCCCACATACAACATGATGTCTGATAGCAAATTATACATCAACTTAATTTCCGAGAAATCACTGAATTAAACAAAATAAAAAAAATATTTATTTAAGTCAAGCAAATCGAAATTAATGCAATCATCATCAGAGAAAAAAAAAAGACTCACATATTTTGCTTTGTTGTTTAATGAGTTATTACTGATTCAGCTTCAGATGTTCTTATACATAGATACTCTACACTACACTCGTGTTTGTTTACCTACAGCAGATATTCAGATACCTTTTTTCGTAAGGTTGGTATAACTTTCAGATTCAGACGGTTGTCGGATGCGTTGTCAGAAGCAGATAGAGCTTACCTAATGACGTTAATGGGGTGTTTAAGGGCGTGAAGTTGGTTTGCTAAGAACAAGAAGCCTGGCCTGATGCTGATGGTTGACATGGTTCTATGACCTTCTTGATGACTACCCACCGTGATGGTTTTTTTTTTTTGAGCAATAAGTCAGTGAAGGTAATTTGCAAAGATTGCAAAAGGTTTAAACGAATGTTACCACCTGCGGTTCTTAATTAACTTGAAGACTGCAAAGAGCCTGAAGTTGAGGTAAAAACAAGTCTATAAGGCAATACATTGTAATAATTTTTCCTACTGAATAAATAATAGTTTAAGGATAAAAAGAAAAATAGCTAAATATAGTAAACGTCTTGATCGCAGTTGATCTTTCAAGATTGTGAGAATATACTTTGGGAAAGTTGATTGTTAGTTAGTTTTGCGTAAGCATTACGAATAAAATAAAGGAAGCAAAACAATGAAACATATTCAAACTTGTGAATATCAAATCTCAATAAAGCATAACCAACAAGAACGTAAGCAATTCAGCATTATCTTTGTTTTCAACGCTCATCTACAACGACAAACTCATAACTAGCTCTTCAGTTCATATTAGGGCAAATTTACTCTCACCTCATTTTACTGTTAGCTCTACCTTGCCAGCCAGCTACATTGTCCCTCTTGTACTTGAGAACGCAAATCATTCAATGGGATAGGAATATCTCAGCAATCGTATAGTTCTTGCACCTGATGTGCTCTTCGAGATCCTAACATGAACAACTTCGCTTCCATTCTTCTGAATAGGTAATTTTCTTCATTAGCAAAACTATTGCGAAAGCATTTTCAATCCCTCCAACTTTTCTGTGATCTTCCCTGCAAGATGGAAGACAGCATTTGTTGAGCCTTTTTCTTTAAGGTGGGCTAGAAAGGATCGCCTTTTTAAGTATTATGAAATCACTGATCAGCTAATCAGCTCAAGAAATACATATACATATATCATAAACCAAATTTTTCTAAAGGCCCGGCAAAACGGTTTTCGCAACAATCGTCAACTGGTGATTTGATGGCATATCGCACCGAAGAGTGTGACAGATCTTTATATTGTGTTGAAGAAAGTAAGATTATTGAGCTTTATATTTCTAAGGTACTTGAAAGAGTTTGACGTCAAGCTCCTTTGTCGAAAATGCATGCTTTGCGTATTAAGGAAAACCTTATAGTAGAAATTACCTTCTGGATCGTTCAGTACATGTTGTATTATACAGTTTCAAATCTGACCTTCACAGAATAAATTCTGGTGCTCCCCAGGGCTCCGCTTTATCTCGTTTTTTTTTTTTACATTTTTATACATTAGAATATAATATATTTATAATGAAATTTTACACCCCTTTATACGTCCAAAATTCGATAACTACTCACATATTTGGACATCAGGTGCTGTCCAGCTCCTCTTCATTTACTATCTTATTTACTATTACTATTTACTATTTATTGGTTTAAAGCAGAACTTAATATTAAGATAAACATCTTTTAGATAATTAAGCCTTGTTGTGGAATTACGTTAATGGACATATGTATAAATAATATGTATAAATAATATTATATATATAATATTATATACAGGGTGTCCCACAGTCACCGCCCCAAACGAAAACCATGGATTCCTGAGGTCATTTTAAGTCGAAAAACTTATGAGGTAATTTTCTCGTTTTCGTCCCGTTTTCGAGTAATAACGGTTTTTATGATTTTTGCTCTTTTTTCCCTTAACTGGCATTATCTTTGCTAAACTACGTCCGATTCGTAAGATTTTTTTTATAACCAATCAAGAATTTATTACAGTTTTAGTTTGTCTCAGAACTTTTTTTCTGCGGGCAACCGTTTCTCCGCAATTTTGCATCAAATCCAATTTTTTCGTTTTTTAAGTTGTTTTTTTCACTTTGATATCATTTTTTTCAAAAAAACACGTTAATGAGTATTAATTTTTTTCGTTAATTATTAAAGCCCAGTTTATTTTCTGAAAAAAAAAAATATTTTTTTTTCCTTAAAAAAGAATACTAAATGTAATTAACAAAAAATAAACAAACAGTGAATTAAAAAAAAAAAAAATTTTAAATACAAAATTAACTTTTTCTGAGCTATTGTGGTTAAGAAAAGGACAAATAGATAAAGTTAATTAGTAAGACCGTTAACTAATGTAAACAGTAAAGATTTGCATTATGATTTGAAGGTTGTAAATGTCTTTCTCGCGTGATCTAGTGTCCGCGTCGTGTTCTTTCACTTGATACACCATTTTGGATTTGTTATTCAAATTGTATTTTTTTTTTTCAATTATTTGCGAACAATGGATTACACTTATCAAGAATATCTGGAAATATTATTAATATACGCTGAAATGGGACAACTTTATCTATTTGTCCTTTTCTTAACCACAATAGCTCAGAAAAAGTTACTTTTGTATTTAAAAATTATTTTTTTTTAAATTCACTCAGTTTGTTTATTTTTTGTTAATTACATTTAGTATTCTTTTTAAGGAAAAAAAATATTTTTTTTTAAGAAAATGAACTGGGCTTTAATAATAAGTGAAAAAAATTAATACTCATTGACGTGTTTTTTTGAATAAAATGATATCAAAGTGAAAAAACTACTTAAAAAACGAAAAAATTGTGTTTGATGCAAAATTGCGGAGAAAGGGTTGTCCGCAGAAAAAAAAGTCTCTGGACAAACTAAAACTGTAATAAATTCTTGATTGGTTATAAAAAAAATCTTACGAATCGGACGCAGTTTGGCATAGATAAAGCCAGTTAAGGGAAAAATCATAAAAACCGTTATAACTCGAAAACGGGACGAAAACGAGAAAATTGCCTCTTAAGTTTTTCGACTTAAAATGACCTCAGGAATCCATGGTTTTCTTTTGGGGCGGTGACTGTGGGACACCCTGTATATGCATTAAGAAAAGAAAGAAATCGATTCGCATATTAGGTACTTTATAGGTAAAGTTACAAACAAATTTTTTTTATCGCACAACAATCGACCCAGCTCCAGCAATGAGAAAGTTCAACCCTATATTCAATTTTGAAATGATTTAATTTTAATGATTAGAAACATAAACTGGTTAAATTTTAATGATTTGAAACACAAATTAATTTGAAAAATATTTCGTTAAGTTACTCTGAAAATGTTTCAGATTATCTATTCTCCTTAGTTGACGTGGCAACGAATTCCAAAGACGAACTGCACTAACGAAAAACTGTCGCTCAGAAGACTGACAAGTGAAGCGTGGAATAGAGGTTTGGTTGGTTCTGTCAGAAGATAGAAAACTTATATGGTTATAGAGGTCCGGCGGCGGTTGCTTCGTATGGACAATTTTAAATAACATATGGTAAGCGTTCTAAATTGTAATAAATTCGCAGAACTAAATCTATACAGACTTTTCGTATAATTCGAAATGTGGTCAAATCTTTGGAGTCCAAAAACATAACGAGCTGCATTATTAAAAACAACGTTGAATTTTCTCTGTAAAACAGCATCTAAGCTACAAAAAATTTCACACCCGTACGTTAAAATAGGCACTACCAATGTTTTGACCAGCATTTTCCTAGTTTATACTGGTGTGAACTTCTTTGCAACAGATAGTGTTCTCAGCGCACCATAAGCCTTTCCTACCACAGCGTTTACATGATTGCTCCGTGTTAGATTACGATTAAAGTATATACCTAAATTTTTCGCCGTATTAACGTACTCCACTGGAGTGTTTTTTAGGAATATGGTCGGAAAATAGCTTAAGTCTAAAGTCTTTTTCGAAATGACGAGACACTTAGTCTTAAGCGGATTAAGAACAAGACCATTGGCGTTAGACCATTCAGATAATGCCTTCAGATCTGTATTAATATTATCAACGCAATTTTCGATTAGACCCAATGCTGTACTTCCGAGATATTGTACATCATCAGCAAATATTCTCAAGATACTTGGTAATAGGGCCCATACACTACGCAAACCGTTTGAGCAAACAAATGCCTTTTGTTGTTGCAAAAATGTTTGTGCAAACAGTTTGAGTAGTGTGTAGCGATGTTGAGTATTTGCGCAAACGGTTTGAAGAAATTCAAAAAAATTTGAATTTTCCGTGACTGCACAAACATGTTTGAGTGGTGTGTGTTGAATTTTGCTCAAACAGATGCCAATTTTCATTAAATTAAGATGAATAAACAAGACGAACGAATTTTTTTGGACCAAATTCTTTTTTTTTTTGTTTTTTCTATTTTTTTTTTCAATAGCCAAGGCAATAATTAAAGCTGCACACGCTGAATCGCTCATTGCTCCGTAGGTCTGATTGAGATGAAAAACGTCACGCAACTAATATCTCTCAAACATGTTTGTGTAGTGTGTGGCGAAACTATGTTTGCTCAAACACACGTTTGAACAAACGTGTTTGCATAGTGTATGGGCCCTATAAGTTATTCACATAAGAAAAGAATAATAGTGGACCCAGAATAGATCCTTGTGGTACACCTCGCGATAAAGAAATGAACTGAGATATTGTCGTTCCGGAGACCACAGCTTGACTCCTTCTAGATAAATATGAAAAAATGAGGTCAACTGCTCGAGTTGAAAATCGAAAGTCAGTTGACAGTAGTCAAGAAGAACTAAGAATGAGACTTTGTCTTCATCGAAGGCCTTCCTTACTTGCTCAATGACATTCAATAGAGCAGTGGTGCTGCTATGTTGAGATCGAAAACCAGACTGTTTTGATGAGAGGAGACTATTCAAAGTAAAATATCGAGTAATCTGCTTATGCATTAATTTTTCAACTATTTTTGAAAAAAAAAATGGTAAAATTGATATAGGGTGATATTCGTTTTTTGTTTGTTTTTTTTTTGGAATTGGAATGATTTTTGAAAGTTTCCATTGAGAAGGAAAAATACTAGTAGTAAATATTGTATTATTTATAATATGAGTAATATTGCTGGTAATATTGCTGGTACTATTGCTGGTAATATTGCTTTAAAGAATGTTGGATGCACTTTATCAAAACCTATGGCATTTGACTTAAGTGAAATCAAGCTTTCTACAACATCTTCCGGGGTTACTCCTGAAAAGTCAAATACATCTTCGAATCTCGATGACGAGTCCTCAGCTTGCAAAGCAATTGGTCTACTCGAGACTTGGGGAACTGAAGTGATGAAAAATTTATTCAATTCAGAACAGTTAACATCCAAATCTTCGTGACTTTGCTTCCCATTTAATGGCCACGTATATTTTTCCAGAGCTTGGGCCCATTCTGAGACCGATTCAAGTGATTTGTATACCATTTAGTTTTCTCTCCATTTATAAAGCTGACACATTTGTTTCGCATATGCCGGTATTGTTGGCGATCTTCAGCTATCCTAAATCGTTTCCATTTATTGTCTATGCGATTTCTTTGACTTATACAGTTTAGTATCTCGAGTGTCAAGGGTTATCACCATGCTTAACCGTTCTTGTTTTCAATGGAACATGGATGTCAAATAACCTATTGACATTGCATTGTATAAATTCAACTTGCTCGTCTGGAGATCTCATGTAATAAACATTCTAATAGACTGATCTGATGTCAGATTCAAGGGATACAACATTAAGGTTTTTGAAATCTCGATATTGAAAAGTAATTGTTGGTCTAACAGGAGAAAAATCAAAGGATATGTGTATTAGGTCATGACGTGAGAAACCTGGTGCTAATAACTGATCGTATAAGATAACTTTATGAATTTCGCTCACAAAAAAAACATCGAGAAGAGTACTTGAACTTTGTGTGAATTGGGTTGGTTTGCTAACGTTAACCGGATGTAGCCTTGACAAATTCAATGACATTTGATGTCAAAATCACTACCTTACGATTATAGGTTTCACCTTTTCCTACTATTCAGTTTATGTTCACTCTGATTTCTGACCTAAATTTCATTCACTTTTGTTTTGTTATTATTTACGCTTTTAAATTTGCTGACCTGGCTATTCACTTTTTCAAAAAAAAAAAGATTAATGTTTTGGAACCTTCAAGTTACTTGAAAGTAATATTAATGCCTATACTAAAATAAGTGGTGTTTTAGTATTCTAAAAAAGCCAAAGTATTTTGTTTGAATTCAGATAGTGGATGCATAGGAAGATGTCAGAGTCAAAGATGATGATGAGTGTTTATGATGATAAACTGCGTGTTCCAATGAAAGTCATTCCAATGTGCAATACTAGAAATGAAATGAAATGAAATGAAATGAAATGAAATGCAATGAAATGAAATGAAATGAAATGAAATGAAATGCAATGAAATGAAATGAAATGAAATGAAATGAGTATTATATGCTTGATTTCAGCGCTGATGTCATTTGCAGAGTTCATAGCAATGCCCAGGTAGACAAACACACTGATCACCTCGAAGTTATCAGCCCTATTATGAGTATCATTTTGATAGTCGATAATTTCTATCAATTGGTTGATAATTTGGTATTATGGGTATCAACTGGTAATTTTAGACCGATTGTGAATATTTACTTATCAAAAAGTTCATTGTGAATGAGTTTTGTTTATTTTGTTCGACGCTTCGCGTTTTAAATATTTATTTGTTTTTTGTTGGCCACGAAAAGGTAAATTATTTGTGCGTAAATATAAGTTGTTCTTATAAAAAATTCATCATAACTCCTCAAAAAATAATTCTATCGAAGTCAACATTCTCTTTAATTTTGTTCGCTTTTAAAAATCCCGAATAAATTTGTATGTTTACGTTTCAATTAAGAATTTGTTGTTGATAAGAAAATTGATGTGTATCTATTTTGTTGATATCCGTAATAACATGCCTATCAAAAAAATCATTCACAGTAATGATAAAATCTAATAAAATTCACAGTCGACAAAAAATGTTGGTAGTTGATAGTCATAATACCAACTCATTCAATTTGTTGGTATGTATCAAGTATTTAGTTGATAGCTATAATAGGGCTGTATATCTATCAGACAAAAAACATAAATGTCAAAAATCGCCTGAGTTTGTTCCTGTAAAAAGAGTTTAGTGCCAGAACTTGGCTGGACACTACCGTGCCCTTTGATCAATAGTTACGTTCTGACCAAGTCTGAAATGGGAATCGACTCTATTTGATGACAGTATAAACTATGTCTTCTCTTCATTGATGACAAGACTTATTTTGCTTTTTTCTGACTCGATGCTGCAAAACCACCCGTAACTGCTCGTTTGGTTCTTCTCGAAGCTATGGGCATATCTAAGGCATTGCATGGATTTTTAAAACATAGTGTCAGTTGCGTTAGCCCGGTTGTTGCTTGCGCACTTCTCTTTCAAGAACAATATTGAAGCAGTTTTATGAAAGCGCGTCACCTTATTGCAGTCTTCTGTTAGTTTTGAAAGTTTCTCTCTTCCAATTTTGACAGGGCAGCGAGCATTCTTCAACGTCATCCTTATAAGGCGTATCAGTTTGGAAGGGATACTTGAAATGGCACGGTATAGCTCATCCCTGTTCACACTGTCATAAGCCGCTTGGAAATCGATGAAAAGGTGGTGTGTATCGATATTAAATTCTTGGGTCTTCTCCAGGATTTGGTGCAATTTTAAGATTTGGTCGACGACAGGCTTTCCAGGTCTGAAACCACACTGTTAGGAGCTAACCATTTCCTCGGTAAATGACTTCAGGCATTCACATAATACGCTGAACAGGACCTTGAGGCGAGCTTTAAAAGCTCCGCCCGTAGACCATTATCACTTGCTGCTTTGTTCGATTTTAGACCGGTAATGGCGGCTACCTTAATCGAATTAAGTTCGGATGGGTGAAACTTCAGATCATCATTCAAAGTTATGTATTCCAATATTCGACAATTCTTCAAGTCTGCATTCAAATATATTGTTTGTCAAAATTAAAGGGATTGGATGAACATTTTAGTCAAATAAGTAAAATGTCAATACTATTTTAGTACGATACTTCTAACATTTTATCAAAGTTGAAATTTCGAATACCTTTTTTTATCTTGTTAGTATCGTAATAATTTCATATGACTCTGACATTTCCAAATGCCATAAAAGGTATGTAACTTATTTTTTTGCAAAAACTTTTATTGTTTTAAGGAATTTAGTAAAATTATTGAAAAAAAGTCTTATAAAAAGTCTTAAACAATGGTTTAAAGTATTTTGTATTCAGACAAATACAAAAATCTAACACAAAATACCAACTACGTAAGTTTTATCAGTTTTTGTCTTCTAAATTGGCTTAGTTCAAATGGTGTTTTCGTATAAATTCTAATCGATACCATAAATATCTCAAACTCTTAAGTCCTAATACTTAGGAGTGAAGTTTTATCTTATGCATTCATTTTGTTGAACTTAATCCCTAATTAAGATATTGAGCTTATACCTACTAATTTGCCTTTCAACATTCCTCCTTCGTCAGATTCTGCCATTCGTAGCTAAGTTGTCCGAAATATTCGATATCGCATTGGAATTAAGTTGAACACTTTGTATCGCTTGAGTTGGGTTAGTATTTCAAAGTATTTATTGGTGTATGTATGTATATATGTAGATATGTATCTTATTTATGGGTTAAGTTTCCATCTATATAAATTCATATAGGGTTCCCTTGATTTGTCATACTTAGACAAACTCAATATCATCATGCCCACCTCTAAGTAAACTAATATATAAATAACCCTTAAAAGTGTCGATATTCCCCCCAAAGCGAAGGACGAATATACAACTACACATAAGATAGACTTCAGCTTCTTGACACCAAGTTAACAGCACCCACATTCGATGGAATCCTACTCCATTCAAATTGTCCGTATAGCTTTCTAACCTATTCAAATATTTATAAACAAAATTGGATACTTTACCCAGAAACTAGTTCCCCCGTCTTAGTAGAGAAACGACGATGGACGAGTTTATTAATCAGCTTTGTCATACATTCTTCAGAACTTTTTTCTAATTAAACGAAAGCTGAACGAAAGGCAGGAAAAAATCAACAATTCTCAGATGCGACGTCGCCGGACGTGCAAGGATAAACTTTTTCGATTTTCGAGGGTGTAGAAAGGCGGAGCAGAAATAATATCATTTCGTACTTCTATAGCCTCTCATGCCCTTACTGCTTTAAGACTTCCACTTTTTGGTTCATATTTTGTGCACCCTTCGTCGTCTGTTTGAAAGAATGTCTTACTACAAATACCCATCAGAGTAGAGGAGGTTAAAATGCAGTTTGAAAATGCAGCTTGCAAAATGCTATCTTTAAAGGAGGTGAAACTATTTGCTTAATTACTGAAAAGGCATTTGTATAACATACTTATATGTTTATATACGGTATGTTGACTCTCACCAAGCTTACACCCTTATCTAAGTGGACTGACATGCATATCTGTATTTCTCCGCCCCTAACATACCCTTATGAAACGAAGACGGAAATAAAATTCCATCTCATCGTATTACTTAAAAAGGGAGCAAATAACGACTTGCAAATAAAGATACAGATTCACATTTTGCTGGTTTAAGAGTAGATTTTGGTAGTATCTATACAATATATCCTGTCTACCTTTAGAGAATTAGGGATGAAAAATAAAAAAAAAATAAAACACAAACAGAAAAACTAATAGAAATTTGTTTTTATTTTGCTATTTCTGTTTAGCATTTGGAATTTTTTGCGAAAGAATCTTGCACCAATCCCATTTAAGATCTTGAAGCTGGTTCAGAAACTACAGCCACAAAAACTGCTAATAAGTATTTTAAAACTCAAGAAAAGGTCTATTAGTTTAGAACGCCTTTTTTTGGCCCAGTAAGTGTAAGTGTTCACTTTCCAACCATGGCCCATAGAATTTCTTCTTTTAAATTTAAAATTCTGTATCAATTGTTTAAGCTTATATCAAAATTGGGATCACAGCAAAGGTTTCAATCAATTCCCTAGACGAAAAATTATATTTTTTTTCTAAGTTTTAGAAACAACTTGGCATACCGTACAACCATTAAGAAAAAGTTTATCTATCTCGAAAACGACTCCAACCATTTTAATGTAAAACAAATTTTATTTCCTAGCGGGAGAAGAACCCTTCTAGGAAACCGTTTCTACTTCAGTTCGGCGAATTGTGAGTAAGGCGATGTGCATAACCATAAGAGAACTGTTACTGTTCTTTTTCGAAAGTTAAATTATTCGAAATGAAGAGAGTACAGCACAAAGTATGTGGGATCTCCTACAGAGAACTTGCAAAGAAAAAGCCAAAACACTGTTAGGGGTTTCAAAAGGACACAACCAACAAGGCAAAGAAACATGGTGGTGGAATGATGAAGCTAAATCAGTTATAAGTAAAAAGAAAATGGCTTTCAAGGCTTGGTCGAAGTGCCCCTCTAATAATACAGAGCAAAAGTCACGCCTCGAAGTGGAATATAGAAACTGCAAGAAAGAAGCGAAGAAGAAGTGCGCCCAAATTCAAGCAAAGAATACAGAAAACCTGTATCGGGAGCTGGATGAAATTTCTACCCCGACAGCTGGTGCTATTCAAGAGCTACGGCAAAACACGAATAAGGGCGCAACTATCTTCAAAATAGCCGCTCAAAGAAGAAGAAATGCCCAGGAGATTTGTTCGCCAAAGTTCATTAACAATGCTCAAGGCCAACTACTTGTGAAAGACAACGAAATTCTTCACAGGTGGCGACAGTATTGTGACGGACTTCTAAACGAACAATTTCCAAGGCTATACTTTCCAATAGCTTCAACTAACTTAAGCGAAGTATCCGACGTCACAGTCGAAGAAGTTAGTGAGGCGGTAAAATACTCCAAAAAGGGAAAAGCTGTTGGCCCAGACGAAATACCCTCAGAGTTTTGGAAAAAGATGGGAGACATCGGGTTTAGATGGCTCATGATTCTTGTCTCCAAACTTATACGAGGTGATCGCATGCCTAATCAATGGAGGGAAAGTTACCTTCTTCCAATTTATAAAGGAAAGGGTGATACTCGAAGCTGTGATAATTACCGTTCGATTAAGCTGATGTCACACACCATGAAGATCGTTGAGCGAGTCTTGGGTAGCCGACTGCGAAAAATAATTAGGCTATCTGATGACCAGTGCGGGTTTGTCGGTGGTAAGTCAACCACGGATGCAATCCAGAGTATAAGAATAATTATGGAAAAGCATCGGGATTCTTTGGAGGATTTGCATGTTGTATTGGTTGATTTTGAAAAAGCATTCGATCGGCAACCACGAGATCTAATATGGGTGGCCCTCAGGCAACGAGGAGTTCCAGAAACCTATGTGCGGATAATTATGGACATGTATGATGGAGCAGTTACTAAAGTAAGATGCGCAGGGAAGTGTCTTGAGTCCCCTGCTCTTTATTACAGTTCTTGATTACCTGCTTGAAGGCAAAGTGACGGATCCAAAAGTACATCAGTTATTCTTTGCTGACGATGGAGCCATCATAAGTGAAGACCCGATATCCCTACAACGAGCACTTGACGTATGGGTGGATGTTCTAGAAGGAAGTGGGTACCGCATAAGCGCGAAAAAGACAGAATACCTATGCTGCCCATTTTCTGATCCACACAGGCCTATTCCAGACATTTATTTGAATGGAGTAGTGCTTCCCAAGTGTGAAAAGTTTAAATATCTGGGGTCTATGATAAATAACGAAGCTACTTGTGATGACGATATCTTCTGTGACCGAAAAATGCCCCCTAAGCTGAAAGGAAAGCTCTACACCTCAGTTGTGCGTCCAGCACTCACATACGGTTCACAATGTTGGACAATGTACAAAAAGTATGAGAGTAAGCTAACGGCAGCTGAGATGAAGATGCTTCGTATGACAGCAGGAGTTACAAAGCTTGATCGAATTAGAAGTACGAAGATCCGAGGAAGCCTTCATGTTAAGAATACCATTTCCCAAAAAATTGAACACGACCGACTCAGTTGGTATTGCCATGTTCAAAGGAGAGATCCTGAGAACCCCGTCAAAAAGGCAATATCATACAACCTTCCAATTCGAAATAAAAAGAAAGGTAGGCCTAAACACTCCTGGTACAAACAAATGCAAAAACACCAGCATTCAGTTGGCCTCAGAAATGGAACAATACAAAACCGGGAGGCTTGCCGCCGATTTCTGAGGTCAACCCGGCGAACCCCACAGGCGGATCACTAGTGTGAAGCAGATACGTGGGAGAGTTATGATCCCCTCGACATCGAGATCATAACAGCGCCGAAGAAAAGGAAGAAGAAGAAGAAATTATTCCACTAATATTTGGTCCTGTGTGCGGAAAGGGCGAACACACGAGAAGATACAATCGTGAACTTTATTATTATTAATGTGATGTGGATGTTTACCCTGAAAGTAAAAAAACAATGGACAAGAATCCCTCAGCCAAGAGAAATTTTGAATTCCATATTGACAATATTATCAACTCTGTCAATCTAAATATGACCCAAATGCCTTACTTTCATGTGAACAATTTTCATCTGATAATATTTTCAAGAAAACCGTGTCAGGCTATTGTCAGACAGCCATCTTTCAATAAAATTGCCAGGTTTATATTTAGCCAGATTGCCGATATTTTCCCATAAGATTTCTCCATTTAAGAAACCACCCTCTTCTAATAAAATTGAAAAAAAAAAATAATAAAAAAGACTTACTTTACAAATTTCAATCTCAGCTTTCAAACAGCAAAAATGAGATTCCTAAAACGTCTGCAATCTCAGGAACTGGCCTATTTTTGTCAGACGTTTCACACACTGTCAAACCACGTTTTCACCAAAAGATAATCCAAGATTTAAGACAAGAGATGTATGTGGTATTTCCATCACACTATAGGTGGCAGCACCTATAAAAATGCTAAAAAATGAAACACCATTTTTTCTTATAAAGTGGAAGAGAGATAAAGAAAGTTTCGTCGTCGTTCTATGAAAACTCCCTAAGTCCATTTTAAAAAAAAATGTGATTCAATTCTTATTTAATTCATTTCGGATAAACCATTTGCAATAAAATTTATTGCACAATGGCTACGCCAAACCCATTCTACAATTGAGGCCTGAGATCATGCTATTTTGATAATTTTTGGATTTTTTTATATTAATTTCCAAGTTTAAATGCAAATATCTCAAAAAACAAAAAATGGACTTAGGGAGTTTTCATAGAACGACGACGGTTTCATTTGTTCCAAACGATGAAAAATCATCGAGATAGTTAAGCACGATATGGATATCGTTCAGTTCGAATTGTGGAATAATTGGCCCAATGAAGATTTAAACAAATTAATTTGCTCAACACTACTCAACATACTGGTCTTAGCGGTTTTCGGTGCGTAAATATTTATGTTATTAGGTGTATTAAGAAAGCCAGCCAAGTCGAAATATGTTTTGTCGCTCATTTTTATTTTTTGCCAAAAATATGGGTCTTTAGCGAGCTCTCGCCAACGTTGATGGTAATTTCCCTATAACTGTTGTTTTAATTGAATTTTATACGTGGGTAAATTCAAATTTTTTTGAGAATTTTTAGCAACATTCTGCTTCACTGCATTAATTTTTTCTAGTGTACGTTAGCTTACTTGTCACTCAGTCCTTATTTTTATCTACATACATATATGCTTAATACTTTAATTATTTATTAATTTAACTAAATGGTTGACAAGCTTAACACATGACTAACACCAAAAAATTCACGTAATTTTCTTCGCGTATTTATAATTGAACAGTTATTTCAATAAAATGTTTTATTAATTTCAACACTTTGTTGCTGCATTAGTTGATCCATAATACGTTTTTATCGACCACTCTCTATGACAGTCAAATGCCAACTGACAAATTTTATTCACAAAAAATCACAATCAAATAAAACCGACCTGGACCACTTAATGCACCCTGTATTTGCTCATTATAAAGAGCGAACTTTGTTAAATATTTTCAAACATTTTTTTTTTAATTTTGAGTGAAGATGTCCTTTATGAAAGATTTTATGTCGCTTACCATTGGTTTCTTTTTTGACTGATTCGTTCCTTTTCAAAATAAATACAAAAACTCATGTTTCCAAAGTTAAAGACACTATCAAACTTCGGTTTATGTCGTAAGTAAATTGTTCAATCAATGCAATGTTAAATTCAAAATTTTAAACGATTTAGTAATATTTTAAAGCCTTTTTTAGTAAATTACTAAGGATTTTGCTAGTTTTAAACGATTTTAACATATTACTATCTCTTAACGTTTTACTAAAGTTAAAATCACAAACTGGCTACTTTAACTTTTAGTAGCCTAAAAGTACAACATTTCTTGTCAATTTTATTTGAAAGAGTTAAATTGTGCTTTTTTATAATTCGTGACCTAGTTGTTTTTAAAAGTAAACAAAAAAAGAGGCTGGGTGCGACCCACATTGATAACTTCCCATTTGTGGTCTTGAAAACTTGTAATAATTACGAAGGTTGGTAGGTACATATTATATACTGAATTATAGATTTCCGTGTTTTTTAATATTATATTATAGAAATTACTTTATTATTTCGGTTCCAAACATTTTAATTGAAAAAAATTTAAAAACGAAATATTCGAATATAAAAGATATGGTTTGGTTATTGATGAAAGGGTACTTACGAAATATATCCGCTCTAAAACTAGATATATGTCAAATATAAACCATTTGTTAGAAATTGTATTATGTATAAAATTAAATAATGGCAAAGTCAATATCATTGCTCGTTCTCAAGATATTCTAGTCGAAAAACAAATATTACCACTTTTTAGTAGATTTTTTTATATTTTTGTTAAAACTATCAATTCGATAATTTGTCAAAACTTAACCATATGTTAATAATTGTATTATGTCGATACCTTCCCGTAAGAATGTACTAAGCGGCACTTTTTTCGAAAATGACTTTTTGATGAGGAAATATAATATATGTTAAGGGCCACGTTTTGGCCTGGGTTTTGCCAACGAACTTTCTTCGGTTTTTTCGTTTCCTGAACAATTTTAGAAATGTCGCTTAGTATACATTCTTACGGGAAGGTATCGATGTATAAAACAACATACTTTAGAAGGCACTGTCGGTGTTTATTCCCAAGAAATTCGACTTGAAATACAATTTTAACTAGTTTTTACTAGAATTTTTAATAGTTTTAAAAAAAAAAAACTATTAATTCAATATTTGTCAACATTTTACCAATTATACAAAATTATACTATGTATAAAATAAACTAAATTAGGAGTCAATATCACTACTAGTTCTCGAGACATTTGAGTCGAAAAACAATTTTTACCAATTTTCAATAGAATTTTATATAGTTTTTTATTTTTTGTAAAAAAACTGGAAACTGATTTTTTTTTAAATTTTCACCAGTTGTCAAACACATTATTTTTCGTAAAATAAAATTATTTTGAGTTTCAAATTGTTTTCCGTTCTTAGAATATCTGGGTTATGAAATTTTTTTTTCAGTTTTTTTTATTTAAAAAAATAACGGTATGTTTATTTTTTTCCAAATTCATACCAAATCTGTATGACCTTATAATGAGTACACGAAATTTTATTTGAAATCAATAGCATTATTTTTTCGTGAGATATTTGAAACTAACCAAAATTTTTACTTTTTTTTTAAACCGTTATAGTGAAAAAACTACTCACTGAATTTTAATAAACGCCCTTTCAGCCTCTTTTGAAGTTATTATCTATTAAACAAAATTTATTTGAAGTCGATATCTTTACTCGTTCTTGAGATATCGACGACGAAAAATGGTACCAGAACGTACGGACGTACGAACGTACGCACGTACGAACGTACGAACGTACGAACGTACGAACGTACGAACGTACGAACGTACGAACGTACGAACGTACGAACGTACGAACGTACGTACACACACACACACAGACATCTCTCTAAAAATGATTGATATAGCCTCTAGGGACCTTGAAACGTCGAGAAATGTCAAAAATTCCTATTTGACAAATCGAACCGATTACAATAACTCCCTATGGGAAGTTAATAATATAAAAGATTTCGATATGTTTGAAGACTCAGCTTTGTGCAGAAAAGTGCGATGTTTTAAGTCCCCAGCAAATCCTTTTGAAGAGCTGGATGATGAAGAATTTTACTCCAGGAATAAGTTTGACAAGACAACAATTAAATTCTTCGTTGAAAACCTGAAAATCCAAGACCGAATTACATGCCGTGGGACTCCGATTTCACCAGAACTGCAAGTACTTGTTTCATTACACTTCTTTGGGAGAAATAAATTGTGGTTGTCAATGGGCCGTACCAACAACCAAATTAAGAGACGACTCTAATATTTGAGCGAAATGGACCAGTATTTAAAGAACTCTATAAAGTTAACCACATACATGTTATGAACTTAATATGAACCATTTATTGTACAGAACCTAAAAAATAAAATGCAGCATATATGGTCAGTTATATATACGCTGACCATCCGTCCCGTATTTCCCGGGACAGTCCCGTATTTTACTCGATTGTCCTGGCTAAATTTTAAGGAAACCCGGGACGTACAACTGTCCCGTATTTGATTTTTTGTCACGGGTTTGTCCCGTATTTTCATATATTTTTATTATTCGAATAACGTTCAAAATTTTAAAATGGAAAAACCCAATATAGGTAGCAACCTGTTCAAAAATCGCTTATACGTTTTCAATACGCAGTGGTGATATTGAACAGCACTTAAAAGCAAAACAAAAAAACACAAAGAATCCGACTTTGCTGCCGCTTTAAGCGAAAGTTTACAATGATTTTTAAGTTCATCAAATTTTCAAGGACCTGGAAAGAAAAACACAATTAATGAAAGCACCTAGGCTTACCACACAATATAACATAACCACTCATTCAGGTTTAATTATTGCGCATCGAAACTTATAAAAACTTGTTTTGATCAAATGTATATCCTTACACTCACAAAATGTGATCTTTTGTGCAATGTTGTTGCACCTAATTCCATCGAAGAAATTAAAACTTCTCTATGCAAAGTAAGTTTTGTAACCGTTTTTTTTTTCTGATTGTTCCAATCATGGCTGTACAAAACTGTGTCGGCTCTTAATTCGTTATTTTACCACCACAACAAGGTATCGTTGTAAAGATTTTAGATTTTGAAAATCTTCGAGGGGAACCATCTGGCATCATTTTAAAAAATATGGCAACATAAACTGTAGTTTTGGCGGGCCAGCAAGAAAAATCTTCAAGCCGTAACCGGTATCGATCTCATTGGAGTTAATTGTGCTGCTCACGTTTTAAATAACTGTAAACAAATTGGAGTTGAATGTTCTCCAATAGATATAAAACTTGTCATCATCAAAATCCACACTGTTCGCGTAGAAAAATTTAAAAAAAATTTGCGAAAAAAGACTGAATACCTTACTCTCAATAGCTAAGCTAGTAAAATAATAATAAAACTTTATAATCCTTTAAAAGAATTAGCATTTTACAATTTGCAAGAAATTTGCATTTCTAAAGTTGAAGAAGAAAAATATTAAATTGATGAAGGAAAAAGTCGAACAAAAATTAATTACTCAAAACGAATGTAAAGCAAATATTCAACAATTTTACATAACGTGTTAAGAATACTTAAACCAGTGGGATGTATTTTTCAAAGAACTTGAAGTTTTTAGTTGGGTATATTTTTAAAACATTACTAACTGGCCAGAAATAGAATCTTGGTTATCTTTTGTCAACCAAAAGCTGATAGGGATACAACTATCAATGATTAAAACTTGTATGACGAATTTGTTTGTCTAAAATCATTCTTAACCTAATAAATTATAACAAAATGGACAGAAAACAAAACTACTGTTTCCCCAAAAATGGAGAGAAATTTTAAAGCAATTTCGTAAACAAAATATAAACTTCAAAAATCTTTTAAGTATTTATTGAAGAGTTGACCTTGTGTCTTCCAGGTTCAAATGGTCCAACCGAAAGAGTCTTTTCCATAATGAACAATATTTGAACAAATGAAAAAACGCAACTGAGTGTTGGAACTTCCATAGCCATGTTAATGGTAAAATTAAATTATAATTTAATCTACCAGGAATTTAAAAAATATTTTAAAGAAAATGGAAATATCATCTAAAAAATTCGTTAGGCAAAAAAACAAACAATAATCTCTTGGACAATGTGTGATTAATGTTTATTTTTCAAAGTCTGGTAAAGAAAGACTGAATATTTAAAAAAATGAAGGTTTTGTTTAGTTCTAAGCATTTTGTGCTGGGATTTAGTATTCTTTTGTTTTTGAGATTTTTGTTGATTTCTTACAAAATAAAAGTAAAAAAGTATGTCCCGGGTTTTGCTTTGAAAAATATGGTCACCGTAGTTATATAGAGTCCATTAAATAATGCTTCATTTCGCTCAAATAATAAAGTCGCCTCTTAATTTGATTGTTGGTAAGGAATTGAATTGAATTGAATTGAATTGAATTGAATTTTATTGAGACTTTTAATTATTCGGTTACAATGATATTCTTATTCCAATTCTTACGATAGCTTAAGGTAGACTAAAGTGGCTATAATGTATTGCCTTCTTTTTCGATTACGTGTTATGTACAGCCTCATGGTGGTCAATTGGTATATAATATGTATTATAGTGTTGAACTGCTCTTGCTCATAAGCATAATATATCTTTAGCTTGTGACGATTGTCACCAATACATACAATTCTTAACCTAACTTACAAACAAACATACAAACGATTACAAACGATAATGCATCTGAGCATTATATAGGTAGATAACCTTACATTTTATGTGGTGTATTTTCTTTTTTATATTCTTTTTTTTTTTGTTTAAAATAGAGCGATCGATAGCGCACTATGCAAATTGAGTATAATTGTAATTATGTATATAATAGAGAAATTATCACATATCAGTTATAATAGTGTCACTTAGTTTTGTGTTAAAACTTAAAGATTGTAAAGGTCTTGGTCTTTAGACTTTAGGGACCACGTCCGTGTCCGGGTTGCGTTGTGGGGCTTCGGCCAAGATGGCCTTCTTGTTGTTGGGGTTAGTCCTGAGTAGTCAATTGATGTTGAGTCACGTTACGGCTTCAGTTCACGAGCCGAGGAGCTTCAGCCAGGGAAGCTTCTTGTTGCTGGGGCAAGCCCTGAGTAGTCAAGAGTTTTGAATCTTGTTGCGGCTAGAGTTCTGAGCCTCCGTACCCTCGATGGAATGCCCAGATGAGTTTGTTGTATAACCAGTTTTTAGATACTTGGTTCTCAGTTTTGGTGACATAGTTAGTACACCCGGTTTAGTAGTATCTTCAGTCCCGGATCCAGGATTGAAGTTTGGTTGCTGTTCGGCAGGCTAATGCCCGCAGAACTGTAGTTGCGAATTTGGTTTGAGCAGGTTCGCTTCCTGCTGGAAATGAGCCATGTGTCGGCGTCATCAATTTCTGTGTTGTATAAAACACTGTTGCTTAATGCATGGCGTTGGTGGGTTGCATCAAGCTTCTCCTTTTTGGGTCCTCCGCCACAATTTAGAATTCTACCGCCACCACTAGTTAAAGTGATCCAATTTTTTCCGCGTAATCACTGCCCATCCGGCGTTGGAAATTATTTTAGGGTGTTAAAGAAGTTCGCTCTTGTTGTAAGCGAAATTTATTTCGTCAAAGACAAGTTAAAAACGGAAAAAATTCAATTTAAACCGTACCACGTTTTTATTTTTGGTTAAGATAATTTAATTTTTTGGAGAGTGCAGACGTGTCGTCCGTCGGACAAAACCTTTTCACCCCAAAACTAAATAGAAAAAGTGATTGTTGGTAAGGCCCAATTTGACTTCTGACAAATCAAATTATTAGGTCCGTTCTTTAGATTTAGTTTTGTTTGCTTTGCATTTTTTCACGAACTGTCATTGTCTGGACGTGTTCAAATGCACCATTTTCAATGAAAGGAAATTAGTAATTTATTACTAGTTAGTAAAACGAAAAAAAAATGTTTAAAATTTTCGAAGAGTTAGTAAATTACTAAAAGTTTAACAAATTGCTAACTAGTAAATTGCTAAGCCCTTAATAATAGGTTGTGAATTTCCCAGCCCACTACTTCCCTCCCATCGTTTTATTTAGACAATCAAAATTAACGTGCATCAATATCTTCTCCAACTTTCCTAAACGCTCGAACTGTGCCCAAGCATTTTAAGAATTTTCATAATCCCTTCAGTGGGCGCAAAATGTAAAAAGCTTTGGTGGACTTAACAATATTGTGAGATCTGAACACCGTCTATTCTTAGCTAAAAAAAAAAAACAACAAAAACAGTTTTCTTGAAATTAGAAATTGGAAAAGAATAGTTCGAAAACATGCAAATCCAACAGGAGATACTTAGGTAAGCTTTTATGAAATATTGACCAACAAATTACAAAACTTATTACTAACTTTATGTCTCTCATATGGCATTTCAATTTTAGAACCCAACAACCAAGTTCGGATCCACGAGATTTGTATCTGAAAAGTCATAGGTGTTTACCCCAGAACACGGGTAATCATATAGCTATTTATAAATTGTCTGCACTTTTCTGACATCTTTACATTCAGAGACTAGAAAGTTGCCTGAAAATGAAATCCCTTGTGTTTTCAATATTTTCCATAAGTCTTATTTATTCAACAAGGTGATGTGTGTTACAAAATGCCTTCAAATTTTATCTTACCCTACATCACATTACTACAAAACAAAACAAACAAAATAATATAAGCCCAGACATAACAACTAAATGTCTGGGGGTATAGACATTTAGTAAACACTATATACATATAGGTAGGAGGAACAGTATCGAATTTTTTGGGGGTTGTGTCCGTATCCTCCCTTTTGTTAAAGTGGTCGGCTGATACCCGCCTTACCTAATTGCTCTCTTCCGGCAAGTATCATATTTTCGAATTAATCCTCATCGAAAAACAATGGTAAACGATAGAAAAAAAGGACTTTTACAGGAAACGAAGAGCTAGCCAGAGGATTACAACAAGGTAGGTAGGTAGGTAGGTAGATACATGCACATCTACACACATTTGTTTGCCGATTTTGCCCAAAAGGAGGACATGAGACACTTTTGCAACGTACCTTATCCTTATACGAGTACGAGTATAATACGATAGATACACGCATCAGTTTAAGGCTCAGTTGTTAAAGGAGCTAGTGTTTGTGAATTTTTTTGTTTCTTCTATTTCATTAGTTTCTAGTCATTCAGGGAACGATAATTCCAAAAGCAAATGGTCTGACAAGATTGCTATATTACTACGTAAACTAAATTGGATAGTTGAAAAGGATATAGACTGAAAGTGGATCTCGTATTCAAGGAAGTATACCGTATATCTAAAATGATACTTATAGGTGCCTAGTTTATACAAATATTCTGAGCTTTACCCATGTGGGTATAAATATTTAAGGGACTTTTGCCCATAATGACAGTTAAACATTTCAACAAAAAATCGAAGTTAACTTTCTAAGAATAAAAAAGAACAAATGTGTCAGGACCAGACCATAATATCGTGAGTATTGGTGATTTTTATCCTCATTTACAACGGATGTCAAGTAGGAGTTGGAATAAACAAAATGAAAAATACTCAGTGTCCTTAATTTTCCTTCCCTCTGGGCTATAAAATTTTGTTTTTATGCTTTATTTGTTCTTCAGAATCCAAACGAATTTTTAACAAAATACTAACAACGAAACCTTAATTGGGAGGAAGAGATTAGAATCACCCAGTTTTTAAATCGAAAACAAACTAGGTATAGCCCCTAGCATCCTGTTATACGTGCATTTGATACTCTTGTATATACACATACGAGTACAAGCTAGGACAATATACCGAAAAACTCTTGAAAACAATCAAATCCTGGATGAAAATATCAAGCTACAGCTGAACAATATACTCTACACAAATCCAATAAAAAAAAGCACTTCAAGCAATCTTCGCTCTTCTTCTGGAGAGCATTCTTTTGCTGTTGCAGCTTGTAGGATTCTCATTTTATATTCTTTATTATCATTGAAACGAAATCCGGACTACGGTAAGAGCATGATGGTACTCAACAAAAGCAACAGCTACATAAGCTTCTGACTAGAGAAGCTCTCAAAATCAAATCATATGCCAAATATTTATGCGAAAAAGAAGAACAAAAACCTCTTAAGAGTTGACAATTCATAAAAATATGCTACAACAACATTGGTACATGTCAAGATTTAAGCATTAATGCAAGGACACATTTTAAAAAAATAAAAAAATTGATGGCAAATGTATTTCAAGAAGATTGTGTGGAAATTTAGCTTGGCTGTTCCTACATATAGGTAATTGTAGAAGCGCACACTATACTCGTACTTCTATTAAAATAGTATCTATAGAGGAACTCCTATTAAGAAGTTTTGTTTTCGTAAGCACAATAATTGTTGTTATGGAATTAAAGTTGTTTGTTAAATAACAAAGGACAATTGGGGACACGAGTATAGGGCAAATTACTGTTTGTGGATTTGAGTAGGATCATTGCTTCAAATAAACGGTGAAGTTCTAACAAGAAGTAAAGAACGACTTCTGACTTTCGTATAAGTAAATGTCCATTGTTCATAGGAATCATGTGAGGTATGGATTCATTTCAGAGATAGAGTTGGGCATCTAAAGGAAGGAAGACCGTTTGACCAAAAATGTTAGATCTTGTTGTTGAATTTTTTTCTTGTAAGAGAATTAGATCAATGAATGATTTGACTTTTCTAAAGCAAGCGGAAGCTTGTAACTCAAGACATGCAGACCAAGTGCTCAGCCACCCACGACGATTCGGCATTCCTTGTCACTTAGAACTTGGAGTCTTTGATTCTATGGCTCTATTGGCTAGAGCTTTGCTGTACATTAACTCGATGTGGCCAAAGTAGTGAACGTGTTTTGCTAACATCTTGCTACAGCTTATAGAGTCGTCGCTCGCATAAACAACCAAAAATCGGTCGGTGGAGGAATGCAGCTTTCAACTATCCCTTTCTTTTTGCTTCTGAAAATCAGATCCGTAAATTGACAAATTTTAAACTATATTTACGGCTGAATGTATATATTGTTGAAGTAATTTTTTTGCACAGTAAGAACTCTCGATATTGGAACATTTGATGATCCTTAACAATATTTTAATTTTCTACCTTATGATTGACATGACAACATTGCAATTCGAAAATAGGGTATGTAAAATTAAAATTGTCTTCAAAATATCATAAGGCCAGGCGCGCACATTCAATTTTAAGTTTCGCAACTGTTTAATTGCTAAAATGAAACATATGTGGTTATATGGGACACCGCGCACTTAGAACAACTCGATTCGAGCAACTAAAAAGTTTGGCGCAAAATTTTAAACATCTAAAACCTACTCTAAATCAATTTAAGAATGGGAGTCGATTCTAAATATTGAGTATAAAACGAGAACTGACTTTTTGTTAATTTTAAAGGACATAAACTATACTTTAACGTTAAAGAGCTCGTCTTACTTTAACAGCAGCAAATAGCTAACGGGTGATTTTTTTGAGGTTAGGATTTTCATGCATTAGTATTTGACAGATCACGCGGGATTTCAGACATGGTGTCAAAGAGAAAGATGCTCAGTATGCTTTGACATTTCATCATGAATAGACTTACTAACGAGCAACGCTTGCAAATCATTGAATTTTATTACCAAAATCAGTGTTCGGTTCGAAATGTGTTTCGCGCTTTACGTCCGATTTATGGTCTACATAATCGACCAAGTGAGCAAACAATTAATGCGATTGTGACCAAGTTTCGCACTCAGTTTACTTTATTGGACATTAAACCAACCACACGAATGCGTACAGTGCGTACAGAAGAGAATATTGCGTCTGTTTCTGAGAGTGTTGCTGAAGACCGTGAAATGTCGATTCGTCGCCGTTCGCAGCAATTGGGTTTGTGTTATTCGACCACATGGAAGATTTTACGCAAAGATCTTGGTGTAAAACCGTATAAAATACAGCTCGTGCAAGAACTGAAGCCGAACGATCTGCCACAAGTCTACACAAATAAGCCAGCAACTATTCCAGCTTTGGAAGACAACATTTCCGAAGAAATTCGGGCTATTCCGGCCGAAATGCTCGAAAAAGTTACCCAAAATTGGACTTTCCGAATGGATCACCTAAGACGCAGCCGCGGTCAACATTTAAATGAAATTATCTTCAAAAAGTAAATGTCATGGACCAATCTAACGTTTCAAATAAAGAACCGATGAGATTTTGCAAATTTTATGCTTTTTTTTAAAAAAAAAAGTTCTCAAGCTCTTAAAAAATCACCCGTTAGTTTATCTTTTAAAAGTATACTTTATCCATATTGACAATGGTCATTTCATACCAAAGCAAATCGAAGAAAAATGCTTACTGATGTTTGTTTTATTCGATTTTTTAAAGATGTTTTTTGTAAATAGACTGAATCACTGAATATTAGAAATTCGAAACAATCGTACGAAAGTGCTCTACGATTAACAAATCTGTACAAATCTTAACATCTGTACGCCGTCGGCCGAGACGAGTACAGCTCTACCTTGCAACAACAAATTGAGTTTTATGAGGTGAATTTGCGATTTATACTTTATTTCCATCTAAAATAATGTAAATAACTTATAACAATCAAAATCTGTACCGAGGTAGTATAAAAAATGTACTTTTTTCGACGAAAAATTATTTGGTTTGAAGTTGTCTGTTCTTTTTACTTTTTTTTTGTGTTTTTGTAGTTGTGTGAGTTATGTATGTATTGCCGGTCGTCCACTATGTGCTCGATAAATTCAACCAACTTCGTTCAACTTTTTATTCAACTCTTTCGTTGGATAAACGAATTTACAACCTCTTACACTAGTGCAGCAACTTACGTAATTCACGTTGAGCAACTAATGTTAAACAAAATGTGTTTGGAGCCCCGTACACATAATTGACCAACTTTCCCTTATGTTGATTAACCTCGCACACCTAGTTGATCAACTCTTAAAACTTATTCCAGTGTTGAATAGCTCCGTACACCTAGTTGACCAACTTACTCAAATGTTGAATAACCTCGTTCACTAGTTGATAAACTTGTTCGATTTTGACAGAAAAAAAAGTTTTTCGAGTTGATTAACTGCGTTTTCGATATGGTTGCTCAACCAGTTGATGAACGAGTTGATACCTTCGTACACTTAACCAAGGATCACTCGTTGGGGAACGCGTTGAACGTACCACGATAAACAAAAAACTCAAACGTCAAAAATGCAATTGCATTTTCGAGGAAATTTGAGACCAAGCCAATTTCCTGACATCTCGATTTTATAAGAGGGGCTCTTAATGTCCCATATATTGGGCTTTTCCTCAATTGCTGAAATCAATTGCAAAATTAATTCCGTGGTCCGCTCTGTTTTTTTACCACCTTCCATGACGAAAAACTAAAATAAACTACAGTTTGCAAGTTGCAAGAACTGCAAGTCCATGGCAACGCAATAGTTCAACCAAGTAGATACATTGCACTGCAACCAACGCAACGCAACACAATATTCCGTCAAGAAATCTCAAAGAAAATTAAAAAGTTGACCAACGCGTTGAACAAATAATGTGCAACACATTATCTTGAAAATGTTGCTCAACGTGTTGATCGAACATTTTCAAGGAGCAACACGAGCTCGTACACTAGCCGTACACTTGTTGCGCAATTCGTTGAGCAACGGCCAACAACTAGATCCAACCCGTTGGTTGAACAGAATTGAAGTCACCGTACATTAGAGTTGAATGCATTGAATTCGAAATTTGTGCGTTGATCGCCTAGTGGACGACCGGCATATCTGTCAAATTAAGAGTTGTTCAACGCAAATTCGCTTAGGTTCTGTTGTAAGACCCACATTATTTAGAAGAGTTGTCCAACGTGATTAAAATTATGAAAAAGTTAGACAAAGTCTCCAAGCTAAACGACTACGTTAAGTAGAGCCGGTTTTATTGCCTAAACGAGAACTCTTTAAAATTTTGCGCCTTTGTGTTTTGACACAAACTAAACGATTGCCTAAAATTAATTCGCAACAGTTGAGCTGTTTTATATAAGCGCAGGAGAGAAAAAGAGTGTGAGCATGATGAAAGAGTTGCCAGTGCGCGGTACTCTATCAACTGGTGATTAAACTATTTGATTTCGATCACAGTTGCCATTGCGCGGCTAGCCTAAGATTTCCGAACATTATTCTGTTAACGCTTCATGTTTTATCACTCAATCTAAATTATTTTTGATAAAGATCCGTTACTTTTTTTGATAATTCAGAATCTTTTATTATTTTTGAGCTATTATCGTGCTTTTGACTGTTGCTCACTGTTACCACAGCAAATGAAAAATGCTTAAAAAATAATCTTACCTTACTTCGAATTTCTGTAATTTTGTACCTAAGTGTGAATTTCAATTGAAACTGTTCCCTTACTCATAAAAATCGTAGTTTTCGTAAAATAGAGCAGAGAGCATAGAGACTTCAAAATTTAATTTATCTATGATGTTCTGCCCAAGAAATTTCTGTTGACAGAAACTGACAGTTATGAAAAACTTCATTAGGAAAGTCGAATTTAAGAACTAATGAAAAAAAAATATTTTTTGAAATTAAATTAAAATAAATCTTTATTCTCAGTGTTTGGTGTTCTGAGTAGCTTAAGAAATAAATAAATATCTTAAAAAAAAGGTTTTGCTCCTCTTTAAAAAACATCGATAAAACCCAGTTTTTGTTCCATGAGAGACAAGACCACTTACTGAATTTTGCTACAAAAAACAAAAATGTAGCTTAAGCACTTTAAGTTATTATTTTATCAGCAAGTTAAAATTACATTTTCAGCAAATATTGAGATATGGCATCTACGTTTCAATAACATACGTGAATGTACATATATGATAAAAACGAACAACGAACTAAGAACGAATGAAGAATATGCAAATTCAAAGGAGCTCGGAAATGTCGGTGTTCGTTGTTCGTTGTTACCCGAAAAACGTGTGTTTAAATGCAAACACTTTTTAAATGAACATTGTTTTGCAGTGCCGTGCAACTCTTAGGAATATTTATGAATTTTTTATTAGTGAATGGAACATCAGGGGGTGCCAAAATTATTATTGAGAATTTAAAGTCGTTATATCTTCTTGCAAGGAAGCGCAGTTCCAGTAATTTGGCTCATATGGATTTTCGTAAGCGACTGTCTTATTTTTCAATAAGTGGTTTCACCAAAACAGGAAACTCAACATACATTTATATTTTCTCAGGCATTCTAAAATAATTTCGGAAATCGTCTGGCTGAAGTCTTTATCTTCTAATAAATTTGTATGTGATAAACGTTTTCTTTTCAGCAACCAATCCTTGTTCCAGCAGGATCTTCTTTCTTTTTTTTTTCTTCAACTATTAATAGTGCCGCCACATCCAACAATGTTTTGCTGTCCATTTTGTTGTTAAGAACGAACTGAATAACAAAACCAAATTAATGTAAATGATTCTTCGTTCTTCGTTGTTGAGAGAAGAACGAACCACGAACAAAGTACAACTAATAAAAAACGAAAGTCTAAATATGGCTTTAAGTTTAAAGTTGTCCATTTAACAATGTAGAATATGTAGAACGTATGTATGTAGGCTTCGCGCTTTTTCACTCATTTCTTCACAAACTCTTAACGCTTTTAAAACGAATATTGATAAAGTTATGACCTAGTTTTGGCCTATTTTATGGGGTACATATTTGGATTATGTTATTTTTTTTTTGTCATAAAACCAGGATTCTCTTCTCTCTCTCGTTCTCTTAAAAAACCAAGAAAAGGACCATATGTGCTTATATCTAAGACGACTTCAACGAACTAAAATATTTCTTGACAGAAATGATAGGGCATTTCATAAGACACATAAAAATGTGCGTGATTTTTCCCACACACTTTCCCTACCTGTAAATTGCCATTGCCGAACTTTTGTGCAGTTTCGATATTTTCGAGAGATAATTTGATCCTCGCTCTTCAAAATTTTAGAGTTTGTGAGTTTCTAATCTATACAAAATGTTAAAAACCAGATTGAAAAAGAGCACGGGAACTAGAAGTGTTTTATGTGTAAACGATTTTGTTGTCCAGTACACGTCACAGAGGGCCGTTCGCCGTTCGATATAACCATTCATATCATCATACCACAAGAAGTAGCTTATCATCAATCTATAGCAATATTTCTTGTGCACAAATACATTCATCCAAAAATAAGTCTCATTTCTAGAGATATTTTTTTGACATAAATGGCAAAACGTTTCTCGAACTGAAACTAATTTGAAACTAATATTTGATAATTTGATGATATTGTTTAACGCTATAACCTTTCATGAAAATTTGCAATAATACTGAAAATACACAAAAAAATTATTTGTTGCTTTAACCACTTGACTGTTTAACCTGACAAGTTTCAAACATCTACATAAGTTCATATGTATGTATATTGAAATGCCCTTTGTATGGCAACCTGATTTTTTCTTATCTTTATTAGCTCGCAAAAACTGTCTAATTTTAGTGACATTTTTTCAACTTTCTATGAGATTGCATAAAAAGCTGAAAAATGAAGCAGACACGCACCATTATGCACCATTGTTTTACAAGTATCTAATTCAAGTTAAAAGTTATTTTATCGGACCCATTCGATAAAAGTGCCCTAACCTATTTTCATTAATAAAAAAAACCCATTACTTCATAACTATCTAGATTCTAGATCATGTTCCCATTTCACGCCAAGGTTACCAATTCAATACATTTTTATGACTATATTAATATATCTAGGTAAATCACAGTACTTTCCAGAATTTTTTTTTCTTTTTTTCAATTACCAACTCTAACACTTAAAAACTGATTCCACCACGCACGAATTCAGTCAAGATTTATATGGTGCAACATTCGAGTAACTAAATAGAACGTTAGTAAGCAACGTTTGCAGGTCTCTTATAATTAAATAGCACCACCAATTTAGTGTCATTCACTGGCAATCAATGTTGAATTAGTGTTAGCTAAATATTTTCCACTACACGCCCACTTAAAAACGCTATTGGGTGGTGAAATGGGGTCCTCAGTCGCGACTTCGATACTCAAATAATTCGCCCGCTAATAGCATATTTCCGTGATACGATCTAATTGTTGATGTTAAATATTTAATTTTATTGCATTTTGCATGAGTGGTGGGTGCCGGTGCTTGTGCATTGTTACTATAGCAAGGATTTTCCCTATAACACGTTGCTTCTGTCTAATAAAAGCCAGTTGAAGAGGTCAAATAGAATAAACCATCATGCCATATTCATATGAGTGTAATGTATAGTTATAGAGGAAGTAGAAGGGTAACCATCACCCCGTGTTTAAACTTACGAGTATTATTAAATAATATACTATCCCTTGGTGTTATGTTTAGTGAGAAGGGCTTTCAATCCGGAGTATTAGTTTCGAATCGAGCTTCTTTCACACGTATTGCATCTTGTCATGCATCGCCCATCTAAGCTGTTCGGATTCGGCGGAAAATTGGATATCCCTTTTATAACTGCTGATTTACAAGATACCCACCTGCTAGTCTACATAATTCACTAGACTCTGGTTCAGTGCAGAGAATTAATTCCACGGGTGTTTTAAACAGCCTATTGTTAAGGTATTAGTATGATACTAATTAACAATTTGATAATGTTAAAGTAGTCTACTAACTCATTATTACTTTTAAACAATCTCTAAATAGCATCGTACTAAAGCAATTTTCTTAATAAATTGCCTCTGAACACACCTAAAACAATGACAGTTGGTGCAAAAAAATAAGTAAACAGACCTTTTGTGACGTTTGTAAATAACACGATATTAAAAAAATAAAATAGGTATTCGATAATTTTAACTTAATTAAAAGGGTTGAGAAACTATGATGCTATATTCGATTAAAATTTGCAAAATTGCTGTTTTAACCTAGTTTCATACAAAAACAGTTTTAACATCGTACTAATTCGCCTAAAATTTGGCACCAAATACTTCAGATTATCTAAAAACAACTTTGAGTTGTAGCGTCTATAGGCTAAGCTAGACAAAATTTCACACCCATACGTATAAGAATTGGGACAAATAATGTTTTTGCCAAAATTTCTCTTGTGTATATGGGTGTAAACTTTTTTTGCGATGGTTAATGCTCTCAACGAACGCTTTTCCTACCAAAGTAGGTACTTTGATACGTGTTTGGTTTAAGTTAGATTCCACTTAAAGGTTGTGCCTTCATTTTTGGCCATATTGATATACTCAACGGGAGTATCATTTAGACCGTTAGAGCTAGACCATTGTAGTAATGTATAATGTATAAGGTCCAATGGTGTAATCCCAAGGTACTAAACATCATCAGCAAAACATCCGCATCTTACCGTGTTTTAAGAGACTTGGCATAGCATTAATGTAAGAAGAGAAAAGGAGTGGTCCTATGATGGATCCTTGTAGGACACCGTGTGGTAAGTGAAATGAAGTTACATTTCTAAGTTCCAGAAACCACAAATATAATATATGTAAATAATATTTGCTGCTTGGGATGAAAAACCAAAATCATTTGACAGTTTTTGACACAAAATATGATCAATCATATAAAATGCCTTAGAGTAGTCAAGAAGAACCAAGATAAAGATCTTGTCATCATACAGGGCCATTCTTACTTGTTCAATTATATCTAGCACTACTATTTAGAAATCGAAAACCATAATGGGCTCAACCATATAATATTAAATTTTAACTTTTTAAACATAAGTGCACAAATCAGTTAGGTCAATATGCTTCTCAAACCTTCATTTAAAAATTCAACACAAAGAGTTACGAGTAATTCATCAAGATAATAGGTATTACCTTCGTATGATTTCATAAAAATGTCCATAGGAAACCCTGAATCGGGGTTGTAATAAGGTTTGTTTGTGCATAGTTTGTGCGAATAGATTTTTCTTTTCATGGAAGTAGTTTACTGTTGGTCGTGATAATAGTTATAGTTTGTGTACCTTCCTTTTTCGCTATGGGACAGTGTCGGATTTGCAAGTAAAGGAAATGCATTTTCATAGAACACTAACCTTTCTTTATATTAATAGTCGTACGAGTATTAGTTAGACTTCCTTAAACGGTTGTCTAATAAGACAGAGTCTAAAGTCTTAATAATTTTATATATATTCCTTCTTTGTTCCTGATGTTGGACATAGATAATAAGGCTTATTTAAATTGTAAAAAGGAAAGACTTAGAAATGTTTAGACTACCTATTCAAGTGTCTAAAGTTAGACAGTTCTTAGACAACAATGAAAAATGTTGATTTTATAAGGTTGTGATATTAAACAACTGTTTAAAGTTATGCAGGGTATACTAATAATACGGCTGTTAGTATTATTACCTTATAATGATTTAATTTACAAAGAGATGGAAAAACTGATTAGCGAAATATTTTCATTAAAATTGTGACTGATTTTGAAAACGATTTTTGTAATAAGGACGGTTTGATAGTTGTTTGTTTTGAACAAAATCTTTCAACTTTACCCAGGGTATCTAGACAGCAAAAAAAAAACTTTTTCGATTTTCAAAAAAAACGCACAAGGGCTGTCAATTGATTTATTGACAACTAAAAGCAAGAAACAAATAATTCTGTACTCTGATAAAACTTAAATTTGTCACAAATAAGTTTTAAAAATTAACAAAAATAATTTGTAGTGAATTTTTTTTTAATTTTAATTACGAACATAAACAATATCATGAACACGCGAATCGACAAACGACAACAAAAGTTAAAATATAAAATCTCATGTCACTTTTGACACATTGGTCTATACCTGAATTTGCCACAGCAAAATACCTAGATCTACTTTAAGTCGAGTTTAGGGCAACTGCAGGTCTCAAAAATCACAAAATTTAGTCACCAGGGTGGTTTTTCGAAAAACGACAAGCTAAGGGTGACTTCAGGGCTCAATGAACAAACCTAATGTCAAACAGTTGTTGGGAATTCTGACAACTGGGGAGCATATCAAAAAAGTTTATCTCAGAAAAAAGATAATCAGAAAAGGTGTTCTTTTTAAGTTTAAGTAAACGTATTTATTAAGACTCCTAATATATTTGTTTAGTAAGAGAGTGCCTAACATTATGCGTAGTTCTATTAAATAAAATGCCACTTTAGTCAAGGTTAAGACAACTGATTTCGGTGTCTAAGTTAAACAGCTGTTATAAATTTTTGAATTTGGACGACTATATCTAAAATAAGACAAGGTTTAAAAATCCCTTGAATCTGAGCTGGTCATTACGATTATTTTCAAGGTTTATAAATACGACTGTTACTGACTAGACGTTTCTACAAAACCTATACCGACCCTGAAATAACATGGCCTTCCACATACTTTTAATATAAATGTTAGTGAAGCTCACAGTGATTCCAGTGCATGTCCTTGCATGAGAGACCAGACATCTGGGATGCATTCACTATGGCGAAAGAATATTAATGTTATGAAGTTTACGATCGACTTAAAATTGAATGGAATTTTATAACTTTAGACAGGCGGAGTTGGTGTCCTGGAACTAATCCTCAATTTGCCAAAGCTTTCTATCTATAACTACCTTCTACCGACACAAATAGCAGGCAGCCATCACGCTAAAAAATTCTTTGACGTATGTTTTTTTATAGCCAACAAGTTCTGTAAGTTATTAAATGGTGTTATTACTGTGACCCATGCAACTGTTGCCGTGTTATGGGCCACTAAGTTCGAGGACTTGTGTACCTATGCATATTCTATCCTGTTTTTTTATTTTTTTTTTCGTTCATATAGATATTTATTTTGAACTGAGTGTGTCGAAATGCATCTAACTGAAATGGTGGGTGATTAAGTTGACTTATGCAATGGATTTAGATAAGTTATTACAATTGACACACCGGTTTGCATGATTTGATTACCTCTACTGGGAACTTGTGACTAGTCATGAACATAAACGTATATAAATCATGTTAATTTTAGGTTAGGAAAAAGCACTCAGCTCTTTCAGTATTTCAGTGGAAGATTATCGTTTATTGTAAAATGTTATCATGAAAATTTAATATATTGTTCATTTTAGCTTAACGGTAAGTGCTTTGGGCTGTCTCGCCGAAGGTTCAATTCCTAACAAAAACCAAAAAAATTCTACAAGGAATATCCCTCCTCATGAAAATTCTTTCTAAACTTAGCCGACTAAGGATGTTGATTATTTAGGAAGGTGACCCCTTACCAAGTGGAGGAAAATGAAAAAAACTTTTTTGTAGGTTAATCGGAACTGGTATAAAGCTATGGCATAACCAAACTAATGTCGATTTCCTTTACACACTAGGGATTTTAGGGATTTCGATCCCTTGTCAAATTTTGTCTTTTTAGTGTGCGTATTTCGTATACATGTAAATCCCTCTCCAAATACGGATTCGAAAGATTTGATCTCTGTCAGAAAAAATCGATTTTTTTGGTGTGAAGGAACGTAAAATCTGTCGTAAAAGTCAAAATTTGACAAGGGATCGCAATCCCTAAAATCCCTAGTGTGTAAAGAAAATCGACATAAGACATAAATTTTGACGTTTCGTGACACTAGACACAAATTTCTCACAAGACGTCGAGTCTTGACAACTGGCGCGGGTAGATTTTGGCGGTCAAGTTCTTGTAATGACATCTGTCAAAACTGTTTATAATTCAGTTACTGATGCTAAATCACCATCGCAAGTAACACGATTGAACACCACCTCCAAATGATGAAACTTCTCACAGTAGTTGACTCTTCAACGTTTGGTCGCCAAATTCGGGGCGATCGGTTCGGCAGTGAATGAGCCAACATTCGTACGTTAAAGTAACGCATGATCGGGCGAAAACATCACCACGGTCAGTAAAAGTATACAACCCAAAGCCGTCCATTCCTCGTAGTGCAAAAGAACGTGTCCTTTTGAAGACTTCAGGGCAGATTTTGCGACGGCACTTTAGTCTTCATCCGTACAAGATTCAGGAGCTCAAAGTTTATGAATTATGAACAAAGACAACTCTGCTTGTTCGCTGACTGCAATTCGGAGCGTTTAGAAGAGATAGATACCGAACTTTTGCCGAAAAATCATCTTTAGCGACGAGGCGTGTTTTTGGATGAATGGCTTTGTTAACAAGCAAAATTGCATATGTATATGGGACAACAACAACCCACACGAGGATCACCAGGTGACAATACATCCTTAAAAAGTTAGTGCATCATTGGTCCGTACTTCTTCGAGAATGGCGTTGGTGAGGCGGTCATCGTCAATGGCGAGCGCTAAAGAACGATGATAACCATGATGGCCCAAATTGAACCGTATGGACCTACACGACATGCGGTTCCAGAAGAATGGCGCTAAACATCGGACGCCACGACTGACATTCTGCATGAGGTGAATTGGCCACCAAGGTCATGCGAATTGACCCCGCTAGACTTTTTTCTTGTGGGGTTTCCTAAAGTCGCAGGTCTATGCGAATAATTTTTTTATTTATAATTATAAATAAAAAAATTATAATATTATAATTATAATTCACACGCGCTCAAGGGCTTATTATGATACCCTTATAATATGTATACAACATAAACGCATATCACGAGCGATGGCGAAATTAGGGGGGCGGAGAAAGGGGATGTCGATGAACATTGACCTTGAATGTTTGCAAATTGAAATGGCAAGGGAAAACCGTGCCGGGTGGGTAAATTATTCCATATTCGTGTTGTGCGACTAAAAAACTAATCTCTTTTACTACGTTTATATGCAGTATCGAAAGATCGAGTTGGATTAGGGTCGGATTTTCGACCCAGGTTTTTCGTCATTTGAGTTAAGAGCTCGATTTGGAGTTGAGTTGAAATTGTGTTGAACGATTCTGAAACAATTTGTCAAACCAACTCCTCGATCCAGGTTTTTCGTCTCACATTTCGACTCGACCCCGATCAGCCAGTGGGATCGAGTCGAACGAAGCTCATTTCAACTCAATACAGGTATACAAAGGGTCGAAGGGAGCTTCAAGCTCGCTTCAACACCTCATATAAACGTATTATGTATTTGATGGTTCATCCAAAATTAGGTGAACTGATTGAGGGGAGGAATGCAACTGGCTACTTTGAGAGAACATTGGTCGCGTTCACCTCGTAGTCCGATAGGGTATCTAAGATACTTTAGTATCCGATACGTTGGCGAACGACAAAAACCGGATAGGTACCATTTACTGTCAAAGTCAAAAAAAGACGTGAATCGTCCAGGGTTGGCCGATTCAACTACATGCCTAATTTACTACAATTTGTTACGTCTGCTACATACGTAGTTAATTCATAAAAAAAATAGAATAATGGAAACCAAACAATTTTGCACATTTATGATCTTATGAAGGTTTGTACAAAAACTGAAAATGTTTCATTTACAATAAAGATGAGGAATTGTAGGAATGATACATGATAGATGGGAAGTTTATTTTCTTTGGCATAATCAAAGGATTTGGATTATGAACACATGATTTAAAGATATTAGTTGCAGCAAGACACCATTTGCTAATCCGCAAAACAAACAATTAATATTAGATATACATACATAAATATGTATGTATACTGGATTACAAATCCTATGAATTTTTTTTATTATAATAATTCATTAAATATTTAAGAATATAATATGGTATAGCCCTTATAAATATATACAACTGACAATGTCTCTATTAAGTTTTTAGTTAAAATTTTTGATAATTAAATCCTGCAATGAGGAAAGGTAAATTGAAAAGGGCAGATTTTTTAACCACAAATTTTCTCACGCCAACGAGGTTTCTTTTTTTTTTGAGATTTTAATGAGCGGTGAGCTTTAAGCCGACAGAGTTAAGCTACAATTTCTTTTAGTGCTTGTTCACATTTGGTGAGCAGACGCTGTCGTTTCAAGGTACGTTCATATAAATATTACCAAAAAAAACTTGTGAAAGAAGCGATAAAATAAGGAAAGATATGACATCGGTGATTCCGTTTCCGATTCAAGAGATGGGAATGATTCCATGAAAGTTCTGTATAAAGAGAATTTTGTTTATACCAGACCTTATTGGAAAACCTTTTATATAGTACCTACATTGTTGGGATGGTTTGAGTTCAGTTTATTTTTTTTTTCTGGTAGCTGATGATGAATCTGTTAAATGCTGGTCATTTATTCTTGCAATATTTGTTGCAAATATTTTCGACAATTCATAAACGTTAATTTCTGTTAAATATAAAGAGACGTCGTCACGGGATAAGGCCAGAGCTGCTTGCGTTCTCTAAAAAGATAATCATATTGCAGTAATCTGCTTTTATACTTCTCCCAATCACTCTTGATCAGAAAATCTGAATTACCTTTTTAATTTAAAATTTTAATGGGCGTGTATATACGTGTATAGCATAAGTTGGTAATCGGAATCAGTATTCGTTTCAAGAAATATCTTTGTACAGCTTCATTGACCAATCACATACAGATGTTGACCGTTACATTATTTTCGGGGTTAATATTTTAAATACCAAGGAGATTAGACTACCCGCCAATTTAATTTCACAGCTAAAGTAATACTCCTGATACTTAAATTCAATACTAGTGAAGTCGTCAAGATTCTCTGTCTTCTTCCCTGTTCATTCTCAAAAAATCATGGTTTTTGTTTTCTGGATGTGAAGATCCCATATTATTTAATGAGAATTTAACCAAATTCCCCTAGAAAAATAAAATTCACAGTCTATTAAAGCTGTAAATTTTATAAGAGTCGGTAAACATCGACCAATATTTGCGTCTTAGAAGGGTACGGCAGCATCTAACTGATGAGCCCACTGTCATACCTGGGCGAAACGCACCTTGGAGTTGAGGTCACTTGAGCTTTTAATTGAATTTAATTCAATCACTCCACTTAAGCAGAAATTACTTTCTATCTTCATTTATTGATTTTTAGTTAAATCGTAAGGATATTCCTCAGCAGTAAATTAAAAAAAAATGTCAAATGTGCTTAAAATTAAAGCCATAAACGATCTTCAAATGAGAATAATAGGTGCGTTTTATTATTCACAAATCTATCTGGATCCGGATCTGGATTAAGTTTTAACATGTATTACAAAAACAATTTGGGATCCTGTTTTCTATCGGGATCTATTTCAAAGATCCAAAAATTAGTTATTACACTGGCGAGTAGTAGTAGTGTAAAGAAAAAAGACAAGAAATAATTGAAATTTTACAAACCAAAGGATAAAAAGAGACGGACTTATAACACTGCTGTCACTAAGATCCGTATCGTTTTATTTTCAAGGGAAGATCCAGATCCGGATCCAGATAGATTTGTGAATAATAAAACGCACCTAATAAGTGTTTATTCCTAACCTATAGAAAATCTGGGCATATTTTAGCGAAACTCGGTGAAAAACTTGTTCAATTACGTTCCGGTAGAGAACAATTTTGAATCGAAGCGTTGAGAAGAAGAAGGGTTTAAGTGACATTTTTGTATTTTTATGTTTTTTTTTTTTTGCAAAAATGATGTTGCTAAATGTAAACTTAGATTTCTGTCTTATCAGCGTTTCTCTACGACCTTTAATTTCCAATTTAGCCCTTCTGTTTTTGGTATAAAAGGGTTAAATGAAACAACTTTTTTTGAAAAATCTGTGGAAGAAGGCGTTAAAATCACTTAACTCCTTTTTGCAACCAAAAAATAAAAACTAAAAATATATTGTTTGCAAGAAGAAGTTCAATGCCGACTTACACCCTTTTTGCAACTTATAAAACTAAAGTAAGGAAAAGTGATGGCGTCAGTCTTTTGGGATTACAAGGGAATTATTTTTATTGATTAACTTCCCAAGGGCCAAACTATCACTGGTCAATACTATGCAAGCCTGTTGGACAAATTGGCTGAAAAAGTTGCCAAAAAAAGACCAGGATTAGCCAAAAAAAAGATCCTTTTTCATCAGGATAATGCTCCAGCACACAAGTCGGTTGTTGTCATGGCTAAACTCCATGAACTTCGATTTGGTGTACTGAACCACCCCCTTTATTCACCTGATTTGGCACCGTCAGACTATTATCTCTTTTCTAACTTAAAAAAACATTTGGCTGAACGCAAATTCTTCATCAACGGGGAGGTGATTGCTGAGACGGAGCGGTTTTTCGAAGAGTTGGAGGAATCGGCCTATAAAAAGGGTATAGAAGCACTGGAACCACAGATGGAATAAGTGCATTGATATAAGAGGAGAATATGTAGAAAAAGATTAAAAAAAAGTTTTAAAATTTATTGCGTTTTATTGGTCAGGCCGAGAACTTTTCAAACTGCCCTCGTAGAGCAATGTCTAGTTTTGGCATCCTTGACAAACTTGTCCGCTTGTGCAGGATGACGGTGGAAAATTCACGCTGCTCCATCAAGGTCGGAAAAGATCTTACAGATGCATTTGATGTCAAAAAAGGTTTTAGACAAGGCGATGCTCTGTCGTGCGATTTCTTCAACATCGTTCTTGAAAGAATAGTGCAAAACTCACGCGCCAACAAAAGAGGCACAATCTTTTAAAAGTCCGTCAAGTTACTCGGAGACGCCGATGATATTGACATTATTGGAAGAACAAAGCGTGATGTCAGTGGCGCATTTGTGAGCATTGAGACGGAATCGAAGAAGATGGGTTTAGCGGTAAATGAGGGCAAGACCAAGTATATGCTGTCATCAAGAAAGGACACACAACCCCGACGTCTTGGACAAAACGTCATTAAAGACAGTTATAACTTTGAGGTAGTTAAGGACTTTATATACCTAGGCGCCGCTATAAATTCAGAAAATGACACCAGCGCTGAAATCAAACGGAGAATAACTCTTGCCAATCGCTGTTTCTTTGGACTAAGAAGACAATTGAGTAGCAAAGTCCTCTCTCAAGCAACTAAAGTGTCCCTATATAAAACCCTGATCATCCCGGTCCTTGTCTAAGGCGCAGAGACATGGACTTTGTCGAAAGTGGATGAGAGCGCTTTAGGATGTTTCGAGAGGAAAATTCTTCGCGTGATCTTCGGTCCCGTCTGCATAGACGGGGAGTGGAGGAGAAGATATAACCACGAACTGTTGGGGCTGTACAGCGAAACTGACCTAGTCAAACGAATCAAAGGCCAACGACTGAGATGCCTAGGTCATCTAGAGCGAATGGACCCGAATGCTCCGGCCCGGAAAGTCTTTGAATCCAACCCCGAGGGACGGCGCAGTAGAGGAAGACCGCGACTCAGGTGGCGCAC
Organism: Chrysotoxum bicinctum; assembly: GCA_911387755.1. Classification (NCBI taxonomy): domain Eukaryota; kingdom Metazoa; phylum Arthropoda; class Insecta; order Diptera; family Syrphidae; genus Chrysotoxum; species Chrysotoxum bicinctum. The sequence goes on from OU426987.1 coordinate 225,962,109, forward strand.
ACAAGTGGGAGAGGACCTCAACCAACTTGGTGTGCGAAACTGGAGACAGCTAGCTAGGGACCGAGCTAGCTGGAGAAGCTTGTTGGTTGAGGCCCTGATCCACCCCGGACTGTAGCGCCACCGTAAGTAAGTAAGTAATCCAATCTTCAAGACAAACTTAATATCAGAAACACAACTAAAAATATTTTTAAATGAAAAAATAAGCTTTCGTGACTACGTTAAATGGATAAAAATGGACAAATATGGGTCCTATTCTTATAAAGAATGCTTCAATGAAGAATCTCCATTTGTAGAAGTATTAAAATCAAAGTCAAAAACGATTCCCGACAAAACCCAACATTTTTTCCTCGAAACAAGCAACTTAAAACTGAAAAAAAAAACAATACAAATTTAAAGGAGCAAATGCAGTTAATTCCCCAGGAGCTTATCTGGTTTTATAAAAAAAAAAGCCATTTCAGATTCCTCCCGAGGAAAATATTAATAAAGAAGCTAAACGAAATACAAAAATTAAAAATGTCACTTAACCCCTTCGTTTCTTTTGCCAATTAAAACGATTTTATTTTTTGTTTGCAAAAATGGGTTAAGTACACTTTTTGAGAGAATATGTAAGAAAAAAATACCTCTGAACTATTTAAATAAATTTACAATTATATTTTAAGAAAGTCTGTTTTGCGCTTTATTTATTATTCTTATCAAAAACTTTTAGTTCTTAACCATAGAAAAGTTCTCATCGATTAACTTTGAACCCTTGTATCTCGAAACCTTACAATTGTCGCTTAACCCCTTCTTCCTCTCAACGCTTCAATCCAATTATCGTGACGTTTTGTATCAAACCTACAACCTATATTTAAGTCAGTTTGGGCAGTTTTATCAATTGTTATTGAAAAATGAATCTGTTACTGCCTGGGATAGGGAAGCCCCACATTCACTACACTATATCAATTCCAAAAATAAATGAAACTCGGCTCCATTTTGGGGTAACAAAAGTTTACCTTTTTTATTTTTTGTATATATATGTATGTACAACGAAATAACATTTGTTTACCTTCTTCACACTCATATAACGAAACGCGCTGTAGTGCACTTATTTTTATCCTTTGAATTAATAATAATATTTCAAAAACTTACAAAATTCATCTTAAGAAAACAAAAAGAGTCCAAATACTGAACAGACTCTTGATAGGAATACTAAAGGGAATAATATTTTCGATAAAGAGAAATAAGGGAAAACAACAAAAAATGATTAAAATTCATAAAAAGTGTAGCCTACGTTCGACGGAACTCATCACCGAAAAGACATCTTACTTGAACGCTGTAGGACGCTCAAGGATGCTGTTAAGATGTGTCTGCGGTGTTGAGGTACAGAGAACTAGGAATTCACTTGGGAATTGTGCAAATAAATCAAAAACAGGACGAAGTAACAGGAATGAAAGAAAATTGTAGTAAGGGCGAAGGAGCTTCTCTCTCTATTCGTTAACATTGATGGTTATGGTCTTGCCCTTGGGATCATCGAAACGATCCATCGTATTGATGTCCAGCATCCAGCAAATGCCAACGCTCATGATGCCCAGCAAAATGAACACCACAAACAAACCGGCCAGGATGCCAGACGAGAAGAATCCCACGCAATACCAAGGATCTCCGAACTTGAAATCTTTGGGAGTGGCCTCATTGAACGGAGCTTGCATCTGGAGCGAGTTCCACATTATGATTTTGTTGGATTCAGGTTTTTTCGTTGCAAAAGTTTGATTGCCACACGAGTAAGAGAAGGTTGTGGGCGAGTTCAACTCTGATGGGACATAGAAAGACTCGTTATTGAGCATTAAGTTGGACATTTTAAAGTAGCCACCGGACAGAGAAATCAAGAAGCTCAGTTTATAATTCCCCCCGTTCATATTAACGGTGAATGCTGTGCTGTTCTTGCCCGAGAGGTTTATCTCTGTGATTGTTATTGGAGTAATTACATTATTTTTTGCAACTATTTCCTTGGTGGCCAACTCAGTGTAGAATATAAGAAAGTCGTTTCCGGAATGGAACACGGTGCCGGAGGTGGCAGTGTTGGTGGCACGACGACTGCGGTTCTTGATGACGTTCGTTGCGGATTGCGAGCAAGTGTAGACGGCGGTGATTTTACACTTTTCGGCGAGCTTATTCGCTACCTTGGACATGATACCATCTGGGGGAGGAAGTTCATGAATTAATCACTCACAAATTGAGACTTTCTTTAGCTTACCATGGATTTCTAGGAGCTCGTTGCGTGGAATGGCATGAGCGAGGGTCTCACTGGAGGTACTCAGATTAATCATGACAGTTTTTCCAGGCTCACAGCCGACATCGTTCTTCAAATTTCCATTGCTATCAACATTGACCCATTCAATGATGGAACTTATCTGCCGCAATGCCTCAACGGGGTTGTATACGTTGGCATAGTAGGTTTTGGGGCGTTCCTCATTGAGATTGCTGAAGCATGATTGATGCGTGGACGATTTCGAACAAGCGAAGTCCGAGTTGCTGAGCTGAATTTATATGAATTTAAGGTATAGCCTTCACTAAATACGTTCAGATCTTACCTTATCATCAAGGAAAACAACAAACATCGTATCTTTAGCATTGGGATTTAACTCCTGAGCAAATTCATCCTGCGACACCTTGTAGAAAGCTGGCTTTGGGTCGCTGCTCAAATAAGTTCATTTGTTATCATTTGATATTTTATACTTTAGTCTACACCCACCTGTTGGATCTCCATACCAAAGCTGGACACATCGAGCTCTCGCCCAAGGCTGCGCCTACTAAGCAGACGAGCACAACTATCGACTTACAAAACATTTTCTTGGTTTTACTATTTTTTTATGCCAGAACAAGAATTATTCTTTGATTTTAATGGATAATTTACAAATTAGAAGAAAAGAGGATTAACTAAAAATGAATCACAAAATTAAAATTAGGAAAATTCTTTTCTTATTCGCTAGTCCATTGAAAAATGGTCTACCCTTCCTTGTCAAAAATTTTCTACGTTCATATGACAATCATGTGACAAGATTAACCGTAGAGGGGCTTTCGAAGTTCGAAGCGATACTCGATTGAGATAGCGGATGATTTGAAAGTGGTGCCAGCTGTTTCGAAAAAAAGCTCCTAAATCCCGATGTCGTTTTTTTTACAATTCTACATGGACTTGCGAAATTAACACACCTATAGAATTGTAGAAAAAAAGACATCGGGACTTAGGCTAGGCGCGCACATTCAATTTTTAGTTTCACAACTGTTTAGTTGCTAAAATGAAACATATGGGCTTATATGGGACACCGCGCACTTAGAGCAACTCGATTCTCGAAACTAAAAAGTTTGTGTTTTGACACAAACTAAACGATTGCCTCGCAACAGTTGAGCTATTTTTTATAAGTGCGAGAGAGAAAAGAGTACGAGCGTTAGTAAAAAGAGTTTGCCAGTGTGCGGTTCTCTTTCAACTGGTGATTAAACTATTTGATTTCGATCACAGTTGCCAGTGCGCGACTAGGCGGTGAAACGTGACGTTGCATGAAATTAGGCTAGTCGCGCACTGGCAACTGTGATCGAAATCAAATAGTTTAATCGCCAGTTGAAAGAGAACCGCACACTAGCAACTCTTTACTCACGCTCACACTCTTTTCTCTCACTTATAAAAAACAGCTCAACTGTTGCGAGGCAATCGTTTAGTTTGTGTCAAAACACAAACTTTTTAGTTGCTCGAATCGAGTTGCTCTAAGTGCGCGGTGTCCCAAGCCCATATGTTTCATTTTAGCAACTAAACAGTTGCGAAACTAAAAATTGAATGTGCGCGCCTGGCCTAACACTGCTTTCAGTAAGATCCGTATCGTTTTATTTTCAAGGGATGATCCAGATCTGGATCCAGATAGATTTCCTCGAATTTCCTATAGAGCAGAAATGAAGTTCTTCTGCACTTTGCTTTTTTTCTCTCTATCTAACAAATATAAATTCTGTATTTGGCATCCCATTTTTTGCAGAAATCAAATGCAGATACATGTAAATCCACCAAAAAGCAATCACAGTTCTTGCAAAAAATATAGTAAACAGACAATTTTTGAATTTGAAAATGTCAAAGAGTCATAAGACACTAAAAAAATTAAATAGCTATTTGATGATTTTAACTTAAATATAATGTTAGAGAAATTATGATGCTAAAATCAATTAAAATCGTCATCTTAACCTAGTATCATACTAAAATAGTTTTACCATTCTTCTAACTCGAGTAGAATTTTGCTCTAATAATCCGAAAACCTCACAGCTTGGCAGCGCGAACGAGAAACGTCAATCGAACGAATATCGTTTGCTTAAAATTCCAATGGTAAAAAAAAACACTTGTCAACAAAAAATTTTTCTCACTGTCGTCGTTGGATTTTCTTTGTTTTAATTTTACCAACTTTCATTTAAAATGAATCAGAGAAGTAAAAAGTTTATTTAAACAAAAATGTAACTAAAATGCACGTTCTTCTAACACTCGCAAGTAATGTTTCACAAACTGAGCCGCTATTGCATATGTGACGTTCGGTACTTGCTGCGATTCCGAGTAGTTATATTCCTCATCCTCTTGGCAGTGGTTATTGTTTGGAAGATTGTGAGTTTAGATAAAAGACGCATTCAAATTTCAAGTTCGTATCCTTTCCAGAGAATAGAACTAAGAAGTAATACCCGGGACTTTTCAGAGAACTGTTCGCAATTTGACGTGGTGTACACCTGGGTGAATGGCTCTGATCCAGAATTCATTAATTCCATTCGACAATTCGACCCGCACTATGATCCGGCGCGATTCGATGATAAGAACGAACTCAAGTATTCGTTACGTTCTCTGGAGAAATACGCTCCTTGGGTGAGGAATGTCTACATCGTCACAAATGGCCAAATTCCGCATTGGATTGACCTTAGCTACGAAAAAGTTTCAGTGATTCCACACAGTGAACTGACTGAGTACCCCGAATACCTTCCCACATTTTCTAGCTCGGCAATAGAAACATTCCTTCATCGAATTCCGAATCTCTCTAAGAGATTCATCTACATGAATGATGATATATTCCTTGGGGCTCCTCTCTACCCGGAGGACTTGTATACCCAATCGGAAGGGGTGCGTGTTTATACCGCTTGGACCCTCCCCGACTGCGCTATCGATTGTCCCTGGGTATACATCGGCGATGGGGCCTGCGATCAGCATTGCAACATTCCTGAATGCCAGTTCGATGGAGGGGATTGCATCTATGAGGATTCTCATCAATTTGAGACTAAACGCACATCGACTGTCGCTCCATTAGTTGAGGTGCCCAAAGTGGAGCAGGCTCGTCCGTGGAAGAAGCGGAAGCGGAACACCTTCAAAGATGTCATCAAGAAAACGAATCTGTCCACATTCGAGGAGATGAAGAGCATCGTGGAGAGCTTCAATAGTGCGCAGCGTTCTAAGGCGAAGACGGAGGCACCTCAGCCAACGAAAGGATATAAGTCCAGTGTGGACATTTTCTCACAGAGCCTAATCCACACAAATCGTCGATTGAACCAAGAATATGGATTCAAGGCACGGAATGTCCTGGCCCACGTGGGTTTCCTGCTGGACAGGGATGCCATCTACGCCATGCAAAAGAAATTTCGTCCAGACATCGAAGAAACCACGTCTCGTCGCTTCCGTGACCCGAAGGATCTGCAGTTCTCATTTCTATATTACAGCTATGTCATGAGCGAGACTATGAACCTGACGGTAAAGGAGATTTTTGATGAGTTCGACACCGACAGCTCATTGACTTGGTCCGATCGGGAGGTGAGAACATTCCTGGCTCGCATTTATCCTCTGCCTCTGGACTGGTCGGCTGTGAGGTACTTCGAAGAGGTGGTGTCCAATTGCTCCCACAAACTGGGAGTGGAACACAAGGAGCAGCAGCCATTCAGCACTTTGGTATACGAACGCTATGAGGATTCGAGTTTGGTAAGTCAACTTTGCTGCATAATATGGAAGAAATGATTATAAAATCTCTCTTTTTTTTAGCCAACCATAACCCGTGACTTGGTGAAGCAATGCTCAACTCTGGCAGAAGTGATGCTGGACAACTTCGCTCAGCGTCCACGATACAAATTCAATTTGAACCCGAAGCGAGGCATGCACAGCAACTTTATGATGCTCACATCAAATTTGACTGAGGTGGTGGACTCCCTTGATCGCCTCCGGAGGAACCCCAAGTGAGTTGTCTTTCTGTCCACCTTGTTTTTCAGTTTCCAACTGAATTCCATTTTAGAAAATTCAATTGCATAAATGACAACTTAGAGCCACAGTATCCGGAGGAGAACGAACTCATTCGCCATCTCCTCGAGGACTTTTATCTTTCGTTCTTCCCACAACGCAGTCGCTTCGAGCTGTCTGAGAGGTTCCGCAATCGTTTCACAAACTACAGGGACTATGAGGCTTGGCGCTGGCGCAAAGGATTGGCGCTTTGTGTTGGCTATAGTGCCAGTATTCTGTTGATTGTGTTTCTCTTAAGATTTTGCTGCATGCACAAAGCGAAGTTTGTGCGGCGATATGTGCAGAAAAAGTGACATCGTGGTGATGATGTATGAATGTACCGTAGTTAATGAGGCTTTTTGTAGAGAATTTTTAAGCTGCGGGTTATTAAAGACTAATAGAAATTATCCGAGTTTGATGGTATTGTTTAATGTTCATGGAAAAATGTAGGCTCGAAGGAAATAGAAAATTTGGACATTTTAGTAACGATTGTACGAACAGAAATCTTGGTGCTTTGAATGTGTCGGACAAGATAAAATTTCGGAATGTAATGAATGGAGAGTTAAAACTAGTATTAAGGGCTTCAATTTACAGCAATATCAATTATTGGCAAACATATAAGGCAATGTGTAATTATTATAGAAAAAAGGTTTTGGAAGTAAAAAATGAACATACATATACGTAAACAAATTGAAGCCAACAATGGTAGGATTTAAAAACGATTTAAGTGGTATTAGCAAATACATAACTTTTAATTTGATTAAAGACTGTTAACCTGTTACTGGTATATTTCGAAGTACGAGTAATTGTAAAGAATCAACAGTGATACCTGGGGAAAAGGTGGCAAATTTGGTGAAATGCGAGGAGTTTCGGAGCCAACTGCAAATTTATATGGAAACCTATAGAATTTGAATAAAAGAGCAATCTGAGGCCCAAAAGGGTAATTCTTGTGAGACAGCTTTACACTGGCTACTATATAAATGGAGGAAGGAGATTGTAAGAATTCAGTAATAGTATTTGAAACGATTGATAGAAATATATTGGTGTAGAAATTGGAGATTTTCATTATTCATTTCCATGCAAGACAAGGAATTAAGTTGGTTTAAATCGTACTTAACTGGAAGAACTGAGTGAGGTAAGTTTCTGTAGTTTTAAAGGTAACCCTACTGAAGAAAACCGAAATAATTTCAAACAAGCTAAAAAGACCTAAAAGAAAGACAAATTTCTAGTCAATTGTAAAAAACGTGTGAAACACTTCGAAATCGTCAGTTCCAACGTTCGTCTTCAATGACACTCAATGTTGTAAGGTCGATAGATAAAGCGAATTTACTTGCAGCACAGTTTGCTGTGACCAGAGAGTGACATGACTCCTCCTGTACTTGTGAGCGTAAACGATTTTATTGGACGAATCTTTTATCGCACTCGTGCAGTTGCTAGAGTTCTAAAAAATCTTGACATTTACAAATCCGCTGGTCCGAATAGTATCCCTCCTACTATTCTGAAGAGGTGTTCCCCAAGGCTGGCAATACCACTGCGTAAGCTTTTCCATCTGTCCTACTCTACAGGACTCTTTCCTAGTGTATGGAAAAAAAAAATGTTCAGCCTGTCCCTAAAAAATGCGAATCCTACTTCCCCTCTATCGTCCAATCGCTTTTACGTCCCTCCTTTCCAAGGTCATGGAAACGCTAATTAATTTTCAGCTTAAGAAATATCTTGAGGAAAGAAAGCTCCTTAATGACAGGCAGTATGGCCTTCGTAGCAATAGGTCCACTGGTGATCTGATGGTATATCTCACCGAAGAGTGGAACAAATCTTTACATCGTTTTGGAGAAAGTAAGATTATTGCACTTGATATTTCAAAGGCATTTGATAGACTTTGGCATCAAGCTCTCTTATCGAAAATGCGTGCATTTGGTATTGATGAATCTCTTCTTCGTTGGATTAGAAATTACCTTTCGGATCGTTCACTATAAGTAGTTTTGGACGGTTTCAAATCTGAAATCCACAAAATAAACGCTGGTATGTCCGGGAGCTCCGTTTTGTCTCCGACACTCTTTCTTATATTCATAAATGATCTTTTGTTTGATCTTCTAATCCACTAAATATATTGGTAATGACAGTACCAAAAACCGTGTAGAATTTAATGCTTCGAGAAATAAACGCTGCTTACTACCGCTAAAGCGTAACCCTCCCTCAATGCCACTATCCATCATGGATTGGATGCCACTTAAATCGAGGAGACTGAATAGCTTTCAGTTCTAGGTATGTGCATCACAGACCATCTTTTGTGGATTGATCACATATTTGACGTCGCCAAAAATGCTGCTAAGTGTTAAGTTTTTTCCGCCGATGCAAAAAGTTTTTTACCCCCTCTGATCTGGCTGTAATCTATAAAGCCTATATTCGTCCAAAGCTTTAGGACAATTTCCATATTTGGACAGGTGCCTAATAACCCACAAGAGCTTTAAAAATGATAGTTGATGGAAATATAACGAACAAATTTGAATCTCTCGAGCACCGCTGCAATGTTTAATGTCTATCATTATTTTACCGTTATTTTCATAAACAGTGTTCTATAGTGCATTCCTCCTATCAAACAATTTAACTCAAATACCTGTAATTTCGGACGCACTGTCAAGTACAGAGATTATTTTTTTAGCTGCACTACACGTACATATGTGGAATGCTTTACCAGGCTCAATATTTCCCACTCATTGCAATGTGCAGATATTCAAAACGAATGTGCATCGTTATCTCCTTTCAAATCCTATCCTACTTTCCTAATTGCCCGCACTGTGTAAAGCCTAGTACGCAGATCGAGCAGAATTTAGAGATATACAAAATAATTTGAAAGTGTTTCGGAGTGTATCTATGAAACGGGTTGATGCTTTCAAGAGAAGCTTGTGTGGGAGATAAAATTTTTCCCGATCTGGGTACTAGGCTTAAGCGTTTAAGCCTATTACACAGATAGCGCTAAAATTTATATCCGAAATTTTTCTCTAAACATCAGCTAAAATCCAAACTAAATTTTGACATAAGAACCTTGTGGAGAATATGTCACAGGAAACAGCTGTTCTCAATGATTTTTTTTTTAAAGATTTAAAAGAATTTGTTGATTTCGATTGAATGAGAATTATGAATTATGAGTGATTTTTGTTGTTTTAAGACTCTTTTGAGACTTCCGTAACCAAAAATTTTTCTTAATATGATTCCATTTCAAATTGAAATTGAAATTTAGCTCAAAAATAAATGTGCCAGACAATTATTTCGTGCGCTAAATTTTGACAAATAAGTTATGTACAGTTCGAAGAGAAATTTTGATTTTTAAGCCGGAGCAGCGTATCTCTGAGCTTAAATGTTTGACATAATTTTAGCTTGGCTAAATTTTGGAGAGTATTTTGTATGGGAGATACGAGTAAAATTTAGCGCGATCTGCGTACTAGGCTTTTTTCAATTTTTCGCCAACTGAACGCCACCCATTCACAAAAATAAGATAAATTATCTCCAGACGCACTCTCTTAATTCGATTCTCGAAGAATACAGAACCCGATTTGATACTGTTCGCCTTCCCATCTGTCAATTTTAAAGAATTTTTTATCGGGAAACAAATAGTCTTCAGATTGCCGCTGGAAATTTGTTTATTATTCCCAAATTTATCACAAAATACTACAATAATTGATCTTCAATCTCATTCCAAATATTCACATCAAATATTCAAGTATGTTTGAACCAAGAATTTAGCTTTAAATATGAAAAAAATCAATCGAAACAATTTGAGAATGACGTGTCATCTAAAACCAACTTTTTTATTTATCTCTCATTTTCCCAACAGAAATGATCACCGACGTTCAATTGGCCATCTTCTCAAATGTTCTAGGAGTTTTCCTGTTCCTCCTGGTAGTGGCCTATCACTACATCAATGCTAATTCATCCATATTCCGATCGAATTTGAAAAATAAATAAAAATGTACTAACATACAAATTTCGTTTCTTTTTACGCCGAATTTATGAAATAAATCCTGAAAAACAAACCTAAAGAACTACCCATTATTTCTGGGTAGTTCGAGTGAATCTTAAAAATCGAGCAATTATAGAAGCCAGCTGTTGGTAACGATGAAATCTCCCACGTAATTGAAGTGTCTTTTATGTGATGGGGGACCTGAGTCTGCTTCACCCAAAAATAGTGGTTTTCATGGGTTGGCTAATGCCTCTTCGTATAAATGTAGCGAATTCTCGGTCTTGCCCAGAAGTTTTCTCATAATAGCCGGTCCCCTCCATTCATTCTGACAAACCGTATAGATGAGTGAAGTCAATAGGCTCACGTTACCTATCAGCCGTAGGCCTCCAATTTTAGTTAAACGGAAACTGTTACATCGCAAGTCGATTGTTTTTAGAGCCCTGCGGGAATTCGTTAGTCTGTTTGTCGATATCACACCGAAATCGCTCCCATTTTAAATGGAAACCTAAAACGTTAGTACCAAAAAGCACCTGCCACTAAAATCAACCTTACTAAGCGACTGAACGTAAAAGCCAATAGCGGAGACAAAACTGAACCTGAAGGGTAAAATTAAGCCCAGGTGGGACAACAACAAAGACTCCCCATTGAATTAATGACAATTATTCTTTATTTTCTAAATTTATTCTTCTGCCTGGAAACAATAAGTCGGCAGTTATTGTTGGGATTACATTTGCAAATTTTTTGATATTAATCAATTCGGAATCGAAATGCGGAATCCCAGTTGGTGAGGGGCGATTTTCAACGATTAGTGGTACTTGTAGTTCCTGTGGTGCCTGATCTTTCCGTAGTTGATGGTGTAGAAGAAAATCATGCAAGCAGCAGTCAACTGGAAGAATGGTGCAATGCCAGCCCTCTTGGGTTGGACATATTTGTGCTGCCAACGCCACCAAGCACGGCTCATTGCTCCGGCAATAGCCGATGGGGACTTATTCCTACGGCTGATCCATGCACCGATTTCTCCGACCTTGGTCTGGGCCAATGGGACATCAGCTAAAAGAGGAATCCAGGTTTTTAGTTAGAAATTTTCACATGGAATAGCAGCGAGATCAAAATTAGCCTCACAATGCGCCATTACGTAATAGTTTTTTTTTCCAAAATTCTTTCTCTAATGGAATGTGTAAGTTTGTAATTACCTTTGCCGTAATAACGTGCTGGATCGTAGGGTCCATGGATCTTTGGATTATATTCCGCTGGATAATCACCAAATGCCATTTTTACTTCGTGAGTTTAGCAGAACGAAATGAATTTCCTTTGGCTAAAAAGAAAAATAGCACCTTTGGAGAGTATTGACAGAGCGAACTATGGTTTACTCTTTCTACTTTACTTATTGGAGAAATATTAATTTCAGTGATGCCAGAAAAATAAAAAGTAATGGGGAGAGCTTATCAGTTTGAGTATTAGTGCACACATGGCGTGTTTTTATGGGCGATAGTCTCTGCCATATATGGCATACTCGTGTTTTATTACAAATAATAAGGGTATTCATGCAACGTAAAAAAAAAAAAAACATAAACATCGCAAAGTTCACGACACAGTAAACGAACTGTCAAAATTTTTATGAAAAACCTTGTGCAAAAACATTCTAAGAACATTCATGCAATTTTACGTCGCGTCGTCGTCGGAAAGTTTGCTATGATGCATGAAAACCTTCAATGTGAATAACAAATTGGAGATATTTTGATAAATTATGAAGGTAAAGCTTAGGCCGGTATTCACCGAGCGCTCATAACTTAAGAAGCTCATAAACGTATTCACCAAGCAATATTAGTGAAGATCTACGAGCGCTCTTAAAAGTTAGGAGTGGTCCCGACCACTCCTAACTTACGAGCGTTCTCTTCGAAAATTTGTTCGCTTGTGCGTGTGCCACGCATGCATTTGACTCGAATCCATGTGAGCAATGCCAAGTAGAAGAGTATCCATTTGCTGTCAAGACCAACATTACACAACATTTCACAGTTTGGGTATGCCTGAACAAGAGAGAGTGGCTCTCATTTTCGAACTTCGAAAAACACTTGCGAGTGGTTGGTGAATACCGCACAGAAATTTCAAGTTAAGAGCCTCGTAAAGTTAAGAGCCGTTTAGGAGCGCTCGGTGAATACGAACCTTAGTACGCAGATCGAGACAAGACAAATTTTATCTCTACAATTTTAATCTCTACAAAACTTTTCTAAATCTCGCGCAAAAGTTTGAAGTTGGAGAATTAAAAAATAATTTAATGTGTTTTGTAGTATATCTCTGGAACGGGTTGTCTTACAAAAATCGTTCATACCTTTTTGGAATCTCCTCTCGATGCTTTCAAGAGAAGGATCAGCACCTTTTATATAAAACCAGTTTTGACAAAAATCACTTTCGACTGTCAAAATTTGTCCCGCAAAATAATGCTTGTATCATTCTTTTCCCTGGCAAAATTTAGTCGAGACTTTTGAAGAGCAATTCACAATAGTATGAATTTTGCGCGCGAACTGCGTACTGCTCGGAAAAATATCCGAGACAAAATTTGTCCCAGGAAAAAAAATGTATGGGAGACAAAATTTTTCCCGATCTGCGTACTAGGCATAATAGGCTTTTCACACCGAATCAAAATCTCGGATTTCAGCAACAAGATTACGAAATCTCATTGAAGCGTTCACACTGAACAGAATGAATGAATGAATGTTTTATTGAGTCTTTAAGTATCAATTACAAAGTCGTTTCATCTTATTCTAACTTTAACATAGGTACAAAAGTGGCTGTAGCGTATGGCCTACTTTAACAATTACTTTATTTAAGGTTAAGCCTCGTGGCATGTCAATTTTTATATAATAATATAGTTTTGTTCTGCTCGTGCTCAAGAGCGTTATACATTTGCGTGAAACGGATGTTTCGTTGACTATATACATATTTACAATTTTATAAACTAAGACTAACTTAAAAACTAAAGAGCTAAAAACTAAAAAAGCGCCATGCGCTATATCATTTTTAACATATAATGTTGATATTTCTTGTCTTTTTTTTGAAAATGAGAGCGAGAACGCTCTTTATGTTTGAATATGCAATTAGTTCACTAGAGGAGTGATAGAGTAAAAAAAAGATAGTCAGATATGAGCGATAGCTCTATACTGCTTATATTTATACATTTAGAATGAGTGAGAAGATTATACGGTTACACTAATATCACATGACAGAGATAATAAGTTGAGAGCGATGGCTCTATACTTATACATATATAATATAAATATACGATTATTACGAGTTGTTAAACACTGGAATCAGATCCGTTACTTGTTGCGTTTGGTGGTGATTTTGTAAGCCCCGGTTGTTGGCTATCGCCGTGAGATCCTCAGTTCCAGACCCAAGTGAGATTTAGTTGTTGTTCGGCGGACTGTTGCCCGCAGAATTGCAGTTGCGGATTTTTTTTTAATGTGCAGGTTCGCTTCCTGCTAGGAATTAGCCATATGTCGGCGTCATCGATTGTTGTTCGGCGGACTGTTGCCCGCAGAACTGCAGTTGCGGATTTTTATTTATGTGCAGGTTCGCTTCCTGCTGGGAATTAGCCACATGGCGTCATCGATTGTTGTTCGGCGGACTGTTGCCCGCAGAACTGCAGTTGCGGATTTTTATTAATGTGCAGGTTCGCTTCCTGCTGGGAGTGAGCCATGTATCGGCATCGTCGATTTTTGTGTAGTGTATTACACTGTTGCTTAATCCACTTGTTAGGAGTTAATGCCTCATTTTGAGGTTCTACTTTTTCTTATCTCGCTGGGGAGAACTAATGGGCACTTTGTGTTAAAAAAGTGATCCAGTTTTTTCGTTGTAATCACAGCACCATCCGGCGTTGAGTTTAATTTAGGATGTTTAGGAAGTTCGCTTTTAGTAAAAGCGAATAAAATTTAGTCAAAAAAGACATTAAAAACGAAAAAAAAATTAATTTAAACCGTAACACGTTTTTACAAGAATTATGTTAATTTTATTTTTTGGAGAGTGCAGACGCAGAAACACGTCTGCACTCTCGGACACTCCAATGCCTGTCCTCACACTGAACAGAACCAGGATTTCATTTGACGTTTCTGTCGATTTATCCTGCTTTCTCGGATATAATTTATCTTCTCTCCTTCTCTCCCCACAATTCAAATTTCAAATAGTCACTCGAGACTCGACTCCATTATCTGCTTTTTATCTACCTCTTCTCTTGCTGACAATTTGCTGACAAGGCAGAACATTTCGAAAGGTTTGTTTGTTTTGACAATCTTGTGTTTGAAAGTAGATTTTGAGGAGATTTTGTCGTAATCTAGTAGATTTGGAAATCTGAAAATGTATGGGAAATCTAGTAGATTTGGATGAGATTTTGAGAATTTTGCTCGAAATCTAGATTTTGATTTGGTGTGAATAGCGTATAAGAAGATAAGTTATGGCACGGGTAGATATTAGCGGCCTATGGTGGCCATGTTGTTTTGGTGACATCTGTCAAATCAATTGTTTAGTTTTTAATTACTGATGCCAAATCACGATGGCATGTAAAACTTTCTTATCAAAATGAGTACTAATTTTGCAGCTCAAAGTTCGCTTGAAAGACGATAGACGACCCAAATTTTGGCCAAAATATAATTTTTAGCGACAAGGCGCATTTTTTGATGAATGGCTGTGTTAACAAGAATTGCCAGATATAAAGACAACACCACCTCATACGTGGCTTACAAGGTGGCAAGGCATTCTCAAAAAATTTCCGTTTGGTGTGGATTTTTGGCCTGCGGTGGCGTCATATTGTTGGTACTCTTTCAAAAACCATGTTTTTGAGCTGATCACCGTCAATGGCAAGTACTACAGAAAGTTGATCACCAATTTCTTATATCCCAAATCGGACGATAAGGACCTAGGGGATATGTAGTTCCAGTAGGAAGGTGCTACGTGCTACAGAGCAGACGCCGCGATTGACATTCTGCATGAACGATTTAGGGTAAGCTTATCTCTCGCAGAGGTGACGTGAATTGGCCACAAAGGTAATTCGATTTAAACCCACCGGATTTTTTCTTGTGATGTTTCCTGAAGTCGCAGGTCTATGCGAATAAGCCACACTCGACCGATGCCTTTAAGGTGAATATAACAAAGGCCGCCCAAATTCAGCCGGATCTATGCATGATCTATGTATGCATGGATCTATGTTGAGTTTGACATTTAAGTATATGAATGTGTGAGTGCTTCTGGTTTCGATTCGGATTTGAAATCCAGAAGCAAATTTCTCTTCTTTTCAGAATCAGAACTGTCATTTTTGCCCAAGTGAACACTTTCAGAAGAATCCAGAAGGCTTCCGGATTGCCAAATACATAAGTAAATAGACCTTTTTTGACGTTTGTAAATGTCAAAGGGTAATATGAAGGAATCGCGATATTAAAAAAAAATAAAATAGTTGTTTAATGATTTTAACTTTAATAAAATTTAAGAGGAAGTAAGATGTTAAACTTAATTAAAGTTAGCAAAATCGTCGTTTTAACCAATTATGATACTCAAATAGAGTTTTAACATCGTATACGATTCGGCTGAAATGTAGGGCCAATTTTTTTTGGCCTTCAGAACCAGAGTCATTACATTTACCATCGGGTGTTATTAGATTCTTCTGTTTTTATTTGCCTCCAATATACAAATGTATGTACATAGTGAGTCAGTTTTTAGCTTACAAAATTAAGCTCAACTTGTAATTGATTTTAAATAAGGAAAGGCTTCCCCTCCCTCATTAATTTATAGCCATGGTTATAGTTTCCTTAACACGTGAAATTATGAATGAAAAGCTTAATGAAGCTTCTGAATAAAAACTTCCATTCAACTCCAACACTTACATACACGTAAAACCGTAGCAACGGTGTATTTGTCCTTAAAGCTTTTTCGAAAATTGTTAGCATTTGCTTGACTTGAACGGAGAAAGTATTACAAAAATCGTTCAATATTGTGCGAACCAACAGGTCAAGTGGATGTGATTGACGATTGACCCAATTCAGTTATGCTTTCGTCAATAATTCTTTGTCGCGCCGCCGCCTAATTTATAAGGACGAAACTTGTATGCATTTTTCGAGCGAAAATAGTTTGTGTAACCGGAAGCGGATGCAATGTTTGTTTTTTTTTTTAATACGGATCCGGGTTTAACGTTACGATAGTGTGTGAGATTTTATGTTTGCTAATACTAATAAATAAAAATAAAGTATCCTGGAGGCTTTTTAAATTTGTTTTTTTTTTTGTTATTTTTGCTAACATAACTGTGAAACGCAAGATGAGTGACAATGAAAGGATATAAATTTTTATGTCTTCATATGATACTCCATGCAAGTGTAAAATAAAGTAAGAGGATTAAATTATCGAGATTGCATGTGACGGCAGGATAAAGGATTTGATTGACAATTTGAAAGATATCCAAGGTGAGAATCAATTTAGATTTGATGCGAACAATGTCACCGACAAAATTAATAATGGACTGGATTTCTGGAAAAGAAAAGGAATTTCTAGAAAGTTTTTGGTTTTGATTATAGTTGAGTGCATTTTAAATTTAAAAATTGAAAATGCCTTTAAATTTTGTGTTTTATAGCATTAAATTATTCCAAGACTCGTATGTATCGAATTAATAGAGTGGATTGATTCTATTTATTTATTTAATTTGATAAAAGCGATATCACAGCGAATCGAATTCGAATCAGACACATTGTGAAAAAATTAGTTTTGATAGAGGTTTCGTTTTGTGAATAAAGTTTCATAATGAAAAATGTAAGTCACGTCGGATAGGTAGATACATGTGTAATCAGAAAAGTTTTAATGACACAAAACTTCCTGATTTATAATAAAAATGTCTTTGAAGTTTATTATAGACTAAGAGCCCACAGCAATTTTTGGGTGTGATTGATAACATAAAATAATAATCATAATTAGATAGGCCTTTTATAATTATTTATGAATGTGAACGTCTTGCATACTCTAGTGGGCGCATTAGTGCATTATAGGGCATCAAGTATGCAGTTCTTTCCAAATCCAAATAATTGTGATAACAACTTTTCCAAAATGTCTAGTTAAGCCCCCTGATTGAAAATATCGAGGTTCAAGACGTTATACAGACATCCTTCTGCCTGCCAGACGCGATAAGAATAGGCTACTTTTTGCACTAAGAAGGATAGCTTCAAAATGTCTTGGACCTCGATATTTGCAATCAGGACACTTAGCTGTTCATTTTGAAGTTATGGCAAATTTTGTATCCCAATTTTTTAGAATTTGGAAAGAACTGCATACTTGATGCACTATAATGTACTATTGCGCCCACTAGAGTATGCAAGACGTTCACATTCATAAATAACTATAAAAGGCCTATCTAATTATGCTTATTATTTTGTGTTATCAATCACACCCAAAAATTGCTGCGGGCTCTCGGTCTATTAGGAAATACAGAGAAACCAAGATTATGAAACAAGTAAAAATTAGATAGGTATTTATTGTTTCCATTTATTTTTTTTTTTACATTTCTTACAAATTTAAATTTTAAGTGATAAGTAATAATTATCTTACTTTTAAAAATACTACGTTGTTACATAAAATAATATGAAATATAAAATTAGAATGTAAAAAAGGAAAAATAATGATGGTATATCTCACCGAACAAATCTACATTGTTTTGGAGAAAGTAAGATTATTGCACTAGTATTTCAAAAGCATTTTATAGAGTTTGGCATCAAGCTCTCTTTTCGAAACTGCGTGCATTTTGTATTGATGAGTCTCTTTCTCTTCTTCGTTTGAATAGAATTTACCTTTCAAATAAATGTAGTGTGCCACAGAGCTCCGTTTTGTCTCCGACACATTTTCTCGTATTCATAAAATGATCTTTTGTCTGAAACATCTAATCCATCTAATTGTTTTGCTGACGACAGTATCTCAGATTCTCATATTTGTTTCCAGATGCACGTCCTTGTTCTTCGGATGTAGACTTAGAACGGCAACGTATGATAAGCAAATTAAATACCGATCTCGTCAATTGGGGAACCAAAAACTGCATAGAATTGTATGCTTCAAAACTCAATGCTCAATAATCCTGTCATTAAAGTGGAAACCATCAGTCATTTCGCTATCGATGAGCGGCACTTGCATTAAAGAAACCGAACAGCTTTGAGTTCTTATTATTTGCATCACAGACCACTTTGTGTTGGATGACCACACATTCAACGTTCGGCAAAAGTGCTGCTTAATGTTTATTTTTCCTTTGACGATGCAAGACATTTTTCACTTCTTCTGATCTGACTGTAATCTATGTTTACATCCTTAATTCTTCCAAAGCTTGAGTATAATTCCCATGTTTGAACAGGTGCTCCAATAACCCACTAATTCAAAAAAGAGCTTTAAAATTGATAGGTGATAGAACTATAACAGAAACATTTGAATCTCTCCAGCACCACCGCAATGTTCCTTGACTTTCATTATATTAACGTTCGTTTTATAAATAGTGATCTAGTGAAATAGGCATTTGCATTCATCCCCTTAAACAATTCAACCGTAATACGCGCGATTCAGGGAGTGCACATCAGTTTACCCTGGAGGCCTTGAGCCAAACTACTGATGTACTCCAAAATTCAAATTTCATTTGGTTGAATCTCCCACAGAACAAGTGTTTTTGTTTTCGGTTTTCTCAAAAACAGTGCAACTGATTGTTTTCTAAGTTCTAAAGGTTATAACAACTTGATGAGTTGCTGTGTGAAAATTAAAAAAAATTTATTCAAAAAAGCTTTTATTTTTGCCTTTAGTCCCACGAAATTGGCGTTTCGTCCCGGCGATCTCACATGGACTCATCAGTTGACTGTACTACTTGGTTGATTTATTTCAGTAGTATATAGAGTTTGCATTATAAGTACCTTCACATAAAAAAAATTAAATTTATTTTTGAAAACTCAAGACTTCGAAAACTAAAATGCTTTTTGAATTTTGAAAAAAAAGTTCAATTCTTTTTTGGAAAATTCGATTTTTCAAAAACGAGATTTTTTTATATGATATTTATTTTAATTTGTACAGAAATAAATTAATAGAAAAAAATTATATAAGAAATAAATTGTATATATATAAAGACTTATTTTAACGATTTAAACTTGTTACTCTTGCATAAATTCATATTTGCTTATGCCCTTCTGTTTTCAGTCCAGCTTAAGCCTTTTAAAAACTAATTTTGTGCTTCTGAACATTTTTTCTTAATATATGTAAGTCTCTTAAACAAAAGATTTTGTGTGCATTTTGTTGCATTCCATAAAAAATAAAGAATGACCTGAGATTTATTAATATTAAATGATAAAATAATGTTATTGCAATGTTTACTTTATTTTAAAGAATTTTGTGTGTGTTCCATTAACTTTAATTTCTTGTCTATATAAACACCTGAGTATTTGAACAATCGACTCATGGTACATTAGTGCTTGGTAAGACTGTTTCCAGAATTTATTTTATCTTCCAGTGCTAATATTTGAACATAATATTAATCGTAGTTTAATATTTGAGAACACCAGAAGAACCGTATTTATTCATCGGAAGCATATATAGCAATATCATCTGCATATATTCCAAAATAACAACTGCATATGAAAATTAAGGATATCCGATGTGAAAATATTGAAAAGCGTTGGATACAGAACGGAACCTTGAGGAACCATTTAATACAACTAAAAACTTTTTGTCGTTCAAGAAAATTTGAAGCTAGCCAAGAAAATTAGACCTTTTAGAATTTAGATGCAAGGAGCCCGGGTTATTATATTATTTATTTATTGATTGTGATTTGTGAGTCTCAATATTTTATTTATAGTAGGTACTTTAACTTTTACATACCGATTTTCTAAAGGGTTAAGGCTGTATTACATGACCAAATACAAGTTTCTTTTTAAAAATGCAATAAAATGAACAAAATCAAATTTTTTCCATGTATTATGGCTTTATTAGTAAGACCAAACATTCCCAATAATTATGGAACACAACGTGTCGTTCAAGTGGCTGCAGTAGTGCATTCGCAGTAGTTCATTCCGTCACTCCAAACGAATAATACGAGATCTTTGTGCAAAATTCTGCTCAGGCTAGTGCGTGAAATTTTGAGCTATTGAGATCAATTGCGAGTAGATGTTCGTGAATTGAGTCTCACACTCTCAGCGCACCGTAGCACGACGGAGACCATGAGTGTTGTCCACTAACATACAAGTCTCACGAACTTTTTGTACAAGCTTTCGTACAGCAGGCGCGGTATGTGCTTCATTTCCAAAACTTCCAAAAACTTCTTTTCAAAAAACGCACTGTTTGTTCTACACAGCTTTCACTTTGGAAATAAGTTTTCCATATTTCCCAACATTGTTCAAGAGTAAAGTCTCATTTCGTTCCGTGGAGGTATGATCCTGACTTTCTGTCAATGTTTTGAGGGGAAACAGTCAAAATACCCTATGATTTGAAAAGAAACCAAAGATGGCACACCTGTGCATGTGAAAAACTTTCCATATTAATACGGTCCACAAGTGACATAGATTTGCTAGTTATATTTATATGACAATATATATTACGCCATCTATGTTCATGTATTTCACACCAATATGTCACTTGTGGAACTGTATTTATATGGCAAGTTTGCCGTATTAATGATGATGTAATCTCGCCTTAACAGTATGTGCAACCTTTATAATTTAAAATCCTTCTGTGTTTATTTTAGCGTGGGTAAATTGAGATTTAAAACCCTGTGAAAATCGAAACCGAGTGTTCCACGGACGTGATGGCTTACTACTTTTTGATTATTCTTATACTCATTTTCTATACATGATTATTTATACTATATGCATGTCAGTTTCCTTTTATCGTACTGGTACTAACCAGTTACGTTAAATAAAACACAGTGAACTCGAGTAAACAGTAAATTAATTTGGCAGATGGACTGTGGGCTTGGCCGCCCAAATTCAAAGTTTTCAGATGTACATTATTATAACACTTTTCGTCGATGTGCAGGAAAAATACATGCTTGACTAAATATAATACAATGGCAGTTTATAATTATGTGCCGTGCAATTTACAGAAGTATCGAAGGGGTTTTCGCATGGACAAGCTTATAATTATGATTTCTTTGAAATGGAAATTAAATATCAATTTACATTGTGTGTATGCTAGAAGAATATATTTAGCTGAAATACAGCTTGTTTAATTTCACCGTTTTCAATTATTTATAAGTTCTCGACTTAAAACATAAATTAGCCATAAATTAATGAAACAACTTATTTTACTTATACCTAATATTAAAGCGGGAATATTATTGAATTAATTTGATATTCATTTATTATTATTATTTTCCAGTCAGTACCAGGGCCGGACAAGCTATACGTGCAAGCTGTGCAAATGCGCAGGGCGCTGAACTCAAAAGGCGCCTTGGGCAAGCGTTAAAAAAGCCACTACTTCATAACCACTACCTACCATCTTTTTTAAGTTTCATTTCTTTTTATAGCTCACTCCAATATTGGTATTTAATATATAACTAACAGCTGATTCTGAATTTAAAGACAGATATACATATATATATATAGATACATATCTACTTTCCCAAAAATAAGTCGATGTTTAGTTTCCTATACACACCCCCATTCCCACAGTAAAAAAAAAAACTACATCACAAAATCTTTACAAAGTGCACAATTTTGTTCGCTTAACAACAGATACCTACATATTTGCTATTTTTCTCTTTATCAATCTACTGTTACGTTATTATTTACACTCACCATCGCGTGTATGAGTGAAGGCATTTATTTTATTTTGATATCTCTCCCCTATGCAGTGTAACATAAAACAGAATATTCAACAGCAAATACAGACAATTAACAGTATGCATGTTGATAAACACTCGTAACATGCGCACGATGCCAATTCTTCTATATGAAATCGAAGTCAACAATGTTACTCAAACAGAAATTCTGAGGTACAAAATTCATACTCATTGACATGTCAGTGCGCAGAAATAAAAGTTGCGTCTAGGAATTTAAACTCTTCCGGTTGAGTGTTTCTTGTACTATGTTTTAGTTTGGCACTGGCCTCTGTTTATGAGTGAAATTTTATCACTATCGTGTGTCGAGAATGGGACAAAGGGTTGAAATAAGGAAATACTTGAGTGATGATGATGCGATGATTAATGTTGAGGTTTGTCGTTAATGAGTGAATCTGTTTTATTCAATTTCTCCTTTTCTCTATTTTTTGTTCTTGCCAGTTATTGTTTACATTTAAAAAAGGGATTTTTTGACTGATCTAATTACTTTATTTGTCTATGTATTATGGTAAAAAAACAAAAGGATAGGGAATCTATATTAACAATAAAACTTGCTACGCTACTATTCCAGTATAGTGTATACGAGTATGTAGGTATAAGGTTATGATAATGGTTCAAACATGAAAGGAAAAGAGGCTGGTGTTCAAATCAAAATTAAGTGTCTTGAACCAAGAGCTTATTTTGTTCAGGCTGCTTGCATTCCCTTTGGTTGTTGTTGGTTCTTAATGATTCAGCTTGCTGTTAAGTTTTTTGACATTGCTCAATGCCTTTAAAGCTTTGTATCAGGTTCAACAATGCGTTGGAACATACATATGTATATACATAGCTGGGCATTAACTCGTTAATCCGTTAATCGTTAATTAACGAAGTTAACATTTTGATTAACGGATTAACTTTTAAGTTAACTTTTAAAAATGTTAACGGACACGTTAAATCCGTTAATCCACGTTAAGTCCGTTAATCGTTAATCCAATGCCTACTATTTACCGCGCGGCGCGAAAAACAGGTTCAGACAGGTATGAGACAAGTGCCGCGCGGCGCGTGCCGCGGGTGAAACAAAAAACAGCTAGGTACGTATTATATTCAGAGCTGTCGAAGTACTACAATTGCAGTATTTTTACTGCTTTTTGAAGCTCCGTACTGCAAAGATACCCGAAGTACTGCTTTTTTTTCTCGTCAACTTTTCCATACAAAATCTTTAAAGCATTATCTAAATGCACTCAAAAACTATTTTCTGCGAACATACCCAAGAATCAAATCAAATCAAAATCATTTATTCTATTCTCTTCTCCCTCCGTTTGTTCTTGTTTCTATTTCTGTCGTCATATAAACCGTTTTAACATTTCTTGAATAAACTCTTTGAATGAAACTCATAAAATTTGAAAAATCTACCACGTGCCGCTTATGTAGTTAAAATTTGTAAAACACTTTTTTTAGCACTTCAATTAAAAATTTAAATTCTAAAATTCTTTTTTTTTTCTAAGCTTTGATATGCAATGTTTCTTAAACTTTTTAGACGCTTCTGTATAAGATATTTCATTAAAATTCGTTATGATAATACCCACAATGAGAAAGTAAAAAATCGAAAAAATGGTTCTAGGGTAGGTACTATCAGTAACGACTTAATTTGAATTATTTTTGTTAAACTGTAGATCGCACAAACATTTTTTTTATTAACATTCTAAGGGCTGTTTTCGAGATAAATACGATTTTCGAAAACCATTTTTCAACATTTCTATGGGCGCCGTTATTTTAAGGGGCTGGTTATGGCTATCATTTAAATGCATCATTGAACATTTTCATTTGGATTTTTAAGACAATTAAACAAACTGCAATGGCTTTAATTGGTACCAAAATGAAGCTTATAATTATGAGAATTTTTTACTCTATAAAATATAGAACTCTGATTAAAATAGAAATCAATTTCTATGAACAGCTGATTTTCGTTTTTTTAACTTGGATCACAATCGTTCCACTGAATGTTATCGATTCTCTTTCTATTCTCAAATGTCACTTTTGCTTTCAATGATCAACTCTAACCTCAAACACATAGAGTTGGTTGTTATTGGCTTGTCAAAAAAATGAAGTGAGCAGTGAGCATTCCACTGATTTATTCCAATGATGCATTTCAATGATAGCTATAACTGGCCTCTAAGAAAAAATAATTTTTTTTCTGCATTTAGTTTAAAAAAAAACGAGTATGTGGCTTACGAAATATTGAGTTTTAACATAAATTTGAATGATGTTCATCTTCTGTTAAGTATTAAAGACGTCTAAATTGGACCTAAAGCGGAACTCTTGATAAAAACAGAAAATATTATGTCGAATTGTTGAAATAAAATCGATTTGCCTAAAAAAAAAAACATGTCAATGAGATAAATATAAATTTGACCATTCTTATTTTTTTATAAAAATAAAATAAAAAAAAAAAATTTATGAAAAAAAGTTTCATTTTATTGCCGTACTGCTGTGTACTGCTTTTTTTTCTCTTGAAGTACTGCTTTCTCAAGGAATGAAACCCTGATTTATATTTTGACGGCGCGTGCAAGTGAGAAAACTGCGAAGAGATTCGTTTCATGTGATCATTTCATTATACCGGTCCACTATGTTCGCGATAAGTTCAACCAACTTCGTTCAACTTTTTATTCAACTCTTTCGTTGGATAAACGATTTACAACCTCATACGCTAGTGCAGCAACTTACGTAATTCACTGCAGCCAACGCAACGCAACACTATATTACGTCAAGAAATCCCAAGAAAAATTAAAAAGTTGATCAACGCGTTGAACAAATAATGTGCAACACATTATCTTGAAAATGTGGCTCAACGTGTTGATCGAACATTTTCAAGGAGCAACACGAGCTCGTATACTATCCGTACACTTGTTGCGCAATTCGTTGAGCAACGGCGAACAACTATATCCAACCCGTTGGTTGAACAGAATTGAAGGCACCGTACATTAGAGTTGAATGCGTTGAATTCGAATTTTGTGCGTTGATCGCCTAGTGGACGACCGGCATTACTTAGCGCCAGTGCTTAGAGAAAAAAAATATAAAAATGCAATTTTTAACACATGTTAACGGATTAACGATTAACGTTAACTTGCGTTAATTCTTCCGAAATTTAACGCTTTAACGTTTAACGAAGCTAACTTTTTTATTAGCGGATTAACGATTAACGAAGTTAACTTTTTGATTAACGGTGCCCAGCTATGTGTATATACAGAAAATTTCGCTGTTTTGACTTTAAAACCCCTTTCTGAAACCAGATGGGAGTTTACTAAATGCTTTAAAACCATTCAAAAAAATCTTAGAAGCTATAATATGAAGCTCTTATTGAAATATCTGAGGCTGGAAACGTTGAGAATAGAAACATGCAGTCATTAGGAAGTAAAATTTTAGTTTCAAGTTTATATGTTGCATATTAATCTAGTTTGATATTTTAGAAAAAATAATGGCGCAAAATTTTAATTGAATTAGTACGATGCTAAAGCTGTTTTAGTATGATACTAGGTTAATACAACGAATTTGCAAATTTTAATCGAATATAGCATCATACTTTCTCTACCCTTTTATAAAAGTTAAAATCATCGAACACCTACTTTATTTTTTTAGTATCGTGCTAGCTTCATATGACTCTTTGACATTTGCAAACATCAAAAAAGGTTCGTGTACTTACTTTTTTATACGAAATGTCATTTTTTTAGGTGTGTTCAGAAGCAATTTATTAAGAAAATTCTTTTAGTACGATACTAGTGAGAAAATGTTTAAAATTAAGAATGAGTTAGTAAACTACTATAAAGTTAGCAAATTGTTAAGTAGTATCATACTAATACCTTAATAATAGGCTGTTTAAAATTTTGCGCCAATAAAACTAGTAAGTATTTACAAACTCCGTCTGCTAATTTATCTACTAAATATGCTACTAAAAACTCTTAAGTGGAAATTCGATCAGAAGAACAATTCACTAACATGCAATCAGCTGAAACCATAGCTCTAAATCTATAAATACCATCACAGTTTCCTCAAATAACGTAGTTTTTTAAACTAAAATTAATAAAAAAACTACTACAGGACCCCAATGACTCATGGAAGATAAGTTGACTAGTCAATCATGGCTATAGAGAAAGAGCTTGTTAAGTCATTATATTATGATGATCTGGTAACTGAGTTTGCTAAAACAGAAGCCAGAAAAGTTAATCTATTGCAATAAATTCGGTTCCATTTATTTTTATTAAAATAATAATCTTATTATTATTTCTTACACTGAATAAATTAAATATGAATATAAAACTTTTAATTCAACAACAATTAATGAGTTCATTATTTATTTGTATGTTGTTATGTTTTTGAATTAGGTTTTAAATATTTTTTACTTCAAAAAATATTTTTTTCAGTTCCTAAATTTGTGTGATATATTTTTTGACTATTATTTTTGTGATATATTTTTGATTTTTAATAAAAATCATATTTATTTTAATTAAATATAAGTATTATCTAGGAATAGGCCTCTTGGGGATTCCTCGTTAAAAAAACGCATTGCAAAGGGTACCCCTTGGGTAATGAAGAAATGACTTTTTCTGCCAATCCAATCCAAATAAGAGGCGCCACTGATAAAGCTTGCGCAGGGCTCTAATTTAGCTCGGGCCGGTCCTGGTCAGTACCTACAACTTAGCATTATTGTTGCATTAATTATTAGTATAAGTTAAAAATAAAAGTTATTGGAACTGTGTCCACAAAAAATATCCGTTGCAAAAATAGTAAACTATTCTATTGTGAAGAGGTTTTAAATCAGTTGGTATATTTAATATCATAACTAAGCATGTTTGGTTGCGAATAAATTTTATGTAGACAAGGTTTTCTAAACCTTCTTTTGACTTTTGTAAATATGCAACGAAATTTTCCTATATGTATAGTAGGTATATTGACTATATTATATATATCGAGGGCCGAGCGAAGTAAGAACACGAACAACAATTTAGGAGTGTAAGGATTACTCAAGTCCATACAGTTAAAAAAAATTAACCCAAACACAGTATTTCCTTAAGAGGTTAAACAAAAATCCTTATGCAATGCAAAAGTTAATTAGCAATCCAATGAAACTCCCATAAGTCTTTCGGTATCCAAATACACATCATATCCCTACTGAGGATTTCGTATTAAACGATAATTAGATTTTTAGACCATGCAAGAGATATTATGGAAACATTTTCATGTATTGAGGTTTTATCCATTTATTTCATACCATTTTCAAAGCAGAGTTGCGAAATTTTGAATTAAAAAAACCCTAAGTCATAAGTCTGTAGATGATTTGTGAATTAAAAAAATTTAATTCATAAGTTAGTTTGTGACTTATGATTTAAAAAAATTTAATTCATAAGCTACAAAGTGACTTATGAATTAAAAAAAAATAATTCACTACCTACTAAGTGACTTATGAATTAAAAAAAATTTACCTGTCATTGAACCGTTTTTTTTTTTTATTTTCGACTATCTCATTAACGGCTCTAATGGTTTTAACCAATTTTTTTTAGCAGGAGCCCTCTTAAGCTTAAAACAATATTGTATATAAGCATATTCGAAAAAATATTTTTGCGTTTTTTGGAAAAAAAAAATTCCAAATTATATTTTTGAAAAATCAATATCTTCAAAACGTATGAAAAATTATTTTTAAAAATTATTTCCTAAAATCTATATAGTATTAAATACTCAAAATTTTCATACCAAATTTTGTTCTTGAAACATTTTAAAGAAATTTGTTATATAAAAAATTAATTTAATAATAAAATAATTTTTAAACTTTGTTTGCGTTTTCATTCTTTTCTGAAATCATACGGCAATTGAAAAGACGGATTTGAAAATTGATAATAAAAGCTTGAATTAAATTACTAAAAGTATTTTAAGAATTTTATACATAAATACTTATTTAAAAAAACCACTACAACAATTTAAAAAGTATACTTTTGCATACATTTTAGCTAAAACTATACTAAAGTAATTTTTGAAGCAATTTAAATAAAATGCACAACTGGATAGCATGAACTTGGTTTTAAGCTAAAAAGACTGGCGCAAAATTTTAATTGAATTAGTACGATGCTAAAGCTGTTTTAGTATGATACTAGGTTAAAACAACGAATTTGCAAAATTTTAATCGAATATAGCATCATACTTTCTCTACCCTTTTATTAAAGTTGAAATCATCGAATACCTACTTTATTTTTTTAGTATCGTGCTAGCTTCATACGACTCTTTGACATTTACAAACATCAAAAAAGGTTCTTGTACTTACTTTTTTACACGAAATGTCATTGTTTTAGGTGTGTTCAGAAGCAATTTATTAAGAAAATTCTTTTAGTACGATACTAGTTATAAAATGTTTAAAATTAAGAATGAGTTAGTAAACTACTATAAAGTTACCAAATTGTTAAGTAGTATCATACTAATACTTTAATAATAGGATAATAGGCTGTTTAAAATTTTGCTCCACTTAGAATTTAAATAAGAATGGATGTTAAAAGTGAAAAATTTTGAGAAACACAAAATTAGTTTTGAATAGGCAAAACAAAGTAAAACAATTTTTTTAAAATAAAATAATTTTTCTTATATAATCTTAAGGTAGGTACCCCAATTTTAGGTTTTTATTACGGTGCAAATAAAAATTTAATTTAAAAAAAAATCTATATGATCCATTTTCGAGATATGGAATTTTCAAAAGAAAACTATTTTTCATCATTTATAATTTTGTAGAATCTTCTGAATGAAAAATTTAATTAAAATCCATTACACCGACGAACCAGACATGAACTTTTTGAATCAACTAATCTGCAAAGGTTCCTATTTCTTAAATAATCCTTTGATTTATAATAGGTTGTGAATATTTTGAATAAAATACATAATAATTTGTTTTTAAATAACATTTAAGCTTCGACTATAATTGTATTTGATTTTTTAACCATTAATTTTGATTACGATTGTAAATTGATTAAAAGTTGTAAATATTAACAAGGGTAAATCCAAATCTTTTATTTGTATAAAAACCTAGAGAGCCTAAGCCTAGTGACTTCCAAATCTTAACTATTTCTGTGTTCTGTAGCAGGAATGAAAAGATATATACTCTTAGAGGATTTGTCACACTACACCTCTGAAAAGAATCGAACCCAAGGTCTTCTGCATTACAGTCGAATTCGCTAACGATTATGCCAAAGGCTGTTATCTTTTATTTGTAAACGGTGTCTTTTTTTAAATTGGCAACACTGTTTTCTGTGACAGTGGATTTGAAAGGTCTCGGTTATTTAGAGTCTAGTTTAGTTTGGCGCTGGAGCAACGTTTGCAATATGTTTAAATTTGTTTTGAAAAATATGGTTCAATTTGAGAGACACTTAAGGCGTTACATGGAGTTTTATGGTGCTCATAATGGTCCATCAGAGCGATTAATTCGAGTGACTATAGAACGACTTCGCAATACGCTTTCTCTAAACGGTAATACGTATCCTGTAAGATGTCGTACAGTGAGGACAGAATAAACGATTGCTGATGTGCAGCGTAGTGTTGATGATGATCGAAATGTTCAATTTACCATCGTGCTTAAAAATTAAACTTGTGCCCAGTGGGTGAAAATTGGATCTCCAAATTACGATATGTATGCCTCAGAATTCCGGCCACATGTCCAAGATTATATTCAAACATTAATGACAAAAAATTTTCTTTCAAATCCAGTCCAATTTCATGGATACTAAAAACATTTTTCTGTTTTTTTTTTTTTTTTTTTTTTAAATTAAGGTTCTCCGTCTCTAAAAACCATGCTTCATAAGCAATACAAAATGTGTTAATCTTATAATGAAATATGTACAAAATCAACACTCAAATACGTGAAGGAATAATTAATTACACATGACAGGGATTAAGGTTGAGGGGTATTAATAAAGTGACTTGAAGAGGTGGTATCTAGCACCCACGGGGCAAAAGGAGGTGGCAAAAAGGCGAAAAGGTAAATATGTCGTATGTTGTATGTTAACAGCACAGATGATAATTATAAACACATGCATAATTATTTGCGGTAAAAACGTATCATGATTTTTGATTTGTAAGAATTGTTAAAGACCTTGAAAGGGTGTCAAGTTTCCGCGTCCCAACGACGAAGCCAGTCAAGGGTGGTATAAGAACCCAGTTTCAAAGAAACGATCCATATCAAACTATCAAAAATGAATGTAATCCGTTCAACAGTGTTTAATGCAAGTATTTGTAAAATCATGCCTTTTGTGTTGGCGTATACTGTGAAATATGCATCAACTTGTCACTCTTCATTGAACGTGTTGTTAGTATAAATAGCTGTGTGTTAGTGAAACTTATAACCAGCGCAGCAATTTATCTAGAAGTGAACGCTTAATTTGCTGTTATATAATTTAAGTGTTGTTTTGACATAGCCACCGACCAATGAAAATTTTTACAAGCTATAGGCCACAATTAGATGGTTGTGGGCAACCCAATCGTATATATTCTGAAGCACTAGACCGCAAATATAATTTTCTGTTACGAGTATATTAACTTCTTATTTTTGAAATTTCAAAATCAGTGAAACATGTGACATTTCAAATTTCTATCTCTAAAATTAAATTAAGCGTCATCTTTACTCTCAACATTTCAAGAATTTAAATCAACACGTGTACATTAAATTTATCTATGGTAATTATCAACATAACAACGGACAGTTGGCTTGACACCAAGATTTGTATTAAATTTCTATCATAAGATTTTTAGGAACGTCTGACCTTATAAGTTTTAATAAGGCTGTACTATGGAACAAATATACTAGCTAGCCTTTCAAAAAGCTGTTTTTACAAATAGTTTCGCTTTTGTTTAAACATTGATGTAATTTTGAAAAGCAAAATTAAACTGAGATAAGGCAATGAAATTCTACAGCACCCCAACGTTTTGTTATTGTATCAAGTTTGAATCATTCAATTCGCAGAAAAATGTTGATAATTTATAATGAAGATAATAAAATAATTCTTAGAATTATTCATAATTAAAACAAAGTTATCAAAATCAAAGGGCACGGTAGTGCCCAGCCAAGTTCTGGCACTACACCCTTTTTACAGGAACAAACTCAGGCGGTTTTTGACCCCTCCCTATCTTCAGTACCAATGAAGTCAGAAACTTAAAATTCCGAATATTTGCTAAGGTAGTTAGGCACAGATGCTTCACTAAATTTCAATTTTCTAGCATAAGCGGTTCCTGAGATATAAGGCCTCAAAAATCACAAAAACCGTAACTGACTGACTGACAGATCATCAAAATTATGGAGCACTTCCCGACATCGTAGAGTATTGTAATTTGTGCACAACTTGTCATGCAAGCAGAGGAAAAAATTGAAAATTTGAAGTTTTCCATTCAGGGGCGTGATATCCGCCCACTTTCTGAGAAAATGTTTAATTTATATGGAGCACTTCCGATTGCTGTAATTAAGGTAGGTATGTTAGTGTTAGGAATCTTGCCAGGCTAAGAAGAAATAATTGAAGCGTAAATCAAAACAACCAATAACAAAAAGAAAATATACCAAAAGAAATAGGAAGCTACAAACTAAGTTGATTTTTGTAGGTAGAGTCCACCCTTTTATCTTTCCGTATCTTTCGAGATTTTGACATGGCAAAATATTAAAATCTTTGCAAAAAGGAGTGAGATCAGACCAAAAACATAAATGTTAAAAAAAGAGCCAAGTTCTCCTATACAAAAACCTTTGTCTAACAAGTCAGCCGTGAAAAGTACTGAGATCTAAAAGTACCAAGTTCTTACTTCATGAAGGCTTAATACCAAATATTAAAAGTAGACTAATATTGAAACAGCTACAATGTAATAGAGAAATTTTATTATTTAATGATTACTGACTAAAATTTGATGGGCTTACTTGGCAAGTTTTTTTTTTATGTCCCATTCGAAAGGTTTTAAAAACTTGACTAGTGAACCCATCAAATTTTAGTCAGTAATCATTAAGTAATAAAATTTCTCTATTACATTGTAGCTGTTTCAATATTATTCTACTTTGAATATTCGGTATTAAACCTTCATGAATTAAGAACTTGGCGTACTTTTAGATCTCAGTACTTTTCACGGTTGACTTGTTAGACAAAGGCTTTTGTATTGGAGAACTTGGCTCTTTTTTTAACATTTATGTTTTTGGTCTGATGTATTTCACTTAAATCAGTTACGAATTTTCTACGAACCTCCACGCAAGTTGGAGGTTTACCCAAAGTTTGTTTCCCACAATTTATTAGCTTTAATATAGGCAAATGAATAAGGCCGTAAGGAAGACATTTAAGTATTGAGAAAGCCTAAGGTGTATGGAAAAGTTTGTAGAGAAAATTAGAGAAAAGGATAAATGTATTTCCTTGATAGGGAGTTGTGGAATGAGTTTCGTGGTTTGTTGCTCTCATAACTAATGCAATGAAGTTGATTTTAAAAAGTTTTTGATTTCTATTGCGAGATTGGTGTTTATAAAGAGATTTATTATGATACAGATACAGAAAGAAGTTATTGATTGCCAAAATAAACATCTTTTAGGCATGATTTCTGTGATTATGCATAAAAAGTTGAAGAGAAATCTTCAGGTTTTGTGATGTGAAGATGAGGCATGTAAAAGAAATTGCAAACCGGGGAAGTTTGAAAAGAGACCAGGAATGAGAGATTTTATTCAAAGTTTTTTTTTTTAATTAAATAAATTAAATAAAATCAACATTAAATATGTTCAAGACATCTAATTTTTTGAAATCAAACTATTTAAGTTGTTGTTTAGACAATTTAAAGAATGAATTTTATATTTTAGAACCTTAAAGCTGGGCGCGCACAATCAATTTTTAGTTGCACAGCTGTTTAGTTGTTTATAGAAAACAGATGAACTATTTGGTTGAATGTTACTTAATATGTACATATATGTTACACAAAATAGCGAACTCATCTTAGGCAATCGTTTAGTTTGTGTCGAACCAAGCAGTTGCGAAACTAAAAGTTGAATGTGCGCGCTTAGTCTAAAAGTTGTGTGTGGGACAATATTAATTATTAATTGTGTACTCGTAGTATAATCTTTCAAATGGCCACCGCAACCTTGTGTTCATTGGTAGGCACCCATTCGAGGGGTTCAATTTTCGATGGCTCTGGGGCATAAATAATGCTCGATGGAAAGGGTAAGGTTGACTGTGAGGGTACTGGCCTTTTGCGGCCACCATTGTAATTGGTGGAGCTCATGTTGATAATCATAAATTCGTGAAATGTATTATTTGACTACTTATTGGTCTATATTTAAAAATTATTTCATTTGGAGACTTCTACAAAAATAAAATACAACAAATTAATGTATTTTAGCATAAATTTAGTTTTTGAACTGAGTGTGGTTTCGTTTTCAAAATGCAACAACATTTGTTCAAATCTTGTTAAACAGTCCTACTAACATTTCTGCTCCTCCAATTTATTACATAGTATGCATGGCAATAAAATCAAAAACATTTACAAAACACATAAAAGGTAGACACGTACAATTTTAAAAGTAAAAACTTGATTGTAATTTAAAAAAAAAATTTTTTATTGTTATTACTTTATTGTTTTATTAATTGAATTAAAACTTTAGGAGATTTTACTATCAGGGAATTCACTTTACTTTAACGACATTAATCAGCATTGAGTCTTTGAAGCATTAAACTAAATATGATTTTGTAAACCTTACTTGGCAATGCTGTAAATATAGGAATTTAATTTAATTTAATATCATATGGTACCGTTGCAAATTCCATTTTCGAAGAAGATGGCCGTGAATTTGAGAATGAGTTTGCAAAGCTATAAAAGGGTAGAGTCGTTGCAAAAACAATGAAGTGGATGAGAAGTTTCAGGGAACAGTTCATTTATAAAAAATAAGAAACAGAGTCGGAAACAAAACGAAGCCCTGGGGAATACCAGACTTGAAAACATTCAATCCAAAATATATTGAACGATCCATAACACATCTCCTTCTAAGGTTCAAATTTTACGAAAATTTTTATCAACCGAATAATGTCAAAAAGTGATGATATTTATTGATCCTCACGATCACCTGATTTGATGCCTTTCGAAACAAAATTTTTATAAAATGTAAAATGTGCTTCAAAGAGCTGTTTTTGCTCTTTTACGGTGAGTGGCGCCCACTTGACCGACATAATGCTAAAGATCATATAATAAATCAATAAAATACAAACTTGAACTGAATTTTATTTAAAAGTTTTTGAATAAAAACATCGACCTGGAAGATAAAAGGCACACCCTGTATGACTTGCCATTTAACTCAATGCGAATCCACATGAGCATTAGAATGGGCAACAACACATCTGTCTTATGCAGAAGATGTTGAAACAAAGAGGGCTCATCTCACTTCCTTTGTGAATGCCCCAGCCTATCCAGAACTAGAAAAGATGCCCTCAGAGAATATTTTTTCGATAAACTGGGCGACATTACGTTTTTTTTTTGTCACTAAAACTCATCCTTAACTTCATTCAGAAATCAGGATGCTTCAGGTTCAGGGAGGCACCCAATACATAATACTTGCATTAAATCCTTCCTCTTACTTTTCGCATCCCTACATTACCTGTATTTTGAGGACTACAATGGATCCATTGAGATCTGAGTGAGGTTATTCGGCTTTCCGCGTCATCATCTCACCTAACCTAATCTAACCTAACCTAACCTACTGTATCCACTTACTTGATTTTCAATAAAACATTCTAAAATGAATAGAATGAAATTAATGAATAGAAAATAATAATTTTAATTTTAAAAAATGCAATTTTTGATTGTTTTCTATTCATTTTAGAATGTTTTATGGAAAATCAAGTTAGTGGATACAGTAGGTTACATTAGGAAGGATGATGATGAAAAATTTAACGAAAATTAAATTTTTGATACAAATACACCGATTTGCAACAACGCCGCATTTTCTGTTCACTAATTTACACATGTTTTCCAATTCAATTATTATTTATTTCCAAGAATTGGTTGAATATATGTATTCCTACAACAAGGCGGAAGATTTAAAAACGACACGATATAAGAATTAATAACAGTAGAAGGGGATTTTTGTATAATATCATACACATGCTCATTGTCTGCTCTAAGCTTCACAAATAACTGAAAATGTATACTTTGATTGATCATATTTCCATAAGCCTATTTGAATGGAATTATTTATATCTTTCTAAAATTTTAGTTTTTTTTTCTTTATTTCTAAATGAATTTTATAAATACTCGTACATGACATGAAATATGAGTTAGCATCATCTAAATAAATTGCCATGGTTATTAATCCACTTTGTTTTTAATCTACAATCATATTGATTTAAGCTCCACAATTCTGGAAAGTACGAGTATTTGTACAGAAAAATAAAAATAAATTTGTTACTAGGTGTCTTATTTGAAAAACCAAATAACCTGTAGCTGTAAGGCTTCTCAGAGAATATTATTCACAGACAATATTTTTCCCCTTTAAATTTGAAGCGAAAAATCGTCAGATTAATTTAACCTTCTATTGAAGATGAAGACTAAAAAGGGCAAGTGTAGATATCTACTCGTATTTCCAGTATAACGTTGAAAAATTGTCAATCAAAGACGACTTTATAATCAAGAAATAATGCTTACGGTGACAATATACATACACATTTAAATCTGCGTGCACAATGCACATGGGTATGGTGGCACGTGGCATCTGCTAATCAAATTAAATGTTAGAAAAGTAAATTTTAAGGATGATATTTTAAGCTGGATCTATTATTCAAGGCAAGAGTCAATTGCAATGTAAAGTGTGGAAAAATGTTTGCTTCCGGATTTGGCTTGAACGAATGTAATGGGAAAATCAAATTAAGAATTGTTATCAGAAATGTTATCAGGTTTGTCAGAACTCAGAACATTAAATAATATTAAAATGTTAAAGCGTGAAACTCGTTGCTTATTGTGTATTTTTCAAACGGTGTTTAAGTAAGTCCCTTTAAAAAGAAATATATGGGTCATTTTTTATTGATTGTTTCAAAAAAATTTTTTTTCAGTTTTTCTTGTGTTTTAGTTTCTAAATCTATAGTAAACAAGTAGAAAAGGGGTTCTCCGAGTTGCGCAAAAATAATTTCAAATATTTTTCATTTTACGAGTACTTTTCGATAAAAATTAAAATTGAAAATTTCGAATGTATTAAAAATGTTCTTTTCTTGCATAAAATAACAATTATCCACAAAATAAATAGTAATAATAAATATTTGAAATTTTGTGTAACACATACATATTTTGTTTATGAAGTTGTTTGTTTACGAAATGATTTTGTTTAAAAGCATGAAAGAGTCAAAAAAATATTTTTAAATAACGACACATAACTTTCTTGGAACTTTTACTGTACCAATGCTGTAAGGAATGATGAAATTCAGTATATTTATCTAGAATATAAAAAAAATTAATAATAATATGAGCCATTATAAACTAAAAGAACATATTAAAAAACAAATACGAAAATGGCCACGGAGATTAGAAAATCGACTATTTCTTAATTTTAATATAGTTAATGTAATTCAATGTCATCCAAATTATATTAGGTTCAAGTATGATTAAATACCTTTCTTTTGGCGGTGGTTAGACTAAAAAATATTAATACGGTACAAAGATAACAAGGCCACGGAGATTACAATGAATTTTTAGTCGGATGCAAAAATTATTTTGTATGTAAATTTTAAAGGAATTAACTGCAATAATTAAATAATAATAAAAAATGAAATTAAAGGTTTTTTGATGTACTAAAGGGTGATTTTTTAAGAGCTTGAGAACTTTTTTTAAAAAAAAAAACCCATAAAATTTGCAAAATCTCATCGATTCTTTATTTGAGACGTTAGATTGGTCCATGACATTTACTTTTTGAAGATAATTTCATTTAAATGTTGACCGCGGCTGCGTCTTAGGTGGTCCATTCGGAAAGTCCAATTTTGGGTAACTTTTTCGAGCATTTCGGCCGGAATAGCCCGAATTTCTTCGGAAATGTTGTCTTCCAAAGCTGGAATAGTTGCTGGCTTATTTGTGTAGACTTTAGACTTGACGTAGCCCCACAAAAAATAGTCTAAAGGCGTCAAATCGCATGATCTTGGTGGCCAACTTACCGGTCCATTCCTTGAGATGAATTGTTCTCCGAAGTTTTCCCTCAAAATGGCCATAGAATCGCGAGCTGTGTGGCATGTAGCGCCATCTTGTTGAAACCACATGTCAACCAAGTTCAGTTCTTCCATTTTTGGCAACAAAAAGTTTGTTAGCATTGAACGATAGCGATCGCCATTCACCGTAACGTTGCGTCCAACAGCATCTTTGAAAAAATACGGTCCAATGATTCCACCAGCGTACAAACCACCCCAAACAGTGCATTTTTCGGGATGCATGGGCAGTTCTTGAACGGCTTCTGGTTGCTCTTCACTCCAAATGCGGCAATTTTGCTTATTTACGTAGCCATTCAACCAGAAATGAGCCTCATCGCTGAACAAAATTTGTCGATAAAAAAGCGGATTTTCTGCCAACTTTTCTAGGGCCCATTCACTGAAAATTCGACGTTGTGGCAGATCGTTCGGCTTCAGTTCTTGCACGAGCTGTATTTTATACAGTTTTACACCAAGATCTTTGCGTAAAATCTTCCATGTGGTCGAATAACACAAACCCAATTGCTGCGAACGGCGACGAATCGACATTTCACGGTCTTCAGCAACACTCTCAGAAACAGACGCAATATTCTCTTCTGTACGCACTGTACGCATTCGTGTGGTTGGTTTAATGTCCAATAAAGTAAACTGAGTGCGAAACTTGGTCACAATCGCATTAATTGTTTGCTCACTTGGTCGATTATGTAGACCATAAATCGGACGTAAAGCGCGAAACACATTTCGAACCGAACACTGATTTTGGTAATAAAATTCAATGATTTGCAAGCGTTGCTCGTTAGTAAGTCTATTCATGATGAAATGTCAAAGCATACTGAGCATCTTTCTCTTTGACACCATGTCTGAAATCCCGCGTGATCTGTCAAATACTAATGCATGAAAATCCTAACCTCAAAAAAATCACCCGTTATAAGATGATGCATCGTAAAAAATTATTAAAAATTGTTTAGTCGTGTGAAAAAGCGAAAATGTTTAATTATGTTTTTTTTTTTCAAAATCTTGTCACACTCATTCAGCTAAGT
Source organism: Chrysotoxum bicinctum (assembly GCA_911387755.1). Taxonomy (NCBI): domain Eukaryota; kingdom Metazoa; phylum Arthropoda; class Insecta; order Diptera; family Syrphidae; genus Chrysotoxum; species Chrysotoxum bicinctum. The sequence goes on from OU426987.1 coordinate 226,000,351, forward strand.
ATTGGGAGAACAAACAATTTTTTTTTTTGCAATCATAAAATTGAAGTTTAAAAGAAGGCCTTTAAAACGACAAGGCCCAAAACTTAAAAAAAATAATTTTCATCATTCAAAATATTAATAAAACTGATTAAGCATCAAAATCACATCCCAAAAAGGCCACGGAGATTACACATTATTAATTACCATGGATATTCGTTACCATTCGATCTGCAAATTTTTTGTTATAATGCTGACATATAAACACAGTTCCATGCCAAATTTCAAGTCTTTAAATTGAAATGCAAAAAAAATAGAAGCTATAAAGTAGGCTACACACTATCATTTTTTTACATCATTTCTGCTGGAATGATGGAAAAAATGATAGTGTGTAGATGTAAATGATAAATGATGAATAAATGATGATGGAAATGATGAAGATCAAAATTTTTCGTGGGTATGACTGGAATGATGAAATGAAATGACAGTGTGTGGAAAACATATCAGTGTGCGTCATTTTTGTCTACTCTTTGTCGTGTTCGCTGTAGTTTTTTTGCCTGAAATAAATGTTTGCATGCGTTTGTTTGTTGTCAGTTTTTTTCGAAGAAAGTTTATAGTGCGGTGAATGAATAAAATTTCAAAAATGATTGAAAAAATGACTTCATTGAAATGACAGTGTGTAGCATCAAATGAAATGTTCAGAAATGACAGTTTTGGAATGTCATTTAAGAAATGATAGTGTGTAGCCTTCTTAACGCTAAAAATGTAATTTTTTTAAAACGACCCATATATACGCAAAAAACATCAATAAATTATTAGAACAATATTATATTAATTACTTAATTACTTATCCGTGTACAGATCCATGAAGGGTAGCAGGACGACATCTGACATCTTGGCGTTATTTGCGATCCCGATCACGTTGGTTCAAGTCGTCTAGCTGAAGCTCTATGGCATATGATATATGATTTATATACATATGTAATATGTTATGATGGGTATACATTATGTATGTATACCAATAACTCATAGCAATACATAGCTTCAGTAAACATTCCCAAAAGAAATAAAGGGTGTTTATTTAAAGAGAACTTTAGTTTGAAATAAAACACAAAAAAATGTTTTTAGTATTCGTGAAATGTTTTCGGCTCGATCACATCGAGCGAATGGACAACGTTCCATCCAAGAAAGTCTTCGAATCACAGCCCCCAGAGACGACGAAGAAGACCGAACCTGCGCTACAGGGACTAGGCGGTTCATTACAAGCACCATAAAACGTACGTAAAGCGAGAAACAGATTGGCACAGCAACTTTGACAACCACATGACTCTTTTTAGAGTTTAGAGTGGCTTTAAATGGCTTTGATTACATTAAACACAGCAACTTCGACATCGACATCGACATCAACGTTAAACCTTAACCCTAAATTTGATATCGCTGTGCAAATGCTACCAACTTTTAAGGCGAAATTTGTCAGTATTATCAACACTCAAATGAAAATGTTACAAACATCTTTTTATTTCGTCTATTTATTCTGGTTTTGATAATGGAAGAACTACTAAAAACAAATTAATTTTAGTACGACAAATTGCGCAAGTCGTATACATTGACGCAATTCACGATAATATTATGTACGGCAAATTCATTTCGCATTTGAAACTATTTTGATTATATGCTGTCGAAAACGCTGTTCACGTTGTAATCTATTTCACAAGACTTTTGATGTTGAAGTTTTCGTTGCTGATAAAGTTGCTGTTGAAGTTGCTGTGTCAATCTGTTTCTCGCAAAACGCTCGATGTGTTTCTTGAATTGAACCATGTTTCACAAAATGAATTCGAACATTTTGCAAACTTTACACGGCAATGGTGTGAGAGTCTATTCTTGATGAATTGCGAAACCAAACAAACCACAAAACAACCGCTGTCACAGAAAAAAGTGATGCCAATTGAAAGTTCTTCACCATTAAAAATCATTCTTTACTTCTTTGTCCTGCAAAAGTATGTATGCAACTTTTTTTTTAAATAGTGGATTAAATGTTAATTTTCGAGAATCAAAATCGTCTCAAATGCTACACGCCTAATAAACTCTGATTTTATCTGCAGGGTCTGGATTTGGAAGCCAATTTAATAATAATTCTTCTCTAAGATTATAAGGCCAGGCGCGCACATTCAATTTTTAGTTTCGCAACTGTTTAGTTGCTAAAATGAAACATATGGGCTTACATGGGACACCGCGCACTTAGAGCAACTCGATTCGAGCAGCTATAAAGTTTGTGTTTTGACACAAACTAAACGATTGCCTAAAATTAATTCAATTAATTCGCAACAGTTGACAGTTGAGCTGTTTTCTATAAGCGCAAGAGAGGAAAGAGTGTGAGCGTGAGTAAAGAGTTGCCAGTGAGCGGTTCTCTTTCAACTGGTGATTAAACTATTTGATTTCGATCACAATTGCCAGTGCGCGACTAGCCTAAAGCTTCTCTCTGTCTTCCTCTCATATTGTTTCTGTGTTCGCATTATGGGTCAATAATGGAGGAGACCAACGATTTTGTTTCGAATCCAATCGACCGTTTTGAGAAGCACTTTTCATAACAATACTTTTGATGGATTTCTTTTTTTTCGTAAGAGGCAGTACTTTGAAATATATTTTTGTTTTTATGTGGGAGCTATTGGAAATCGATCTACTTAAAAAATAAAGCTTAAGGCATTAAAATATCTGAAGATCTAGTCGACATAGTCGACAGAAAGAAAAAGATGACAACGAGAGAGATTATCAAAGAAATCACTTCTAATAATTCGTAATTATTTTGTTCATTTTCCCTACTCTGTGCTATTCGCTCTTATAAACTAAAAATTGTTATAAGCTCAGTAAGTTAGTAAGGGAAATGAACTAAAATCAACCCAGATAACGATTTGAAGAGTTTTTGTCAACTTTCAACTTTCACTTAGGTACACTTTCCTCAACTGAAAGCTAAATCATAATAGATAAAAGTAATTAAAAGAAAACATACAAAAATCTGCGAAAAATTCTTTTCTTGTCGGGAAGGGGGTTTTAGAAAATCCAATAGGAATCCAATAAGAAGAAGGAACAAAAAATAAGGAATCTGTAATATACAGTTAAGGATACGGTTCCTAATCATCAAGTGTATTGCGAAAGTTATAATGTTTTAATGTTTATTTATTTATCTGATTTATCTGATGTTTTATTATTTAACGTAATTCAATAAGTCAAATAAACAATGTATAAATAAATTTCTTTATTTAAATCATTTTTGTAAACTTTATTTATATATTAAACTCAATCAGCCAAATTAATAAAAAAAGCTTATTCCACAGTTTACTTAACCATAGAATAAATGTTAAGCTACGGGTTAAAATGTTGCATTAATAAAAAGAAAATGTTCGTGGAATTGTAAAGTGACGTTTACTAAGAAAAACTACTACAATATGTGAGGTGCCTGTTTAAGAACTTGAAATTTTCACCAAGATTCGCAAACTTGGGTTTTATTTCATAGCAAATTATGATAATTTGTAATAAAAAAAAATATAAAGCTGCGGCTACCAAACACACATAAGAATTTTTTTCTTAGTATCATGTGTTTTGTCAAAATTATTGTAATTTTAAATTGTTTGTATTGTGTCCTTATTGCTTTTGTTTTGTTTATATTTTAAAAATGGAATGAAAATAAAAAAGAAAAAAGAATTGAGAGTTGTCGTTAAAAATAATGTAGACCATTTCTAAATTACTTTTTTTATTTTATTCTTCAGAATCTACTCGAATCATTGTGCATGAAAAAAAGGCACAATGGAAAATAAATCTGTTGACACCAATACCAATCAAAATTTTTTGAGGCATTTTTATGAACTGCCTTGCTTTCGAAGCAAATGCTTTGGCTTCGCGGCAGAAATGATGATCAAGGTAAACTGACTAAAGCCATATCAGCACAAGCGTTTTGGGTCTTATTTTTTCAAGTAAGATATTTAAGATTATGATTACTATGACGTCAAAGATCGTTCTTCATTACGACCCCAGTATCTGATAGAAGCCACTACTCTCAAATCCACAGGAATATTTATTCACCTCTTATATCCCCAATTAGGTCTTCTTTAACATTTGCAGAGTTTTTCATATTTTCCTTGGAAAAGCTATACTTCTTCCTAGAATCCTCCTCCAAATTTCTTGTCGTTGATGGCTGATTGTCCAATAATTGGAAATGGTTTAAGAAGTTGATAAATCTAGTAAATAGTATTATTTTTATTCAAAATTAAACACCATATCGAGAAGATCTTCCCAAATTTTCAAAGACCTGCTGTCTGAATTTGAAAAAAACAATTAGTCTGCAACTTCAGACATACCAACAGTGTGAGAGTGTGACAGAGTGTCAAATATTTTGAATTTTTAAATTGGAAAGTGTGATAAAATGATTAAATTCTCCACAGTTTTCCAAGCAGAATTATTGTTAAAAACTAAATTATGGAAATTTACTATCACTGATACTTCTTAATAGAATATTTGTTTGCCAAAGTTGCGCAATGCTTTTGTGTGTCAATAAATTGATCTAAGCGTTAGTCTTTGTTTCTAAACTGTAGTCCGTTACCATTGCGAGAAAAATTAGTTCATTGTGAAAATTTACTGCGAACACCCAAAAAAATAAATGTTATTATCTAAGCACAATTTCTGTAAATTAAATTAAATTAATATAAATAATATAAATTAAATTATTTTTTCCTATCAAATATAGTGAGTAAGTTTTTGGATTTTGATATGTATAACCGAGTTTGGCCGTTACCGCTTAGAGGTGAGGAAAGGCGTTTTACTATATAAAAATTTGTTATTTAGATCAGTATTGATTCAGTACTTTTAGTAGGTATTGTCACGATAGCGCAACGCAGAAGCGGATGTAGTCGAGGATGGTGGCTGATGAAATTACCAATTTGATGGATTCAATTTCGAGTGAAGAGGACACCGACGACACGGTCGAGATAATTTTGACGACAATGATGACAATATTCGCGACTGAAGATGATATTTTGATAGATAATTGTTTGAATAAGGCGGCCCAAATGGTTCGAGCATTGGCCCATTAATTGGTCAGATCAGCGAATTGAAAAACGATGCTCGTAAATTTTAATCGGAATCAGAGAAATCTTCAGTTTCAACTCAACAAAGTTGTTTTCCTTCACCAAAATGCGCTACCAGATACTATAAAGGCCTTGAAGACACCTTACGATTGTTTTCTTTATTTCGTGACCGAGGAATTCATGCAATATCTGGTTGATCAAATGAATTTATGTATATGCCCGCAAACAGAACATCGATTGCCGATTTGTTACTGATAATCAAGAAGTTTGAAAATTTCTGGAAATTTTGTTCTTCATTTCGGCTTATGGCTACCCAAACGCACGTTCCTAATAGGGTTTAAGGCACTCGCTAGAAGTCTTCAGAATGGCAATGCCATTCTTGCCAATTCTTGCATTAATGACAACGACACTGTGATCCCGAACGGTCAACCTGAAAATCAACACTAGAAATTTGCGGAAAGAACGACAAATTGTCACTAATTTCAACGAACGTTTTGGATCCGTTCCGATGCTCCATCATCTTAATGTTGACGAGCAAATGTATGCTACGAAAATGGGTGGAAATCCAACTCGTCCTCATAAATGGGAAACCGAGCTTTTCAACCTGCGTGATCACACGGACTTTACATACAGTTTTTAATTTTATTCTGGCGCTGGAGATAATGTGACACCCGAAAATGCTCGAGATCTTGGAGTCCCGTTAAATGTTGTTGTTCGCTTGTCTACTAAACTATGTGGTTAACTTTAAGTCATAAAGTTTATTTTGATAATTTGTAAACTTCTTTAGGCTTACATACTTGTACATAAATCTAAAAAGGGGAATTTACAGCTTGGGAACAGTTCGTGAAAATCGAGTTCCAATTATAAAATTAGCAACAAAGCGAAAAGCTTAACGAGGGTATTCAGAAGAATAGGTTGTTAACGCTTTTGAAACTGAAATAAGTAGCATTTTGTAGCTCGACAAGAAGAGTGTTCATTTGCCTTCAACCTATGTTGGTGTTAAACCATTTTTATCTCGCAAACTGCAACCACCACCTTAAAAATCTATGCGATGAAATCGAAAAAATAATACACAAGTTGAAATCGACAGTCCGTTTATTATCAAGGAATATAATGGTCGACATATGAGTGGTGTTGATCTTATAGATGGTTTCTGGGGCGTTACCATATTCGTGTGAAAACTCGAAAATTGACAAATCTTATCTTCTACCACCTGTTGGGTGTTGTCATGGTAAATTCCAACGTCCAACGGCATCGCCAATTCCACTGCCCACGAAAACAAAAGGGCTTATATTCCAAGCGATGAAGTTCGTTTCCACTGGTCACTGGTGCGCATTTGAAAAAGGACTTATATATTGTGGGCATTTATGTATGATATGAATTATATACACAATATATTACTAAATACTAGTAGTAGCTACTCAGTTACATTAGGTTAAAATTTGTCTTCTTCCTTCCACCCGATAAAGTATTTTGTCTCTTATAAGACCGACCTACGACGTCCGCCTCGAGGCGGTCAGTTTACTTTTACCTGTAGAAGGTGTAAACTTTAACAAATTAAAAAACTGGCTTCATAGTCGTTCTTTTTTTTACGAATAGTAGTCTAAACTGATCTTTTTATTCGAATACAAAAATAAGGCATTAGAGGAAAAGCGAAGCGATTCCAAACTTCTCTATCACCAAACTTTTTTACTGTCACACTTTTACTTCGTCCCACTTTGACTCTATCAATCTTCCACATTCTTATACTTTAAAACACTCTCAGGCTTTAAAACCGATAATATCCCACACACTGTCACACTCCCAATACCCACAGTTGGCATGTCTGAAGTCACAACCAAACAAAATACAGGCATTTTACCTTCAGAATTTGCACAAAATAGCTGAAACTGCACGTTTTGCTAGGCCTTTCCGTGTTTAAAATTGTGTTTAGGGACTTGCACGACGCGACCGCGATATAATATAAAAGATATGATAAAGTACCTCAATTATTTATAATTCTGTGTATCGGAAATTTTCCTGCAGATTCTAAATATTTTAAAACGTTTGTCCAATTTGCGTCATCCAAAGCCCTCTTTTGTCAACAGTGTTAAATTACCAATTAATGTCAGCGAATTTATTTTCATAAAATATTTCTTCTTCGTTCTATAAATCGATGTTTCAGATATCTGAGGAAAATTTTATATTTAGTCTTAAAATATCATGACCTTAATTACGAGTACATACAATAAAGATACAAACCATGTACATATTATATGTACGAGAATGTATGTATATGATTAAAAGTTTGTATGTAATGACTGATTTTTTCGGTTAGTGTTTTTTCGCCTAATTGGAGAACCTTTCTGAGAAATATAGAAAAGTTTACCAAATACAATTCTTGTGGGATATTTGAAAAATCTTAAATTTGGAATTAGTTTTATTTTTCAAGATATACCTACGAATAATTTGGGTTTTAAATTTTGTGTTAAAGTTAGGGGGACTTTTTGCAACAAACTCGAAAACAACCCATATTAAAGCCAAATTAAAAATTATACTTTTTTCCTAAATCCTTTTTTTAACTATTAATTAAATTATATTGGCGCAAAATTTTATTCAAATTAGTACGATTTTCAAAAATTTTTCTCAATTCTGTCTCCTAAGTATATGCACCAAGATATTGTAAAAATAAATCGTCTCCTCCAATACAACCTATAAAATTGCATCGCGAAAAAAAAAAGTATAAAATAAATAGCTCTGTTATTTAATCAAGTGCTTGTGTATCAAAGGAAAAAGAAAAAGTGCACCTGTGCAAAAAAAACAACAACTGAAAAACAACATCTCTGTTAGCGCTAAATTTCCCTGCTCTCTCTCCCACACCAGCCACAGACACAGTTGCTTTGGTTTGTCATCCATCATATACAATAGGCGTATTTTATTGGTAATGTATACATAGTGCAGCAATGGAAGCCCGAATAAAATCCTTTTTTGACTGCATACTCGTATCTTTGAGTATACATATATAATATGGAGGGCTCGTTTCTATTCCAAATGCGTGACTATCATAGGGGGCGCTACTCAAATTTGTGTAAGACAAAGTTATTGCCGAGTGCTTCATATCACATGTGACGGAGAACTATATCCGAGGAGAAGGTAAGCACAAATCGG